>CM060933.1:51614000-52237000 GCA_030765085.1 Allium cepa
AAATTAATTTGGGAAAGGATTGAATTGAAAGAGATTTAATTATGTTGAAAGGATATTGTGTGAATAAAAGTTTAACCCAACTAAATTCACAGGAATTGTTTGGGAAAGAATTTAGTATAAGCTGAATTAAATAAAAGAAGCTTGAAGATGAATTTAGTGTAAACTAAATTTAATGAAATTGGTCTTGGCCTGGGTGGAATTTTGGTGATTTGATAAGTAAAGTTTGAAAAGAATAATGAAAAACCCAGATCTAGTATGGGATTTAGTTTTGGCAATAAAAAGTTGAGAGAGTGAATGAAAATCGTCATATTATAAATAAATTCAGGGTGAATTGAGGAAGCAAATTAAAACCTAATATGGATTAGGTTATTGACTAAATTGAATTACAAGTTAATGGAATTTGTATTGAAATGAATAGAATTTTGATAGTTTGGTCAAATTTTGGAAAGTAAATAAAAATCCTATTGTGGCATGGGATTTAAATTTGTGGTAACTAATATTGAAGTGTAGATGAAAAATGGAATTAGATTATAATGGTGATGGTTTGAATTGTAAATAAATTCAAAGAAATGAAATAATTTAAAGTGGTCTCTTTGTTAATAAAATAAGTCTAAAGTGGACTGAATAAATAAGCAAAGGACATCAAAGTTTGTAAATGAATTGGAATTTGATTAGATGAGAATCAAAAAGGGAAATAAAATAAAATTGATATAAGAAGATAATGAAGATATTGTGAAAAAACTTAAGCAAATTGAAAGGAAAACAAAATGGTTGGGAATGAGCTTTATTAAGTAATCTTGAATGAAATTTGTTAGATAATAAAATTGAATTGCAAATGAAACGATATTAATTATGTATTGAGATAAAATAAGGATGTATGGAATGTAAACAATCCAGGGTGGAATGATAGTAATATAAACCTGAATTGGTTAAGGAAATAAAAATGTACGGAAAATTTAATTTAACAATTGCATTGGGATAAAAATACTTGGATTGTGAACCATGCAAATAAAATAAAAATTAAATAAATCTAAGTTGAAATTAGTTTTAAATGGTTATAAGCTTAAGCGGTGATTATTTTGCTCGAATGGCATGAAAATTTTCATGTATTCGGAATTGAGTTGATTAACAGGCAATTGAAATTAATTTTTGAAATAAATTAATATGGATTGGAATCCAAGTCAAAGAGTTTGTAAATGAATGCAAGTAAATTGATTTAAAATAGCAAATGGAATTGATTTTGAATTAATTGGAGTGAATTGACATTTTGATAAGTGATGTTTGCATATGAATGAGAAATGGATCATAACAGAAATGCGAATGTTTCCAGTTTAAAATAAAATTTGATTGTAAATCAAATTGGGAATGTAAGTTAAAATAAAAATGTATGAAAGGCATATGTAATCATATTGAAGTGAAAATAAATTGATTGAAATCTTTGGAGTGTTGAAATAAATATGGTTAACATTGTTAAACTATGAAGTTTGGGTTGTAAAGAGGATTTAAAATGATGTCGGAATGGTCAAATTGTTTATAAAGGAGGTTAGCATGCTTAATTATGAAGTTGCTTGGTTTGGTTATGAGATAGATATGTTTGGCTTGCATTTACATTGGAAATGTTGTTAAAATGTTCATATCTTTGAAAACTAATGGGTTTGTTGAGTATAGTACAGGTGCGGGAGGCGTTCGAGAGAGTTGGAGCACGTATATGCATTATATATTAACTACTTACTTTTAAAATTTACTAAAAGGGTACGCCTACGCTAATAAAATTAGGAAATGGTATATATATTGTGATATATTTTGGTTTCCGACCGTGTGGGTCGATGTATATATATTTATTTGTATCGCGATATCGCGAAAGCTCCTCCGTATAGGGGAGACTCTGCCAAAATTTTCCGGAAATTTTGGGAGTTAGAAATTTTTGGGAATTTTGAAATTTTGAAATTAATTTGGAAAGTTATAAGTTAAAATTAAAGCTTTAGAATAAGTAAAGCAAATGAATTTGGGGATTGAGCTAAAGGATTTTGAGAAGAGTATATACGCTTTTAACTAAGCTAATTTGGTAAGCAAATGGGTTGGAGAGTATTTTCTACCTTAGCAAATTTCGAGGACAAAATTTTTATAAGGGGGAAGGAATGTAACATCCCGTATTTTTAAGCCATTGAATTTGAACATTTAATTCGTTTTAAATGTTCAACGTGGATTCTTAATTGATTTTGAAATGAATGGATTAGGGTTCAATCAATGAAATAAGCTATAATTTTTAATTATAGTATTTCCGGTTGAATTTTAATAATGGGAAAATAATAATTTAAATATTCGAAATTGAAATAAAAGGAAATCTGGATGTAAATAGTGATAAAAATGGTTTTAAAAATTTATTTTGAGTTATTTGAGTGTAAGTAGTGTGGTGGGAATTTTAGAAGAATTTTAAAGTTGATAAATTAATATCTGCGATTTTATATTAATTTAAAAATGAATTTAATATTATTAAAATGCAATTTAATCTGATTTTGGGTCCGAAATGAGCCAGAATGATTTTTATTGTGTTTATAAATTTTACATGATTTATTGTTAAGTTATTAAAATTTCAAAGGTGAAATTTTAAGCGTTTTCGTCAATTTTGAGAATCGCCCGATTTAATAAACGAGTTAAAATAGCCTTCCGGGGTACAGTCTCGGAATTCGACGAAACTAGTTCCATTTGATCCGTAATAATTAGTTATTATCGGATTTCAATTTTCGTAGCAATCGGAGTTGTCGTTTGACCGTGGCAGCTTGAAACGCATAGAAATCGTTTTACCCGTTTTAATTTTAAATTGATTGTTTAATTCCGTAACTCCCACGTATGACCAAATTAGCATACGAAACATGTTCCATTGTGTCCGGAACGTGGAAAAACCCTAGAATTGCCTGTCGGAACGCGTAGTTTGGAGGTCGTATGCATAAACTGTTAAATTGAGAATTTTATTAACTAAATAATATTAAACTATTATATATATATATATATATATTAAATATCTCGAAACCCTAGTTTTTAGACCGGCCGCCGTTCTTATTCTCTAATGGCCGAAAACCTCCCAAATTCATCTCAATTTTTCTTCTAATCCATAAATTATTTGACAAAATCTCTAACTGCGAAATTAAAGAGCTCGTTGAGCTCTATAGTTCGACCGGTGATGATAGTTTCCGGTAGCCATTATCGACCGTATTTGGCTCGAGTAAGTGCTTCGATCATGCTTAATTTTTGGGAAGATGGTGGTGCAGAGCTTGGCGTGGCTCTAGCCATCGATGCGCGAGTTGATGAGCTTCGGCATGGGCTCCTCCGATCGTCTTTAAAGCGACTATATTGGGGGCGGTGATCAAGGGTTGGACGCGTAATGGGTTTCGTTTGTTTCAGGAGACGATGCGTGAGGGAAGAAGATTTAGGAGCAGCCGTGATTCGTTTCTTCCCAGATCTTGCAGCCTAGGGTTTTGGTTTGTGAAATTTTAAAGTGAAATGTAAATATATTATATATTAAATCGAATAATCTTTAAAATTAAATAACTCCCTCATATGTTATCAGAATTTAACGAAACTGGCGATGCCGAAATCGCAGAGTCGAACACTACGCAATGATGCAGTTCGGGAATCATTCTGGGCAAGTAGAAATTTGGGTTAAATCGAACGTCGTTCGGTTTAATTTAAATTTCGAACGCTCGCCGAAACCTAAGGTGAGTTAATCTCACTCACATCTGGAATGTTAGCCGATTAAAATAATTATCTATGTGATTGCCATAATACAATTGTTGTTAATCTGTCTGGATTGATATTTATATATGTGATGTGCTAATATTTGTGGATGCAGGGGAAACAGATTGGAGGGATCCAACTGGATTCCTCACGATGTAGTAATTATTTTTATAATTGACAATGATGTCTGTTTATATGTTGTGATTGATAAATTTGAAATTTAATTGTGTTGTGATATTGCTCAGAATTTTAATTAAGTAGAATAAATTGGGTTTTAAAAGAAATAAAGGAAATTGATAAATAAGAATTTAACAGAATTAAATTTGGAATCTGGTTTGGGTAAAAATAAAAATATAAATTGGTAAAAATTGGAATTATTAACGAAGAGGACATTTTATCAGTTGATAACTGTGGAAGTATAAATTTTTGGAAATTAAAATATAACTATCTGAAATATATATAAAAATATTCTGAAATACAATTTTACACTATGGGAATTTTATTTAAGAAATTTGTAAGTATGATTTCCATTGGAGTAATCTCCAAATGTTTTATTTTAAAATGTATTAAAAATATACTTTAACAAATTGAAATTCCGGAAATGGGAAAAAGTGCTTAAACTTCAAAGGGAGTTTATTTGTAAGCTTGGAAATAAATTTACGATAACTAACATAAATGTGAGTTGTAATAGATCGGGCGGAATCTATATGGAAGATTCTTTGGGTTGTTTGAATGAAAATGTTTCCCTGGGAAAAACCGAGTTCGTGAATAAAATCAGGTTTTAAAGGTTAAGTAAAATTTGTTTTAAGGAAGTGTTTTAAGAAATTCTCCTTTAAAAATAAGAAATAAAATTAGCTATGGTATGATTATATAAGAGGTTTACTAGTAATTATATTTTATAAACGGATTTATTTAAAGAATAAATGATTTAAATTATTTGAAAACTAGTATTTATTCTTAAAACTACTACTTTTAAGTTTAGTTAACAAATCTCTTATTTAATAAATAGTTATATTTTACATATTTGAAATTATATTTTAAAGTAATAACTAGAAGTAAATTTACAAATTTTAAAGTATATTTCAGAATAAAATGGTTTAACAGTTTAAATCTAAAATTGTTTGGAACTTGGTTATTTCGAATGGGAATAAAGGGTAAAGGATTTACCTTGTAAAGAAAGAACTTTAGGAAATTGTTTTCAAATGAGTTTTGAAAATTTGAAAATATATCTTGTAAAGATATTTGAGGCAAATAAATAATGTGGGAATTATTTATTGTGTGATGGATGTTAGTGAATGTTAATTGATAGTTAAATCACCGACTATCGATATTGGACAAATGCGTTAATCGTTTCGAAGAGACCGGGATCGAGATTTATTTCTCGAAAACCACTTCGATCCGGTTTGTACGTTTCGTGCGAAAAACGTGTTCGGAGTCGAAGATGGAGCAGTGAAGTGCGAGGGCTAGTCGCTACTAATCCTGAGGATATTTCCAAAATGGATGTAGTAGGAGTAGTGCCTTCGGTTCCGTTCGAACCCGGGACGAACTTGTATGGACGAATGCTTTCGGAACATCGTCAGGTGGGCGATGGGCATTCTAAGTGAAACGTTCTAAAAGGTAACGCTTAGTCTCAAGCCTCATCAAATGGGAATGACTGAAAATCAGGGGATATGCAGCAAGGCTCCGTGGGTAGCCCCCACTGGAGAGTAAGGTCATCCCTGTCTAGATGTCCCTTTTATTTCGGCTTAGTGGGCAGTTGCTGATCCCAACCGCGGGGTGATCTTATTCGGAACTGTCCAGTTAGGGATGGATCCGGCCTTGTGTTGCTGGGGATCGGGCGTGGTCCTCGATACGGTGATCTAGGCCCCGTACTGTGACAGGTGGTACCCCAGTGCCTAGTCATTGTTGGAAATCCATTCTCCCTACGAGCCTTGTACGAGTTTTGTTTGTATTACCCACTTTTGTGGCTAGTAGCTGGAATTTAATCATGTAACAATTTCGGCTATTTTATAAGTATTTGTAAATAGACCCTATTATAATATCAGAGGATTTCTATAAAAAGTGTTTTAGCTATCGTAAGGTAAAAACCCGACATGTTTATTTGTGGCGTGGTCTTACGAGATGCTTTTGTTTTTAAAAAAAGTATTTGAAAACTTAATAATCAATTAGGATGCATTATTATCAGCTGGTATTCCAGACTGACTCGGGTGTTATTTCATTATAATGCTCGGGTCAGACCGAGTATTATATGGTCAGGACAGGATGCTATGGAGCAGGAGGGGAGCTGGAGTTCGAGACGTATTATCTGTACCTATATATATATATTCCGCTGCTGTGATTGTATGGTATCTCTGACTTGTTAATGGTTGATGTATGAGACAGTGTGATATATGATGTATAAAACAGTTATAGATTTTATTTTGTGTAAAGATCTATTATTTACTATTATATTTTGTTCCGCTGCGACTGTGAGATTCTGATATTGTCGTTCTTACTCCTTCTATCTCTTCTTCTTTAACCCAAATGGTTTGTATTTCTGTTCCACTTGAGTTAATTGATGTAGAATAGTGTTGACTCAAGGGGTACGGATTTGCGGGCTGTTACACCAAGGATATAAACATAAAAATGATTTTAGTGACATTTTTAAATAAAAGAAAATATGTAAATTACAAATGTAATGAAATGGGAGAGGTGGCAAAGGGATTATTTTTCTTTTGAATAAAAATTAGAAAACATGCAAAAGAAAAAAAATAGAGCAGGTTGTTCCATTTTTTCTCAAGTACTTATCATGCCTGAGAAAAACAAAAGAATTCGAAATCTCCTAAAATTCAAACTGAAATAAAGATCAAAGCCAGAGATTTAAATCAAAGTCTGGAAATTTAACCATAGAAAAAGCAAATCCAATTCAAAAACCTATAAATCAACTATTCTTCAAAAATCTGGAAAAATATCAAGCAAACAATTTCAAACCTGCGAAATAAGAATTCAAAACAATTTCAGGAACTTCAAGTTCGAACCTGAATCAGGATACATCAACAGGAAGATCAAAAAACTAAGATCAACTCATCAGATCAGTTTTAAACTCAAATATCAGTTTCAGGTTTTGCTTCTCCTCTGTCCTCCATTCCAGGTGAGCAAACCCTATTGACTTAACCTTTCATCCAAGATGCTGTGATGATTTTGTGAAGTAAATCTAGAATCCATGATTTCTTGAGTAAAATTATGTTAAATATTTATAGATAAATATGTATACAGGCTTGTGCATGTCTGTATATTCAACAGCATGCTCTGTTCCAGGTTTCAAAACCTGTAAAAAAAAGTAAACATCCCTCTCCAATCTCCTGTAGGTTCTAGAATCCAAATGAAACATGTTTGTTAATCATGTTTTAGTTCTTTTTTAAATGATTTCTTAGCATAAGTAGTTCAAACTTTGCTGGGAAATAGAAAAAACAAAGGAACTCAGAATATAGAAAAAATTCGAGAATCATGATTTCTATTTTCAATTATATAATCCAAAACCTTTTTGAAAATAATGATTTTTAAAATGAAAATCATAATTTTTTATTTACGATTTGAGGTCGCATGGGTTGGTTGAACGGAAAAGGGTTCATTGCGAATTTCTGGTGATCGGCTGGTTTTCGATAATTGGAATTTGGCATGGAGATGTAGGGATGGTCGGAGGGTTTGGAAAAAATGGATGGGAGATGATCAGAGTGTTGTGGTGACGGCGGTGATATTTTTTGTCTATAACCCTAGCTTTGATTGGGTTGAGTATTTTGATCGGTATGACCTCTCTGGTTGATCGAGTGCATCGAAACTCAAGGGGATGTTAGCTTGGGGTTTGTCGAAGGCATGGCCGGAAGTGATGACGCTCCGGTGGTCGGAGGAGTGCGTACGAGGTGGTTACAGTTTTGGGTTACGGTTCTAGGAATTCGAAAATGGCTCGATTTTGATTAAATAGTGATTTTGGGTTGTTCGAATTGGCTCGGGTGATCAACAATGGTGTTCTGGTGACTTCGTCAATGATCGCAGGTGGTCAATATGCTTGTGCAAGTATACGTGCATCTGGTTGTATCATTGATTTGAGGTGTTTGGGGAAGAAGGGTGGAAACTCGGGTCCAAGCTCGTGAATTCAATGGGTTTCCTCGAAGCAGTTGTAACGTGGTTTTTACAGAGTTCAAACTCGTGTAGATAAGGGATTTTCTCGGGTTTTTTTGAAGGTTGGCCAAAATAGTTTTTAAAGCTTTAAAGAAAAAAAATCAAGTTTTTGAAAATAAAATTTTATTAAAATCGATTTTCTTTCAATATTAAAGATTACCTAAGTTTTTTTAAAACTAGTTAAGAAGGGTTTTGAATAAATTGTTTTATTTAATCTAGTTTTAAAATGGTTTCAAATAAATATAATATATTTTTTGAAAAGTTTATTTTAACTTAATAATAATTAAAGGTTAGATAATTAATGATTTTGTTAATATAATTACTTTAGAAGTAATTATTTAATTAATTACTTAATATTCATATAATTTAATAAATAATTAAGGTTAATTAATTTGTAACTAATTATTAATTAATGGACGAATAATTAATTAATAAAAGTAATTAAGATTTAATTAATTAATAATTAAGGGTTAATTAAATTAAGATAATTAATTAAGGAATGATTAATTAATGAAGGTGATTAAGACTTAATCAATTGTAGTTAATGATAATTAATCATTGATTTAAGATTACTAATGAAAGTAATTATGTGGTTAATAAATTTAATACCACACAATTTATTTATCTTAATTGAAGATGTTTGATTGTTATCAAATGTTGTATGTTGGATTGATATTTCTGATATGTGATGTGATGCTATGTAATATGAATTGCTTTGTGTTGAATTGTGATATTTGTGATATGTTTTCTATGTGAATATGAAAGCCCCTTTGCCCGTAAAACGACATTTGAATTTTGATGCGACAGGGAGTCGGATTTCAGTTGGTTATCCGAAACCCACATCGAATCGTAATGATGAATCTTTATGATTGATACATTCACTTTATCTGTGAATCTATGAATGAAGATAAGCGTTATGGATTATACCGCTTATCGATGTTGATATGATTGAATCTGTGATGATTGATGTTGTTGCACTATTGTGCAAAAACCCTCTGGACCACACTATACACACACAAATATGGATTTCACGAGGAAATCAGTTAAGTCACAGATATTTGAATTTAATATTATGAAATGGTTTTAAAAATAGAACTTTGAATCCAAATGGTTTTGTAAATGGGATTGGATTAAATATGGAAAATTTTGAAAAGGAGTTTTGAAAACAAAAGTTATTTTGAATAACTTGATTAAGTTTAGAAAATTTAAAATAGTTTGATTTGAATTTAAATTCTAAGATTTTAAATTGAACTTTATATTTGGAAATTATGGTTTAAAAAGGTTTTGCAAGTTATAAATGTGTTTATATGGGTTTTTAACCATGTTAAAAGTATTGCTTTGGGAATTTGAATTTAACTCAGGTTTTATACTTGAAGAGCTTTAACATATGTAAATGCAGTTGGATGTTTCCCAAATGAAAACTATTTATTTTCAAATAATAATAGCTTTCATATAAAGAAAGGATTTCCAATCTGCGTTAAAAGATTTCAAGTTTGAAATGGAATTGAGAACTGTTTTGAAATTGAAGAGGATTTTAAATGGTATATCTTTTATATATATAAAAAATGGAAATGGGATTTGGTTTGAAAGTTATGAATGAATCTTTGGAAATGGGTTTGAAAGCTATGAATTGAATTTTTGATTTAAAATGAGAAATTGTTTTGAAGGTTATGAATGAATCTTTGTAAAAGATTGGTGAACTTTGTGAAGTGAATCTTTTTGTTTAAAAGATTGGAAATGGTAATTTGTTTAAACCATTTGAAAAGAAAGTTTTAGGTTTTAAGTTGTGACTTAACTGAAATCCCAATATCCATATGTTTTTAAATATTGCGCTCATTATTCGGTTTAGCCGGGAGAGGACCTTTGTGTCATATAATCCATTCCGAATAATGATACGACGTATATGGATAGCATTTGAAGACCGGTGGTGAAAACCTGGTATTTTTGAAAACGAAAGGATTACATGTCGATATTCTCTGCATCATGGCTCCGGTATATAGATTCCCTAAGTGATGGGAAGTTCGATCGGGATTGGGGATACCTGGATTGCAAGGGCTTCTTTGGAAGTGCCTTGGTTCTGTTCGAACCCGGAACAGACTTGTATGGATGTATGTCTGACATTACACTTTGAGATGTAAAGTTGGTTTCTATCAAATACATTTCTGTTTGGTGGCAGAGATTTATTCTCTTAGCTTAACACCCTTCTATGAGACGTACGAGCTCATAGGTTATGTAGTCGATGGTTACTAGTGATACATTCCCAGTTTGGTAATGTGGCATACGAAGTGCTGCTGATCAGCTGATTGATCGAAGCATGGATTTTGTGAAAAGCGTAGCTTTGTGGACGAGACTGCATCAGGACCTCACACCCCAAAAATGGTCGAAACAGGAATGTTGCAGCAACGTTTTTAGGAGTCGCGCCCCTAGGGTATGTCCATTTTCTTCTGGATAAAAGGTCGTATCATGGTATGGAGCCCAGATATTTAACCTATGTGGTTGCTAAATACTTATTGTTGTATGGTTGTTGGTTGAGAGGCGCCTCGGATAAAGGTCGGTAACGACCGAGGATGGCATACTTGTGTGGTAGTTACTTATGTTATAGCTTGGTTAAAGTGTGAGGTAACATCGGCCTTGTGTTAGCAGAGATCCGGTTAGGTTCTCGGGGGAGTCCATCCAGAGGCTTGCCCATTTCGGTAAGGAAGTTCCTTAGCCTGGCTATTATTGGAAATCCAAATAAACAATACGCGTCCTGTACGGTTTTAGTTTTATAACCTGCCATGGAATGTGGCGGTAACCTGCTAATGAACATGACAGCTATAGTAGGCATACGATGAAATGTTGTATGCTGGCTAAGATTAATATTATACTTTCGAAAGGTTTTCTGCACTATGCACTAATAATAATATCAAATTGTTTTCGCGTATCAATCATTTTTGACTGTCTTAAGGAGAAATCTCCTCCAAGTGTGCGCTTGCGATGTGTGTGTGGCGGGAGGCCTTATGGCAGTTTCATTTTCCAAAAAGCATTGCGAATTTCATTTTAAAGATAAACTGTTATTGTTTGCTCATACCAGTCTCATGACCAACCTGGAGTTTATTGTTCCCTTCCTAAACTCTGGGTGCCCACAATTTTCCACACGAGCAGCCTAGTGTTAGATTTTCAGATAGTAGATGTAGATTCAGTAGCACTCAACTTTCTATTGAGATTCTTTGGTTTGGCAATCGCATTCGGAATCGCATTTGCTTAATTCAACTTGATTGGGTGTTCGAGCTATTTCTGGATTGGTTCTTTGGAGATGGAGATTGCTAATATTGGATTGGAGTCCTCATAGCTTTCGGGATGAGCTTTGGTTTGGAGTTGCAGATTTTGGATTCACTCCTCATCGAAGATCAGATTTGAGTTATCTTTTCCGTTGTTATCATATTCCGTTGTTGTATCTTGTCTCTGATATTGTTGTATTATATTGTATCAGATATTGCATTCATTGTTGTATCAATGATATATTATTCATTTTTCTTCCGCTGTGTTGTTGTACTTAATGTGTTATAAGCTCCGGCGAGCCAGATTTGGCGTTTGAATCTGCGGCATTCGAGTACAAGTGAAGTACGGGTACCGATTTTCGAAGGTCGAGTCAGGATCGTCACAAGTGGTATCAGAGCTAAAGGTTGAACTTTAGCTACGGAGTATAACACATTAAGTGACTCATTAGAGATAGGGTGAAGTATACCCTAGAATGAATATATCCCGAAGATATCCGTCTGTATGCCTCAGTAAATTCTCCTACCATCCACTGATAGTGAGTATGAGTGCCAGAAGAGGACGAGATAGGGGACAGGGAGTATCACTACAAATGGTCAATGCCCCTTAACAACAAGAAACAATCCTTTCTCTATCGATCTCTTTTGATCATCATTCGATTTCAATTATTTGATTGCTTTGTGGAAGCTCATGGCGGAAGCTTTGATATATTAACATGGGACATAAACTCCAGGTGGGTCAGAATTGTTGTTTGGATGAATTGTTTGCTTTGGTTGCTATGGTTGATAAGTATACTTTGGTTTCTAAACTAAAAAGCTTCGGTGTGATGGTGGCCCTGCGAATCAGGTAGATAAGTTCCTATCTTGTATTCTCGTTATCAGCTTATCATTTTAACTTTAACGAAATTGAAATTTTATTGGAATAAACTGGTAAATTAAGTATGAAGTTAAATTAAATTGTATTGATAATATGATTTCAATTAAACAAAATTTGAAATTCTATTGTGATTTCCTGTGAGTATCAAAGTCCGAAGAGGGACAAGTTACATATACTTTGGGGTATTTCGACCTAAGTTTGGAATCCATACCCAGTGTTTGAAAATTATGGAAGATTAAATCCATTTATCTATTATTTGGGTTTCGATATATTCTACGAACGGTTAGTTATCCCTTCGAACTAACCAATACCCCTGTATGTTTCGTAGATCCGATGACCCGAGTATCTTGTGAAGTATTGAATGAGTTTGTTCTCATAATTGTTGGTGATATTCTGATTTGGTGAGCCAAATGCAGAATAGATATTCAGTTTGATCTGGAAAGATATTTCTCTATCTTTCATCTGTTCTAGTTTGTCTCCCTGGCAAATTTCGAAGACGAAATTTTCTTAAAGAGGGGAACCTGTAACATCCCTGAAATTTTAGCCAAAATAATTTGACAATTAATTTAATTTTTGAAATTAAATTGTGAATTTATTTATGAATTAATTGGAAATTTCTAGAATAAAAAAATAGATTGTAATAGAAAGTTGATTTGGAACTTAAGGATAAGTATTTTATAAATAAATATTGAATTTAAAATTCAATGTATTGAAAATAAATTAGAATTTAAAGGGTTTAAAAGTTAATGATAATCTGTTTTCTAAATTTTTAATATATTAATATTTGGAAGATGTAATAATTTTCAAAGGATTTATTTTTAAGATTGAATTCTCTTATATATATACATATATGAATAAATGTGATCATTTGTTAATATGTAATCAAGATTTTAAAATCATTCTTTTCATTTAAAAGTTGTGCACATGGAAAATAATAGAAATGATAAGGAATGTATGAATGTAAAATATATAAATGTATGTATATGTAAATGTTTTGAACTAAATTAAGATTGTAATGTGAAAAGTGATTGAAATAAATTTTATTTGTGCAAAGGTAAAAATATTACAGACATAAACATTTTAGAATTAAGACATATGTTAAGATATGAAAATTTATTTACATAAAGGGTTAAAAACAAACTTACAAAAATAATTTGAACCAAGGATATAAACATAAAAATGATTTTAGTGACATTTGTAAATAAAAGAAAATATGTAAATTACAAATGTAATGAAACGGGACAAGTGGTAAAGGGATTATTTTTCTTTTGAATAAAAATTTGAAAACATGCAAAAGGAAAAAATAGAGCAGGCTGTTTCCATTTTTTTCTCAAGTACTTATCATGCCTGAGAAAAACAAAAGAATTCGAAATCTCCTAAAATTCAAACTGAAATAAAGATCAAAGCCAGAGATTTAAATCAAAGTATGGAAATTTAACCAGAGCAAAAGCAAATCCAATTCAAAAACCTATAAATCAACTATTCTTCCAAAATCTGGAAAAATATCAAGCAAACAATTTCAAGCCTGAGAAACAAGAATTCAAAACAGTTTCAGCAACTTCAAGTTCGAACCTGAATCAGGACAATTCAACAGGAAGATCAAAAAACTAAGATCAACTCATCAGATCAGTTTTAAACTCAAATATTAGTTTCAGGTTTTGCTTCTCCTCTGTCCTCCATTCCAGGTGAGTAAACCTTATTGACTTAACCTTTCATCCTTGATGCTGTGATGATTTTATGAAGTAAATCTAGAATCCATGATTTCTTGAGTAAAATTATGTTGAATATTTATAGATAAATATGTACACAGGCTTGTGCATGTCCGTATATTCAAAAGCATGCTCTGTTCCAGGTTTCAAAACCTGTAAAAAAAAGTAAACATTCCCTCTCCAATCTCCTGTAGGTTCTAGAATCCAAATGAAACATGTTTGTTAATCATGTTTTATTTTTTTTTAAAAATGATTTCTTAGCATAAGTAGTTTAAATATTTCTGGGAAATAGAAAAAACAAAGGAACTCAGAATATAGAAAAAATTCGAGAATCATGATTTCTATTTTCAATTATATAATCCAAAACTTTTTGAAAATAATGATTTTTAAAACGAAAATCGGATTTTTATTATTTACGATTTGAGATCGCATGGGTTGGTTGAATGGAAAAGGGTTCATTGCGAATTTCTGGTGATCGGCTGGTTTTCGATAATTGGAATTTGGCATGGAGATGCAGGGATGGTCAAAGGGTTTGGAAAAAATGGATGGGAGATGATCAGAGTGCTGTGGAGACGGCGGTGTTATTTTTTGTCTGTAACCCTAGCTTTGGTTGGGTTGAGTATTTTGATCGGTATGACCTCTCTGGTTGATCGAGTGCATCGAAACTCAGGGAGATGTTAGCTTGGGGTTTGTCGAAGGCATGGCCGGAAGTGATGACGCTCCGGTGGTCGGAGGAGTGCGTTTGAGGTGGTTACAGTTTTGGGTTACGGTTCCAGGAAGTCGAAAATGGCTCGATTTTGATTAAACAGTGATTTTGGGTTGTTCGAATTGGCTCGGGTGATCAACGATGGTGTTCTTGTGACTTCGTCGACGATTGTAGGTGGTCAACGTGCTTGTGCACGTATACGTGCATCTGGTTGTATCAGCGATTTGAGGTGTTTGGGGAATAAGGGTGGAAACTCGAGTCCAAGCTTGTGAAATCAATAGGTTTCCTCGTAGCAGTTGTAACGTGGTTTTTCCCTGGTTCAAACTCATGTAGATAAGGGATTTTCTCGGGTTTTGTTGAAGGTTGGCCAAAATAGCTTTTAAAGATTTAAAGAAAAAAATCAAGTTTTTGAAAATAAAATTTTGTTAAAATCGATTTTCTTTCAATATTAAAGGTTATCTAAGTTTTTTAAAAACAAGTTAAGAAGGGTTTTGAATAAATTGTTTTATTTAATCTTGTTTTAAAATGGTTTAAAATAAATATAACCTTTATTTTGAAAAGTTTATTTTAACTTAATAAAAATTAAAGGTTAGATAATTAATGATTTTGTTAATATAATTACTTAAGAAGTAATTGCTTAATTAATTACTTAATATTCAGATTAATTTAATAAGTAATTAAGGTTAATTAATTTGTAATTAATTATTAATTAATTGAGGAATAATTAATTAATAAAAGTAATTAAGATTTAATTAATTAACAATTAAGGGTTAATTAAATTAAGATAATTAATTAAGGAATGATTAATTAATGAAGGTGATTAATACTTAATCAATTGTAGTTAATGATAATTAATCATTGATTAAAGATTACTAATGAAAGTAATTATGTGGTTAATAATTTAATACCACACAATTTATTCATCTTAATTGAAGATGTTTGATTGTTATTGAATGATGTATGTTGGATTGATATTTCTGATATGTGATGTGATGCTATGTAATATGAATTGCTTTGTGCTGAATTGTGATATTTGTGATATGTTTTCTGTGTGAATATGAAACCCCTTGGCCCGTAAAACGGCATTTGAATTGCGATGCGACAGGGAGTCGGATTCAAGTTGGTTATCTGAAACCCACATCGAATCGTAATGATGAATCTTTATGATTGATAAATTTACTTTATCTGTGAATCTATGAATGAAGATAAGCGTTATGGATTATACCGCTTATCGATATTGATATGATTAAATCTGTGCTGATTGATGTTGTTGCACTATTGTGTAAAACAACATGGACCACTTATACACACACAAATATGGATTTCACGAGGAAATCGGTTAAGTCACAGATATTTGAATTTAATATTATGATTTGGCTTTAAAAATAGAATTTTGAATCCAAATGGTTTTGGAAACGGGATTGGATTAAATATGGAAAGTTTTGAAAATAAAAGTTATTTTGAATAACTTGATTAAGTTTAGAAAATTTAAAATAGTTTGATTTGAATTTAAATTCAATGATTTGAAATTGAACTCTATATTTGAAAAATATGGTTTAAAAAGGTTTTGCAAGTTATAAATGTGTTTATATGGGACTTTAACCATTTTAAAAGTATTGCTTTGGGAAATAGAATTTAACTCAGGTTTTATACTTGAAGAGCTTTAACTTATGTAAATGTAGTTGGATTTTTCCAAAACGAAAACTTTTTGTTTTCAAATAATAATAGCTTTCATATAAAGAAAGGAATTCTAATCTGTGTTAAAAGATTTCAAGTTTGAAATGAAATTGAGAATTGTTTTGAAATTGAAGAGGATTTTAAATGGTGCATCTTTTATATATAAAAAAAATTGAAACGGGATTTGGTTTGAAAGTTATGAAGGAATCTTTGGAAATGGCTTTGAAAGCTAGGAATTGAATTTCTGATTTAAAGTGAGAAATTGTTTTGAAGGTTATGAATGAATCTTTATGAAAGATTGGTGAACTTTGTGAAGTGAATCTTTTTTTTTAAAAGATTGGAAATGGTAATTTGTTTAAACCATTTGAAAAGAAAGTTTTGGGTTTAAGTTATGACTTAACTGAAATCCCAATATCCATACGTTTTTAAATATTACGCTCATTATTCGGTTTAGCCGGGAGAAGACCTTTGTGTCATATAACCCATTCCGAATAATGATACGACGTATATGGATAGCATTTGAAGACCGGTGGTGAAGACCGTGTATTTTCAAAAACGAAAGGATTACCTGTCGATATTCTCTGCATCATGGCTCCGGTATAGAGATTCCCTAAGTGATGGGGAGTCCGATCGGGATTGGGGATACCTGGATTGCAAGGGCTTCTTTGGAAGTGCCTTCAGTTCTGTTCGAACCCGGAACAGACTTGTATAGATGAATGTCTGACATTACACTTTGATATGTAAAGCTGGTTTCTATCAAATACATTTTTGTTTGGTGGCGGAGATTTATTCTCTTAGCTTAACACCCTTCTCTGAGACGTAAGAGCTCAGAAGTTATGTAGTTGATGGTTACTAGTGATACATTCCCAATTTGGTAATGTGGCATACGAAGTGCTGCTGATCCGGTGATTGATCGAAGCATGGCTTTTGTGAGAAGCGTAGCTTTGTGGATGAGACTGCATCAGGACCTCATACCCCGGAAATGGTCGAAATAGGAATGTTGCAGCAAGGTTTTTAGGGGTCGCGCCCCTAGGGTATGTCCATTTCCTTCTGGATAAAAGGCGGTATCATGGTATGAAGCCCAGATATTTAACCTATGTGGTTGTTACATACTTATTGTTGTGTGGTTGTTGGTTGAGAGGTGCCTCGGTCAAAGGTCGGTAACGACCGAGGATGGCATACTTGTATGGTAGTTACCAATGTTATAGCATGGTTAAAGCGTGAGGTAACGTCGGCCTTGTGTTAGTCGAGATTCGGTTAAGTTCTCGGGGGCGTCCTTCCAGAGGCGTGCCCATTTCGGTAAGGAAGTTCCTTAGCCTGGCCGTTGTTGGAAACCAAAGAAACAATACGCGCCCTATATGGTTTTAGTTGTATAACCTACCATGGAATGTGGCGGTAACCTGCTATTGAACATGGCAGCTATAGTAGGCATACGACAAAATATTGTATGCTGGCTAAGATTAATATTATATTTTCGAAAGGTTTTCTTCACTATGCACTAATAATAATATCAAATTGTTTTCGCGTATCAAGCATTTTTGACTGTCATAAGGAGAAATCTCCTCCAAGTGTGCGCTTGCATTGTGTGTGTGGCGGGAGGCCTTATGGCAGTTTCATTTTCCAAAAAGCATTGCGAATTTCTTTTTAAAGATAAACTGTTTTTGTTTGCTCATACCAGTCACATGACTGACCTGGAGTTTATTGTTCCCTTCCTAAACTCTGGGTGCCCACAATTTTCCACACGGGCAGCCTAGCATTAGATTTTTAGATAGTAGATGTAGATTCGGTAGCACTTAGCTTTCTATTGAGATTCTTTGGAGTCTTTGGTTTGGCAATCGCGTTCGGCATCGCATTTGCTTAATTAAACTTGATTGGGTGTTCTAGCTATTTCTAGATTGGTGCTTTGGAGATGGAGATTGCTAATATTAGATTGGAGTCCTCATAGCTTTTGGGATGAGCTTTGGTTTGGAGTTGCAGATTTTGGATTCACTCTTCATCGAAGACCATATTTGAGTTATCTTTTCCGTTGTTATCATATTCTGCTATTGTACCTTGTCTCTGATATTGTTGTATCATATTGTATCAAATATTGTGTTCATTGTTGTATCAATGATATATTATTCATTTTTCTTTCGCTGTGTTGTTGTACTTAATGTGTTATAAGCTCCGGCGAGCCAGATTCGGCGTTTGAATCTGCGGCATTCTAGTACAAGTGAAGTACGGGTGTCGATTTTTGACGGTCGAGTCAGGATCGTCACAATCTGGGAATTTTTAATACTCAGGTCAGATCCGAGTAGTTTCAGGTTTAGCTAAAAATACTTGGAGTTTCCAGAGGAGGGCTAGAGATCTTCGTCAATATATGAACGTATTCTATTTTTCCACTTCATTTGTTTTGTTGTTTTTTAGCATCTGTAAGGATAAAGGATTTATAACTGTCCAAGCTGAATCTAGGTTAGACTCTGATATTGTATTCAAATTATTCTGTTGTAAAAGATTTTATGGTTAATAATATATGATTATTCCATTCGTGTGAGATTTCGTACTTTACTATGTATTGTATTATATTCTTTTTACCCTTGTGTAATCTGCCTTTTCGACACTTGATTTTGCGCATTCGAATACCGAGAATGTATTAGTGTCGATTTTCAAGAGCCGAAGAAGCGGGTCGTGACATTTTTTATCAAAGCTTAGGTTAAGTGAACAACTAGGCTTTGGTAGGGTAAAAATCATTATAGATAGGGTTAGTAATACCCTAGAATGAGTGACTCATTAGATATAAGGTTAGTAATACCCTAGAATGAGTTTTAGATTATTGTACATATAAGCGCGTATTTATTACTGGATATAAATAATATTTGGTGCCGATTGCTCTCTTGGGTGATTTATGAATTTCAATCGATGCACAAAGAGCTCTATGTAATTAATAGGGATTCCTAAATACTTAAACAAGGTGGATCGACACACTGTTTTTAAAAGGATTATATTTTATATACAGAAAGAATATAGACATTTGTGTGATTTAGGAAATTTATAAGATGTATTCCCTTTGGAAAGTTCAATGAATAAGGTCTTGATTTGTTTGGTGATGATTGGAATAATCTTCTAAGTATCGATCAGATGTTGACTTGAACGAACGGTATCACGTGCTTAGTAAATTATTCTCCTTATCATTGAAGGATCGAGGCAAGTTCAAATCTGAACAAGTCTAAATCAATTTATTGGATAAAAAGGTTTTTAAGTCAAGAAATAAATGGTATGAAACTTCTAATGATATTTTAGTATATCACTTAGGGGCAGAATGGCTTTTTATATGTCGGATGATGAGTTATGGCTGAATCCGAAATAAGCACGAAGACTACGTGCAGAAAAAGAAGCTGAAGAAAAATTAAGATTGGGATCTTTTGTCGGCACCTAATGTTATAGATGTAGTAAAAAAGGGCATTATGCAATTAAGGGTAAGGATAGGAAAATAAAGAAAAATTAGAATAGGAAAATAAAAGAAGTACGAATCTTTTAGGGATAATATATTCTGTTTCAAGTGTAAAAGGCAAGGACATTTTCTATGTGAGTGCCCTAAAACAAAGAAGAAACCCATAATTCGGTTAGGAAGGGCAAAGGATTACTACTGTTGCAAAGGACTAGGTCATACAGCCAAAGAGCATCCTGAACGGACTTGCGGTTGGGGCTATAAAGGAAGACATTTAATGAAGGACTATCCAAAGAAAAGGTGGGTTGACTTAGATACCAAGGATAAAGAACCATCAACCTTAGAAGGAGCCCAAGAGTAGTGTGTATAGTAGTTCAAGCATCTATATATATGATGGCGGTGTATGATAGACTGTATTCCCTAGAATTTATCCCCCAAAAGCTTGTAATACATTCTAGGGGATAGGAGTGAGTATATAAATATGATGTTATTTAGTAAACTACTTTTTAGATTATTCTCTCTATGCATTTCTTATATCTTATATCAACTCAATTTAATAAGATATTTAGAAATAAAAAGTTTAAAGGGATGTTATAAAGAAATGGCTTTGTAAAAAGTGTTGAAATCAAGAAAATTATTTAAGAATATATGTTATGAAAGTATATTTTATAAAATAAAGTGTAACTTACAAAATAAAATGATTTTGTAAAAGATGGGTTTGAAATATATGTTTAATAAAAAAGGGATTTTGGTGACTTATATCTTAGTGTTTTGAAAAGTTTAAAGGTGATAAAGGGAAAGTTATTTAATATAAAATAATTTTGGAATTATTTATAAGTGAATTTATTAACAAAGAAATTTCAAAAGGATTTTGAAATAAAAATAGAATAGTATCTTTCCAAGTAAAGAATAATCGATTTCTTTTGAAAAGGAGATAGAAATATTTTAGGTGATTATTTTGAAATGATTTTCAAAGAGTTAGAATAGAAGTTAAAATTTGATGAAAAGTATTCATAAAATTTTTGGGAATGTTAATAAGTGTGTATGTTATACTTAGATCATTTTGTCACATGATTCTGATCTAATATTCGAGTATGAAAGTTTTGAGATGTTTACACCCGTCTGAAAAAGTATTTATCTCTTGATTCTTGACGATGAACATTGATGAGGGTTTGTGGTTGGGTAATGGCATTTTTTATCATAGTTGAAAGCTATGCAAGAAAAACTAAAGTTCTGATCAGAAAGCCCGATCACGGTCCGCACTAGAGAACCAAGGGATCAATACTAGTTTAGAATTAAAGTTTGTGTATTCAAGTAGGATATCGAATCAAATATTCCATAAGGATGATTTGTAAATATATCATACAGAATTGAGTTTAAAAATACATATTTTGGGTTATAACTTCGGGGATGAAATTCTTTTAAAGGGGAAGTCTATAACGACCTGTAATTTTATCTCTTTAAATTGAAATATTTAATTAATTTAAATATTCAAATATAAGATTATTAAACATAAATAATAATGTTTTATGTGATAAATAATAATTCTGATCTTGTTTGGGAAAGTATTTACAAAAAATATATTCTTCGAAAATATATTGATAAAATGATCGAGAATCGTTTTATCGATGATAGCTTTTTAACCATCAGAAATCACAAACGGAAGTGGATATATTCACTTATTTCTCCATTTAAGCAATAACATGAAATAAAATTATTTATTTTATTTTTGAAAATAAAATACCTTTATTACATCATGCGATATCATCATTTTTGAATAATTGTTTTTTGAATTTAAAGTAAGTTTAAATGATTTAATAATTATTTTAAAAGAAAATAAGGACCTTTTAATTATTAAATAATAATAGAAATTTTATTTTAAAACTTTGATTACAAACATATATAGTTTGACTGAAAAGTAAAAGGATGACTGGAAATTGGATTCCGGATTATCAACGATTTGGCTAACAAAAATCATTCTAAGTTATCGCAACATTGTTTGTTGTCTTATGCATATACAAGAGCATGTATATACATGTCATACACATACATATATATACGCACATATTTTACTAGTTACATTTATTTTTCCATAAGTAAAAATATAAATATCATGATATTTTCATACAAAGGTCAAAAACAACATTCTCTTCACCTCACGCACACATGGGTGGACAAGAGCACAAAGGGTGGGCGACATCATGGAGGGGAATGAGGGGTGGGGTGAGCATAAGATTGAGGGGAAGGAGATATTTCCAAGTTTTTGCCTATAAATACAAGGTCTTACCTTCTCAATTCTTCACACCATTCTCTAGTTTAGCTTCTCCTTCCTAAGCTACTGTAATGGCTTCTCTTCCTTAGAAAAATAATCAAGAAAAATTATAAAAAATGAGAAATAAAAACTAGATAAATAATACTACATCATTTCAAGATCAAAACAAGCCCAAGTTCCTCCACTTCCCTTTTAAAACCCATGGCCCACCCTAGTTCAGCCATCAAGGCCAAGCACCACCCTCATCCAAGTCAAGACCGAGCTTCCAAAGGGGTAAGGAGGAATTCTAAAGCTCGGGAGCAAAGAAAAGAGAAGGAAGTGCTGACAGAGTACTGCCCGATATATTTCAAGAAGCTTTAGAAAAAAATCGAGGGAGTAGAAACCGATAGTTAGTACTCACATTCATAATTATTTAATTACATCTATAATTATTTCAAGTATGATAATATGAACATTTAATATCTTGGATAATTTGTATGAATGTTTGAAAATTGGTTGATTATACGGTTGATAAGTTGGTTGTGATAAATATAACCAATAAAGGGAAAATCATAATTGTCCAAAATAGAAATGGTTAATTATTTAACCATAATTAATGCATGGAAAAATAAATTCCTATTAATATGCGTATGTGAGTTAGTAAGCCTCTTTATGGTTTTGAGTATAAAAAGATTATAAAGTGAATTTATAATATTATATTATGAGATAAAGTGAAAAAGGAGTTTTTAATGTAGTAAAAATAGTTTGAAATGATTTTAAATGATTTATTATGGTATTTCAAAAAATTTAACAAGTTTTGGAAAAGTTTAATGAAGTTTGAAAAATAGAGCCAAATTGAGCTAGTCGCATAGCGGTAGTTCGTCATTTTCCAACATGAAAAGTTAAATCAATGTGTAGAATTCAATATAAGTCGGAATTCTTTGAGACGATAATTTTCCAAACCCATATGGGTATAGTTTTGAAACAGAAGAAAAAAAATCATGATTTCATTTAGTAGATTATGAAATATGTCCAAATCAATTTTTCAAAACCATCATATTTTTGCAGTTTGAAACCAAATTGGTAAATTCTTTAAAAATAGTTATTTTAAACCACTAATTTTTTTTAAAGGAGATTTTATTATAAAAATAAACTTATATGAAATTGAATTAGTGTTTGATCAAAGAAGCTTAAAACATTATTCATAGCGATTTTTTTAATGGTTTTCGATTACTTTTAAAAATCATGGTTTGAACTTAAATTATTCTTCCTCAATATTTATTAATCATTTCAAATGTATAACTAAGTATTTTGAAGAATATTTGGAACTTTTATAATTATTTTGAAAGAGTTTAAAATTAATGGTTAAAGTAAAATTGTTTTAAACAATATTTGGAATAGTATTATGTTAATGAAAATCATCTCTAAAAAATATCATATGAAGGATTTAGAGTTGATCAAATAACTTGATCACCTTATGGATGAAAGAAAGATAGTTTCTAGATCTGAGCCTACACAACCAGTGTTTGGGGTCCGCTCTAGCTATCCGGACCGGACCGACGGAAGGGAAAGTTAATTTGATCTATTCGGACCACATTTTCTTAAGTTATAAGAAAAGAGATTTGGTGTTTTTCAAAAGTTAAACAAGATTTTAAAATATAATTTTGGTAGTATAGAGAATATCCTAGGTAAACTTTATATTAAACTCCAAGAAGAGAACTCGTACTATCTGTGTGAATTTAAAAGGTTTCACCTTTATTCGACGAACGGTATAGATTGAAATTGGTTTCGAGTATAATTATGCTAATCTCTATGGATCCTTTTCTACTTAGTACTAACTGATTTGGGTTTACAGTAAATGACATATTAAATAACATCGTTTTTGACCTATTAAAAAGTTATGATTTGAAAATAAGAAATCTTTGTTAAGATTTAAATAAATGATTTGGAATTGTTTTCGTAAGTAAAAGGTGAAATGATTTGGAATTATTCCATGATTAAAGAGGATTAATCAACCTAGTGAATTTGGTAAACGAGGCTTAAAGAATCTGTTACCCGTAAAAGATAATGGAATAGTTTAAAAGAATATATCTCCAAAAGATATTTGATTTGATAAAAAGAAAAATTGATTGGATGTTGTTTGTTAATCACCTATATACTAGACATCTTTTTATCGATGATTGGTTCGGAGAAACTAGGGTCGGATTTGGGTAATTCCTATCCGAAAACAACTTCAAACCAATATATGTGTTCAAAAGTGAAGACATATTGAAAAAATGATTTGAAGATGGAGATCTTCATGATGTACGGATGCATGCCAATAACCTCTAGGCTAATCCTTATGTTATATATATATATGGTGGCAATAGTACCTTCGTTCTGAAAATCTTCAACTTTCAAGGACTACTAGCTACTAATCCTATGGGTGAGTCCCAAATAGGAATTAGTTGGAGGAGTGCCTTCGGTTTGTCCTTCATCCGCACAACTTATATGGATGAGTGTATGATATTGCATTTTTAAAACCACATACATTAATCTCTGCAAATGTACATCTATTTGGTATTGTAGGAGGTATACCCTCCTATATTTAACACCCTTCTTTAAGACGTATGAGCTAAGTGGTTGTGCTTTTGTGGCAATCAGTAGTGTGTTGTTGAAAATGACAGTGTGACATTCTAAGTGGAATTTTCTTTGTGAAAAGTAAAACGTGGCTTTGTGAAAAGCGAAGCGTGGCTTTATAGAAAGAAGAGCGTAGTTTCACGAATCTTACATACTAGGAATGATACAGGATACTATGTGGTCTGTAGGACTTATATTTCAGGTTGTTGATTATTGATGATGGAGGAGTCCAGTAGTGTTTGGACCCTCAATGGTTTAAATAGGCAAGTACTGGAGGCTCGATTGGGAAAGAGCAAAGCCTTTTAAACACGTTGTTCTATAGTAGTGTAACAAGGTAGTACAGAGGCTTTCTTGAGAAAAGTGAATAGCGATCGGAGACTAGGATGTTATGGTGGATTTCACAACGGAGAAAATGGCCATTAGTTGTTGGAAATCCAATTCCAATATGAGCTTTACGGTTTTGGTTGTATTTCAAAAATAGGTGTGATGCTTTGCAAACATTTCAACTTCCCCTTTGGTATCATATACACCATTTGACATTGTCCAGGTATTGGTGCCTTCCTTATATATTTATTTGAAAATGGTTTTCAAACAATGTCATTAATGTTAATATCAAATTCTTTTTGGTACGAAGTATTTTGGTTATCGTAAGGTAGAAAACCTGCCCGTGTTTATTGACGTGCATGTAAATGTGCATATTTTTACTTCTATATTAAATCGAATTTAATTAAATAAATGATCATATTGGGTATTTTAACATGTTTAAACCAAAATTCAAATTTTTTCAAATCGTCATATATTTATCTTCATATAGGGGCAAAATAGTCATTTTTGTACATATATTAATCTGAGAATTTTTACTTGGTCATTTTTTTGATTTTTATAGGAATTTGGATTCAAATGGAAAAGGCTTCATGGAAAATATCCATGCACAAGAAGAATGAAACAAATAAAGATGGAAATAATTCATTTCATGAAACATTGAGGACCCACCAACCCACTTACCATGATGTACACTTAGGAGCTAATGCTTATGCTAATGGAAATTAAAGCTACATGTACATTTAAGTAAGGGATTAAGACATGTTAAAGATTACTTGGTGGCCACACTACCTCAATGGCAATTTGGGTAGTTTCCAAAAAAGTGGATTAGGGTTTCATACATGTATAAATACCCTTTATGTTCATGTAATTAGCCCTCTCTTCTACGAGGCTCTCCCCTCTTAGTTAGTTTAGATCAAAAATAAAATGAGAGCTCTCTTTCTTTTCATGGCTACTTAGCCATTTCTTTTATGTAATTTTTTTATGCAATTTTAATTCAAATCTTTTCTTGTTTATTTACTTTCATGTTAGCATTGTAGATCTTATTTTATTTTATGCAAGTAGAATATCTCTTATTTTACTTTGCTTTCTTCTTTTTTCGTGTGTTTCATGCTGCATGCTACTTGCGTTGATATGATAACACAAATGAGAGGCTAAACCTCTTCAATTCAGGGGTAATGAAGCTCTTTAATCATGTAGCTTCAACATTTTGATCATTTATGCTCTCATTTTATGCTTAATGGAAACATTTAAAGTGGTTTAAATTATTGTTTTAGCTTTGAATTTGATAGCCTATATTGTTGACACCAAATAGGCTATGCTTAAACAAATAACTAACACAAATTACCTCTTCATCTACATACGATTGTGGTAATGAAGAGAATGTTTAAATCAAAATTTGATGGTCTATATTTCTAATCAGTAGTTAATAGGCTATACTTAAAATAGATTTTTCTTTCAACTTTGTTGTCATATTTCATGAGAGTTAAAAGTGTATTAGTGGTTGTGTTATAGTTTGATGGTTTATATTAGGTTAACTAATAGCACAATATGCCATACTTATGATGTAACGACCCGTATTTTTAGCTATTTTAAATTATTGAATTTAATGTGATGACTGGATAAAAATGGGTAGAAATAAAATTTTGATGATTTATTATTGTAGTTTATTGATAATTAAGTTGTTTAAATTTAATTTTGGAATTTTTTGAATAATTGAAATGTTGAATAAATGTGAATGAAATGATATTAGAAATTGATTTAAATTTTATTTAAATATAAATGAAGATGGTTAACATTCAAAATTAGATTTAAATGTGAATAATTAAAAATTGAAAATTTTATATTTTAGTTAACGAGTTAAAATAGTCATTTTGGCCACTGTACTGGATTTCGAAAAAACCAGTTTCATCGGATCCGTAATAGTGAATTATTGTAGGATTTCAAGTTTCGTAGCATTCGGACTTGTCGTTTGGCCGTGCGAGCTTGAAACGCGTAGAATTTAAATTTAAAATTTAAATAAATAATTCGATTCAAAAAGCTATCTTTCGCATACGATCGAACTAGACCTCGAGACTAGTTCCATCGCGTTCAGAATGGGGGTAAACCATTATAAATGCTGGACAGCACACTTCATTTGGAGTTCGTGACTTTGCAGGCCGATCGAGTCAGATATTTTAGAATTATTATAATATATGTATATAAAAAAAGGGATTCGTTCAAATATATTATTTCCCCTTTCCAACCGAATATCCCTCCCCTTTTATTTTTCTTCTTCTACTCAAGCTTCAAATTAAAAAATCAGAACGAACGACAAAAAAAATGAAGGTCGATCTATATAAAAAAGAAGAAGAAGGAATCGATCGAATCGATTTAGGGCCGAAAGCGATAGATTCATGGAGGAGGGCACATGCGCGCGCTAGGTGGAGAAAGTACGCGAGCCTAGGGCTCAAACTCGATCCTCACAGCATCGCGCTGGGTGGTGTTCGCGATAGGGTGGAGTAGATGGTGACGAGGCGGGCATTGGAAAGTCGGCGGCTTCATGGGGTGGCGCATATGGACTGGCGGCGGAAAGATGTGGATGTTCGATCAAAAAGAAATACACAGATCAAGTCGCACTGGATAGGAGAAGCTAGGGTTTGGTCGTGGGTTTTGGGTATGAACGTGTAGGTCGAACGAGAGAGAGGTAGCTGTTTTTTTTATAATTTTTAATTTGTTATGTAGATTTAAATTTAATTTATATCATTAAAAAAAATCGAATGTTTGCATATGAGGTTCAATTCTGGAGAGAAAAAAATTAGGTTGCGACCGTATTCACATTCGGCTACAGCTTGGAGTCAGATTGGAATTTTGTTTGAAGTTGAAATATTTTCAGTTCAAATAAAAAGGTGAGTGTTTTTAAATCTCACGTTTGTCTATTATATCTTACGTTAGAAAATTTATATCGTGAAATAATTTGAATTTATTGATGGTTGGATAAATTTAAATTGACATTTAATTGACATCTGAATTTATTGATAGGATTTGAATTGATAGTTGATTAAATTAGAATTTAACTGCTATTAAAATCCCTGATTTTCGATAATGGGTTGATTGTTGTTATTATTGACTGTTTGGTTGATTGATTGTGATGAAGGGAAATTGGTTGATATTTGAATGATTAAATGGTTAATTATTTTGGTATACTCTGTTATCACCTTGTATATTATTACAGTATATAAAACTGTAAATTAAATTATTTCGAATAAATTAAGGAATAGGTTAAAATGATATATACCATGACACTTATTTTGGATTGAAATGATATATATCCATCCATGAAAATTAAATTAAAATAATGATTCACTTGGCCATAGGATAGAGAATTATATACGGACACCGGATTGGTTAAATTAAATGATTTAAAGTTTTGATTTGAAATTATTTAAATGATATTGTTCTAAAGAAAAAAAAACAAATTTATGGAAATTGAATTATTATTGAATTAGAACTCAGAATGTTGAAATTTAAAATTTGAAACAAATTTTTTTAAATAATCGAAGTTGATATTTTTAAGTGGTAATCGAAATATGATGTGGGTTTCTGAAAATTGATTTATTTAAAGATTAAACTTCTTATCGAACTCTGAATATTTCTAAGTAAAAGGGATCTAATATGATATTTGAAATTGAGCTTGAAATTTCATTATATTTTAAGATTGGGATTTAAAATTTAATATAAGGAAAGTTTGATTTAAGTGTGCTAAATCTATATTTTGGAAATCGAACTCGTAATTGATATAATTAGAAACAGTTTAATTTGGATTTGAATTGGCATTGAAATTTATTTTGAATCGAAGTAAAAATCGACTTGAAATCGTAATTGAATTGATTAAATCGAAATGATATTGGAAATGTTTTGAATTGGAGATTTGGAAAGTGAACGGGTTTGAATTTAAAATAAATATTTTTTGATGAATATTTTTAGTATAAATGGTTTAAAAATCTATATTATTTAAATATTCAAAGTATTTTGATTTTCTAAACTATTTTACTATCTAAACCATTTTTATTACTCAAACTATTTACTATTATACTATTTTAACTATTTAACTATTTTAAAACTATTTTCTAAAATCCAAACTGGTCAAAAGGGGTGGAATGTTTATATTTAAATCTTGGATTTAAATGCGAATTAGGTTAAAGTGAATTATAACCAAAACTGTGATTCGAATCAAGTTTTGAAGTGAAATCAATATATCGAGGTGAATTGACATTGTGAAGTAAAAATATGATTTTTGAGTAAATATGATTCAAAAATGGTTTTGACTTTTGAAATGAATATGATATTTTGATATCAAGTATGAATTGTTTTGAAATGTAAAAGAACTAACCGATGTGTAAAATGACGATTGGTTATTAAAATGACGATTGGTTATTAAATGATTTTGGTATTTTTCTATTATTATTATTCCTGACTTCATGATATTCTATTGTATTGATTATTTATCCCTGATGTGCGTAGATAACTCTGATAAATGTGTATAAATTATAATCAGATGTATAGCAAACAACTTTTGAATTATTTATTTGATAATTATATTTATCGTTTCCGCTGTGAGATTCTGTGTTTTGTTTTCTTCTTCTCTTCTTATTTATCTTACTTAACCCCATTGATTATCTACGTTCTGGATTGTTTAAGTCGGACATGTGTGGATTATTGTCGATTTAAACCTTTCGAAATGTGGGTCGTCACAGTTGGTATCAGAGCGAGGTTTAGCGATAACCTTGGCTTCGAGGGTTTGACTCGTTAGAGATAGGGTAGTAATACCCTAGAATGAGTCTCTTTGAGTGTATATATGAGAAAGCGTACTTATTAATGTTATAAAATGTTTTATATTGTGTTTACTTATCCGTTGAGTTGTTTATGATTTCTAGTCGATGTGCGGGACGCCGTGTTACCGATACGGGTTTCTAAACACTTAAATAAGGCAGGTCGACATAATATTGTTTTAAATTGGGTAAATGAAATAATTTTACCTAAGTATATATTATATATAATGATAATTTTAATGAATGTTAATTGTTAGGAGATGATAGTATTTAGTTATCATCAACTATTGTTTAAAAATAATAATAAAATAAACGAATACTTAATGAATTTTATTTTATGAAGTAATTGATAATTAAATTGAATTAACATCAATTAAAATAAGAATTGGTTAAAGGGACCAAGTTGGAAACTATTGAAATATTTTGGTAAATAAGATAAGAAAATTTGTATAAGTATATTTATAATATAGCTTATATATAGAAATGATTTTTTAAAATTTGAGAATTTTAGAATTATATTCCTTTTGTTTCCAAAATTGTTTTCAAAGCTTTAAAATTTAATAATTGTATTACATGAAAAAGTTTTGACTATAAAAATATATTGAAAGGATTTTTGGAAGAAATAAAAGCATTAAACTTGCTTTGGTTGCTGGGAAATAATTCTGAGGATGACTGCATCATCGCTAGTATTTATTTTCGAGTTTCTAAGTGAGAATTGCTACCAAAAGAAAAAAAATTCGATTAAAATAAGTTTTGATTTTTGAAAAAATTATTCTAAGTGTGATTTAATAAATATATGGAAATAGTTTTGAACTTAAAATTTAAATAGTATGGATGATAAATAATTTTGTAAACTATAAATTGGAATAAGAAAATAAAACCAAATTTAAATTAGTCAAAAAAATTTATTAAGCAAATAAAAGAAATTTGAATTCGAGAAATGAAATAAATTGATTAACTTAATAAATGTTAAATTAATTGAGTTAGTAAAAAATAAGTAAATAAAATATAGATTAACTCGTGAAAGCTTGAAAAAATTGAATTGCATTTGAAATGAAGTTGATAAATTAACAAAATGGAATTTTGAATGAATAAATTGTATAGTTTATAGATTTGAGAATATGAAGATAAATAATATTTAAATTTGTTAAATGTGAACGATAATTTTTTTTAACTTGAATAGGATTAAATAAAATGAGTAATGAATTAAAATGAAATGAAGTTTAACTTAATATTAAATAATTTGAAATGGATATTAAATGAAACTAGATAAATTAGTAAAGTGGATTAATTTCATTTGAGCTATAAAATGAATTAAAAATGAATACGGACTTGAATTTTTAAAATGAAATGTAATTTAAGTGTGTAAGAAATTGAATAAAAATAAATGAATGTAAGTAATAAATTAAGTTGGCTAATCGAATTTAATTTATACTGGATATATAAAAAATGCAAGAGGAATAAGTTTAAAAATTCAATGTTAACTAATATAGTATGGAATAAGTTATTGGAATAAATTATAAATTGAAATTAACTTAAGAGAGGTTAAATGAATTGATTGTGAAAAAATTATTAATATGAATTGTGATGTAATTTAAATTTACATTAGTAAATTAATAGTACGAATTTAAACAAATAAAGTGAATCAATGAAATAATAATAAATCAAGATATGAAGTAATAATAATAACCGTGATTGTGTTGTATAAATTATTTATTATGAATTTAGATAGTTTATAAATGATGTTAGTGTGTGTGTGTCTATATATATATATATATATATATATATATATACACACACACACACACACACACTAAGTGGAAATAAAATAGATTTAACTTAAGCATGGTTTAAGTGGAATAATTTTTATAAATGATTCATAAATGAATTTATATGAAATAGTCTAAATAAAAAAAAGGTGAAACAATTGGAATTTCATAAATTGAATTGAATAACATTTAATAATGAATTTGCAACGAATGTTAACAAATTTAAAGAAATCAATGAAATGTAAATTAAATTTAAATGTGGATGAAACAAATGTAAATAGTTGGAACAAATCAATTGAATGTAAGTATATTGAATTGAAATAAATCAAATGTGAACGAGTGAATATTGGTTGATTGAATGAAAATGGATTGAAACCACATTTGTTGAATGTAAATTAATTAAAAGCAAATGAATTGATTATAAATCCATTGTATGATTGACGAAATAAATAATTAAGCGAACGTGAATCAATTTTAACTATAAGGAATGTAGTATGGAATTAAATTACTTAAGTGTAATTAATTATATGAATGATTGAAATGAATAAGTGGGTGTGAGCTTAATAACATTTTAGTGAATGAAAAATAATTTCGAAACAAATGAAATTGAATATAAGTCGATTCAATGTTACGATTAATGGAAAATGAGCAAATAAAATGTTAACTAATTTTTAATGTTAATAAGAATGAGAGTGTATAAATTAAATATTGACATTGAAAATGTAAATTGTGATAGTATGAACTGAATTGAGTAAATATTGATTTGTCGGATGATTTGTTTTGATGTAAACCCTTGTTTAATTGTTTTGAATGCATATGATGGTTGTATGGTTGTATATCCGTGCTCGTGCTTGAGATTTGGATTCAGAATGCATGTTTTATACTTATTTGAACTTATGCATATTCTAAATCTTCTTATAATTGACTAACATTCCAAATTGAGTTGAGATAGGTACATGTGAAGACCGTTGGACGTATACGTGGATTATTTTATGCTTTGCTTTCTTAATACGAGCGAACTCGCTCGCATTATTTATAATAAGGTACGTATCTCAGATTACATACCACGATTTTATATTTTTGCCCTTCAGGATGCCTCATCATTAAGATGAGATGTATGTATGATATATATTGGTTATATTTGTGTTATATATTGAATTGTAAAAATTTCCGATCGAGCCGCGCAAAGGAGACTCTACCGAAATTTTCCGTAAATCCGGGAGTTAGAAATTTTTTGAAGTTTTAAAAGTTTTATACTTGTTTTATAAATAATTTTTTTTTCTATAAAATCGATACCGAAATGGCGTAGTAAAAGCGTAGTAAAGATTTTCTAATAATATTTTAAAGTTATAAGTGATTATTTGAATAAAATCCATTGTATGTTAAATTCTTTACTTAACGCCTTTTCGAGGACCAAAAGTTTTGAGTGGGGGAGTATGTAACGACCCGTATTTTTAGCTATTTTAAATTATTGAATTTAATGTGATGACTAGATAAAAATGGGTAGAAATAAAATTTTGATGATTTATTATTGTAGTTTATTGATAGTTAAGTTGTTTAAATTTAATTTTGGAAATTTTTGAATAATTGAAATTTTGAATAAATGTGAATGAAATGATATCAGAAATTGATTTAAATTTTATTTAAATATAAATGAAGATGGTTAACATTCAAAATTGGATTTAAATGTGAATAATTGAAAATTGAAAATTTTATATTTTAATTAATGAGTTAAAATAGTCATTTTGGCCACTGTATTGGATTTCGAGAAAACCAGTTTCATCGGATCCGTAATAGTGAATTATTGTAGGACTTCAAGTTTCCTAGAATTCGGACTTGTCGTTTGGCCGTGTCAGCTTGAAACGCATAGAATTTAAATTCAAAATTTAAATAAATAATTAGATTCGAAAAGCTATCTTTCGCATACGATCGAACTAGACTTGGGGACTAGTTCCATCGCGTTTGGAATGGGAGTAAACCATTATAAACGCCGGGCAGCATGCTTCGTTTGGAGTTCGTGATTTCACGGGCCGACCGAGTCAGATATTTTAGAATTATTATAATATATGTATATAAAAAAGGGGATTCGTTCAAATCTACCTTTTCCCCTTTCTTGCCGAATATCCCTCTCCTTTTATTTTCTTCTTCTGCTCAAGCTTCAAATAAAAAAATAAGAATGAACGACAGAAAAAAAATGAGGGTTGATCTATATATATAAAAATGGAGTCGATCAAATCGATTTAGGACCGAAAGTGATAGATTCGTGGAGGAGGGCATATGCGCGCGCTAAGGGGAGAAAGCATGCGAGCCTAAGGCTCGAACTCGATCCTCACAGCATCGCGTTTGGTTGTGTTCAAGATAGGGAGGAGTAGATGGCGACGAGGCGGGCACTGGAAGGTCAGCGGCTTCGTGGGGTGGTGCATATGGACTGGCGGCGGCAAGATGTGGATGTTTGATCGGAAAAAAATGCACAGAGCAAGTCGCAACTAGATAGGAGAAGCTAGGGTTTGGTCGTGGGTTCTGGGTATGAACGTGAAGGTCGAACGAGAGAGAGGTAGCTGTTTTTTTTTTAATTTTAAATTTGTTACGTAGATTTAAATCTAAATTATATCGTTAAAAAAATCGAATTGTTTGCATACGAGGTTCGATCCGGGCGAGAAATTTTTTTGGTTGTGACCGTATCGACGTTCGGCTACAGCTTGGAGTCAGATTGGGATTTTGTTTGAAGCTGAAATATTTTCAGTTCAAATAAAAAGGCGAGTGTTTTTAAATCTCACATTAGACTATTATATCTTATGTTAGAAAATTTATATCATGAAATAATTTGAATTTATTGATGGTTGGATAAATTTAAATTGAAATTTAATTGACATCTGAATTTATTGTTAGGATTTGAATTGATAGTTCGATTAAATTAGAATTCAACTACTAGTAAAAACCCTGATTTTCGATAATTGGTGGATTATTGGATTATTGACTGTTTGGTTGATTGATTATGATGGAGGGAAATTGTTTGATATTTGAATGATTAAATGGTTAATTATTTTGGTATACTCTATTATCACCCTGTATATTAATTACAGTATATAAAACTGTAAATTAAATTATTTCGAATAAATTAAGGAACAGGTTGAAATGATATATACCTATGACACTATTTTGGATTGAAATGATATATATCCATCCTTGGAAATTAAATTGAAATAATGATTCACTTGGCCATAGGATAGAGAATTATATACGGACATCGGATTGGTTAAATTAAATGATTTTAAAATTTTGATTTGAAATTATTTAAATGATTTGGTTCTAAAAAAAATCGAATTTATGGAAATTGAATTATTTTTGAATTAGAACCCGGAATGTTGAAATTTAAAATTTGAAAGAAAATTTGTTTAAATAATCAAAGTTGAGATTTTTAAGTGGTAATCAAAATATTATATGGGTTTCAAAAAATTAATTTGTTTAAAGACTGGACTTCTTATTGAACTTTGAATATTTCTAAGTAAAAGGTGATCTAGTATGATGTTTGAAATTATGCCTGGAGTTTCATTATATTTTAAGATTGGGATTTAAAATTTGATATAAGGAAAGTTTGATTTAAGTGTTCTGAATCGATATTTTGAAAATCGAACTCGTAATTGATATAAATAGAAACGGTTTAAATTTGGATCTGAATTGGCATTGAATTTTTTTTGGAATCGAAGTAAACATCGACTTGAAATCGTAATTGAATCGATTATATCGAAATGGAAATTAGAAATGATTTGAATTGGAGATTTGGAAAGTGAACTGGTTTGAATTTAAAATAAATATTTTTTTTATGAATATTTTTAGTATAAATCGTTTAAAAATCTATATTCTTTAAATATTCAATTTTTTTTTATTTTCTAAACTATTTTACTGTCTAAACCATTTTTATTACTCAAACTATTTTCTATTAAACTATTTTAATTATTTAACTATTTTTAAACTATTTTCTAAAATCCAAACTGGTCAAAAGGGGTGGAATGTTCATATTTAAATCTTGGATTTAAATGCGAATTGGGTTAAAGTGAATTGTAACCAAAACTGTAATTCGAATCAAGTTTTGAAGTGAAATCAATATATCGAGTTGAATTGACATTGTGAAGTAAAATAAGTTTTTTGAGTAAATATGATGATTTCAAAAGTGGTTTTGACTTTTAAAATGAATACGATATTTTGATATCAAGTACGAATTGTTTTGAAATGTAAAAGAACCAAACGGTGTGTAAGATGACGATTGGTTGTTAAAGAGACCGGGGCCTCTTATTGGCATACTCTCTGTCAATATTGAAACCACTTTGCTAACCGTATTCGTGGTGGATGATATTCAGAATGTAGTGGTTGAATTGGTGACGTTTGCTGGAATGAAGTAAGAGAACGATGATGGATAGCCTTGACACTCGTGTCGTAATTAAAATGACCAAAACAGGAGCCTATGTCTGGCAATTGAGTTTAGCTACCTCTAGCGACGTTGATCCATCGTATTACTATTGTGATTTCGTATTCGACGGGTGCACCTTTTTATCATTTGGATTGATTGTCGCGGTCGGACACGGATGTGTTATGACCAGGCAGAAAGGGTAAATTGGTAGAATCCTACCTTGGGCATTGCCTCACGTGCCTTGTCATATTTATCCCTATACGAACCATTACGATTTTGGTTTAAACTGTAAAAATGTGTTAAGGTGGATCAATGTAAAGCCTTAACGCTATTTTGATATTTATTTTGCTGATAGACATTATCTATTATAGCGTATACTATTATATATAAATAGTTTAACGGATCCTTAGGAAATGGAAAATCCTGTAACATCTCTTAAGTTATTGCACTCATATTTGTGATATTGATTTGACTTACATAAGAGTATTTTAGTCCTGACTCAAGTGTTTTTTCTTTTTATTACGCTCGGGTCAGTCCTGAGTTTTCAGCGTATTGGAGACCATTCTCTAGAGGATGAAGACGAGGATTTTGGTATTTCGCTATTATTATTGTTGTTGGATCATAGGTTTTGATTGCTGACAAGACACAACAATTCACGAATCTACGACTACGATAACATCCAGACTCATCGGCTTAATATATGATTTGTATAGTTATATATTTTAACAAGAGTCATCAAATATGTATATAAGGTCTAGTTTAATGCTTTGTTAAAATCTTTCCTCAAGAATCATCATTCATATTCAAATAAACTTGCATGCATATTTTAATCAAAATCAGGTTTTCAAAAATGCATGGAGCGGGGCTCGAACACGGGTCACTAGTTTAGAAGGCAAGTACTCTAACCAGATGAGCTACTGCAGTTTTTTCTTAACAACAGAATTCAGTCGACTGAATGACCTGAGTTAGTCGGTTGAATCTATGCTTTTTAACATATATGTGCATGTTCTTAAATTCAGTCGACTGAATGACTTGAGTCAGTCGACTGAATTCTGCAACAGTCATTTTTTTGTGAAAAGACACTTCCTTTTTTGAATAGCCTTCTTCCTCCCCAAGGGTTGCAACCATTGCTATTCACAGAGATCTCTTCACCAGCAGTTGCAACTCCTTAATTACTATATATATGCATGAATTTCAAGATCAAATCACTTGACTAACTTCACTTATTTTCTTATGCTTGAATCATATTTTCTGAATTAACTACTCTCTTGAATTCATACATTCATTGCTTACATATTCTTTTCCATATTCCTCAAGCAATTTGAAACTTCCTTATCTTCATATACACACAACTACATACATCATACTTGAGGAAAAGATTATAGGAAAGGTGTACTACCAGTGACAAATATGTGTTATTAGAACCCACAAGGTGAAAACAATCTTTTGTATTTGTTAAAGTCTTGTTCTGCTGCTCAGGCGTGTGAAGTCCTCTTCGGCTGTTGAGGCAAAATCCTGTTCTGCTGCTCAGGTCCCTGTTCGGCTGCTCAATGGTTGTATAGACCTGTTCCTTCGGGTGAAGTGAGGGTTGTTGTTTTAGTAAAATTCCATAAAGAGTCTAGGACTGGATGTAGGACGGGAAGTCCGAACCAGTATAAAAATCTCTGATTTTATTTTTATTATACTCCTTTTATATTCCACACTATTTACTGTATTGTTATCATCACTATACTCTGTATTATCGTATATCCATATTACACGATCCACAGCATAGCATACTTTTATTTGGTATCAAAGCCTGGTCATCCTATAACTGTCACACAGTTATTTGATATTTTAGTAATATGGATAGTAACACTAACACCAGTTCTATAGAAGGTCAATCCACAGCACGACCTCCATTGTTTAATGGCATGAATTATAACTATTGGGCTACACGAATGCGCATATATTTGCAAGCAAATAGTTTTGATTCATGGAACATTACACAATTAGAGTATTAGATACCCACAATTAAATATTCAACATGGTCAAACACACAAAAACAAGATGCTGCTTCAAATGCCAAAGCCGTGAACATGTTATTTTAATGCTTTAGATAAAAATGAGTTTAATCGTGTTTGTATGTGCAACACTGCCTATGAAATATGGAGAACACTAAAAGTCACTCATGAAGGTACTAACAAGGTTAAACAAAGTAAAACATCTACGCTTAAGAATCAATTTAAATTTTTTAGGATGAAGCAAGATGAATCTATGAATGATATGTACTCCAGATTTCAAGATATTCATCATTCTTTATTAGGACTAGGAGAAATATATTCCGATTTTGATATTGTTTCAAAAATCCTTAACTCTTTAACAGATGAATGTGAACGAAAAGTCTTAGCTATTGAAGAAGCTAATGATATTTCTACCATGAAACCAGAAGAGTTAATAGGAAATCTAATGTCCTATGAAGTAAATTTGCAGGCTAAAAGAGTACAAGCACAAGACAAGAAGAACATAGCTTTTCATGTTGAAGAAGAAGAAGACTCAGATTTAGATGAGGAAGACCTAGCATTTATTGCCAAAAACTTTAAAAAGTTTTTGAAGTATAGAAAAGGAAATCGAAATAATGGCAAAAAAACTTCAACAATAAGCCATCATCCTCAGTACTAGAATGCTTCGATTGCCATAAGAAGGGTCATATACAACAAGATTGTCCAAAACAAAGGAAGGGAAAACAAAATAAAAAGGACAAGTTCAAGGGAAAAGCTTTTTCAGTAACATGGAATGACTCAGATTCTTCATCTTCTGAAAGCTAAAGCGACAGTGATAATGAACAAGCAAACGTATGCTTCATGAAAAAAGATAATGAGGTTAGTGATCTAACTTTTGATGATATGATAGAAATAAATTCAGAACTTTTAGACACTTTAAAAAATCTCAAAAGAAAATATAAGGAAGCTCTGGAAAATCAGAAGAAAGCAGAATTCGAAAGAGATATGCTTAAAGACGAGAAAAAAATATTAAAAGAAGAACTTGAGAAAATTCAAGATTCACTCTCTGACAATTCTCAACTCGCTCTATTAAGTCAAGAAATAGAAACTTAAAAAGAAAAGAATAATGCTCTAGCTTTTGAGAATCATGTGTTAAAAACAAAAATTAAAATTGTTGAGTTAGATAGAACTAGTCTCAAAACTAAGCTTGATGACATTACTAAAAATATTTCCAATTTTAATAAAGGGAGAGAAAATTTATCCAGGATTATTGAAAATTCTCAACCTGCTTCAAATAAGAAGGGATTAGGTTATGTTAAGAATTCAAAAGCTCACAATGATAAAAGCGGTTTAGGCTATAAACAAGCTAAAAGTAAAAATAGTATTAGATATGCATTCTTGTATACTAATTTTAGTACTATTACTAGTAACCAAGATAGTTTTAAAACCAGTTATAGATATAATAGTACTTTGTTTAGAAATGGTAGAAATTATTTTTCAAGTACTAAGCTAATGACTAATAGTATTAAGATATGGATTCCAGCTGATATGATTGATCATGATAAAAAACTTTATATTAGCAACTATTATAATAATGTGATTTGTAATGAAAACTATATCTATAAAGGTTCAACCACACCCAAATGGGTATGGTTTCCTAAAAATTAGGAAATTATAAGAAACTTGGGTATCGCATGCTTTATATGTTAATTTTTCTGATACCTTATATTACAAGTAGTAGTTATTTTGTTTTATATTGTTCTATGCTAAACACTTATGTGGAATATAATTTATGTCATCATATAAACTCTCCTTTTTGTCGATGACAAAGGAGGAGAAAGATATTGCTCTAACACTATTTGCAGAAATAATCCGTGCAAGCACAGATTAAGGGGGAGAAAATATTAATTATTTACAGGAATATATAGCATAGATTCAGGGGGGAGAAATCTATAGCACAGTTACAAGAATATATTCAGTGAGAGAGATAAGATCAACAAAGCTTGTCAAAGATTCGTTCGTAGCAAATGAAGTTGTCATCATTAAAAAGGGGGAGAATGTTGGATCATAGGTTTTGATTGCTGATAAAACACAACAATTCACGAATCTACGACTACGATAACATCCAGACTCATCGGCTCAATATATGGTTTGTATAGTTATATATTTTAACAAGAGTCATCAAATATGTATATAGAGTCTAGTTTAGTGATTTGTTAAAATCATTCCTCAAGAATCATCATTCACATTCAAATAAACTTGCATGCATATTTTAATCAAAATCAAGTTTTCAAAAATGCATGGAGCAACGCTCGAACCTGGGTCACTAGTTTGGATGGCAAGTACTCTAACCAAATGAGCTATTGCAGTTTTTTCTTAACAATAGAACTCAGTCGACTGAATGACCCGAGTCAGTCGAATGAATCTGTGCATTTTAACATATATGTGCATGTTCTTAAATTCAGTCGACTGAATGACCTTAGTCAGTCGACTGAATTCTGCAACAGTCAATTTTTTTGGGAAATGACACTTCCTTTTTTGAATAGCCTTCTTCCTCCCCAAGGGCTGCAACCATTGCTATTCGCAGAGATCTCTTCACCAGCAGTTGCAACTCCTTAACTGCTATATATATGTATGAATTTCAAGATTAAATCACTTGACTAACTTCACTTACTTGCTTATACTTGAATCATATTTTCTGAATTAACTACTCTCTTGAATTCATACATTCATTGCTTACATTTTCATTTCCATATTCTTCAAGCAATTTGAAACTTCCTAATCTTCATATACACACAACTGCACACATCATACTTGAGGAAAAGATTATAGGAAGGGTGTACTACCTGTGAAAAATCTGTGTTATTAGAACACAAAAGGTTAAAACAATCTTTTGTATTTATTGAAGTCATGTTCTGCTGCTCAGGCGTGTGAACTCCTTTTTGGCTGTTGAGGCGAAATCCTATTCTACTGCTCAGGTCCTTGTTTGGCTGCTCAGGGGTTGTATAGACCTGTTCCTCCGGGTGAAGTGAGGGTTGTTGCTTTAGTGAAATTCCAGAAGGAGTCTAGGACTAGACGTAGGACGGGAAGTCCGAACCAGTATAAAAATCTCCGGTGTTATTTTTATTATACTGCTTTTATATTCCATACTATTTACTGTATTGCTATCATGACTATACTCTGTATTATCGTATATCCATATTACACGATCCACAGCATAACATACTTTCAATTATTCCCTGCATCAAGATATTCTATTGTATTGAATATTTATCTCTGATGTATACAGATAACTCTGATAAATGTGTATAGATTATAATCAGATGTATAGTAAACAACTTTTGAATTATTTATTTGATTATTAAATTTATCGTTTCCTCTGTGAGATTCTGTGATTTGTTTTCTTCTTCTCTTCTTATTTTCCTTACTTAACCCCATTGATTATCTACGTTCCAGATTGTTTAAGTCGGGCATGTGTGGATTATTTTCGATTTAAACCTTCCGAAATGTGGGGCGTCACATGTGATAAGCACATCAACTAATTTCACTAATGACCAAAAGAGTAACTTCATTTTGTTGATTTATGTGATTTGGAGAGTGGATTTATCTCTAAGTTGTCATTTTATTCTCATAGTTTTCATTCACAATTGTAGTTGTTAGTTTTCTCATTTTCTAATTTAACACTCTCTAAATCTTTGGTTAATTTGATTGAATAGAAATTTAAAGTTTAACAATTCTTTGCGGATCGACCCATACTCGCCACGTATTAACTTTCGTATGCCGTGCGCTTGCGGTTATTTTTATTATAAATTCGTTCGACGGATTTCTTACTCGATAGAATTCTCATCGACGAATAAGTTTTTGGCACCGTTGCCAGGGAATTAATTTTATTTTATTTTCTATTCTTTAAATTATTTTTGTTTGATTTTTTTTTATTTTTGTTTTGTGTGTATATTGCATTTAAAAAAAATTGAGTGTATTTTTGTTGTGTGATATAAATTCGAATTAAATTCGAATATCGATTTGGAGTGGTTCCTTCGTTTTTCTTCAATTTCAAGCACTATTTCTTCCAAATAAATTTTGAGAAAATTTCTATATAATTTGGGTTTTTGAAATCTTTATTATAAAATATTTTCAAAATATTTTTTAATTATTATTATATTATTTTAAAAGTATTCAAGATGAATTTTAAATAAATTGCCTTCAAAATGGTTTCAGAAAATTATTTTAAAATCCCGTTTTCTCGAGTAAAATATTTTGTAAATAATATACAATATTTTTACACTTTTTCGGATGTATGAGAAAGAGAATTAAACGGTTTAGTAAAACTCGTGGTATGAGACATGTGAGTTTACTTTATCGATAATTTTGGACTTGTACGATCGAAACTATCTGGGTTATTAATTCCTGAGTTATTTAGCCAATTTATGGCGAGTTTTTGAGATTATAATTCCTATCTTTAGGAATTATCTGGGAAGGCCAATATTTGGTGGGTAGTTCCTATTTGTGTGCTTATTTCTTGCTTTCTAGTTGTTTTGCATTCGAATATTTTTAAAAAAACACACAATTTCATTTGAATAAGAATTTTTTTTATTTCATATACATTTTCATTGACAATTGCATTTACATCTTTTACCTTTGCATTTTTTTTTCTTTTCTTTTCTCATTTTTTTCTTTTGTTACATTTCTTCTCTATGCACACATACCATTCCAATTTTTGCCTCAAACCATTTCAATCCCGAGAACACATTTTTGCCATACAACACATATTCCCTCAATGCACATAAACTGCGCATCCCCCTCCTCGATTTCCTTGCTCAACCACCTACATAACTAACCACCATCTCATAATTCGACAACCAGAACACTACAATAACCTTCCACTATCTTCAGTTGCTAAGTTTCACGCCATATAAACTGCCAACTCCTTCATCCATTCTTTTCAATCTTACCACCCGAACCACCATTCTAAACTACATCACCATGCTAAACTGTCAGCACATCCACCTCCAAATCCAAAAACCACTTACCATCTCAAAACAGCATTGCACTACAACACTGCCAAATATCAAAATGACATTGCCACCTCTACACCAAGTCATCTCCTCACCAATTTCTATCATACATTTCGACAAAGTCTCTGTCTAAACCATACAACATCTTCTAACCAAGAAAACCCCATCCATAACTTATCACTTCAACAAAACACTACTGCACCTTCATCGACCACTTCAAACCATTCACTGTCCCCTCTCTGGGTTTGCAGACCCCCTACAATCATATCCACATAACATTTATCACACCTAATTTTCATAACATCACCACCAATTCACTTTTCCATTGCCTCTACCAAACATTTCACCAATTAAAACAGCACCCATCTGTTACTGCCTCCAACTATTGCACCCCATACTTCACTGACTTCTGCTGCTTCCAACCACCTTCACTATTGTGAAAAACAACCATCCAGCCATTGCCAATCAACCCACTATCACATATCTAGTGCATTTCTCGACCAACAAAACAACCCATTCAAATACCCCCACACTTCAATCCTACTAGACTGTATTAATTTAACTGCTGCCACACAAATTCAACTGCTGCCACACAAACACTCCTCCTCCACAACAATTCACTTTCTCATTTCTTACCACTGCCGTGCCATATCAAACCACACTTCTCCATTACTAACCACCATAGCAGCTGCCATAACCACCATCATTTCACCTCCGTCCACCTAACAACAACAACAACACTACTTCAAAACAAAATTGCCATCCCCTACCCTACCCTCTACACATCACCAGAACCGCCCATCTCCGTCCAACATCTTCAACCAGTCCGCCACTGAAAACAACTGCAGTAGCCCCTTCATGAAAAAAAATGAATTGCGACAATACTCCACCTACCAACACATATTCCACCTGCCGATAAGCATGAACTGCGATAGTACCATCAGAGCATCGAATCCACTACTACTTCACTCAAAATCGCCATTGAACATTGTCATTTGCAAGATCTCGTGGAAAAGTTGATTAGAGAAAGGAAGCTGGACCAATTTGTACGGGCGCCGCAGCCTGGAGGAGCGGGCCTGTCAAATCAGGATAATACCCCCGATCGGGCAAGATAGGAGGACCCTGCCTGTACCGGCGGGAGATTAGCGATAAACGTTATTAGTGGCGGTCCTACTCTATCAGGAGCCTGGAACGGCGAGGATATTCGTCCCTACTACACATAGCAGGCCTTATTTATTCAACCTATAAATCTCTTGCAATTTGTTTTTGCATTTTTTGAGTTTGAATTTGTAATAAGGCACTGACTTTGCCATGTTTTTCCGTTCCAGCAATAAATTTCCATCTTTTCAAGCTAGAGCTGTGATTCACCGAATGCGACATTCAACTATTACGACACACGAAGAGCTAAGTCTATCGTACGATGGAATTTATTCAAATAGCGAGTGACTGTGAAATGGCTGGTCACTCACTAAGTGAAACCTCAGCTCGGGGGCAAGCCATCACATTAAAGGCTGGATTGGACCGACACATGACAGTCCTATCATTAACTCCGAATTCCCAGAGTGTGAATTGGAGTATAAACATCAACTCTAGGTTCCCAGAGCGCGAACCGGAGTATAAACACTAACTCCAAATTCCCCGAGTGAGAATTGGAGTATAAACATCAACTCTAGGTTCCCAGAGCGCGAACCGGAGTATGAGCACTAACTCCAAATTACCAGAGTGTGAATTAGAGTATAAACATCAACTCTAGGTTCCCATAGCGCAAACCGAACTATAAACACTAACTCAAAATTCCCAGAGTGCGAAGTGGAGTATAAACATCAACTCTAGGTTCCCAGAGCGCGAACCGGAGTATAAACACTAACTCTGAATTCCCAGAGTGCGAATTGGAGTATAAACATCAACTTTAGGTTCCCAGAGCGTGAACTAGGGTATAAATACTGCCTCCAAATTTCTAGAGTGCAATTTGGAGTACAAAACTCATAAATACGGCTCCGAAGAGGGCGGACTCGTCCGCCCAATGACTTCGACCGTATTCTGAACGAGTTAGAAGAGGATGGATCCGTCCATCTAACGACCTCGCTTGTTAACCCAGGGTGGATGTGATCCGACCATCCACGATCCCGATAAACCCAACGTTCCCAGAATGTGGGCAAGTTCCTAAAAAGCTTAAACATGTGTGACTGACCACCTGTTGGCCCACTCCAAATTCCCAGAGTGCAAACTGGGGTATAAACATGAACTCTAGGTTCCTGGAGCATGGACCGAAATATGAATGCTAACTTCAAGTTCTCAGAGTATGAATTGGAGCATAAATACTAAGTCAGAGTTCCCAGAGTGCGAACTGTATTACAAACATCGATAGCTTTCGGATTCTCGGAATGCGAACCAGATTATCGATCACAAACAAATCTGCATCCTCGGAATGCAAACATAATGTGGGTTAAATTGGACTGCGGAGGACCGCCCATAAGTTAACCTAAGTCCCCGGAGTGTGGACATGTGCTTAACTTCGGGACGTGCGACCGATCACCTAAATATGAGTGTTGAACCTCGGGGTGTAGATGTGACTACTCACAAATAAAACAAGTTTAACTCAAAGGCTGAAACTCCATGAGTACACTAAACTGAAATTCGAATACTGTGGTATTCAAGTATAAAAGAAATGAAGGTTAATGCCATGAAACAAAATTTCATTTCCACTAACTGTATGTGAAGATTCATGTACAAGTTATTCTAAAAAAATTCTACTAACAGGGGGCCGAGCCTGCATCTATACACAGCCTATTAAAGAAGGAAAAAGGTAATTTCCTAACTAACAAAAATGCGCCAAAGGGGAGCCTATATACTTTATCTTCTTCGACTTTTTCTTCGAAGCAGAGCCACCAGAGCCGCCAACGGTTTTTCGCTTCGGGCCCTTACCCGTTGGCGGTTCATCTTCTGACGAGGGCATGATATCGACATCTTCCTCTGAACTTGAACTTAAAGGGATATTTTCTTCCAAAGGAGTCAGAGGAGTCGGGTCTACAGCCAGGGGTGGAATGAGCATGGTGGGACCAGCTTGTGTGCCCCTTGGATATATCACCATAAGAGGAGTTGGGCTAACCGCCATCGTTGCACTCTCGGAACTACCGCCATGCGCTGCCACCTCCATTTCTGCGTTGATTTGAGCCAGTATCTCGGCTTCATGAGTAGCACGGGCCACACTGGGGGCAGAAGTAAAATTGTTGAAGCGCTATGACCAGGCGGAAGCCCACTGAGGACAAAAGGTAAGTCCGCAAAGGGGTCGCTCTGTCGACCGAGAAGTTCGTTCATCATTTGTTCATCGAAAGAGATTGAACTCCCTTGCGTTACCTCGATGGGCACGGCCGTGGCTATAGAGGTCGCCTAAGTGATAATGGCCTCCTGCCCTTGGTGTGGTCCTTGGATTGCAGAAGGCACTGTCGATGTAGCCCCGGTCACTGAATAAAGAAGAAAAGAAGTTGTTAGAACACACTTCGAAACAAGCACTTCATTTCAGACACCCACAAGATTAGTGCATAGTACCTTCCTCAACTTGACTCGTGGTCGGCTGAACAGCTTCTGAAGGATGCTCCCTTATAGGAGATAAGTGTGGTTGTTCTGGGTCATAGCCTGGAACTAGTTGCAGCTCAATCGCTGGCATAGGCTCGACCCCAGATGAGGTAGTCATCTCAAAACTTGAAGCTTGGTGTGTGGCGCCAGAGCCTTCACCAATTTCTAGGTGCTGGGTGCTCAATCTCTCTTTTGCATGAGAGATCATAAAGTCATGGAGAACCTTCTTCTCATCATCATTCAATATGCTGTTCTCCAACTCGAACTCATCGAAAGCTCCACCTAGCTGCACCGCTTTCTCCTCCTCAGCCAACAAATTCTAGGCGTTATATAAATGTGTCGAGTAATCGTCAAGCCAAGCCAGATTCCTGTGTTTCAGCACATTGGCGTTATAAGTGACGAGAAGCTCCTCTATTTCCGCCTCGAGCCTGGATTCCGCCAGTCGGACCTTTTCATTGGCCTCGGTCTTAGCCTCGCGGACCTTCTCCATGGTTGCATCCCTTTCTCTCTGGAGCACCACCGCTTGATTGCACGCTTCCTGAGCGGCGACATTAGCAGCATCTTTTCCTTTATGATTTTAGAGAATTTAGATTTAAGCTCGTTGAGTTCTTTAAGGGCTGCGTCTCGCTCGGCGGTCGCAATGGTGTTCTGGTGCCCATGTCTTCCACCATGGCGTAATACTCACGCTTCATTTTGTCCATCGCCGCGTGAGCCTCATCGGCTTTCTTAAGAGCCACAATCTCAGATTTGCGAGATGACTCGGCTTCACTGTTGAGCGCTTGGATAATTCGGTCCTTTTGGCCAAATTCCTTCTCCAATTTTCGATCATGACCGCACGATCGAAGGCCACCTTTGACGCTTTCTTCGCGGTTTTTGACCATTCCCGATACTGGAAAATTATATCCGCGACGTAATCGTGCACTAAAGTTTCGACCGACGCGGGAACCCTTTTTAGGCGCGGAGGAAAGACGAACCCGTCGAAACAAATATCAGGAAAGTCTTTCTTCAGTTGGGCAAGCCTAATCGCTCCCTCCCCCGAAGGCTCGATCGGTGCCTGCTCAGTTGTTGTGGGGGTCACAATCTCAGTCCTACGGTGAGTTTCAGACCTTGACGATTGGGAAGATGGCTTGTGCCGTGAAGCTTCTGGAGGTCGTGAGACGTAGGTAGGAGGCTGTGCGGAAACTCTGGGAGGTGGCGTACGGGATCGAGACTGACGCCTATGCTCATTTTCTCTATCAGACTGCTCATAACTCGAGTACCCCTAGTCATATTCTTTGTCTCCTTCTCTCCTATGAGATTCATAGTATGATGAGGACTTGCGTTTGTTGCGTAGACTTCCAAGCATCGAGCCACGACCAGACATGGTATCTGCAAAGTGAAAACGTAAAAATAGTTAGTAGCCTTTCACGATAAGTAATTTACGGTCAGAAATCGTGTAGTGTCATGAAGTGTGGATGCATGTGCAACCCCCTGACCAACCGGATGTGTCGACCACGTCAGAGGGAAGAGACTCGCTTAAAACTAAAGCATGCTAGAGTTCATCCAGTCCGGAATCACGCTGTGCGGACAAGTCATCCAGAATTGGGAGATTGACGAGCCCTTCATAGAGATTTTCAGTCCGCAGGGGAGACGCCTCCGAAATTCTGATTCCGGAAGCGGGCCGGGACGTGATTACATATTTCCATCTCCCCGCTTTGGATTGCTTAATAATGGCAACCTTGCCTTTTCTCTTATCTTCGGAGTCCTGGGGCGCATCCATAGGCCCAGCCAAAGGCTCGTCAACGGTATGAGTTCTTTCAGAATCAGCCTCCTCAACTATAGCAACTTTGGGCTTCTTGTGCTTGACTCGTTTTTTCGAGATGGTCTTTGGTGCACCGTCAAGCCTTGTACTCTGCTTACATTCAATCAGCCCAAGAATCCTTAGATTCCTATCCGTCAAGAGCAAGTCGATATTCCTCTCCTCGCTCAGGACTTCTTGGAGGACCTGAACTATCTCCTTGTAATATCCGCCTTCGGGGCACTGAATTATCACTGAAAAGAAAAAGAGGTGTGAGTTGGACTTCATCTATAGCTGTCTTATCAACTACTCGAGAAGGTGGCAATACTCACATCTAAATAACCATCGCCTGGCAAATCCTGGAGGACATCGTACGTAAAACCACTCTGTCTTGAAGTTGCTCAGTCTAGTCCAAGACCTGCGACCACTTGGCAGTTTCTTACAGCCTCTAGGAATGTGAAAGATGGACTGTCTGTTCGACTCTTGAAGTTGAACAAGTATCTTATCTTGGTCAGACGAGGTGGTCGATGGAGGTATTCCATAAATGCAATGAACAAGCTATTGAGTGAAGCATATCCATTCGGGTGTAGCTGGGATGGGGCGATCCCCAGATAAGACAACACTTCTCTTATGTACTGGTTAAACGGAGGAAGTGTCCCAGGTGCGCACGCATGGCGATTAAATGCAGTGTACCCTTCCGGGGGATTGTGCGGTCTGTTGTTTGGTCCCGTCAATAGGACGCCGTCCACTGAAAAACCATGCCTTAAGCATATTCTTCCTAGCATGTCTTCCGAAATGTTGGACGGAATAGAGTCTGGTGCATTATTGATGAAGGATGCATCAAGTGCCTCGTCCAAGGCCGGATCGATGACTTCGGCCTCGATGTCCGGAATTTCAAGTCTGGGAGGAATTATACTCTGGGTTTCCTATGGCTGCGAGCATGGAGTTTCCATAGCTAACTAACTCACGAGAAATCATCGTTAGATGCGAAAAAGCCAGTGTGTTCCCCTCGTGTGAAGTGTGTGTTGTGCAGTGCAATGCTGTGCATTACTTGAAAAGATTTTGCAGAGTTAAAGAAAATTTGCAAACGACAAAGATAATCGGAATCCAGTCGAAATGACAGTCATCGCTGACCGTCATCACTAAACCATCCAAATGTTGGTGATCGATTTGAGTTAAAGTTCATTATCATGTTGTTAAGTTACAGTTCCATCGACGAGCTTCGAAAGGCAGTCGAATATGCAGTTTAACAGTCAAGTCCAGATATGTGGGAATGAAGCTCGTCGGAATTGTGCAAAGGAACGTCGATTTCGTATCCATTAAAGGAAGAATTCGAGTTGATCAGGGTAAGTTTATTCGAATCCATCTAGATACGAGTTCGTATCGATCCCCGAAGGCATGCTTCGAATCGATCCTTGATTGTCGGTTTCATATCGATCAGAAAAATCTCGGCTTCGCATCGATCGTGTTCAAGCCGACACCCTTCGTATCGAATTTGAGAATAAGATTCGTATCGATCTGAAGCCGAGGACTTCGAAACGGTCGTTTGCTTAATTTTTGCATCGATCATTTCGTAACGATACGATCCACCGCCATTGTAATCGGTACGAACAACGTCATCTCCCTTAGGAAATCCCTGGAGTCGATGCGAGCTCCAAAAGAAAACATGCTATGGCCTGCATTGATTCGAACGCAAGCCCGCAGATCGATCCCTTTTTCTTTTTTTCTTTTTCCACTCTCTCTTCTCCAATCTACAGGAGCATCGCCATGGCCATTTAGGACTGAGCTTTGGCTCAGATCTGGTATTACCAATTGCCAGAATGGATGATTGATGAAGATGGAGTGGATCTGAGATAACCTAGTCGTTTGGATTCATGATTAATTACCTAATTTAAAACTGGGATTCGAAGAATTAAAGGTTGAACTTGATCGAGTCGAAAGCACGGCACAGTTCTTCTTCTTTCTCGAAATTTTTGGATCGATGCGAAAGGTAAAGGCGGCAGTTAAAGCGGAAGTTAAAAAGTGAAAAAATGGCGAAGTCCCAGGTATTTATATGGAGCCTAGGGTAAAACCGGGTTAATTCGCCTCCCAGTGTGCGTGACCGATCGCGACCGGTCAACTCACAAATCGAGTCGGTTGCTCTGTTCGTATCCATCTGACCTGGATTTTCATCGAGGCGAAATAATCAATAAATCCATCGATACGAAGCACGGAGCGGTGGCAGTTGAAGACAATAGATCACATCGATTCAAAACCCTTGTTCGCATCGACGAATTCACAACTCCATCCACTGCACATCGATACGAACGTCGATTTCGTATCCATCGTAACTTATGCATACCCATCGATACGAATGTTAACTTTGTATCCATCGATGCTCATATCCATCAATTCAAAATGCTACATTCGCACCCAGCAATACAAAGTCCATTAGCACAAGGTTACAACCTTCGATAAAAGAGCAATGACTGTTCAGAGTAAAGGCCGCAGCTTTTCAAAGCACGTCATGTTTCCACAAGATGTACTTTGGGGGGCAAATGTTATCCCGCCTTTTGGCAAGACCGAGATTTCAAGGAACTGGTTCGTTATGGATATCGATGAATTTTGTTAAAATCCAGATCAAGCTACAACTGACAAGGCATGACGAACTAAGCCATGGAAGCCTGCATTCCAAGTTTCAACTCAATCCGAGTTCATATGCTCAAGTTATGAACGATGCAAATCGAGGGACCCATCCATTTCGTATCCATCATTTCGAATCGATTGGAGTCGCAACCCCTCGTCTCGCATCGATCGTCTTCGTATCCATCAGCAGATAGCGCACTTCGTATCGATCGGTTCCTGCCTACTTCGTATCCATCGGCGAACATCTGTTCGTACCTGTCAGAGAGCCTCGGTTCATACTGATCAATTTCGCATCCGTAAACAGGGCACGCACTTCGTACCGTTCGTGGAAATTTGGCTTCGTATCCATCCAGTTAGACACACTTCGTATCCATGTTTGTGCTTCTGTTCGAACCCACATTCTTCGTAACGTTCAGGGATGCAACACCCGCGTGTCCATCTATCTCGAACCCATCAGGTTCTGCCAATCGAGTCCATCATGCAACTGTTTTTCATATCCATCAGATGACCCCAGTTCACATCCATCAGGCGATGACTACTTCGTACCCATCGGGGGTCCTTGTTCGAATCCATCAAGTCATCAATACTTCGTATCCATCAATACGAATTAGGTAACGGCCTTCGATTCAAATGAGGCGAGATACATGCATACGATGCGGTCAAACTGGAGAAAAAGGAGGATCGATTCGAAATACACGCGCCACATCATCTCATAAGCACGTGCAGCCATCGATTCGAAGCCATGGAGTCGAATAAAACAACCATCCAAGAAATCTCAGTTCGTATCGACTATATCTCATAATCCACTGATCCAAATGCTATGAAATTTTCACAGGAGATTACGTACAAGCCAAAGATTGCTTCCACCAAATTTCAGCTTAATTGGGCACGATCTTGATCGATATGAATTGATTTCGTATCGATCGCAGATCGAGTCGAAACTCTCTAGAATTGGTCGTGTGGACCCCCTCACGTGCCAGAACGAGTCTCTCGAAGTTTGGACGAAATATCAGCCTCCTACACCTATAAATAGAACCTCAGAGCCTACAGAAAAAGGATCTTTTGATTCTCAAGCGCCCAGACTCTGCCGGATCGAGACTTGCATTCATTCTTTGCTGTTGAATTCGAATTTCAAGTTTTATTTCGCTGTTATTCGCTGTAATCACTTCTAATTGTTCAAAGAGAATCAATAAAGTAGCGAAAACTTCATAGTGGACGTAGGCAACACGCCGAACCACTCGAAATCGCTTGTCTGTGCATTTACATGCCTGTTATTTGGAGTTTTTGTTAGATAATTTTCATTTTTAATTTATATTCTTCACTGTTATCTCTACAAAAAATTCCGAAAAGTGTTGTGCCCAATTTTGGTACAAACATACCCCCACACTTCAATCCTACTAGACTGTATTAATTTAACTGTTGCCACACAAACCAAATTTTTCCACACAAACACTCCTCCTCCACAACAATTCACTCTCTCATTTCTTACCACTACCGTGCCATATCAAACCACACTTCTCCATTACTAACCACCATAGCAGCTGCCATAACCACCATCATTTCACCTCCGTCCACCTAACAACAACAACAACAACACTACTTCAAAACAAAATTGCCATCCCCTACCCTACCCTCTACACATCACCAGAACCGCCCATCTCCGTCCAACATCTTCAACCAGTCCGCCACTGAAAACAACTGCAGTAGCCCCTTCATGAAAAAAAAATTGAATTACGACAATACTCCACCTACCAACACATACTCCACCTGCCCATAAGCATGAACTGCGATAGTACCATCAGAGCATCGAATCCTCTGCTACTTCACTCAAAATCGCCATACTCCAATCGCCAAGCATCGCCATTGAACAAGACTTCGCCGCGACCCTCAACCATCAACTCAAAACCCAAATCAAACCACAACCACTTCCTCCTGAATCGCCACAGCGGTCGCGAGTTCTCGAATTGCCGACCTCTCCTTGGACATCGCAAATCACTGAGCAGCTTCGAACTAAAGCGAATTTGATTTTGGCAATTTCAATTTATTTTTTCTTTTGTCTCGTACGTGAGTGATTTTATTCGGTTACATTGGGTTTGGGGATTAGCTGTTAAAAATGAGAAAAAAAATTATTGGGTTGGTTTTGTTTTACTTTTGGGCCGGGCTGTTATGGAATTGTTACTTTTTCTTGCTTTCTTTTATTTATTCCTTTTCTTTATTATCTTTCCTTTTTTCATTATTTATTTAATTTGTTTAACCTTTAGGTCCTTTTCTTCTCTAAAAAAAATTCTTCTTGAATTAGTCTTAAAGTTGTTTTGTTTTGTTGATTTAGTTTGTTTCAATTTTTTTCTTTTTCTTGTTTGTTCGACATATCTTAAAAAAGTATATATATCTTGTTTTATTTTCAGTTTGCCAAAGAGGATTGGTAGACTTGCATGCTTCACTTAGCTTGCCAAAAAAAATTGCTTACCTGCTTATAAAAATTTGCTGATTTTAACCCTATATATTGTTTTTATTTATCTTGCATTGTTGTTTGCTTGCATTTAAAAAAATTCAAAAACGAAAAATAAATTTTCATTCGTAGTTGCATTGTTAATACATGTTTAATTTCTTCTTGGCATTTCATCTTAGAATTTGTTAATAATAACGGTTAGACATCAATAACCTTAATTGTATATTGACAATTTGGCCTTTTTCGACAATTTAATTTCTTGTTGTCTAGGCTACGGCAGAGCAATAACCATTTATAAATATTACGATGATTCTTAAATTATAGTGGTTGTTTCTCTGAACGAACTTAAACTTTCGGCTGCATTGCTACGGTGATTCGTGGTGCACCGACAAATCCTGTACCAGACTGAGAACCATTTTGTTGATATAAGACAATGTGTGATTATATAATTTTGATTTAGGATAGATAATCTATAATTAACCATTACACTCATTTAGTTGCATTAGTTCATGCATATTTAAAAAAAAAAAAATTAAAAATTAAAAAAAGAAAAATTAAAAATTAAAAAAAGAAAAATTAAATATCCCTTTTCCTTTGAAATTTTAAATCCTTTTTCTTTCAATCTTTTAATCAAAAAAAATAAAAATAAAAAGTAATTAGTTTTTTTTAATAGAAAATCAAAAATCCAAAAAATATAAAATCTTTTCAAAAACAAAACAAAAACATCAATTTTCCTTTTGTTGAAAGATAAATTCTTTTTGCAAATATTTTGCCATTATAAAAAATCCAAAAAAAATCTTGAAAATGTCAAAATTTCCATATTTACTTGAATTTTACAATAGTTGTGAAAATCAATATAATCCATATGATTTCACTCCAAATTCGTATGAATATTTTAACAACAACTATTCTATAAATAAATTGAATTTTGAATAGCAAAGTTTTCAAAACGATGACCAACCTCGACTCTTGAAAATAACATTTCATCTTTACTTGAACTCTCTACACAACAATATCAAAGTATAAATGACTTGTGTAATTCATATTTGTGTAATAACTCGAGTCAAGGATTTCAAATTTTGAATTCAATTCAAAATTCAAATGATTTTGATTATAACTCATGCCAATACAACTTCGAACTCCAAAACCAAGTTCAAAATGGAAATGTGAACCACTTTTCAAATAATTGTGGCAATGGGAATAATCTCAACTACGATGCCAGTAAAAAAAATAGTTCTCAACACGTCCGAATCGAAAATTCTCAAGTTAACAATTATAAGTTGGATTTTGTTGAACAAATAAATGAAATTTATGAAGAGCACACAGATTTGTTGATTGAAACATACAAAAAATTACATGGACAACAAAATCAAATCCCAACGTATGATGAGTCAAATAGTAATCCAACTTTTACCACAATTGATGATTTTCAAACAACTTTTGAAACTGAAAATGATGATCATAATGAAGTTGTTGAAAACACTGTAATTGAGTTGGATTTCAATTCCTTTGAGGGTGAGAAACTCGATTTGAGATTCGATCTTCCTTTCTTTGATTTTGAAAATTTGAATACAACAACTTTGAACTTTGAACAAGATATACGCAATGAAGTTGTTGATAATCCAACAAAGGAAAACGAATTTAATGAACACGAATTTTATGGACTTTTCAAAGGCGAATTGCTGAAATCCAAAGGGGAAGATTTAAATCACCTTTTTGATTTTGTAATTGATAATTCTAAAGAAGTTTTCAATGATAAGCTTGAATTCCAAATTTGTGAAAATATACTTGAACTTCAAACAATTGTTTTATCTACCCCAAAAATTATCGAAAACAAAACAACTCATATGATTTTTAATAAAATGACATTCGTTTTTTCAAATCAAAATTCAATTTTGAAATCTTTTATGGTTTGGTTTTTCAAGATTAAGCTATGTTTCGCATACTTTACGAGACAAATGAATCGGTCTTTGGAAGACCGTTTCATTTACTTTTTGATGATATACTTTCTGAACTCTTGTAAATAATAATCTTTTCATTTTCATGTAAATATAGGTCATCTTTTTATTTCTGTTTTATTTTTCTCCTTTCACTTGGGTTGTCTATGGGGACACAGTCAAAATCAAGTGTGGTGAGAGTCTCATTGTCATGACCCGATTTTTCGACGTCCGAAAATTGACGTCAATACATTATTATATTAAATGTCGAACAATCGAATGCCGGAAAACCAGACCGTAAGGGAAAGAAAAGGGGGGGTAGAAGAAGAAATGGAAAATAACACCAAAATCTTACAATCGCAGTGGAATAATATATAATAGATAAATGACAGATTTTTATACAAAAGAACTGTAACTGTATCATATATTACCTCATCAGAGTACAACATCAACAAAAACACAACACTAGACAATTATGATAACTTGCCCACACAAAGCTGAATATACAGCTTATACTACACAACGGATTATACATCAAATACGTGTGATACGTCTCACCTCCAGCTCGTCTCCTGAGCTCCACGGCATCCTTTTCCGTATCCTATAATACTCGGTCTGATCCGAGCATTATAGAGAAATAACACCCGACTAAGTCTTGAAAACCAGAGTGAGAAAACACACTCAATTGGGTTATTAAAATTTCAAAATCCTTTGAAATCAAAGGTATCTCGTAAGACCACGCCACAAATAAACATGCCAGGTTTTTACCTTGCGATAACCAAAATATTTTTATCAAATTCGTCTGATATTATAATAGTGTCTATAGAAAGTAAAATATAATCTAGCTGAAATGCTTGCATCCCACGTTTCAACAATAGTTGGGCACAATCAAAACCGTACAGACGCTTATTGGAGATTGGATTCCATACAATGGCAGGGCTATTGGTGTACCGCCCATCACAGTACCTGGTCTAGTTCAACGTACCGAGGATCCACCCCGATCCCCTACAACACAAGACTGGAGCTACCCCTTACTGATAGTCCAAATAAGATCGCCCTACGGGTGGGATCAGCAACCGCCTACACAGCCGAATAAAAAGGGACATCTAGTGTAGCGACCCGACTTCCTATCTCCAGGAAATCGCATCACTAGTGAAGAAAGAAAGGGATAGAAGAAGAAAAGAAAGAGAAAGAAGAACACAAACAACATCAGAGAACTCACAGCGGAACGAATAAAATATAACAATTAACATAAAATATTACATATTACCTCATTACATCAGAGTACACAACTATACAACACATATTAGACACTTATAAACATCTGTCCAATTCATACAACTCAAGTACAACAGAAGAAACAGACATTAATCAAACACAACGGAATCAATATATATCTAAACGTCGAAGCCTCCTGCTTCATATCTCCTCCAGTATTCGTCAAGCTAACCTGGTCACTTGACTACTCATACATAATATGAGTACCCAAGAGTTTAATAAAACAAAAAATAAACACTCGGGTCAGACAGGGGTCTGGTGTGAGTAAACAGGTTAAAATTGCTTAACTTTAGAAAACCTTTGAAAAGAAAAGGTATCACGTAAGACTTCCCACACATAAACATGGAAAAGTTTTTACCTTACGCTAACCAAAACATTTGATAGGAAATCCAGTGATATTATAATAGTGTCTAGGGTTTTCAAGTAAATAAGAAATAGCCGAAATTGTTACATTCATTAAATTCCAGCTACTAGCCACAAAAGTGGGTAATACAAACAAAACCGTAGGGTCTCGTAGGGAAAATGGGTTTCCATCAATGGCAGGGCTACTGGGGTACCGCCCGTCACAGTACGTGGCCTAGATCAACGTACCGAGGAGCCGCCCTAACTCCCCTGCAACACAAGGCCGGAACATCCCTTACTGGACAGTCCCGAACAAGACAACCCCGCAGTTGGCCGCGACCCAACTACCCACACAGCCGAATAAAAATGGACTTCTAGACAGGGGAAAATCTTGCTCTCCAGTGGGAGCTACCCACGAAGCCTTGCTGCACCTCCCCTGTTTTAGCCATTCCCGGTTGATGAGGCTTGAGGTTACGATTACCTTTATAGACCACATCACTTAGAATGCTCATCGTCCGCCTGACGATGTGCTGAAAGCATTCAATCCATACAAGTTCGTTTCGGGTTCGAACGAAACCGAAGGCACTATCTCGTTGGACTCATTATTGGAATCGCCCTCAGAGTCAACGACCATAGCCCTTGCACTTTGATTCGCCATCTCAAATCTATAAGCACTATTCCGTCAAACTCATTACGGAATCACCCACATAGTTATACTAACGTATAGCCCTTACACCTCGAGTCTTCACTTGCTCCACTTGGATACACGACCTAACGTTTAATTGGAATCGAAGTGGTTTTCGGATATCCAAATATGGAAACCCGATCCCGGTCTCACCGAAACCAAACGCCATTTTAATGTCCAAGTTATACTTAAGGGTTTTAAACAGATTAAACATATAATCAGGGTGATATATAAACAGATAGATGAATTATATTATCATAACAGATAATTCATACTAACATTCATCTTCAGAAAGCAGCATATCACATAACAGAGATATCCAGTATCAACCAATATCAATCAACATCCAATATCAACCAATCACTCAGTATCATTCATTCATCTAAATATTGATCATTCAATATCAATTAATTTACCAATATTAATCAATCAACTCATATTAAGCAAACATCCAAATCAGAATTGATTATCCCTTAATCAATTGGATTACTAAAATCCTTCTTCATTAATTATTATTCCAAATAAATTAATCAATCATCTCTAATGATCTTCACTAATTAATCTTTCTTTGATTAATTATCTTTTAATTACATTCAAGTAATTATCCTATCCATATTCAGTAATTAACCTTAATTACTATCATTAATTACAACAATTAATGATCCTTCATAAATTAATTAACTATAATTAATTACATTAATTATCAATTAATTACAATTAATTAATCATACTTTAATTAATCATTTTATTAATCAACCTTGATTAATATCATTAATTGCATTAATTAATGATCCTTATTAATTAATAATTACTTTAATTAAATAAATAATTAACTAGTAATTAACAATTTGTAATTACTTAAATTAATTAACTTCTAATTTAATTATTTCAATCCTTGATTAATTAATCTAATTAATTAAATCCCTAATTGCTTCATTAAGTAATTATTAAACAATTATATTAATTAATAATCCTTAATTAATTACTTTATTAATTAATTTCAATTTTAATTAATTACACTTAGTAATTATCTTAAGTTAAATTCATTAATTAATCAATCACATTGATTAATTAAATAACCAATTAAGTAATTAACTCATAATTACTTACATAAGTAATTACCTCTAATTACTTTCATTAATAAGTCTTAATTAATCCTTAATTAATCACTTAACAAACAATTAACTTCATCATTTAAATAATTCTTTAATTAATTACTTTATAATTAATTATCTTTAAAACCATTATATTAAATTATTCTTTAATTGCTATCATTAAGTGATTAACTAATAATCACTTCAACTAATTAATTAACCCTTGAGAAATTTTCATTAATTACTTCCATAAGTAATTATCATTCTTAATTACTCTCAATAATTCGTCATTGATTACTTCATTAAGTAATCACACTTAATTAATCCATAATTAAGTGATTATTTAAAATTTAATAAATAATTAACTAACTATTTAAAATTAATTAAACAATTAATTAATATCTTATAATTTCAAAATCCTTAATTAATTAAGAGAACATTAATCTTAATTAAACTTTTCTTATTAACAATCAAATTTAATATTCAAATCAAGATAAATTAACCTTATTTATCTTGTAATGAATTAAATCAAATTTTAACATCTTAAACCAGATATCCTATTTGGTTTTCAAAATCGTAATGATAATCTTAATTAAAAATAGGAAATTTAGAAACAAATTTCAAAATTTTAAATACTTTAAAATATTCCAATTAATCTTATTTATTTCAAATATAAATTTGAAATCGTAAGATTGAATTCATTACTTAACATTTTAAACTTAACTTTTTGATTTAATTCTTATATTCAAAATACCCTTTTCAAATTGAAATCCAAAATGTAATTAAATTACTTTCAATATGTAATCCCTTTAAATAAATTTAAATTTGAAATAAATTATATTATTTCAACCTATACTTTATAAATTTGATTAACATTAAAAAATTTTAACAACAAGTTTAAAGTTTCCATTATATTCCTTTATAAAACTATTATCAGACAACACCCTAAGAAAACCCGAAGCAATCCACCCTCCAACCCGAGTTAACCCCGAAGCAAACCCAAATCCACCCCCTTCGAGTCAAACCCGAAGCTTACACGATCCCCTACCCGAGACAACTCCATCTTCTCCAATTACCCCACTTCCAGTGTACACTATGTACACGCGTGCATATGCTCCACCATTGCCGTCCTCAGGTGAACATCGCGACCATCCCCATCGGTCCCAAACCCTCTCGCGACCACTCAAGTGAACCCAGATCCACGCATTTTTGCTCGAATCGAAATTCGAACATACGCCTCAAGCTGCAGCAAAACTCCAACGTAAAAATCTCCTTGCCATTGACGAACTCGCCTCCGTCATCTCCGGAAACTCTTCCACGGCATCACTACAACACCATGCCACTATTCCCCTCCTCGCGATCACACTTGATCATCAATCCATTACACGGCACCCTCTACAACAACCCGAAAACAAAACCATACCAAACCCTATTTCCATCAAAACCCCACGATTCACTCAATCGAAAAATGTTTTCACATTTTTCCTTAGATCCTCCACTCATATACTTGCTTCAAACCAAATCCTAGCTAAAATCATCAAGTCGTTTCTCGGCAATTTACAAAAACCCAATTTCCACACAAACCCCAAATTCACAGGAGTTTCTCAATTTAAAATTATGATATATACCTTAAAAATCATAATTTTTGGTTCCTAATACATTCATGAAATCCAAATTTAAAAACAAGGTGGTTGATTTTTGGCATGAAACAAGGTTTTACTGTAAATTTCATTTTAAAATTTGATTGTGAGTTTAAATTTTCAGAAACTATTTTGAATATTACCAACAAACATAAATCTACAACTTTCATTCACATCACAAGTTCAATAGAGTATAGATTGGAAGATTAGAGATTTTTATTTCATAAATAAACACTGTAAAGAACAGAGATGAAGATTTACAGATAATTACCAGTCACTCCTTACTTTTAATATGCATGTATAAAATATTGCATATACACATAAATTCATCACCTTAACACAATTCAACATACGCATCCATATTCCATAATAGATTTATTAAAATGTTTTTAAAAAAAAGTTTACTCACCTCAAACGTGCAGAGAACAAAGCAGAGCATGTATTTCCAGGTTTGAATCTTAAAATTTGTAGAAAAACTTCAATTGCTTGCTGATGAAATGCTGAGTTGAACATCTTTTGGTTTGCAAGTTGATAATTCTTTTGCATGCATATTTAATTTGTTGCTTAAAAGGTGTTAAACTGCAGATGACATGCAGTTGAACTTCACTGCAGGTTGAAGCTTTTCTTTTGAATGCATATCTTAAATTTGTATTGCAGATTTCCAATTGCAGATTGAATTGTAGTGGAAAACTTCATTTATTTATGCAGGTTTGAGGCTGGTAGGAAGAGCTAATTTTTTTAGAATTAAATTTTGGCTTCAGATTTTCTTTTGGATTCAAGTTTCCAGATTTTGAAAGAGATTTCTGTTTTGAATTAAGAGATAAAAACAGAGAAAAAAAATGTTTTAAATGTAAACTAATTTTTCTTCTCAAAATATTTATTAAAAATTTGAATAAAATGGTTGCCACTTGTTTACATTCTTACAATTGTCATTCATCTTGTTTAATTACTTTACAAATGTCATTTAGTTTATTTAATAGCTTTACATGTGTTAAACTGTTGCATAATTGTATTAAAAACCTTATTACAAAGATATTTATATTTTATATTTATGTAAATGTGAATTTTGTAATTTATTTACATACTATTATGTTTACAAATTATTCTAAATTTTGGAGATTATTTTAAAAAGATTTTATTTAACACTAAATATATTTATAACCATTTTAAAATCTAAGAATTATAAAAGAAAACAAAACAAAACTTAAATTAAATCCTTTTTTAACTATCATATTTTAAAACAACAATTATCTTATAGTTTGAAAAGAAATTTGAATATATCTTAGATTAACTGTTGAAAGATATAAATTTTTAAACAAGCTTTAAATTATAATTTCATACATTAATAAAAGATTAAATTTCAAACAAATCCAAATTATAACATATACATACATATATATTACAATTTGAAAATTCATCTTTAAATTTGAAACAAAAGATCTCCTATTCACAATATATCAAATGTATATATTATAAATAAAATAGAATTCTAATTAGCTTTTGAAAAACAATTCTTATCAAATTTAAATTATCAGAAAGATATTGATTACCATTAACATATTAAATATTTATTAACCTTTAAAAGTTCCAATTCACAAATTTTAAATTAAAATTATAAAGAAAACTATTAAACCAATTAAATTATTTACACAGATTATTAAATTGTTATTGCCTAAAATTCCGGGTCGTTACAATCCTCCCCCCTTAAAAGAATTTCGTCCCCGAAATTTAAAAGCAAAGGTTATTTAATAATCCAGTACAGATTTTAATTTAAATTAGGAAAGCATTCCTAACAACCAATTACTAACATCCATAGCAATCAAATAAACAAACAAACTATTCTAACTAATTATTCTGACACAAATCAGAATAAATTTCTAGTAGTATCTCGAGTTTTCCCAACTATAAATCACCGGGAGACTCGCTCTACAAAAGCTAACAAACCGACTACACAACCAAAATTCAGAGCTCCACTCATCTCTAGATCCACCAATCTGAACAGAATATCAGATTACTCTCAAATCCAGCTCAACATCCAACTCCAACTGAACTACAAATTCAACAACCAATGATGAATCATACACGTACTCCCTCAGAGACACGTGTTACACAATGAATTCCAGCTATCCAAACTGGCAATTCAATCTTATCCTATCAAAACACAGATAAAAAATCTTCAAATGCCTCAGCACTACTCAACCAATCTTATCCAATTACTGTTCTCTTAACCAGAGAAATCTTAACAACACTGAAGTCTCCAACTTCAAATACCAAACTCCTTATCTCTTTTCTGCATAACTCACAGACAATCCAAGGCTGCCAATCTTCTTCCTGATCGGCTCAATCTATGCTGATACTTCCAGAAACAACTAGACCAAAAACAAACAAGCTTCAGGATCCTATTCAACAGAAAAGTCTTCCAAAATCCGTCGAAATCCAGAATTCAAGCTCTACTACTCAAGCAATAGCAGACAAAACTTACTTCCTTCCTTGCACAGCAGCTACCTTGCTTCCGCTGCACAACTCTGATTCTAAAATAGATGAGAATATTGCTGATGAACTCGAATACAAACTTATCCAATATATCTGGGAAAACTTTGTTCATCAAATCCATAACAATCTGAGTGACTCCTCTGACTCAGTCACACAACCTCAAAACAGAGTCCTATTCCAAAAACTAGATCAGTCCAATTCCAATTCCAAAAATATCTGAGTTGCTACACCAACTCTGCTTTCTCCAAGAACCACCCAACTATCAGGCTAACTACCAAAATTACTTCCGGAATCAACACAGTATGGAACTCAACTCCAGATGCATCCAAACTTCAGAATACTCCAGCAGCTCCTATCCACATAAGAACCCTCAGCCCCAAACAAAAGAATGCTCAAGTAAAATTCCCAAACTAATCGCAAGTCACTTTTGCGATCCTACCTAGTTCGTATTCCAAAGAAAACTGTCATCACTTTACTAATTAGAACAGCCTAAAGCTTTCCAAACTAGGTTAACCTTTCAAGATAACACCACCAACTGCCCGAGCTGCTGATAGAAGAACCACCCAAGAAACAACCAACACTGTTGCTTCCAAACTCTACCTCGATGATACTGCGAAGCCAAAAGATCTCCTCGTCAGCACACTAAACACTTCGAGCTGCACTACTACCACATCTAACCAAAGACTTTAATCCAAAAGCTTCTCCAAAACTCAAAACCATCAGCAAACCACACAACGGACCTCCGAGATGGAAAACATCTCTTCAAGAAACTCGGACTCCAAACCAAGCATCCACAACTTGCTTACCTTAAGGAATAACAATGAGACCATGCCAAAGTAAATAACTTATAGACCTTAGTCTCACATTCCAAAACAGCCAACCTCCTTACAGAAGATCCAAACAACTTCTACACAGACGAGTCTTCCCTGCAACAGGTAAAGACTGCTCCTCAACCACTACTAAAACTGCTTCCAAGAAAACATCTTCAGAAAAATCCAAGGATACTGCATCTCATCACGCAGTTATCAGGATATCATCGCTTATTTCTGCACTACCGTCAGATCCAAACTCAAGAATAGTTCGCTTACCCGAGCGAAATCCAAACTTATACTTCAAAGATAAACTTCGAATCTTCAAAACATTTCCTTCGGATATCAGAGAAATCCTTACTCCAAACTACAAAACTTACTCGAGACGGTATTAGGTCTACAGTCTCGACAAATACTTCCAACCTCAAACATATGGACCTCTTCCATCAGTGGTAGTCGTGTTGCACACACACACCACTACTCCATCTACCTCTAAAACTTATGTTGGAAAATCCATACAGATAACCCAACAGATCAGGTAGATATATATATATATATATATATAGATATATATATATAGATATATATAAAAATTACAAGTACGCTCTCTCAAGAAAGATACCACTACAGAGCCTAGGTATTCACTCAGCCTAATGCTCCCTAAAGAAAGATACACTTCAGAGCCTAGGTATTCACTCAGCCTAATGCTCCCAAAAGAAAGATATACTTCAGAGCCTAGGTATTCACTCAGCCTAATGCTCTGATACCAACTGTAGCGACCCGACTTCCTATCTCCAGGAAATCGCATCACTAGTGAAGAAAGAAAGGGATAGAAGAAGAAAAGAAAGAGAAAGAAGAACACAAACACATCAGAGAACTCACAGCGGAACGAATAAAATATAATAATTAACATAAAATATTACATAGTACCTCATTACATCAGAGCACACAACTATACAACACATATTAGACAGTTATAAACATCTGTCTAAGTCATACAACTCAAGTACAACAGAAGAAACAGACATTAATCAAACACAGCGGAATCGATATATATCTAAACGTCGAAGCCTCCTGCTCCATATCTCCTCCAAAATTCGTCAAGCTAACCTGATCACTTGACTACTCATACATAATATGAGTACCCAAGAGTTTAATAAAACAGAAAATAAACACTCGGTTCAGACAGGGGTCTGGTGTGAGTAAACGGGTTAAAATTGCTTAACTTTAGAAAACCTTTGAAAAGAAAAGGTATCACGTAAGACTTCCCACACATAAACATGGAAAAGTTTTTACCTTACGCTAACCAAAACATTTGATAGGAAATCCAGTGATATTATAATAGTGTCTAGGGTTTTCAAGTAAATAAGAAATAGCCGAAATTGTTACATTCATTAAATTCCAGCTACTAGCCACAAAAGTGGGTAATACAGACAAAACCGTAGGGTCTCGTAGGAAAAATGGGTTTCCATCAATGGCAGGGCTACTGGGGTACCTCCCGTCACAGTACGTGGCCTAGATCAACGTACCGAGGAGCCACCCTAACTCCCCTGCAACACAAGGCCGAAACCATCCCTTACTGGACAGTCCCGAACAAGACAACCCCGCAGTTGGCCGCGACCCAACTGCCCACACAGCCGAATAAAAAGGGACTTCTAGACAGGGGAAAATCTTACTCTTCGGTGGGAGCTACCCACGAAGCCTTGCTGCACCTCCCCTGTTTTAGCCATTCCCGGTTGATGAGGCTTGATGTTACGATTACCTTTATAGAACACATCACTAAGAATGCTCATCGTCCGCCTGACGATGTGCTGAAAGCATTCAATCCATACAAGTTCGTTCCGGGTTCGAACGAAACCGAAGGCACTATCTCGTTGCACTCATTATTGGAATCACCCTCAGAGTCAACGACCATAGCCCTTTCACTTTGATTCGCCATCTCGAATCTATAAGCACTATTCCGTCAAACTCATTACGGAATCACCCACAGAGTTATACTGACGTATAGCCCTTACAACTCGAGTCTTCACTTGCTCCACTTGGATACACGACCTAACGTTTAATTGGAATCGATGTGGTTTTCGGATATCCAAATATGGAAACCCGATCCCGGTCTCACCGAAACCAAACGCCATTTTAATGTCCAAGCTATACTTTAGGGTTTTAAACAGATTAAACATATATTCAGGGTGATATATAAACAGATAGATGAATTATATTATCATAACAGATAATTCATACTAACATTCATCTTCACAAAGCAGCATATCACATAACAGAGATATCCAGTATCAACCAATATCAATCAACATCCAATATCAACCAATCACTCAATATCATTCATTCATCCAAATATTGATCATTCAATATCAATTACTTTACCAATATTAATCAATCAACTCATATTAAGCAAACATCCAAATTCAGAATTGATTACCCCTTAATCAATTGGATTACTAAAATCCTTCTTCATTAATTATTATTCCAAATAAATTAATCAATCATCTCTAATGATCTTCACTAATTAATCTTTCTTTGATTAATTATCTTTTAATTACATTCAAGTAATTATCCTATCCATATTCAGTAATTAATCTTAATTACTATCATTAATTACAACAATTAATGATCCTTCATAAATTAATTAACTATAATTAATTACATTAATTATCAATTAATTACAATTAATTAATCATACTTTAATTAATCATTTTATTAATCAACCTTGATTAATATCATTGATTGCATTAATTAATGATCCTTATTAATTAGTAATTACTTTAATTAATTAAATAATTAACTTGTAATTAACAATTTGTAATTACTTAACTAAATTAATTAACTTCTAATTTAATTATTTTAATCCTTGATTAATTAATCTAATTAATTAAATCCCTAATTACTTCATTAGGTAATTATTAAATAATTATATTAATTAATAATCCTTAATTAATTACTTTATTAATTAATTTCAATTTTAATTAATTACACTTAGTAATTATCTTAAGTTAAATTCATTAATTAATCAATCACATTGATTAATTAAATAAACAATTAAGTAATTAACTCATAATTACTTACATAAGTAATTACCGCTAATTATTTTCATTAATAAGTCTTAATTAATCCTTAATTAATCACTTAACAAACAATTAACTTCATCATTTAAATAATTCTTTAATTAATTACTTTATAATTAATTATCTTTAAAACCCTTATATTAAATTATTCTTTAATTGGTATCATTAAGTGATTAACTAATAATCACTTCAACTAATTAATTAACCCTTGAGAAATTTTCATTAATTACTTCCATAAGTAATTATCATTCTTAATTACTCTCAATAATTCGTCATTGATTACTTCATTAAGTAATCACACTTAATTAATCCATAATTAAGTGATTATTCAAAATTTAATAAATAATTAACTAACTATTTAAAATTAATTAAACAATTAATTAATTTCTTATAATTTCAAAATCCTTAATTAATTAAGAGAACATTAATCTTAATTAAACTTTTCTTATTAACAATCAAATTTAATATTCAAATCAAGATAAATTAACCTTATTTATCTTGTAATGAATTAAATCAAATTTTAACATCTTAAACCAGATATCCTATTTGGTTTTCAAAATCATAATGATAATCTTAATTAAAAATAGGAAATTTAGAAACAAATTTCAAAATTTTCAATACTTTAAAATATTCCAATTAATCTTATTTATTTCAAATATAAATTTGAAATCTTAAGATTGAATTCATTACTTAACATTTTAAACTTAACTTTTTGATTCAATTCTTATATTCAAAATACCCTTTTCAAATTGAAATCCAAAATGTAATTAAATTACTTTCAATATGTAATCCCTTTAAATAAATTTAAATTTGAAATAAATTATATTATTTCAACTTATAGTTTATAAATTTGATTAACATTAAATTTTTTTAACAACAAGTTTATAGTTTCCATTATATTCCTTTATAAAACTATTATCAGACAACACCCTAAGAAAACCCGAAGCAATCCACCCTCTAACCCGAGTTAACCCCGAAGCAAACCCAAATCCACCCCCTTCGAGTCAAACCTGAAGCTTACATGATCCCCTACCCGAGACAACTCCATCTTCTCCAATTACCCCACTTCCAGTGTACACTATGTACACGCGTGCATATGCTCCACCGTTGCCGTCCTTAGGTGAACATCGCGACCATCCCCATCGGTCCCAAACCCTCTCGTGACCACTCAAGTGAACCCAGATCCACGCATTTTTGCTCGAATCGAAATTCGAACATACGCCTCAAGCTGCAGCAAAACTCGAACGCAAAAATCTCCTTGCCGTTGACGAACTCGCCACCGTCATCTCCAGAAACTCTTCCACGGCATCACTACAACACCATGCCACTATTCCCCTCCTCGCGATCACACTCGATCATCAATCCATTACACGGCACCCTCTACAACAACTCGAAAACAAAACCATACCAAACCCTATTTCCATCAAAACCCCACGATTCACTCAATCGAAAAATGTTTTCACATTTTTCTTTAGATCCTCCACTCATATACTTGCTTCAAACCAAATCCTAGCTAAAATCATCAAGTCGTTTCTCGGCAATTTACAAAAACCTAATTTCCACACAAACACCAAATTCACAGGAATTTCTCAATTTAAAATTATGATATATACCTTAAAATCATAATTTTTGGTTCCTAATACATTCATGAAATCCAAATTTAAAAACAAGGTGGTTGATTTTTGGCATGAAACAAGGTTTTACTGTAAATTTCATTTTAAAATTTGATTGTGAGTTTAAATTTTCAGAAACTATTTTGAATATTACCAACAAACATAAATCTACAACTTTCATTCACATCACAAGTTCAATAGAGTATAGATTGGAAGATTAGAGATTTTTATTTCATAAATAAACACTGTAAAGAACAGAGATGAAGATTTACAGATAATTACCAGTCACTCCTTACTTTTAATATGCATGTATAAAATATTGCATATACACATAAATTCATCACCTTAACACAATTCAACATATGCATCCATATTCAACAATAGATTTATTAAACTATTTTAAAAAAAAAGTTTACTCACCTCAAACTTGCAGAGAACAAAGCAGAGCCTGTATTTCCAGGTTTTAATCTTAAAATTTGTAGAAAAACTTCAATTGCTTGCTGATGAAATTGCTGAGTTGAACATCTTTTGGTTTGCAAGTTGATAATTCTTTTGCATGCATGTGTAATTTGTTGCTTAAAAGGTGTTAAACTGCAGATGACATGCAGTTGAACTTCACTGCAGGTTGAAGCTTTTCTTTTGAATGCATATCTTAAATTTGTATTGCAGATTTCCAATTGCAGGTTGAATTGTAGTGGAAAACATCATTTATTTATGGAGGTTTGAGGCTTGTAGGAAGAGCTTTTTTTGCAGAATTATATTTTGGCTTCAGATTTTCTTTTGGATTCAAGTTTCCAGATTTTGAGAGAGATTTCTGTTTTGAATTAAGAGATAAAAATGTTTTAAATGTAAACTAATTTTTCTTCTCAAAATATTTATTAAAAATTTGAATAAAATGGTTGCCACTTGTTTACATTCTTACAATTGTCATTCATCTTGTTTAATTACTTTACAAATGTCATTTAGTTTATTTAATAGCTTTACATGTGTTAAACTCTTGCATAATTGTATTAAAAACCTTATTACAAAGATATTTATATTTTATATTTATGTAAATGTGAATTTTGTTATTTATTTACATACTATTATGTTTACAAATTATTCTAAATTTTGGTGTTTATTTTAAAAAGATTTTATTTAACACTAAATATATTTATAACCATTTTAAAATCTAAGCATTATAAAAGAAAACAAAACAAAACTTAAATTAAATCCTTTTTTAACTATCATATTTTAAAACAACAATTATCTTATAGTTTGAAAACAAATTTGAATATATCTTAGATTAACTTTTGAAAGATATAAATTTTTAAACAAGCTTTAAATTATAATTTCATACATTAATAACAGATTAAATTTCAAAAAAATCCAAATTATAACATATACATACATATATATATATTACAATTTGAAAATTCATCTTTAAATTTGAAACAAAAGATCTCCTATTCACAATATATCAAATGTATATATTATAAATAGAATAGAATTCTAATTAGCTTTTGAAAAACAATTCTTATCAAATTTAAATTATCAGAAAGATATTGATTACCATTAACAGATTAAATATTTATTAACCTTTAAAAGATCCAATTCACAAATTTTATATTAAAATTATAAAGAAAACTATTAAACTAATTAAATTATTTACACAGATTATTAAAATGTTATTGCCCAAAATTCCGGGTCGTTACATCTAGACAGGGATGACCTTACCCTAATTGGTTGCTAGCCACTTAGCCTTGCTGCACCTCCCCTGTTTTAGCCATTCTCGGTTGAGGAGGCTTGAGGTTATGCATTACCTTTTAAGCACACATTTACTTAGAATGCTCATCGTCCCCCTGACGATGTTCTGATAGCATTTGTCTATACAAGTCTGTTTCCGGTCCGAACGGAACCGAGGGCACAACTCCTACTACATCCATTTTGGAATCACCCTCGGGATTAATAGCGATTAGCCCTTGCACTTCACTGCTCCATCTTCGACTCCAAACTCTTGTCTTCCTCATGAAAACGTTCAAACCAAATCGATTTCAGGAAATTAATCTTGATCCCGGTCTCTTCGGAACGATCAGTAAATTGGTTAATATTGATAGTTGGTTATTTAACTATCAAATCACACAATCATTCAACCAATGATTTTATTTTCCACTCGAAAACGCCAAGTCTTATAAATTTAGATTTTAAATAAATTTTAAATCGCTTTATCCAAAATATATACTTAAAGCATTTGAAATAAACTACTTAAAACACTTTATTTAAATAATAGTTATAAAATTTTATAATAACTTCTCATGTAAAACTTAAACCAAAACTAATTTTAAATAAAACTATTGTATAAGGTACAAATATTTAATAATTATCTTTTAAAACATAATACTAACCTAACCTTTAAAACAATGACTACTATAATTGATTTGAATAAATATTTACTTTAAAATTCTAAACCAATTTAAAATAATAAATTTCTCTATAAACATTCTTTTAAAAAAAAAATTAAAACTTTCAGGTTATACTTACAAATCTTCTTTTGAAAAATATACTTAGCTTTTCAGGAAATTACACTTTCCATTCCCACATAACGGTCTAATCATTTATAAGTCCATCTCGATTTATTCTAGTTTAATTTACATCCAAAACCTTGAATTTCTTTTCCACACTTTAAAAATAAAACCGCTTTTTATTTTTAAAACACATTTCCATCCCCTTATAATCACTTTCAAAAATATATACTTAAATTATTTACACTAAGGTTACTAAAATTACTTAAATAAAAATAATACTTAAGAAATTTATAAGAGTTTCTGAGTAAAACTTAAACCAAAATTTCCTTTTAAAATAAAGTTATTATATCAAATATTTATGTAAAATTCCGTTTTAAAAATCATAATACTAATTTACCTTTAAAAATAATTAACTACCATAATTAACTTAAATAAATATTTACTTTTCCCTTAAAAATAATTAAAATAATAAAGTTTCCAAAACATTTTTAAACTTCTAGTTTATACATTGAAATCTTTTCTTTGAAAATATACTTAGTTTTCCAGGAAAATATACTTCCCAACTTTTAAAAATAAAATCACCCTTTTATTTTTAAAATGACTTGTATCTTTTCTTATAAATTCCACCAGAATTTATACATTCAATTTATCCACTGATAATTATTCCACTTCATTTATAAACCAGTTTACAAATTTCCATTTCTCATTTTCCTTTAAATCACAGTTTCCAAAACACTAAATCGATTTCAAACCGATTTCCTGGTTTTAAATTCCCTTTAAAATTTATTACTCAATTTATCCAATTCCCAATAATTATTTACTTAAGAGTTTTCTTTTCATTTCCTTTAAAAATCCAAACTTTATATATATTTTTTCCATTTCTCAAAATACCCATATATATATATATATATATATATATATATATATATATATATATTCATCCAAGCATAGCATTCAATAATTTCAATCCCTAATATAATCAATATAATCTATCACAGATCATCAAATAAATCACATCGCTGAATATAAAATAAATTCAACGTTTTGAGGAATTCAGTTGGATCCCTCCAACCGGTTTTCCTGCATCCACAGATGTTTGTACAATATAAAATACCAATCCCACTTTAAGGGGGATATCGCGGTATAAAGGGTCATCCGCTATTATGCGAGGCGCATAGGGTCTCATCCGCTATATAATGCGGGAGTATCACTCACTCCAATATATATATATATATATATATATATATACACACACACTATATATATAATATCACATCCAGGCTGATAATAAATCATCAATTAAGCAATCAACCAATAATTTAAATTTAACTATTTAAATTTATATGGTAATCCAGATGAGTGAGATTAAGTCACCTTTTCTTTTTTATCTGCAACCCATTTCCATCTCGACTATTTTCTTCACGATTTTGGACCTTGTACAAATATTATATGTTTTATTAACATTTGAATAAATCGAATGATCAATTACCATTAAATACTTTAATTAACTAACAATTTAATCTAAACCGATAATTTCTCCTTTCAAAACCCTTTAAGTAACTATAATAAATTAAATAAGTTTATTAATCGAATAAATCACTATAATACATTATTTAAAATAACTAGTAGATTTAAAAATGTATGTATGTATTTTAATTTATTTTTCATTTCCAAACTGCATAAAAAATAATTTATATAGGCTTAAAAAAATCTAACTTTTATATAAACTTTTATATCTCAAAATCTTATGTATATATTCATATTTTCTTCAAGCCATATATATTTATTTATTAAATTAATTTAAACAAATATGCAAATACCTTGTTGTTAATGTTAAAACTTAACAATTCCTTTATAAGTTTTTAAACTTTATATATTTATATATATTTCAATCTGTATTCAAAATTCTACTATACACGTTAAAAACGAAAATGAATACCTTACTGCCTGCCAACTGTCGAACGTCTCCGCCGCATCGACCTGCTTGCTCGAACGCGACCTCATTCGTGAGCCTTCCCTGACCTCCTACCTGGCCTTCGCGTACGCGCGCACATACGACCCCGCATCCCCTCCTCCCGAAACCCTAACCGGCTACCTCCTCCGTTGTTGATCCTAAAATCAAAATTGCAACGTGAGTGCGCCACGCTGCTTCGACCTCCCTCCGCCCCGTGCGGCCCTGTCTTCCTCGTGCGGAGACTATCGATGAACCCATCGCACCAGGTGACGACTCGAAGGCACCATTGAATTCGATCACCCCTTTTTCCCTCCTTTGAATGATTCGACTTTGTACTTCGCTCGATTTTGTTTAGAATGAAGAAGAGGGTGATTTTCGATTTTCGGCCATTTTTATTTCATTTGTTTAAATTTGGGTTTCCATTTGTTTTGGGAGTGGTGTTTTTAATTTGAATAGAACGAAGGTAGGCTCGGGTTTTCTTTTTCTTCTTTTTTTTATATAAAAAAACAGCGAAGGGGAAAACACTTGTACGCAAATTGAAAAGGCAGTGGGACACGTGTAGGATGGTTTACAGTGTTTTGATAGAGAAATGAAAAAGGTGTGATGGGAATGCAGATTTGAATGTTGAAATATATATTATATTAAATTCAAATTTAAATTTAAATTTAAATCATCTAGAAAACAAAGCCTAAAATCTCGACCTCCTATCGAGGCATGCCGCTAGGCGTTTATAATGTTATGCCCCTATTTCGAACACAATGAAAAAGGTTTCGAGTCCTAACTCGATCGTATATAGAAGATAGCTTTTGGACCCAGTTATTAAATTGAATTTCGATATAGATTTCAACGCGTTTATATACCGTACGATCACACGACAACTCCAAAAGCTACGAAAATTGAAATTCGATAATAATACATTATTACGGATCCAATCGAACTAGTTTCGTTGAATTTCGAGAATGTGCCTCGAAAGGCTACTTTTTAAATATCAATTTAAACGATAAAATTTTAAAACTTAACAAAACACATTCAAACTCAAATTTAAAACTTGTATTATCGTCAGTATTATCAATATAACTTTTATAAGCCTTTGAAATATTTTTAACATATTTTTAACCAGCTTAAAAACCAAGATTCAATATTTTACCCAATTTTCACTTATTAAATTCAATAATTGAATTGCCAAATAAATAGTGATATTTGAAATTAAAGTTAAACTAACTTTAAAATATTTAAAATCAATTAAATATTTCAATTTCAAATATCCAGAAATTCCGGGTCGTCACATTTCCCCCCCTTTAAAGAATTTCGTCCTCGAAATTACTAGTTAAGAGAAATGGTCCAATATCTGTTTACTATTTTCCCAGAGCCAACAGTTTCAAACAACTTTCCAAACAATCTTTTTATTAAGAACACCGTATTACTCTCACTAACTTTCCAAACTCATCTGTAGTTTCCCAACAACACTACTTACTCAGTAGCGAACAGTTTCAAACAACTTTCTAAACAATCTAAATAGTGACGTTCGAGGCAATGGCGATCGGCGAAGAGAGGAGGCGGCTGTGGTATGTGCGCTAGGTTCATTCGATTGCATAAGGTTTGTGATGTTATTGCTAATTACGACTTTACCCTCTATTTTATTTTATTTAAAATTAATATTCTTAACTTTTGCATACGAACTCGGATTCGCACATGGTTTCTTTCGTTGGGTTCGTATCGAAATTCTGGACAATAAAAAACTAGTTTGGTTGATATTGGAGACTATTCAAATTTTAAGCTTTTATTGGATTTTTAATCGGCTATAGATCAAAGGTGAGTGATTTAACCCACTCACGCAATACTAAACCTTCTTATGTTGATTGAATTAAATTTATGAAGTGATAAGATTGTTATTGGTTGTTGTTTGAAATTTAAGTTTACATTTTAATTGAAATTGAAATTTATTGAATTAAATTGCCATTTAAAATAATTTTGAAATTGGATCCCTTGTTAAATACCTGATATTAATAACCAGTTAATTGTTGTGATTTTTTGGCTGGTTTGGATGTTGATTGTGATGGATGTCTATTTATTGATATTTTGGATGATTGCATGTTTATTTATTTTTAGATATCTCGATTATCACTCTATATATTAAGTGACAGCATATAAACTGTTATTTGAATTATTTTGAATAAATTAAGAAATAGATTGAAATGATATATACCTATGACACCTTGATTTGGATTGAAATGATATATGTATCAATCTCTACAATTAAAATTGAGATAACCGATCAATGGACCAAAGGGTAGAAAATTATATACGGCAATCAGGTTGGTTAAATTAAATGGTTTTAAAATCTTGAATTTGGATTTTTGTTAACGGTTTTTGTTTTAAAGAAAATAAATTGTGGATTTATCTGAATTGAGTTATTCCTAGTCAAAGCTTTGAAATGTTGGAATCAAAATTGGTTAAAAGAAATTGTTTTAACGAGTTAAAATTGAAACGTGAGGTTATAACCGATATATGACTTTAATTTTGAAAATTGATTATTTTAAATTTGTATCTTAAATTGAGCAATGAAATTTAAATTGATTTAAGGGATTGGAATCAGTAAATTGAAATTGGAATTGAAATCGATATGAATTGGAATGGTTTAAAATAAGAATTGAATTGGAATTTTAAACCATTGAATTGAATAGTTGAATCAAATTTGAAGTAAAAAATTGAATATTTCAAAAATTGAAGTTAATTCGAATTAAAATTGAGATCAAGTTGGTTTGAAACTAAATTGAAATCGAGTCAATTGAATTGAAAGATTGAAAATTGATTATTGTTGATTTGAAATTTGGACATGGATCCAGATTTGGTGAAATGGAAGGAAACAGTTTGATTCGATACTATTTCCAAAATAAATTATTTTAATATAAACTACTTAAAATCTATCTTTTTAATATTCAAATTATTTATATTTTCCAAACTATTTTACTATGAAAACCACTTTTAATACTCAAACCATTTTATATCAAACTTTTTATATCTTTAAACTATTTAAACTATTTTAAACTATTCAAATTATTTTCTAAAACTGTGCAAAGTTGGAACGTATATATTTAAATCGTTGATTTAAATGCGAATGTGGTTAAATGAGGTTATAACCTAAGTTGGAATTTGAAATGATATTTTCAAGTGAAAATGACACATTTTGAGTAAATATGGTATTTTGAAACGAAGTGATATTTTTGAAGTGAATATGATATTTTGATATCAGAAATGAATCGTTCTTGAAATGTAAAAGAGCCAACCGATGTGAAAAATGACATTTGGTTGTTAAAGAGACCGGGACCTCTTGTTGGCACACACTTTATCAATATTGGAACCATTTTAACAACTTTGTATGCGGTGGATGTTATCAAGAATAAAGTGGTTGAAATTAATATGGTAAAAGACGTCAACTGTTGATTATGAGAATAATAAGATGGAAACTTATGTTAGATAAATTCATAAGGTATTTGTTGATTTAATAATAAGAATTTAAATCAAAATAAAAGAATTTCTTTTGAAATTTAAATTATAATGAACGGATTTTAATACAATTGTAATTTAATGTTTAAATTAATGTGATATCTAAATCTTGGGTTTAATATGGAAAATTGTATTTTAAAAGATCATTAAAATTCTGTGTAATCAAGAATGACAAAATGATTAAATTAAATTTGAATTTAAAAGTTATTAAATTGATTTTAAAATAATAATTCATTTAATTAATGTATAAAATTAGTCTTTTTGGGCACTGTCTCAGATTCTAACAAACCAGTTTCATCGAATCCATAATAGTGAATTATTATAGGATTTCAAGTTTTGTAGCATCGGACTTATCGTTTGATCATGCGAGCTCGAAATGCATAGAAATAAATTAAAGAAATTTAATTAAAATAATTTGATTTTAAATGATAACTTCTATATACAATAGAATTAGGGTTTGAAATTAGTTCCATTGATTAAAACATATTGAAAACCTATATTTCGACATATAGGATGACCTATTTTCATTTCAGGAATGAAACGAGCTTTTCGCATCTTTGTTATCACATTGACCCAATCGATCTGTTTCATCCATCCTTATCCATCTTTGCTTATATATATGTTTTTATAAACCCTTGCTGCTTCTATTCTATTTCCTGTACGTCCAATTTCTGTTCTTATCTGCTTCTTCCCAATGGTGAACATCTCAAACCCTATTACAATTTCAAATCAAATTGAAAATTCATACTGCTTGTAATGACCCTGAAATTTTGAACAATTTAAATTGAAAATATTTAATTAATTTTAAATATTTGAATGATGGTTTGACTGGAATTTTAAATTATCAGAATGAATTTGGCGATTAAATTATAAAATTTAATCTATTGAAGTTGAATAAAATTTTGAATCTTAAATTTTGAGCTGATTTAAAATATTTCAAAGGCTTGTAAAATTTATATTGATAATATTGAAGATAATTGAAGCTTCAGAATTGAATTTGAAAGTGATTTGATTAGTTTTGAAATTATATCGTTTAAATTGAATTTGAAAATAGCCTTCCGAGGCACAGTCTCGGAATTCGATGAAACCAGTTCCATTGGGTCAGTAATAGTTTGTTATTACCGGATTTCAAATTTCGTATCAATCGGAGTTGTTGTGTGAGAATACGACACATAAACGCATTGAAAATTTGTATCGAAACAAATTGAGTTTAAATTTAAAATTTAATTAACGACAGTATCCCTGAATTCTTGCCTAAAATCACGTTGCCTTTCCTTTCAGCCGGCATCCTCTGAAATAAACCACCCTAGCATCTGAATTTCGTTGACTTAGTTATCTCTTCTTCCTGTTAAAGCACGTTCTTTTCAATCCACGGCAAAAGAAAAAAATAATACAAAGAAAAAAAATGGCAGAGTCGAATTTGATTCGATAAATTATCACCGTCCCTTAAAATTAGATTCACAAACCCCCTCCTCTTCTTCTGCTCCATTCTTAAATCGAAACGAAAATTAAAAGGGGGGAGCCCTCTTCCTCATAAAAAAAAATCACATCGCGACATTAAATCGAGAGGCACGGGGATCGATAGGGAGGCACTCACGTTCAAGCAGCGACGAGGCGCTTGGCGTTTGGTAGCAGCGACGCTTCTCGAGTAGAGGCGATGGGAGCTCGCGGCCTCGAGCAAGGGTGGGTCGCGATTCGTGGGGGTCGAGACATGGGTGCGGCGGCTAGGGTTTGTAATCTGGAAGGTGGATGTTCGAGCGGCGCGTGAGGCGGCAGACAGGGTTCGAGCGAGCCTGGGTTGACTCGATTAGCGGTGAGGTATAATTTATTTTTAATTTCTTTTTCTTTTCAAATCCAATGTAAATATATATATATATATATATATATATATATGCGAATGTCTGTGTAAATGAAATTTAGTTTACAGTAAAAGGAAGTTGAAAATGATGATGAAGTAAAATTTAGATAAATATATATTTCAGTAAATTTTAATATGTACAGTGCAAAAATAAATATATATATATATATATATAATCTGTTAAAGTAAATTTAGCTTTAAAATTAATTTTTAGTTAAACGAATTTATTTAAAAGGAATTTGTTTGAAATTTAAAAGTATTGATTTAAAATGAAAATCATCGGTTAATTTAAATTTTCTGAATGGAAAATATAGAAAATGGTATAGAAATTAGTTTTAAATATTTACATTAGAGAGTTATATAAATTGAATTGTGAAAAGTGTATAAGGATTTATTTAATTATTGGCATTAAAAAAATAATTTACTAAGGGAAATTTAGTTTTAATTTAACTTTTGTAAATTTAATCATTAAAACAAATTGAGTTAAAATAAAGATATTAATTTAAAGTAAAATAATTAGTTAATATAAATTCATTGAAGGAAAAAAATATTAGTTTAAAAGTTAAAATTTCAATTTTAAAATTAAAATCATTGTATAATTAAAACTATCAAAAACAAAAATTGGTTGTTAAATTCTTTAAAAGGAGAATTTAGTTTTAAACTAAAAAAAAAATTTGTTAAACAAAATTATTAATGGCAATTGATTGAATTAAAGATCATTTGTTAAACGAATTAATTAAATGAAAAATAAATTGTTCGATTATTTCGAATATTAATCGGTTGTATAAAAATGTTTATACAAGGTCAAAACTTCGAAGAAAACAATTCGAGATGGAAATGGACTGCAAAATAAAAGCAAAGGTGAGAACTTCTCACTCAAAAAGGGTTTATTTAAATTTTAAATAGTTAGATTTAAAATTTGTTGATTGAATGATTGTTTGCTTGAATGATGATTGTTATATATATATATATATATATATATATATATATATATATGTATGTATGTATGTATGTATGTATATATATTGGATTGAAATAGACCCTATACGCCGTTAGTAAGCGGAGGTTATTTATTACACACATATACCGCGATATTCCACCTCGAAGTGGAATTGGTATTATATTAGTATATAGCAATATATATATATATTGGCATATGTATATATTGCAATTGATTGATTTCCCGCATTGTATAGCGGATGAGACCCTATTGCGCCGCCTATTAAGCGGATATATATTTTATAAAATCCCATATACCGCGATATCCCGTCTTGAAACGGGATTGGTATTGTGCTAACGTCTGTGGATGCAGGGAAACAGGTTGGAGGGATCCAACTGGATTCCTCACAAATATTTATTTGTTTATAAATATTGTGATGATTGTTGACTATCATATCGATATATGATGTTGTTCCCGTGATTGACTGTTGGATGCTGTTGCATCATCGGATTCAGTTTTAAAGTTAAAAATAACGATTTTTATTCTAAAAAGGGTTTTAAAGTGATTTTTCCAAAGTATATGTTTTATTTAATTTTTGAATTGATTCACTTTAAAATAAATAAACGTATAAGCTTTTATGTTACAAAAATTAATGCTTTTATAAAATATAACCCAAAAGGAAATTTTTAAGAATAAATAGATTTATATAATAATTTAAATTGGATTTCTGAATTATTATAAAGGATAAATATAAAAGATTTTATAGATTGAGATTTATAAATAAAAATATTGAAAGTATAAACGAGTTTGTTATGTGTTAAAATGAAGTATGAAATGGATCATTGAAAATTATAGATTTATAAATTGTGAAAGTTATAAAATGAATAGATATTGAAAATAAAGGATTTATAAGTAATTAACTTATAAAACTGGGGTTTGGGCATTTAAATGAGATATTTCTAGAAATTGTAAATAAAGAAGATTTTATAAGTTGAAGTTGTTATAAAATATAAAAGAATCTTATAAGCAATAAGATTTGGAATTTGTGAAGCTTAAAAGAACGATTTGGTAAATGAATGAATGAATTATAAGTACTTAACTTATAATATGGACTGTTGGTATAAAATTGAGTTATATAATTTGAATTGGATTGATAAAGGAAATTTATAAATCGAAGTTTATAAATAGGAATAGAATTTATAAACATTGTTTATAAATTCGTAATCAATTGAATTTGATCAATTGAATATAAAAGTTTATTAAAGGAGTTATATTCACGTTTTTGAACAGTGAATATATCGTTAAATAAAATGGATATATTTTGGGAAAGGAATGTTTTAAATGGAATTTAAAACGATTTAAAGGTGCTTTAAAATGCATTAAGTATCGAATACCTAGATTTCAACATTCGTTGTTGAAATAGACGTTTTCGAGAAATAAAAGGGAATGGAAACATAGATTTCAACATTTATTGTTGAAATAGACGTTTTCGAGAAAATAAGGAAATAATGGACTATAACACTGTTGTTATAGTAAATGATTTCCGAAAGGAAATATTTTTATATAGTATTGGGATTTATATATCTATTTTAAATTTCAAATCCCTATACTAGTGATTTTGGGTTGTCGTAACGATGTTTTACACAACATTCGTTTTGACCCAAATAAATGTGAATAAAAGAACGTTTTCCTTAAACAAATGAAATATATACTTAACTATGGGTTAAATATGTTGAATATTTTCAAATTGTTGAAAATAAATAAGATTTGTGAAATACTTATTATTAGAATAAGTATGGAAATGCTTTTCCAATATGAAACGAAACGTTTTTGAGAATTTATCTTTTTAAAAGATAAATTGAAAATGAATATTAGAAATCGATTTGAGATCGTATATTCATAAATATTTTGAAATATGAATTCACTATGGAATTTATAAATGGAAAGGGAAAATTTGTTTTCAAAATAAACGTTGTTTATTTTTGAAGTGTGGAAAATTATATATATTGTAAAGATATTTTTGGGAAATTAAATAATTTGAGAAATTATTTGGGAATCTGGTGATGCTGCTCATCTCTATTGATAGTTAAATAACCGACTATCAATATTTACCCTTGAATGAGTATTTGTTGTGATTGCTTGAATTGGATGCCACACTTATTTTTAAAAATAAGCGCTCATTATTCGAGTTAACCGGGAAAGGACCATGGGGTCGTATAACCCACTCCGAATATGTGATACGTCGTTATAAATTGCAATTGAAGACCGGTGTTGAAGACCGGATAATTGTGAAAACGGAAGGATTACCGTCGAGTTACTCTGCATCGGCTGATCTCCGGTACAGAGGTTTCATCACCCTTAGTGACGGGAAGTCCGGACGTGATTAATGAATATCCGGATTGCAAGGACTTCTTTGTAAGTGCCTTCGGTTCTGTTCGAGCCCGGAACAGACTTGTATGGATTGTATGTCTAACATTACAAGTTGAGATATAAAGCTGATTTCTTTCAAATATATTTCTGTTGGTGGCGGAGAATTTATTCTCTTAGCTTAACACCCTTCTCTGAGACGTACGAGCTCAGAGGTTATATAGTTGATGGTTATTAGTGATATACTCCCAATTTGGTAGTGTGGCATGCTGAGTGATGCTGTGAAATGATCAGTGTATTGATCATTTGTGATAGGATCATTTGTTTGATCGTCTATCTTGATGATCATTGCTTTGATCATTTGTTGACCCAAAGCAGCTTTTGAAAAGCGTGGCTTTGTGGACGAGACATCATCGAGCCTCACACCCCGAAATGGTCAAAACAGGAAAGATGCGGCAAGGTTATTAGGGGGTAGCACCCCTTTAGTGTATGTCATTCCTTCTAGATAGAGATGGTATCATGGTATGGAGCCCAGATACTTAACCTATGTGGTTACTGCAAATTTATTACTTTGTGGTTGTTGGAAATCGGGGATCCTTGGATATAGATCGGTTACGATCGGGGAATGACATATTCGTGTCAGTAGTTACCCAGTTAGGGGTAACCCGGCCTTGTGTTGGCAGAGATCCGGTTAGGTTCTCGGGACGTCATTCCAGAGGCGTTTCCATGTGGCAATGGGAAGTTCCTTGGCCTGACCATTTGTTGGAAATCCAAAGAAACAATACGAGCCTTGTACGGTTTTAGTTGTAGAACCTGCCATCTAATATGGTAGCTATAGTAGGCATAATATAATGGTACCTATGCTGGCTAAGATTTATATTCTACTTTCGAAATTGTTTTCTACACTATGCACTAATAATAATATCAAAAATGTTTTGATTTTTGCGTAGTAAGCATCTTTGACTATCATAAGGAGAAACCTCTTCCAAGTCTGCGTTTGCATTGTGTGTGTGGCGGGAGACCTTATGGTAGTTTCATTTTCAAAAAGCATTGCGAATTTTCTTTTAAAATATCTCCTATTCTTTGTTTAAAAGATAAATAACTGTTTTTAGTTCTCACACCAGTCACATGACTGACCTGGAGTTTATTGTTCCCTTCCTAAACTCTGGGTGCCCACCAATTTTCACACGGGCAGTCTAGAGTTAGGTTATCAGGTCATTCTGGATTCAGGTATTGCTACAGATATCTGGAGGCGAGCTGGATGGCGTAGTATATTATATTGTATATAATATTTCTTTTCCGCTGTTTGTTGTTGTTTGCTGTTGTGCACTCTGATGATATGATGTAATGTAATGCGATGTAATGTATAAAATGTACAGTTCTTTTGTTTTAATAAATATTCATTTATCTATTATATGTTGTTCCGCTGCGATTGTGAGATTCTGATATTGTTCTGTTTCTCTTTCTGTTTTGTTGTTCTTACTTTTTCTCTCTTCTTCTACCTCTTTCTTCTTTCTTTAACCATAAAGATTCGGAAGTTTGTTCCCCTTTGGTTGGATGGTTGTGGAATGTTGCCAGCCCAAAGGAGTACGGATTTTCGGGCCTTTACAAGTGGTATCAGAGCATATGGTTAAACGACAACCTTGGCTCTGTTGGGTGTTACTCATTAGAGATGGAGTCAGTAGTACTCTAGAATGAGTTTGAGTGTAATAATAGATATGAGCGCGTATTTGTTAGTGAATATAAAATGATTTTATATTGTGTTGGTTGATTTATTGAGTGGCATATGAACCTTCGTCAGCGCGGTCTGCAAAACGGTGCCGAAAGGGTTTCTAAACACTTGAGTAGTGCAATTCGATACAGTATTGTTTTAAAAATAGGGTAAATGAAATAATTTTGCCCAAAACTATTTTTATATAGAAAAGAAATGATTTTCTGTAAATTATGATAATATATGGATGCTTGGTTGTTAGTAATAACATTGAAATATTATCATACGAAAATTTAATAAGAAATAATGGGATAACAGAAGATTTGAAAATAAATTCATTTAACAAATGAAATTTATAAATATGAATTAAAAGTATAAGGAAATGAATTCATATACAATTGGGATTTGTAAAATAAATTGTAAATGAGAATTTATAAATGAGTTCTCTAAATTAAAATAAAGTGCCAGAGTTATTGTTTAAAAGACTCTGGGATTTCTTTAAATTGTTTTGGAATGAAAATAAGTTGATAACTTATAGAATATTTGAAATTTGATTGGAATGAGACTTGATTTGAATCAAGTTGAATAAAAACCCAAACTTGGAAAATAAAATAAAGTGGATTGAATTCAAGTAAATTAACTTGATAATTTATTAATTTGTGAAATAATTTCAAATGGAATGAATATGAATATGGAATGTAAGTAAAAATTGAATAGAATCAATTGGAAAATTAAAATAAATTGAATTGGTATCAATTTAAATTAGTTATAAACTAGAATGAATATGAATTCGTTTTGCTTAGAAATGAATAGAATGAAGAAAATGAATTGTAAACTATTGAATTAAATGGAAAATGGCATATGAATTGGTCGTAAGCAACTAAAGATGAATTGAAACTTTAGGAATTGCAAATGAAATTGAAATGCAAAATTGATTGAAAATGAATGAAATTAGATATGTAACTTCAATAGTAAAGCTAAAGATGGTATAAGTAGTATATATTGAAAATTTTGCAATAGAATTAGCAAAATGGTTTGAATATTGTAGTTGGATATTATGTATACTACTACTAGCAGGTTATACAGGTGTTATAAAGGAATTGGGATTTTGATTTCAAAGATAAAAATTGAATTGCTCGACAAAAAGGTACGTATTTCAATTTTAGTATGAGATTTGATAATTTCCTTCTCCAGCCACTTGGCTTTCTCTTTTCTTTTTGATTCTGAGGGGCCGTGGTGCTATTTTGTAGTCGTGCCAAGCTAGCCGCGCAAAGTAGACGCTGGCGAAATTTTTCGAAAATTTAGGGTGTTGGAAAATTTTTGAGAAAATTTTGAAAGTTGAAATATGAGTTTGAATTTAAATTTGAATTGTGAAGTAAACAATATTGTTTGAAACTTATAATTGAAGTTGAAAAGCTAGTTGCAATGATAATGGATCTCTAATAAAAGATTTAGGTTAGTAAGTTGGTAAAACAATTTTGATTGTGAAAAATAATAGACGAGTTAAGGACCATTCTTCCTAACTTGCAATTTCGGGACGAAATTCTTTTAAGGGGGGAAGATTGTAACGACCCTGAAATTTTGAACAATTTAAATTGAAAATATTTAATTAATTTTAAATATTTGAATGATGGTTTGACTGGAATTTTAAATTATCAGAATGAATTTGGCGATTAAATTATAAAATTTAATCTATTGAAGTTGAATAAAATTTTGAATCTTAAATTTTGAGCTGATTTAAAATATTTCAAAGGCTTGTAAAATTTATATTGATAATATTGAAGATAATTGAAGCTTCAGAATTGAATTTGAAAGTGATTTGATTAGTTTTGAAATTATATCGTTTAAATTGAATTTGAAAATAGCCTTCCGAGGCACAATCTCGGAATTCGACGAAACCAGTTCCATTGGGTCAGTAATAGTTTGTTATTACCGGATTTCAAATTTCGTATCAATCAGGGTTGTTGTGTGAGAATACGACACATAAACACGTTGAAAATTTGTATCGAAACAAATTGAGTTTAAATTTAAAATTTAATTAACGACAGTATCCCTGAATTCTTGCCTAAAATCACGTTGCCTTTCCTTTCAGCCGACATCCTCTGAAATAAACCACCCTAGCATCTGAATTTCCTTGACTTAGTTATCTCTTCTCCCTGTTAAAGCACGTTCTTTTCAATCCACAGCAAAAGAAAAAAATAATACAAAGAAAAAAAATGGCAGAGTCGAATTTGATTCGATAAATTATCACCGTCCCTTAAAATTAGATTCACAAACCCCCTCCTCTTCTTCTGCTCCATTCTTAAATCGAAACGAAAATTAAAAGGGGGGAGCCCTCTTCCTCATAAAAAAAAAATCACATCGCGACATTAAATCGAGAGGCACGGGGATCGATAGGGAGGCACTCACGTTCAAGCAGCGACGAGGCGCTCGGCGTTTGGTAGCAGCGACGCTTCTCGAGTAGAGGCGATGGGAGCTCGCGGCCTCGAGCAAGGGTGGGTCGCGATTCGTGGGGGTCGTGACATGGGTGCGGCGGCTAGGGTTTGTAATCTGCGAAGGTGGATGTTCGAGCGGCGCGTGAGGCGGCAGACAGGGTTCGAGCGAGCCTGGGTTGACTCGATTAGCAGTGAGGTATAATTTATTTTTAATTTCTTTTTCTTTTCAAATCCAATGTAAATATATATATGCGAATGTCTGTGTAAATGAAATTTAGTTTACAGTAAAAGGAAGATGAAAATGATGATGAAGTAAAATTTAGATAAATATATATTTCAGTAAATTTTAATATGTACAGTGCAAAAATAAATATATATATAATCTGTTAAAGTAAATTTAGATTTAAAATTAATTTTTAGTTAAACGAATTTATTTAAAAGGAATTTGTTTGAAATTTAAAAGTATTGATTTAAAATGAAAATCATCGGTTAATTTAAAATTTCTGAATGGAAAATATAGAAAATGGTATAGAAATTAGTTTTAAATATTTACATTAGAGAGTTATATAAATTGAATTGTGAAAAGTGTATAAGGATTTATTTAATTATTGGCATTAAAAAAATAATTTACTAAGGGAAATTTAGTTTTAATTTAACTTTTGTAAATTTAATCATTAAAACAAATTGAGTTAAAATAAAGATATTAATTTAAAGTAAAATAATTAGTTAATATAAATTCATTAAAGGAAAAAAATTATTAGTTTAAAAGTTAAAATTTCAATTTTAAAATTAAAATCATTGTATAATTAAAACTATCAAAAACAAAAATTGGTTGTTAAATTCTTTAAAAGGAGAATTTAGTTTTAAATTAAAAAAAAAAATTGTTAAACAAAATTATTAATGGCAATTGATTGAATTAAAGATCATTTGTTAAACGAATTAATTAAATGAAAAATAAATTGTTCGATTATTTCGAATATTAATCAGTTGTATAAAAATGTTTATACAAGGTCAAAACTTCGAAGAAAACAATTCGAGATGGAAATGGACTGCAAAATAAAAGCAAAGGTGAGAACTTCTCACTCAAAAAGGGTTTATTTAAATTTTAAATAGTTAGATTTAAAATTTGTTGATTGAATGATTGTTTGCTTGAATGATGATTGTTATATATATGTATGTATATATATATGTATATATATTGGATTGAAATAGACCCTATACGCCGTTAGTAAGCGGAGGTTATTTATTACACACATATACCACGTTATTCCACCTCGAAGTGGAATTGGTATTATATTAGTATATAGCAATATATATATATATTGGCATATGTATATATTGCAATTGATTGATTTCCCGCATTGTATAGCGGATGAGACCCTATTGCGCCGCCTATTAAGCGGATATATATTTTATAAAATCCCATATACCACTATATCCCGTCTTGAAACGGGATTGGTATTGTGCTAACGTCTGTGGATGCAGGGAAACAGGTTGGAGGGATCCAACTGGATTCCTCACAAATATTTATTTGTTTATAAATATTGTGATGATTGTTGACTATCATATCGATATATGATGTTGTTCCCGTGATTGACTGTTGGATGCTGTTGCATCATCGGATTCATTTTTAAAGTTAAAAATAACGATTTTTATTCTAAAAAGGGTTTTAAAGTGATTTTTCCAAAGTATATGTTTTATTTAATTTTTGAATTGATTCACTTTAAAATAAATAAACGTATAAGCTTTTATGTTACAAAAATTAATGCTTTTATAAAATATAACCCAAAAGGAAAATTTTAAGAATAAATAGATTTATATAATAATTTAAATTGGATTTCTGAATTATTATAAAGGATAAATATAAAAGATTTTATAAATTGAGATTTATAAATAAAAATATTGAAAGTATAAACGAGTTTATTATGTGTTAAAATGAAGTATGAAATGGATCATTGAAAATTATAGATTTATAAATTGTGAAAGTTATAAAATGAATAGATATTGAAAATAAAGGATTTATAAGTAATTAACTTATAAAACTGGGGTTTGGGCATTTAAATGGGATATTTCTAGAAATTGTAAATAAAGAAGATTTTATAAGTTGAAGTTGTTATAAAATATAAAAGAATCTTATAAGCAATAAGATTTGGAATTTGTGAAGCTTAAAAGAACGATTTGGTAAATGAATGAATGAATTATAAGTACTTAACTTATAATATGGACTGTTGGTATAAAATTGAGTTATATAATTTGAATTGGATTGATAAAGGAAATTTATAAATCGAAATTTATAAATAGGAATAGAATTTATAAACATTGTTTATAAATTCGTAATCAATTGAATTTGATCAATTGAATATAAAAGTTTATTAAAGGAGTTATATTCACGTTTTTGAACAGTGAATATATCGTTAAATAAAATGGATATATTTTGGGAAAGGAATGTTTTAAATGGAATTTAAAACGATTTAAAGGTGCTTTAAAATGCATTAAGTATCGAATACCTAGATTTCAACATTCATTGTTGAAATAGACGTTTTCGAGAAATAAAAGGGAATGGAAACATAGATTTCAACATTTATTGTTGAAATAGACGTTTTCGAGAAAATAAGGAAATAATGGACTATAACACTGTTGTTATAGTAAATGATTTCCGAAAGGAAATATTTTTATATAGTATTGGGATTTATATATCTATTTTAAATTTCAAATCCCTATACTAGTGATTTTGGGTTGTCGTAACGATGTTTTACACAACATTCATTTTGACCCAAATAAATGTGAATAAAAGAACGTTTTCCTTAAACAAATGAAATATATACTTAACTATGGGTTAAGTATATTGAATATTTTCAAATTGTTGAAAATAAATAAGATTTGTGAAATACTTATTATTAGAATAAGTATGGAAATGCTTTTCCAATATGAAACGAAACGTTTTTGAGAATTTATCTTTTTAAAAGATAAATTGAAAATGAATATTAGAAATCGATTTGAGATCGTATATTCATAAATATTTTGAAATATGAATTCACTATGGAATTTATAAATGGAAAGGGAAAATTTGTTTTCAAAATAAACGTTGTTTATTTTTGAAGTGTGGAAAACTATATATCTTGTAAAGATATTTTTGGGAAATTAAATAATTTGAGAAATTATTTGGGAATCTGGTGATGCTGCTCATCTCTATTGATAGTTAAATAACCGACTATCAATATTTACCCTTGAATGAGTATTTGTTGTGATTGCATGAATTGGATGCCACACTTATTTTTAAAAATAAGCGCTCACTATTCGAGTTAACCGGGAAAGGACCATGGGGTCGTATAACCCACTCCGAATATGTGATACGTCGTTATAAATTGCAATTGAAGACCGGTGTTGAAGACCGGATAATTGTGAAAACGGAAGGATTACCGTCGAGTTACTCTGCATCGGCTGATCTCCGGTACAGAGGTTTCATCACCCTTAGTGACGGGAAGTCCGGACGTGATTAATGAATATCCGGATTGCAAGGACTTCTTTGTAAGTGCCTTCGGCTCTGTTCGAGCCCGGAACAGACTTGTATGGATTGTATGTCTAACATTACAAGTTGAGATATAAAGCTGATTTCTTTCAAATATATTTCTGTTGGTGGCGGAGAATTTATTCTCTTAGCTTAACACCCTTCTCTGAGACGTACGAGCTCAGAGGTTATATAGTTGATGGTTATTAGTGATATACTCCCAATTTGGTAGTGTGGCATGCTGAGTGATGCTGTGAAATGATCAGTGTATTGATCATTTGTGATAGGATCATTTGTTTGATCGTCTATCTTGATGATCATTGCTTTGATCATTTGTTGACCCAAAGCAGCTTTTGAAAAGCGTGGCTTTGTGGACGAGACTTCATCGAGCCTCACACCCCGAAATGGTCAAAACAGGAAAGATGCGGCAAGGTTATTAGGGGTAGCACCCCTTTAGTGTATGTCATTCCTTCTGGATAGAGGTGGTATCATGGTATGGAGCCCAGATACTTAACCTATGTGGTTACTGCAAATTTATTACTTTGTGGTTGTTGGAAATCGGGGATCCTCGGATATAGATCGGTTACGATCGGGGAATGACATATTCGTGTCAGTAGTTACCCAGTTAGGGGTAACCCGGCCTTGTGTTGGCAGAGATCCGGTTAGGTTCTCGGGACGTCATTCCAGAGGCGTTTCCATGTGGCAATGGGAAGTTCCTTGGCCTGACCATTTGTTGGAAATCCAAAGAAACAATACGAGCCTTGTACGGTTTTAGTTGTAGAACCTGCCATCTAATATGGTAGTTATAGTAGGCATAATATAATGGTACCTATGCTGGCTAAGATTTATATTCTACTTTCGAAATTGTTTTCTACACTATGAACTAATAATAATATCAAAAATGTTTTGATTTTTGCGTAGTAAGCATCTTTGACTATCATAAGGAGAAACCTCCTCCAAGTCTGCGTTTGCATTGTGTGTGTGGCGGGAGACCTTATGGTAGTTTCATTTTCAAAAAGCATTGCGAATTTTCTTTTAAAATATCTCCTATTCTTTGTTTAAAAGATAAATAACTGTTTTTAGTTCTCACACCAGTCACATGACTGACCTGGAGTTTATTGTTCCCTTTCTAAACTCTAGGTGCCCATCAATTTTCATACGGACAGTCTAGAGTTAGGTTATCAGGTCATTCTGGATTCAGGTGTTGCTACAGATATCTGGAGGCGAGCTGGATGGCGTAGTATATTATATTGTATATAATATTTCTTTTCCGCTGTTTGTTGTTGTTTGTTGTTGTACACTCTGATGATATGATGTAATGTAATGCGATGTAATGTATAAAATGTACAGTTCTTTTGTTTTCATAAATATTCATTTATCTATTATATGTTGTTCCGCTGCGATTGTGAGATTCTGATATTGTTCTGTTGCTCTTTCTGTTTTGTTGTTCTTACTTTTTCTCTCTTCTTCTACCTCTTTCTTCTTTCTTTAACCATAAAGATTCGGAAGTTTGTTCCCCTTTGGTTGGATGGTTGTGGAATGTTGCCAGCCCAAAGGAGTACGGATTTTCGGGCCTTTACACTGCTCATATCCTATCATACAATATATCATCGCGAAGCTCTCGACGAATGGAGTCAGTGTATGGAATTCATTTTTACAATCAAATCGTTATTTGGCCAGAAATTAGCGATATATTCTCGGCCGTTCATCGACAATGTTTGGTTTAACGGTCGATCATCGACCATTTGATGATCGAGAAGCACTACAGCATTGAGGCGGCCAAGATGAGTGCATCCGTATGGTTGGATCATGCCGTGGTTGACGAAGTTCACCAAATCTGGGCGATTAAGGGAGGCGACGACGGAGTGCTTTTGGCAACACCTCAGGGTGGCGTGCGTGGCGGAGGAGGTCACCTAGGCGGGCCATGTCACGTGGCATGATCCGATCTGAATACCGACATTCGAGGCAGAGGCGGTCGGCAAGCAGAGAAGGTGGCTATGGTTTATGCGCGAGGTTTGTTCAATTGCATAAGGGTTTGTGATGGTGCTGCTAATTATGAACTTTACCCCAGTTTTATTTTATTTAAAATTTAAATTTCAAATCTTCTAACATTCATAACTTTTTCATACGAACTCGGATTCGCACGCAGTTTCTTCCATTGGGTTCATATCAAAATTTTGGATAATACGAAACTAGTTTGGTTGATTTTGGAGATTGTTCAAATTTTAGGCTTTTATTGGATTTTTAATCGACTATAAATCAAAGTTGAGTGATTTAACCCACTCATGCAATACCAAACCTTCTTATGTTAATTGAATTAAATTTATAAAGTGATAAGAATGTAATTAGCTATTGTTTGATCGTTTTTAGTTGACATTTAATTGAATTGAAATTTATTGAACTAAACTGCCATTTAAATTAACGTTGAAATTGAATCGTTAGTTAAATACCTGATATTGATAACCAATTAGTTGTTGTGATTTACTGGCTGATTTGAATATTGATTGTGATGGATGTGTATTAATTGATATTTTGGATGAGTGGATGTTTATTTATTTTTATATATCTATGTTATCACTCTGTATATTAAGTGACATCACATAAACTATTATTTGAATTATTTCGAACAAATTAAGAAATAGGTTGAAATTATATATACATCTGATACTTGATTTGGATTGAAATTATATGTATCAATCCTATAATTAAAATTGAAATAACTGATCACTTGGCCATAGGGTAAAAAATTATATACGAACACCGGATTGGTTAAATTAAATGGTTTTAAAATTTTGAATTTGGATTTTTGTTAAAGGATTTTGTTTTAAAGAAAATAAATTATGGATGTATATGAATTAAATTATTCCTAATTCAAGCTTTGAAATGTTGGAATCAAAATTAGTTAAAGGAAATTGTTTTAATGAGTTAAAATTGAAATGTGAGGTTATAATCGATATATGACTTTAACTTTGAAAATTGATTATTTTAAGTTTGTACCTTAAATTGAACAATGAAGTTTGAATTGATTTAAGGGGTTTGAATCAGTAAATTGTAATTGGACTTGAAATCGATATGAATTGAAATGGTTTAAAATAAGAATTGAATTGGAATTTTAAATCATTGAATTGAGCCGTTAAATCAAATTTGAAGTAAAAAATTGAATGTTTCGAAGAGTGAAGTTAATTCGAATTGAAATTAAGATCAAGTTGGTTTGAAATTTGGATATGGGTCCAGATTAGTTGAAATGGAAGGAAATGGTTTGATTCGATACTATTTTCAAAATAAATTATTTTAATATAATCTTCTTAAAATCTATCTTTTTAATATTCAAATTATTTATATCTTCCAAACTATTTTACTATGAAAACCATCTTTCAATACTCAGATCATTTTATATCAAACTGTTTTAAATCTTTAAACTATTTTAACTATTTAAAATTATTCAATCTATTTTCTAAAAATTCAAACGTGAAAATTTGGTACATTTATATTTGAATCGTTGATTTAAATGCGAATGTGGTTCAATGAGATTATAACCTAAGTTGGAATTCGAAATGATATTTTCAAGTGAAAATGACACATTTTGAGTAAATATGGTACTTTGAAATGAAGTGATAATTTTGAAGTGAATATGATATTTTGATATCAAATGTGAATCATTCTTGAAATGCAAAAGAACGAACCGGTGTGAAAAATGATGTTTGGTTGTTAAAGACATCGGGACCTCTTATTGGCATACTCTCTGTCAAAATTGGAACCACTTTAATAACTGTGTACAAGATGGATGTTATCCAGAATGTAGTGGTTGAATTGGAGGCATTTGCTGGAATTTAAGAAAGAGAACGATGATCGATAGCCCAGACACATGTGTCAATTTGAAATGACTAAAAAGGAGCCATACCTAACCAATGAGGCTAGCTAACTCTAGCGACATCTGTTCTTCGCATTACTATATTGATTTTGACTTGATTGGTGAACTTTGATTTGATTACCGGTTATGAAACACAAAATGGTAGCATCCTACCTTGCGCACCGCCTTACATGCATTGTCGTACTCTTTATCCTTATTTGCGACAACTTCAATTTTGTTTTAGTGTTGTCTTATCACGGCGCCTCCCTGACTACCGACATTACTAGTGGTGTCAAAGGAAAACTGTAGGAAAATGCTTTAAAATGTGTTAAGGGGGATTAATGTAAAGCCTTAACGCTAAGAAAAATATTTATTTTATTGACTACACTACATATTGATAGTTCAACGGATCCTTAAGAGATGGAAAGTCCCGTAACATCTCTTAAGTTATAGCACACGTGTTATACACTGGATAGGAGATGTAAAATCCTGTAAACATCTCTGAAGCTATCACACTCATATTTACTTGTTATTGATTTAACTTACATAAGAACTTTTAGTCCTGACTCAAATGTTTTGTCTTTTTATTACTCTCGGGTTAGCCTGAGCCTTTCAGTGTTTGAAGATATATTCCTTGAAGATGAAGATGGAGTTTGCTCGACCGTATTTATTATTATAATTCCGCTGCATTATATTTGTACGTTTGTTGATTGTACTCTATTATGTTGTAAAAATTGTGTAATCAAATGTATATTATAAAATAACTTCATGAACTGTTTATTTGATTATTATATTTTATCATTCCACTGCAAGATTCTGTGTTTTTTGCTTTCCTTCTTTTCTCTTATTTTCCTATTAAACCCCATTGACAATTCTCCCTTTTGAATGGTTTAAGTTTGATATATGTGGTTTATTATCGACTTAAATCGTCCAAAAAGGTGGGTTGCCACAGTTGGTATCAAAGCTTTGTTTGGAGATACCGTAGCATGTTAGGGTTAACTCATTAGAGATAGGGTTATTAATACCCTAGAATCAGTTTAAGCGTATATATATGAGAGAGCATATTTGTTAGTGCAATAAAAATATTTTGTATTGTGTTGGTTTTTTCTGTTGAGTATTTATAAATTCGGGACGGTACATAGGACATTATGACATCGATAGGGATTTCTAAAAACTTGAATAGGATAAACCGACACAATTTTATTTTGAAAATAGGTAAATGAAATAATTTTGCCTAATATTATATTTTGTTTTTAAATGAATAATTATTCATAAATTGATATGGTTATTTTTGGTGTGTTGGTTGTTAGGAAATGATAATATTTGATTATTGTCATTTATTGTTGGTTGGTCAAGGTTCTTAAAAACTATTGATTATTGTATGTTATAGAAAATGTGATTTTATAAATATGGTTTATAAAATAGGATTTACAAATAAATGAATTTAAATTGAAATTTGAGAAATTTAGTTTCGGTGTTGAAATTTGGTTTTCAAAGATTTGGAAAAAATAATATTAGTATTATTTGGAAGTAATTGCAAATAGAAATGTTTCAAAATGTTTTCAAAGGGTACTTAAAAGGAATGTTTTCAAAAGAAATTTAAAAGGAAATAAGTTCTGTACTCTCCACTTCTGTCGTTAGAAAATAAATTCGGTAATGACTGTGTAGCATCAACGACGTTTATTTTCGAGTCTAAAGTGGGGGAGCCCACTAAGTAGCTCTGATACGCATTTGGGTCGCTAAAACAGATTTTGATTTAAAATTTGCAACTATGATTTGATATATGTTAAGGATATGAGTATATGTATTATTTCAAATTGATTTGATATAAACTCGATATTTGAATTTTTAAGTTCCTATTAATTAATGATTTCCAGTTTTAGAAATAATGTGCAATTTAAATAGTTGGAAACTTCTAAAATGAGAAATAAGAAAGAAGCTAAGTGTTTAATGAAATTGAAAAGAAGTTGGAGATTTGTAGCTTGTAAATTAAAAGATAATGAAAATTAAGAAGATCTGAACTATTGAACTTTTTTGTTAACTAAAATAAATAAGATAAATTTGTATAACACTCATTTACATTCTAAAAACTTATGTATAAAACTTAGCACGAATGTTTAAAAAATGTTGAAATGTTAAATATGAATATGTAATAGAATATTATACAGTGGAAGCTAAAGTAACAAAAATAATGTGTAACGACCCAGAATTTTTCTCGTTAGTTTTAAGCATTTAATTTATTTTTAAATGTTGAATTTGAAATATTGATTGATTTCAGATATGAAAGAATTTCTGAAATTGTTTAAAATTCCAAATATGGCGATTAATTTGATTTGGTAAATAATAAAATTGAAAATTGAAAATTGGGATAATACGGAAATATGAGACTAAATGGGTGTGAAAAATGATTTCTACAATTGATTTAAATACTATTTCGATTAGAACTAAAATATTGGACCTTTGAACGGGATTTAAAAGTCGATAAGTTCGAGTTTGGAATTTATATATTTATTTAATAGTGATATTTAATATATCGTGTAAATAATTGAACTTTGATTTAAAATGAATTAGAATGGGTTCTAATATAAATATAAATTCTATTTAAATTATAATGAAGTTAGTAAACTTTAAAGATAAAAAATTTGAACGATTTCGACGATTTTGGAAATCGCTCGATTTAATCGACGAGTTAAAATAGCCTTCCGGGGCATAGTCTCGGAATTCGACGAAACAAGTTCCATTGGATCAGTAATAGTTTATTATTATTGAATTTCAAATTTCGTAGCATTTGGAGTTACCGTGTAATATCCCGGAATTTTGGACAATATAAATTTGATAATCTGTGTTTTAAATTTATATTGAATTGATAATTTTTGTTAATAAATTTGATTTGATTCTATAATCTTCTTTATTTAAATATTTAATTCGGGAAAATTATTTTTAATGAGTTAATAAATCTATTTTCTATTTAATAATGTATATGTATTTGTATATATTTTAAATAGATAAGTTGTTCTTAATTATATTAGTATAGCATAATATTTTTTTAAAAATGGAAATTTTGATTTGCTTTTAATTTAAAATTTTCAAAAACATTTAATAAAATACTATATGATTTTAAATATGGGATAAATGTTTTAATTAGTTTAAAATTCATTTTTATTTTAAGTTTGAATATTAAAATAAAGTTCATAAATGTTTGTGTTATTCTTTTTAAATTATTTATTGATAATTTTGATTTGTAAAATTAATATGAAGTTTAAAATATAATCTAATATATGAAGCATGTATTCAATAAGTTACAAACTCTTGTGTAAATTTATTTTAATTGTTTAAAAGTTTCTTTTTAAAAAGATTTATTAGTATGTTGTTTTATTTATTTTAATACTATGCTTATTCTTTAGAAATTTATTTAAATACATAACTAAGTATAAGGAATAATTAACTAAGTTTAAACATTCGTTAAGCTTAATTTTTCTTTAACATTTAATTAAGATAACAAATCATTTAAAAGAGACAAGTGTTGTTAGGTTAAGATTGCATTATAACAAGTGTAAGCCTCTTAGAACCTAAGTTAACAAGTGTTAGTAATTTTGTACAAGTGTCATGTTTTAATATTTATTTTTCTTTAATTTTAATTCATCATAATCTAACTATATAAGCTTCCATATACCCATTTCTTCTTCTCTTTCTCATTTTTTTCATTCTAAAACAAAGAAACCTTTTTCCTCCTTCAACAAAATGAAAATAAAATCTGTAGCATTTCAGATTTTAAAATCAAACTCTTGAAACTGCATTTTTCAAACCTGTTAACACTTGCATTCAAACTCCTCCTTTTCAAAATAAAAATCTGCATTCCCCAATATACAAACCTGCATGCAACCATGCATTCCATCTTCAAACAATCAAACCTGTTCATAAAACTAAGGCTGCATTCATGAATCTTCAAAATCTGGAAGCAAGATTACCTGCATTTCATCTGGAAGCATTTAAAAGAAAAAAAGAAAAAGAGCATCAGAATTTGAAGCAAGCATATAGGCATTCTATTCTGTAAATCTGGAAGCATCATTTCCAAACAAAGATTAAAAGCATTAAACCTGAGGGCCTGCATTTCATAATCTGGAACATGCAAATTGAAATTGTGCTCTGCGTTTTTATTTAAGGTGAGTAACTTTCTTTTATAAATTTAAGAATTAAAATTTGTTGCATGCTAAAATAAATATATGTTCATGTGTTCAATACCCACTGTCTGATGTATGAATTACATATATATATGCATACTGTCTAAATTGCTATGTTCTGTGTTGTTTTCTATTTCAAGTTTCTAATTAAATTCTTATATCTTCAATTTGTCTTTGTTAAATTTTAGAATTTAAATATGATGGTAGGCCAGTTTCATAGTTTAGATTCTAGGATTTTATTAAGGTAAAATTTAAATTTTACTTACTGAAAAAAAAATAACAGAGCATAGGAAATTTTATAAGTAAAAATAAGAGTTTATAGTGCTGTTAAATAAATGCAGTTTTAAAATTTATGTATTTTACATTTTGGTCAAGATCAGTTGATCCTTGAAATTGAACTAGTTGAATTTGTTTCTGGTGATAGTTTATCTATCATAGATCATAGGAAAATTACTGAATTGATTTACAATTCAAGTTTGAGATTGAAATTTGGAATTTCTGTTATGAACCCTAGTTTTACTGGGTTTCTGTGTTTGCTCGAGTATGATCTCATGGGTTGATCGAGTTCAAAGATCTTTGGGGTGTGAATAGATGATGTGTTGAAGGAGGCATCGCCGGAGTATGGATGTTGATGATGGTCGAGAAGTGGAGAGATTGGTGATGACAGGTTTTAGGTGGTGGGGTTTGGCCTGTTCCAGGTTTTTGTTTAAAACTTGAATTTAAATTCAAGTTGAATTTTGGAAATTTGAGGGTTGAAGGGTGTAGTGTAGTCACTGGTCGAGGTGATATGGCCGCTGAAGTTGGTCAGAGGTGGCCTGAGTTGGTTTAAGTGGTGCACAGAAAGGAGTTGTGCAGGTTTGTGGTAATTCTTGGTTACAGGTTTTTGTCTCGGGATGGTCTCGGGATTATTGAGGGGAAACTCGAAGTAGGGGGGGTTTTGACCCGAAGTCAAGTAGGGAAGTTCAAGTGTAGTGTGCTTCAGGATTTAACAAAACAGAACCTGTTCTGTTTTCAGAAATTTAAAGAGTAAAGTTTAAATGTAATCTTGAAATTTAACTTAGGATTAAATCTGAATCTAAAGATGAATTCAAATAGTTTGAATTCAGACTTTGAAATAATTTGAATTAAGAAATTCAAGTTTGGTTTAAAATAAAAAAAAGAACAGGAAAACTGTTTCCAGTTTTATAAAGTTTGAAAGAAATGTAAACTAAAATTTGTACTTAGGATTTTAAAACTGAATTTAAATATGAATTCAAAGAAGTTTGAATTATGGTGTTTTTTGAAATAATTTAAATTCAGAAAATTTCTAAGGTTGGTTTTTAAATAAAAATAGAAACTGTTTTCTGTTTTTTTATGTAAAGGTAAAGTTTAAATTGCAAGTGGAGATTCAAACTGAGTTTTTAATCTGAAATTTTGATATGAATTCAAATTTGTTTGCCATAGATTTAAATTCATTTATGTTTTAAAATTTAAATTTGATTTTCAAACTCACAAGTGTAAATGCATATATGTTTTGCATTTGAATGGAAAGGTTGAATATTTAAATTAGACATTCAAAATGAATTCAAATCTGAGTTTTTAAGTCTAGGATTTAAAATTCAAACTTCAGATTTTTAAAAATAAAGGTTTAAATTTAAATTGCTTTTGAATGATTAAAATGATATGCATTTGAATTTAAGTTGTAGATTGTAGGAAGAATTTTAAAAGGTTAAAAGTAAAATGAGTTTTGAAGTTGTATTTCAATTTTGAAATTTTAAAGTAATTTTTAAATTGATTTGAATATAAATTGAATTGAAATTTCAATTGTTTTAACTTATTGATAAGGTAGATGTTTTAACATATAAGATTAAGTTTTGAATTGTTTAAAATAAATTGAGTCTTGAGTTTAAAATGAAGATATTTAGAATTTAAAGTAAATTTAAAAACATTTTGTTTTTAAATGCTTGATTAAATAAGGAATGTTTATCTAAAAGATAAATGAAAATTTAATGATTGGAATCATTTAAATTATTAAGGGAATAAGATGGAAATTAATTATTTAATTAATTAATTATGTGGTTGTTCAATTAAGTAATTAACGATTTTTTTTAAGTTAATTAATTAGATTTGAGAATAATTAATTAAGGTTAATTAATCTATGATTAAGGATGATTAATTAAATTTTAATTTATGATTAAGATTTATTTAATCAAGTGATTAGAGATAGATTAGATTTTAATTAACACTTAATTAATTAATAATTAGTGATTAATTAAGTTGTAATTAAATATTAATTGATTAATAATTAATAATGATTAATTTTAGTTAATTCTTAATCAAGTAATTAAGAAATGTTAATGAAGTCATTAACTTAAGATTATTTAACAATTAATTAATGTGATTAATTTTTGATAATTAATTAGATTAATTAATTAATAATAATCAATTGTTTATTACTTATGAAAGTAATTAATGGATTAATTACTTAGTGTAATTAATTTAATTAATGTGATTAGTTTAGATTAATTAAGTTAAATTAATTTAAACATTTGTTGATTGTTTGATAATTACTTTATGTAATTTATGAATTTGTAATTACTTAAGGAAGTAATTAATTAATAATTACAGGATGTAATTAAAGATATTTGATATAGAAGTAATTGGATTTAAATTACTTTGAAATTAATCAAGGGGATTAATTTAGATAATTAATTAAGAATAATTAAATTATGGGATGGGTAGTTAAGGTAGTTAATTACCGAATGGTTATTAATCATGGGTGATTAATATATATGGTTAAATTGAAGATTAATTACTTATGTAATTAATTTATTTTAGAAATTGATTAAATGTAATCATTAATTATTTAATTAATGATGTAGTTTGGAATTGATTAATCAATGTATAATTAATAATGAATAATTGATTAATTAATTTAGTAATTACAAGTTAATTTTTTTGCAAAGGGTTTAATTCAATTAACTTGTGTGATTAACTTATAAGCTAATTACTTATTGTAATTAGGGTAGTTAATCAGTGATGATTAATTGAAAAGAATAATGAGATGATGATCTATAAATTGATTTGAAATCAATGGATGGATAAGTTAAGCAGAATTTTAATGATGAAGTAATTAATTTAATTCATCTTAAATTAATTAGAGATTAAGTAATTAATTTAATTCATTTTAAATTAATTATAGGAAGTGTGATCATTAGATCATTGCTTATGTTTGATAAATGGTGTTGGTTGCTCGGTATGGTTTGTAATCTCAATTATGAGATGAGTAGTGTATGTGATATGGATGCATTGGTTGCTTTTGGATGATAATATGGATTATCTGATTATGATATGAATTATCTGTTGATAACGATAAGGTTGATTATCTGTTGTGTTGTGAATTATCTATCTGTGTATATTAGATAATGAATTGATTTGTTTTAAACTTAAAGCAACTTGGACCTAAAAGACACGCTTTGGTTTTCGATGAGACCGGGATCGGGTTTCCATATTTGGACATCCAAAAACCACATCGATTCCAATTAAACGTTAGGTCGTTAATTCAAGTGGAGCGAGTGAAGACTCGAGGTGTAAGGGCTATACGTCAGTACAACTCTGTGGGTGATTCCGTAATGAGTTTGACGGAATAGTACTTATAGATTCGAGATGTTGATTCAGAGTGCAAGGGTTATTGTCGTTAACTCTGAGGGTGATTCCAAAATGAGTGTAACGAGATAATGCCTTCGGTTTCGTTTGAACCCGGAACGAACTTGTATGGATTGAATGCTTTCAGAACATCGTCAGGTAGACGATGAGCATTCTAAGTGATGTGTCCTATAAAGGTAATCGTAGCCTCAAGCCTCATCAACCGGGAATGGCTAAAACAGGGGAGGTGCAGCAAAGCTTCGTGGGTCGCACCCACTGGAGAGTAAGATTTACCCCTGTCTAGAGGTCCCTTTATATTTCGGCTGTGTGGACGGTTGATCATGACAATCGTCGGGGTTGTCTTATTCGGAACTGTTAAGTAAGGAATGGGTCCGGCTTTGTGTTGCAGGGGAGTTAGGGTGGCTCCTCGGTACGGTGATCTAGGCCACGTACTGTGACGGGCGGTACCCCAGTAGCCCTGCCATTGTATGGAATCCAAAATCCAATAAGTGCCAACGGTTTTGATTGTATTACCCACTTTTGTAGCTAGTAGCTGGAATTTAATAAATGTAACAATTTTGGCTATTTCTTATTTATTTGAAAACCCTAGACCCTATTATAATATCACTGAATTTCCTATCAAATGTTTTGGTTAGCGTAAGGTAAAAACTTTTCCATGTTTATGTGTGGGAAGTCTTACGTGATACCTTTCTTTTCAAAAGGTTTTGAAAGTTAAGCAACTTTAACCTGTTACTTACACCAGACCCATGTCTGACCCGGAGTTATTTCTGTTTTCTTTAACTCTTGGGTACTCAAATTTTTACGAGTAGTCAAGGGAATTTAGGTTAGGATTCAGGATAGCTTTGACGTATTGTGGAGGAGCATATGGAGCAGGAGGCTTCTGCGTATAGTTAAATAGTTCCGCTGTGTTGGTATCTCTGAGTGTTTCTGTATTGTGATTGAGTTGTAATAACTAGACAGGTATTTATAACTGTCTAGTATGTGTTGTATATGTCTGTGTAACTCTGATATTTGATGTATACTATGTTATACTTATGTTATTAATATAATTTATTCGTTCCACTGTTGAGATTCTAGTGTTGTTTCTTCTTTCTCTTTCCTATCCCTTTCTTTCTTAATTCATGATGCGATTTTCTGGGAGTAGAAAGTCGGGTCGTGACAGTTGGTATCAGAGCATTAGGTTGAGTGAATACCTAGGCTCTGTAGTGGTGTCTATCTTGAGAGAGCGTATTTGTATTTTTAATATATATATATATATATATATATAATTGGTTCTACCTATTTGTTGATTTACCTGTTTGGGTTTTTCCAATAAGTTATAAAGGTAGATGAGGTAGAAGTGTGTGTAACACGACTACCATTGGTTGGAGTTTGATGGATGAGGTTGGAAGTGTATCTGTCGAGACTGTAGACCTAATACCGTCTCGAGTGAGTTCTGTTGTGATAAAAGACTTCATCGATCTCTGAAGGTACCCTGTAAAGGTTCGGAGTTTATCTTTGAAGTACAGAATTGAGTTTTGATCTGTCGGTTGGGCAGAAGCAAGCAAGAAAAGGTGTCTTGATATCTCAAGAATTAGTAGCTGCGTGATGAGATGCAGTAACTATGGATATTTCTGAAGATATTTCTTTGGAACAAGAGTAAGAAGTGAGTCTGCCCGGTGATGTGGCTGTGTTTAGCTGAGTATTCTTAGTTGGTAGGAGTCTTCTGGCTGAGTAGTTTTTCTGAAGTGGAGTTCAGAAGCAGCAGAGTGGATCCGTTTCTCTGGTAAGTTGGCTAGGCCAGCATAAGCTGTTCTGTTTGGTTGAGAGAGAGCAGTTTCTTTGGATTTAGGCTGAGTTGATCGCAAAAGCGACTTCCAATAGTGTGTTCTTTTGGATTGTTGGAGATTGTTTGGATGTCTTCTGGAAGTCAGAGTTTGTCTGCATCTGGAGATCGAGTTTTCTTTCCAGGATTGGTACAGGTGGTTCAGTTAGTAGATGGATGGTTCCTTGAGATAAAAGTTGGTGAAGCAACTCAGGTTTAGGAGGAACATCTGAGTTTTCTTATGGATCCATGGAACCATATTTCTGTGCTGGGTTGTTTAATCTGTGCTTGTGTTCTTAGTCAGCATTTTCTTCTGTTTCGGATCAGAATTGTGCAGCGGAAGCAGTTTGGGAATGTTTCTTTTCCGGATAAGGAGAAGTTTGTTCTGTCTTCTGTTGTTGAGAAGCAAGGTTTGTGTTCTTGGTTTTTGAGTGATCTTGAGGAGATCATTGGATTGTTTTTGAATCAGTCTGTTTCTTTTGGAATCAGCAAGAGTTGAGCTGATTAGGAGTGATGTTGGTAGCCCAGGATCGTCCAAAGAGTTTTTATGGATAAGAGACAGAGAAATTTGGATTCTGAAATCGGAGATTGGATTTTGGTTAAGTTTCTCTCTGATCTAGGGAGCTATAAGTTTGGGAAGCTAGCTCCGTAGTGTTTTGGTTTCTTCTGTATTTGGTAAGATCAGTGTTTGGTTTTCTAGAGTTGAATTGCCAGTTTGGATAACTGGGATTCAGTGAGTTTCACGTATCTCTGAGGGAGTACGTGTTTGGTATTTCTGGTTGTAGAACCAGTAGTTTAGGATGGATTGGTTGTTGAGTCAGACTCGTTTGAAGTCTGATATTCTGTATAGAATTGTTGTTAGGAGCTTTATAGTTTAGTAGTATTGATTGATTGGATTCTAAAGAGCGAGTATCCCGATATACATATATACCGGGGAGACTCGTAAAGTTTTATCCAAAATTCTTTTGGATAATTAGATTTGTTCTGATTGTGTGAATTGGTTGCTTTGGTTGTTAGCATATGATTAACATATGCTGTGTTTTTAAATAAAATCTGTAAATAGACTATTAAATTACCTTTGTTTTAAATTTCGGGGACGAAATTCTTTTAAGGGGGAAGGATTGTAATATCCCGGAATTTTGGACAATATAAATTTGATAATCTGTGTTTTAAATTTATATTGAATTGATAATTTTTGTTAATAAATTTGATTTGATTCTATAATCTTCTTTATTTAAATATTTAATTTGGGAAAATTATTTTTAATGAGTTAATAAATCTATTTTCTATTTAATAATGTATATGTATTTGTATATATTTTAAATAGATAAGTTGTTCTTAATTAAATTAGTATAGCATAATTTTTTAAAAATGGAAATTTTGATTTGCTTTTAATTTAAACTTTTCAAAAACATTTAATAAAATACTATATGATTTTAAATATAGGATAAATGTTTTAATTAGTTTAAAATTCATTTTTATTTTAAGTTTGAATATTAAAATAAGGTTCATAAATGTTTGTGTTATTCTTTTTAAATTATTTATTGATAATTTTGATTTGTAAAATTAATATGAAGTTTAAAATATAATCTAATATATGAAGCATGTATTCAATAAGTTACAAACTCTTGTGTAAATTTATTTTAATTGTTTAAAAGTTTCTTTTTCAAAAGATTTATTAGTATGTTGTTTTATTTATTTTAATACTGTGCTTATTCTTTAGAAATTTATTTAAATACATAACTAAGTATAAGAAATAATTAACTAAGTTTAAACATTCGTTAAGCTTAATTTTTCTTTAACATTTAATTAAGATAACAAATCATTTAAAAGAGACAAGTGTTGTTAGGTTAAGATTGCATTATAACAAGTGTAAGCCTCTTAGAACTTAAGTTAACAAGTGTTAGTAATTTTGTATAAGTGTCGTGTTTTAATATTTATTTTTCTTTAATTTTAATTCATCATAATCTAACTATATAAGCTTGCATATACCCATTTCTTCTTCTCTTTCTCATTTTTTTCATTCTAAAACAAAGAAAACTTTTTCCTCCTTCAACAAAATGAAAATAAAATCTGTAGCATTTCAGATTTTAAAATCAAACTCTTGAAACTGCATTTTTCAAACCTGTTAACACTTGCATTCAAACTCCTCCTTTTCAAAATAAAAATCTGCATTCCCCAATATACAAACCTGCATGCAACCATGCATTCCATCTTCAAACAATCAAACCTGTTCATAAAACTAAGGCTGCATTCATGAATCTTCAAAATCAGGAAGCAAGATTACCTGCATTTCATCTGGAAGCATTTAAAAGAAAAAAAGAAAAAAGAGCATCAGAATTGAAGCAAGCATATAGGCATTCTATTCTGTAAATCTGGAAGCATCATTTCCAAACAAAGATTAAAAGCATTAAACCTGAGGGCCTGCATTTCATAATCTGGAACATGCAAATTGAAATTGTGCTCTGCATTTTTATTTAAGGTGAGTAACTTTCTTTTATAAATTTAAGAATTAAAATTTGTTGCATGCTAAAATAAATATATGTTCATGTGTTCAATACCCACTATTTGATGTATGAATTACATATATATATGCATGCTGTCTAAATTGCTATGTTTTGTGTTGTTTTCTATTTCAAGTTTCTAATTAAATTCTTATATCTTCAATTTGTCTTTGTTAAATTTTAGAATTTAAATATGATGGTAGGACAGTTTCATAGTTTAGATTCTAGGATTTTATTAAGGTAAAATTTAAATTTTACTTACTGAGGAAAAAAAAATAACAGAGCATTGGAAATTTTATAAGTAAAAATAAGAGTTTATAGTGCTGTTAAATAAATGTAGTTTCAAAATTTATGTATTTTACAATTTGGTCAAGATCAGTTGATCCTTGAAATTGAACTAGTTGAATTTGTTTCTGGTGATAGTTTATCTATCATAGATCATAGGAAAATTACTGAATTGATTTACAATTCAAGTTTGAGATTGAAATTTGGAATTTCTGTTATGAACCCTAGTTTTACTGGGTTTCTGTGTTTGCTCGAGTATGATCTCATGGGTTGATCGAGTTCAAAGATCTTTGGGGTGTGAATAGATGATGTGTTGAAGGAGGCGTCGCCGGAGTATGGATGTTGATGATGGTCGAGAAGTGGAGAGATTGGTGATGACAGGTTTTAGGTGGTGGGGTTTGGCCTGTTCCAGGTTTTTGTTTAAAACTTGAATTTAAATTCAAGTTGAATTTTGGAAATTTGAGGGTTGAAGGGTGTAGTGTAGTCACTGGTCGAGGTGATATGGCCGTTGAAGTTGGTCAGAGGTGGCCGGAGTTGGTTTAAGTGGTGCACAGAAAGGAGTTGTGCAGGTTTGTGGTAATTCTTGGTTACAGGTTTTTGTCTCGGGATGGTCTCGGGATTATTGAGGGGAAACTCGAAGTGGGGAGGTTTTGACCCGAAGTCAAGTAGGGAAGTTCAAGTGTAATGTGCTTCGGGATTTAACAAAACAGAACCTGTTCTGTTTTCAGAAATTTAAAGAGTAAAGTTTAAATGTAATCTGGAAATTTAACTTAGGATTAAACCTGAATCTAAAGATGAATTCAAATAGTTTGAATTTAGACTTTGAAATAATTGAAATTAAGAAATTCAAGTTTGGTTTAAAATATAAAAAAAAGAACAGGAAAACCTGTTTCCAGTTTTATAAAGTTTGAAAGAAATGTAAACTAAAATTTGTACTTAGGATTTTAAAACTGAATTTAAATATGAATTCAAAGAAGTTTGAATTCTGGTGTTTTTTGAAATAATTTAAATTCAGAAAATTTCAAAGGTTGGTTTTTAAATAAAAATAGAAACTGTTTTCTGTTTTTTTTTATGTAAAGGTAAAGTTTAAATTGCAAGTGGAGATTTAAACTGAGTTTTTAATCTGAAATTTTGATATGAATTCAAATTTGTTTGTCAGAGATTTAAATTCATTTATGTTTTAAAATTTAAATTGATTTTCAAACTCACAAGTGTAAATGCATATATGTTTTGCATTTGAATGGAAAGGTTAAATATTTAAAATAGAAATTCAAAATGAATTCAAATCTAAGTTTTTAAATATGGGATTTAAAATTCAAACTTCATATTTTTAAAAATAAAGGTTTAAATTTAAATTGCTTTTGAATGATTAAAATGATAAGCATTTGAATTTAAGTTGTAGATTGTCAGAAGAATTTTAAAAGGTTAAAACTAAAATGAGTTTGGAAGTTGTATTTCAATTTTGAAATTTTAAAGTAATTTTTAAATTGATTTGAATTTAAATTGAATTGAAATTTCAATTGTTTTAACTTATTGATAAGGTAGATGTTTTAACATATAAGATTAAGTTTTGAATTGTTTAAAATAAATTGAGTCTTGAGTTTAAAATGAAGATAATTAGAATTTAAAATAAATTTAAAAACATTTTGTTTTTAAATGCTTGATTAAATAAGGAATGTTTATCTAAAAGATAAATGAAAATTTAATGATTGGAATCATTTAAATTATTAAGGGAATAAGATGGAAATTAATTATTTAATTAATTAATTATTTAATTAATTAATTATGTGGTTGTTTAATTAAGTAATTAATGATTTTTTTTAAGTTAATTAATTAGATTTGAGATTAATTAATTAAGGTTAATTAATCTATGATTAAGGATGATTAATTAAATTTTAATTTATGATTAAGATTTATTTAATCAGTGATTAGAGATAGATTAGATTTTAATTAACACTTAATTAATTAATAATTAGTGATTAATTAAGTTGTAATTAAATATTAATTAATTGATAATTAATAATGATTAATTTTAGTTAATTCTTAATTAAGTAATTAAGAAATGTTAATGAAGTCATTAACTTAAGATTATTTAACAATTAATTAATGTGATTAATTTTTGATAATTAATTAGATTAATTAATTAATAATAATCAATTGTTTATTACTTATGAAAGTAATTAATGGATTAATTACTTAGTGTAACTAATTTAATTAATGTGATTAGTTTAGATTAATTAAGTTAAATTAATTTAAACATTTGTTGATTGTTTGATAATTACTTTATGTAATTTATGAATTTGTAATTACTTAAGGAAGTAATTAATTAATAATTACAGGATGTAATTAAAGATATTTGATATAGAAGTAATTGGATTTAAATTACTTTGAAATTAATCAAGGGGATTAATTTAGATAATTAATTAAGAATAATTAAATTATGGGATGGGTAATTAAGGTAGTTAATTCCCGAATGGTTATTAATCATGGGTGATTAATATATATAGTTTAAATTGAAGATTAATTACTTATGTAATTAATTGATTTTAGAAATTGATTAAATGTAATAATTAATTAATTAATTAATGATGTAATTTGGAATTGAGTAATCAATGTATAATTAATAATGAATAATTGATTAATTAATTTATTAATTACAAGTTAATTTTTTTGCAAAGGGTTTAATATAATTAACTTGTGTGATTAACTTATAAGCTAATTACTTATTGTAATTAGGGTAGTTAATCAGTAATGATTAATTGAAAAGAATAATGAGATGATGATCTATAAATTGATTTGAAATCAATGGATGGATAAGTTAAGCAGAATTTTAATGATGAAGTAATTAATTTAATTCATTTTAAATTAATTAGAGATTAAGTAATTAATTTAATTCATTTTAAATTAATTATAGGAAGTGTGATCATTAGATCATTGCTTATGTTTGATAAATGGTATTGGTTGCTTGGTATGGTTTGTAATCTCAATTATGAGATGAGTAGTGTATGTGATATGGATGCATTGGTTGCTTTTGGATGACAATATGGATTATCATATTATGATATGAATTATCTGTTGATAACAATAAGGTTGATGATCTGTTGTGTTGTGAATTATCTATCTGTGTATATTTAGATAATGAATTGAATTGTTTTAAACTTAAAACAACTTGGACCTAAAAGACACGCTTTGGTTTTCGATGAGACCGGGATCGGGTTTCCATATTTGGACATCCGAAAACCACATCGATTCCAATTAAACGTTAGGTTGTTAATTCAAGTGGAGCGAGTGAAGACTCGAGGTGTAAGGGCTATACGTCAGTATAACTCTGTGGGTGATTCCGTAATGAGTTTGACGGAATAGTACTTATAGATTCTAGATGTTGATTCAGAGTGCAAGGGTTATTGTCGTTAACTCTGAGGGTGATTCCAAAATGAGTGTAACGAGATAATGCCTTCGGTTTCGTTCAAACCCGGAACGAACTTGTATGGATTGAATGCTTTCAGAACATCGTCAAGTGGACGATGATCATTCTAAGTGATGTGTCCTATAAAGGTAATCGTAGCCTCAAGCCTCATCAACCGGGAATGGCTAAAACAGGGGAGGTGCAGCAAAGCTTCGTGGGTCGCACCCACTGGAGAGTAAGATTTACCCCTGTCTAGAGGTCCCTTTATATTTCGGCTGTGTGGACGGTTGATCATGACAATCGTCGGGGTTGTCTTATTCGGAACTGCTCAGTAAGGAATGGGTCCGGCTTTGTGTTGCAGGGGAGTTAGGGTGGCTCCTCGGTACGGTGATCTAGGCCACATACTGTGACAGGCGGTACCCCAGTAGCCCTACCATTGTATGGAATCCAAAATCCAATAAGTGCCAACGGTTTTGATTGTATTACCCACTTTTGTGGCTAGTAGCTGGAATTTAATAAATGTAACAATTTCGGCTATTGCTTATTTATTTGAAAACTCTAGACCCTATTATAATATCACTGAATTTCCTATCAAATGTTTTGGTTAGCGTAAGGTAAAAACTTTTCCATGTTTATGTGTGGGAAGTCTTACGTGATACCTTTCTTTCCAAAAGGTTTTGAAAGTTAAGCAACTTTAACCTGTTACTCACACCAGTCCCATGTCTGACCCGGAGTTATTTCTATTTTCTTTAACTCTTGGGTACTCAAATTTTTACGAGTAGTCAAGGGAATTCAGGTTAGGATTCAGGATAGCTTTGACGTATTGTGGAGGAGCATATGGAGCAGGAGGCTTCTGCGTATAGTTAAATAGTTCCGCTGTGTTGGTATCTCTGAGTGTTTCTGTATTGTGATTGAGTTGTAATAACTAGACAGGTGTTTATAACTGTCTAGTATGTGTTGTATATGTCTGTGTAACTCTGATATTTGATGTATACTATGTTATACTTATGTTATTAATATAATTTATTCGTTCCGCTGTTGAGATTATAGTGTTGTTTCTTCTTTCTTTTCTTTCTTTCTCTTTCCTATCCCTTTCTTTCTTAATTCATGATGCGATTTTCTGGGAGTAGAAAGTTGGGTCGTGACATACCGTTTGTTCGTGGAGTAGAAACGCGTTGAAAATAAATATCAAAAATTTTATATTTAAATTTGATTTAAAAACTCTCTTCCGCATACGGTCGAATTAGGCCCTGAAACATTTCCACTGTGTTTGGAATTTGGGTGAAACATTATAAACGTTACGTGGCACGTTTCGTTTGGAGTTTGTTCAAAAAAGCACGTTAATTTGGAATTAATATTAAAATAATATATAATAAACGTATATAAATATATTGCCATAGCAAACCCTAGGAGATGTAGCGCAGTCGCCACCGATATAATTAACGGCCGATAAAGGCTCGTTTTCTTCCTCGATTATCTGATGACCCTTCGACTGTTATCAAAAATCTCCAACATGAAGAGGGAGAGCTCACCTTGCTCGACCTATCCAACGATAGATCTAGGTTGTAGTCATCGTTTGGAGCCAAACCCTTACTGCATTCGTCGGCCGTTGGAGCCGAGTTTGCTCGTGAATGGGAGCGTCGAGTTTGTCGGGTTTGCAGTCGTAGGTGTGCACCGTGATGGCCTTTGAGAAGGTGGTCGCCGGTCAACTTCATGTGGCCTGTAGTGGGATGCGGCGATCGGTTTTGACCAGCATCGATGGGTATGTTTATACTGGAGATGACGCGCAAGCAGGAAGAAGTTTTGTGCGGCTGTGATTTTTCCATTCAGGATTTGCGGCCAGGATCTTCTGGTGGTAAAATAAAATAAAAGAAACTATCTATATTAATTTATAAACCATCTTTAAAATAGCATATCTCTTCCAAACGAGGTCAAAATCGGATGAAACAAGTAGCGCCGGAATCACAGCAACGAACACTATATTGTGGTGCACATTTGGAGCCAATTAGAGTAAGCGAAAATTTAGGTTAAATTGAACGTGCTCGATTTAATTTAAAATTTTAGAGTTTAGCCAATTAAAAATCAAGGTGAGTTAATCTCACTCAATTTTGGACTACTGGTGTTTAATTTTAAATAGTTAAAATTAATAAATGGTTGATTGGTTAAATTGATGCATTTTTATCAGTTGGATGTGATATTATATATATATATGAACGATTGATATTCTTGCATATATATAACGGATGAGACCCTATGCGCCCTGCATAATAGCGGATGACCCTATATGCCGCGATATTCCACCTCGAAGTGGAATTGGTATTTTTATATTGTGCCAACATTCGTGGATGCATGGAAACAAGTTGGAGGGATCCAACTGGATTCCTCAAAAATGTTGAATTTAGGTGCATATATAGTGATCTATGTTTTGTTGAATAATCTGTGACGGGTTATTATGTGATTTAAATTGATTGGATATTATGGTAGTTAACCTGGATTTTTGGTGTTTTTAAATACTAATAAAATATGGTTTAATTTGGTAAAGAATTGCAAATGGGAATTTTGAAGTAAAAATGTCTATATATAGTTTTGGATAAATCTATTGGCTTAAGTAAATGGTTTTGAAATTGTAATTAGGTATTCGGATTATGGTGGACAGAGATTTTGGAAATAAATAATATATAAAGGACTTTTAATTATTAACCAGGTGATTTTAAAAGTGTTAAATATTCTCGGAAAGAATTAGTTGTTTAATTATTTTAAATTGTTTAAAGCATATTTTATTATTAATTAGTTACTTTATAACGATTATTAAAGATTTGTTATTATTTAAGCATCGGTCAGCATTATTGTTCTAAAAAGATAATTATTAAATATTAATATGGTTTGGTATAATAACCTTTTATTTTGGTATATTTTCCTAGATTAATCTTGAAATTTATTTTAGAATCTTATAATCATTATTTTGAGATAATTTTTAAATAAGGTTTTTGGGAAGTAATGGTATATTCGCATGGCGTAATCCAAGGCAGTGGGTGCCCGTAGCTAACTCTTAAATTTCTCTGGGATAGAGACGTAACCATTGACGTGTGATCCATGGTTTGATTCCACAATGTTACTTTCCACATTTATTTTTTAAATGGGTTTCTAAATATTAAAAAAAAGATAATTTGTGGACATGCTGAATTCGATAAAGTAAGTATATATTTTTCGATAAAGAGATTTAATTTGTTTAAAATTTAATTTAAATAAGACATGTTGTTTTTCAGTGAAAATAAAGTGTTTGATTGAATTGATTGTTTATTTGATAGTTAAATAACCGACTATGAAATCTGGACCTAAATGTAACTTTGGAAATATCTAGAAGAAACATGGGATTATATTATACAATTACCAATTAAGATGCTATACTATAGGGGTAGACTCGTTCGTTCTTCTAGGAAGTTTACAAGGAAATCCGTCCACTAATAGTTAGGAGGTGATCTCCGATCTTATCTTCGTCTGTTTATTTCCTAAAAAACCGGGATTAAGTTTACCATGAGTATCGAATGTTGTTTCGAAGAGACCGGGATCAGATTCATGATTCGAAAACCACTTCGAATCCAACGAGTACTTTTTCGTAATGAAGACAAGAGCATGGAGTCAAAGATGGAGCAGTGAAGTGCAAGGGCAAATCGCTACTAATCATGAGGGTGATTCCAAAATGGATGTAGTAGGAATAATGCCTTCGGTTCTGTTCGGACCGAGAACAGACTTGTATGAATGAATGCTATCAGCACATTGTCATTGGAGGACAATGAGCATTCTAAGTGAATATTTCTAAAAAGGTAATCGTAGCCTTTAGCCTCATCAACTAGGACTGATTGAAAATCAGGAGAGATGCAGCAAGGCTAAGTGGGTCGCACCCAAGTAAGGTAAGGTTACCCCTATCTAGAGTCCCTTTTATTCATTTGTGTGGGGGTTGCTGATCCTAATCGTGGGATAATCATATTCGGACTATCCAAGTTAAGGGGTAATTCGATCTTGTGTTGGCAGGGATCGATAGGTTCGATCTCCCTACACTGTTCTAGACGTGTACTGTGACAGGTGGTACCCCAGTGCCTAGTCATTCAGATGGAATCCATTCTCCAATATGTGTCTTTATGGTTTTGATTGTGGAGCCTAGTATTGCTGGAATTTAATTAATGTAACAATTTCATCTATTTGAATAAGTATTTGTATTTCGACACTATTATAACATCAAAGGATTTTGATAAGAAATGTTTTGGTTATCATAAGGTAAAGACCCCTCGTGTTTATTTGTGGCGTGGTCTTACGAGATACCTTTGATTTTTAAAGGATTTTTGAAACTTTAATAATTCAAATTGAGTGTATTTTTGCACGCTAGTTTTCCAGACTGACTCGGATGTTATTTTATTATAATGCTCGGGTCTGACTGAGTATTTCATTTTCATGTTAGGATGCTATGAAGCTCCAAAGAGGAGCTGGAGACCGAGACGTCGTACTTATTTATTTTCCGCTGCAGTGTTTTATTTGGAATTGCTAGTAAATTGTGAGGGCGGGTTTTTATAACTGTCCAGGCTGGTAATTATTGTTTTGTGTACTCTGATGTGAGATTTGTATATTCTAGTTTTGCTTTGTGTAAAGAACTATTGATATTATATATTGTTCTGTCCGCTATGAGATTCTGTTTTGTTTAGTATTCTTCTTCTACCTACTTTATTTTCCCCTCAACAATCTGTCTTTCCGGCACTCGACCGTTCGGCATGTTATACGATGGGCGTATTTATGTCGATTTTCGAGGGTTGTAAAGGGCGGGTCGTCATATGGGGTATTATAGCTTAGGTTGGCGATATACCTAGGCTTTGGTGGGATTACTCATCAGAGATAGAGTCAGTAGTAAGAATGAGTTGAGTGTATCAATAGCTATGTGCATGTAATTGTTTGTGAATATAAAATGTTTTTATATGTGTTGACTTATCGGTTGAGTGTATATGAATTCTGGTCGGTATGGGAAGTACAACCGTATCGATAGGGGTTCCTAAAACCTTCAATAAGATAAACCGGCATAGTATTGTTTTAAAGTGGGTAAATGAAATAATTTTACCCAAAATTATATCTTGGTATAAAAGAAATAATCATTTAAAATTATTATAATATATATACTTGGATATTTGGTTGTTAATATTAAAATCAAAGTACGATTATAAAATTTGAAATGGTTATATACATATATAACCAAATAGAAGCGTATAAGAAGGATTTATACAAAAGGAGCATAACTAAAATTTGATTTAAACAAGAATTTAAATCTCGAAAATTTTGGAAAAATGTTTTAAATGAATTTGAACAAAAAGTTTGGGAATTTTAATTCTTGAGAATTTTGGAAATGTTTTCCAAAGTGGTTTGTGAGGAATAATGGTGTAATACTTGGAAATATTTTTGGAAAAGGAAAATTGTTTCAAAATGGATTTTTGGAAAGTAAGGAAGTATTGAACTCACTTCAGTCGCCAGAAAATAATGCTGGTGATGACGGCCACATCATCAGTATTCTTTTTCGAGTTTTTAAGTGATGGATTGCAACCGTGGTGACTGATTATGATTATTTGTTTTGGACTTCTTTGTTAAACAAGTTTTGTTTTAGAAATTTCCAAAGGGGAATTGTTGGGTAAGACAACGTTTTTTTAGATTCCGGAAATATGATTTGATATACTAAAGGAAATATATGTATATTTATGATTTCAAAAATGTTTTGAAATAAAACCGGGTGATTGAATTCAAGGATTTCCTTTTAAATGTTTTGTAAAATCAGAGAAAAAGCAGTTTTTGAACTTATAAATTGATGTTGATATAGATAAGAAAGGAAAATGAAAATTTTAATTCTGGAATTGAAATTTAACTTGAGTAAATTAAAGTGAATAAGATATGTTGGAATTTAACTTAAGATAAGTCAAATAAAATAGAAGTTGGATTTGAATTGAAATGGATATAAAGTTGAAATGTAGAATAGTTATATAGCTATAAGTTATAATTATTGAATGGGATGAATACACTTAAGTTATTAAGTGATATAGACAATTATGATTATAAGATGTGAATAGACTCAAGTAAGCAATATCAGATTTTAAGTAAATAAGTTTTTGAACTTATGAATTGAAAATGCAATGGTAAAGCTTAAATGAAAAGGGTTGGCATTATGGTAAAAGAAATGGAAATTTAGAAATTGAATTTTAGATGAAGGGTGAATTAAAGTTTAGTAAATTGAATGTAAATATGAATTGTGAAGTGATTGTATAACTATGTGATATAAATACGAAATGTGAGTAAACTTAAGTTGGGGGATTCAGGAAAGCGTGAATAGATAAGTTTGTATAACTTATTAAACTGGGAAAAAGTGAAAAAGTATTACCAAATAAAATAGTTAAGTAGTTAGTAACAAGAAATGAATTCAATTTAGCAATAAATAAATTGAATATGAATGGGGTATGGCTTTGATAAGATGGGGTATGAACTTAAGTTTAAAAGCTAGATATAACTTAAGTAAAGATGTGGAATGTTTATAATAAACCATAGAAATAATTTTGTAAAATGGTTTATAAAAGAAATTAGCATGGAATGAAAATTTTTCATATAAAATGAAGTGAATAAATCTACGTGATTATATGAAAAGTGAATGGAGAGAGGTAAAGTAAGTGGAAGTAAAGTAAATGGGAATCCAAGTGTATGAACCTTGTATGATACATTGTTCGAGAATTGGTATACATGAAATGATTCCCAATAATATAGTATAAATTGGACGTGCTAAGAAAAATGGAAGCGAATAAATTGAATGGGATCAATTTAAAATGAATTGGAATTTGGTTACAATGGGAACTTAATTTAAGTGACAATCTACGGAATGAATTGATAGATAAGTTGATGTGCACGTAAATGTACATATTTTTACCACCATATTTATTCTATTTAAATTAAATAAATGATCATATTGGGTATTTTAACTTGTTTTAACCAAAATTCATATTAATTCCAAATTTTCACATATTCATCTTCATATAGGGGCAAAACGGTCATTTAAGTGCATATATTTCTTTGAGAAAAATTAATTGAAAATTTGTATATACTTTTGTAGGAAATTAATCTCAAATACAAGTGGTTTCATGAAGATATGCATGCACCAAATTAATACAAAGGAATGAAGATGGAAATAATTCAAAGTGAAGAACATGGAGGACCCCACCTACCCACCTACCTTAATGTACAAATTAAAGGCTAATGCACATGCTTTTGGACTTAATAGTTTCATGTACACTTAATGGGGGATTAAGACATGTTAATGATTACTTGGCCTCCACACTTCCTAAGGGGCATTTTGGCCATTCCCCAAAAATATGAATTAGGGTTTCATACATGTATAAATACCCTTATGTTTCATGTAGCCATCCTCTCCTCTTAGTTAGTTGGTTTTAGTTTAGAAAATAAATAAAATCTCTCTTTCTTTCCATGGCTACTTAGCCATTTCTTCTCTTATGTAATTCTTTTCTTTTATGCAATGTTAATTATTGTTTCTTTTTAATTACATGTTCATTTCCTTTTATGCAAGTAGTGTAGATTTTCCTTTATGCAATTAGAGTAGTTTTCCATTTCACTTTGCTCTCTTTTCCTTTTCTTTTTCTCTCATGTTGCAAGCTATATTTGTTCATATGATAACAAATATGAGAGGCTAAACCCCTTCAATTTAGGGGTAATGAAGCTCTCTAATCATGTAGCTTCAACTTAATTTGATGTTTATGCTCTCTTTTTATGCTTAATGAGAATGATTGAAGTGGTTTAATGATGTTGTTTAGCTTTGAATTTGATAGTCTATGTTGTTTATAACAAATAGGCTATGCTTAAACAAACAAAACACAAATTGTCTCTTCATCTACATATGATTATGGCAAAGAAGTGATTGTTGAAATTAAAATTTGATGGCTTATATTTCTAATTAATAGTTAATAGGCCATGCTTAAAATAAATTTTGTTTTCAACTTTGTTGTCATATTTTATGAGATTTAAAAGTGTATTAGTGGTTGTGTTATAGTTTGATGGTTTATATTGAGCTAATTAATAGCACAAATATACTATACTTATGATAAGCACATCAACTAATTCACTAATGACAAGAAAAGAGAGATCATAACTTCATTTTGTTGATTTACGTGATCTAGAGAGTGGAAATTGCCTCTAAATTGTCTTAACACTCTCATATTTTTATCTATTTTCTTTTGCCATTTTTTTTTAGTTAATCACTCTTTCAACTTTGGTTAATTTGATTGAATAGAATTTTAAAATCATCAATTCCCTGCGGATCGACCCGTATTCGCCACGTGCTACATTCGTACACCGTGCGCTTGCGGTTATTTTTATTTCAAAATTCGTTCGACGGTTTTCTAAACCGATAGAATTTCTGTCGTACGAACATAAGTCAACATGGATTGGAATGTTGCTTAATACAACATGAAGCAAACAAGGTTTGTGAAAAACTTGAATGGGAACCAAGGGAAATAGAAACATTGATTTAGAATCGATTTAAGAGGGAAATAAATTGAAGTTAATAACATGGATTTGCATATAATAAAAGTGAACAGTAAATGGAATGAAAATAAAATTGATTGTGAATCAATTTGAATAAAGGTGAATTTATGCAAGTAAGGCACTTATAAATCAAATTTGAAATGAATATGAGGTTGGTTGTTGTAAATATAAACTGAGTGCAATAAATTTGGTTGTAAGTCATTTCGAATTGAGTGAAATGATATAAATAATATATAAATCCATGGAGAAGGAAATTAAATTAGTGTTGGAACCTTATAGTTGCTTGTGAATATATGGTTGGAATATTGGTTTACGAAGTTGATGTGTTTAGCTAGTTCAATAAATGAAATGTTATAAAATTCCATGATTTTGAAAACTGATGTGTTATTTTGAGTAAGTACAGGTACATGAGGCTATTGGATAGATTTTGGGTTGCGTAAGTGCATATAAAACAAGCCGCTCGCTTAAAAACGCTAATATGAGGTATGCCTACGCAATAAAATAGAGAAATGATAATATATTGTTATATATTTTGTTTTTTCGACCGTGCGGTTCAATGTATATATTTTAATCATATTTATGATATTGTAAAAGGCTCTCCGTACAAAGGAGATGCTGTCAAAAAATTTCGGAAATTTAGGATGTTAGAAAATTTTAGTTAACTGAAAGTTGACTTTTAAATGGTATTAGAAATAAAGGGTTTTGGAAATAGAAATGAAAGTTGATTGTTTTGGATAAAACCAAAAAGGGTTTTGAGAAGTAAATGTAGGATTTTAACTATGTGGGTTTTGGGATAAGTAAATGGGTTTGGGAGCATTTTTCCTACCTTAGCAATTTTGAGGACGAAATATTTATAAGGGGGAGGTTTATAATGACCCAGAATTTCGGTCGTTAGTTTTGAGCATTTAATTTATTTTTAAATGTTGAATTTGAAATATTAATTGATTTTGGATATGGAAAAATTTCTGAAATGGTTAAAAATTCCAAATATAGCGATTAATTTGATTTGGTAAATAATAAAATTAATAATTGAAAATTAGGATAATACGGGAATCTGAGAATAAATGGGGGTGAAAAATGATTTCTATAATTTACTTAAATTCTATTTCGATTAGAACTAAAATATTGGACCGTTGAATGGGATTTAGAAGTCGATATGTTTGAATTTGGAATTTATATATTTATTTAATAGTGATATTTAATATATGGTGTAAATAATTGAATTATGATTTAAAATGAATCAGAATGGGTTCTAATGTAAATATAAATTCTATTTAAATTATAATGAAGTTAGTAAACTTTAAAGGTAAAAAATTTAAACGATTTCGACGATTTTGGAAATCGCTCGATTTAATCGACGAGTTAAAATAGCCTTCCGAGGCACAATCTCGGAATTTGACGAAACTAGTTCCATTGAATCCGTAATAGTTTATTATTATCGGATTTCAAATTTGGTAGCGTTTCGAGTTACCGTTTGTTCGTACGGAGTAGAAACGCGTTGAAAATAAATATCAAAAATTTATTATTTAAATTTGATTTAAAAAGCTATCTTCCGCATACTATCGAATTAGGCCCCAAAACATGTTCCATTGTGTCCAGAATATAGGTGAAACAATATAAACGCCAGGTGGCATGTTTTGTTTGGAGTTCTTTCGAAAAAGCACGTTAATTTGGAAATAATATTTAAATAATATATAATAAATGTATATAAATATTATTCCACTGTAAACCCTGGTAGATTTAGCCCTGCCACCACCGATAGAATTAATTGCCGATAACGGCTCGTTTTCTTCCTCGATTATCTCATGATCTTTCAACTATTATCAAAAATCTCCAACATGAAAAGGCTAGAGCTCACCGAGCTCGACTTATCCTACGGTGGATCTTGGTTGTAATCGTCGTTTGGAGCCAAATCCTTATTGCGTTCGTCGGTTGTTCAAACCGAGTTTGCTCATGAATGGGAGCGTCGAGTTCGCCATTTCTGCAGTCGTAGGTGCATGCCATGATGGCCTTCGAGAGGGTGGTCGCCGATCAACTTCAGGTAGCCTGTAGTGGGACGCGGCGGTCGGTTTTGATCGCCATCGATTGGTACGTTTGTACTAGGGATGATGCGTGAACAGGAAGTAGCTTTGCGCTGCTATGATTTGTTCATTCAAGATTATGGCCAGGATCTTCTGTTGATAAAATAAAATAAAATAAACTATTTATATTAATTTATATATAATCTTTAAAATAGCATATCTCTTCCATACGAGGTCGGAATCGGATGGAATAAGCGGCGTCGGAATCGCAGCAATGAGAACTACGCTGTAGTGCAGATTTGGAGTCAATTGGAGTGAGAAATTTTTTTAGATTAAATAGAACGTTCTTGATGTAAATTAAAATTTTAGCGTTTGGCGAGTTAAAAATCAAGGTGAGTTAATCTCACTCAATTTTAGTCTTCTAGTGTTTAATTTCAAATAGTTAAAATTAATAAATGGTTGATTGGTTAAATTGATGCATTTTTATTAGTTGGATGTGATATTATATATAGTGTCTATATATATATATATATATATATATATATATATATATATTGGAGTGATTTGTATTCCCGTATATATATAACGGAAGAAACCCTATGCGCCCCGCATAATAGCGGATGACCTTATATGCCATGATATTCCACCTCAAAGTGGAATTGGTATTTTTACTTTATGCTAAGATCTGTGGATGCAGAGAAAAAGGTTGGAAGGATCCAACCAGATTCCTCAAAAATGTTGAATTTAAGTGCATATATAGTGATGTATGTTTTTGTTGAATAATCTGTGATAGGTTATTGAGTGATTTAAATTGTTTGGATGTTATGGCAGTTAACCTGGATTTTGGTGTTTTAAAATACCAATAAAATATGGTTTAATTTGGTAAAGAATTGTAAATGGGAATTTTGAAGTAAAAATGTCTATATAGAGTTTTGGATAAATCTATTGGCTAAAGTAAATGGTTTTGAAATTGTAATGTAGTTATTTCGGATTATGGTGGACAGAGATTTTGGGAATAAAAAAATGTATAAAGGACTTTTAGTTATTAACCATGTATTTTAAAAATGTTAAATATTCAGGGAAAAATTATTTGTTTAATTATTTTCAATTTTTTAAAGCATATTTTAGTATTAATTAGTTACTTTATAACGATTATTAAAGATTTATTATTATTTAAGCATCGGTCAGCATTATTGTTTTAAAAAGATAATTATTAAATATTAATATGGTTTGGTATAATAACTTTTTATTTTAGTATATTTTCCTAGATTAAACTTGAAATTTATTTTAGAAACTTATAAGCATTATTTTAAGATAATTTTTAAATAAGGTTTTTGGGAAGTAATGGTATACTCACGTGGCGTAATCGGAGGCAGCGAGTGCCTGCAGCTCAGTCTTTAATTTCTCTGGGATAGAGACGTGACCATTGAGCTGTGAACCATGGTTTGATACCGCAGTGGTACTTTCCACATTTATTTTTTTAAACGGGTTTTTGAATATTATTAAAAATAAGATAATTTGTTGATATACAGAATTCGACAAGATAAGTATATATTTTTGGATAAAGAGATTTAATTTATTTAAAATTTAATTTAAATTAGACCTAGTGCTTTTCAGTGAAAATGAAGTGTTTGGTTGAATTGATTGTTTTGATAGTTAAATAACCGACTATCAAATCTGAACCTAAATATAACTTTGAAAATATCTAGAAGAAGCACGGGATTATATGGAACAATTATCGATCGAGGTGTTATACTGTACATGTAAACTCATTCGTTCTTCTAGGACGTTTACAAGGAAATCCGTCCACTAACGGTTAGGAGGTGATCTCCGATCTTATCTTCATCTGTTTATTTCCTAAAGTATCGGGGTTGAGGTTACCGAGAATATCGAACGTTGTTTCGAACAGACCGGAATTGGATTTGTGATCTAAAAACCACTTTTATCCAACGGGTATGTTTTCGTAATAAAGAAAAGAGCATGGAGTCGAAGATGGAGCAGTGAAGTTCAAGGGCTAATCGCTACTAATCCTGAGGGTGATTCCAAAATGGATGCAGTATGAATAGTGCCTTCGGTTCCGTTCGGACCGGGAACAGACTTGTATGGTTGAATGCTATTAGCACATTTTCATTGGAGGACACACTACAAGAAAAAACCTCATTGACAACAGCTATTCTCAGCGTTTGTGCCTTAAATGCGGTGGACAAAAATACTGGAGGGAAACTTTTACGTCCGAACGCTAAGAAAACATAAATAATACAACTTTGTTGTCTCATTTTTTTCACTTCCCCAAATTACTTTTCTTAGCCTTTCATCTTGTTAACACCTTCACCACCTAAAACCAAATTAAATCTCTCTTCCAATCACCAAAATTCACCTTCATCACTCCCTCTCTGTCGTTCAGACATCTCCCTTCACCATTCTTTCGATTTTGAATCTGAATCATCACCACTAGCTGCTCCCTCTACAGGTACATGTTTTCAGCGATTTGCTGATTTTGTTTAGGTTTAAAATGGGTTCTTCGATTAGTTTAATCAACATCTATTTCGATTTGTTATTTCAGTATATGTTTCTTTATTCATACATCAATTTCGATTTTGTTATTTCGGTTTTAAATGTACTTTTATATGTGATCTAGTTTCTACAATTAGCCGTGCTTGGTCAAATATTATACTGGAAAATATGAGTAATATAATCATAATTAACTTGAGTTATTTTAGATGCGAGTGTATAGGAACATGTAAAGAAATATACTGGAACGTTCTTAGTGTTAGAATTTCGTATTAACTCAAGATTATCAGTGAAAAATAGGTTGACAGAATTTCATATAGTGTGGTGGGTTAGCTGTCATAAGACAACCAAGACAAAGTCACACCTCCTAAACGTCTGCAGTCCATATTGAAGAACAATGATTAGACACTCATTTGAATTCATCTTTAGACAAGAATAAATTGAGAAACAACTATCAGATGTCCTCGGTACATATACGTAACCCAACTTTATCATTTTTGTTACACGTACAGAGTTTCTTATTGATATTACGTAAAATTCTATCGAATCTTAGTTTGTGATTTAAATGAACTATACCACACTAAACTTTGTTGACCATGAATTGAAGCTAAAACTTATCTAACCATGTAAACGTAAGCATTCTGTGCTTTGTTTACGTTTTGTAAAATTATAATCACCAAAAATTTGCCTGTTTTAATTTCCTTATGGATATTCTCATTATAGCATACATTTGCAGTATCACAACTCACTTATCTAATTAATTGTTGTATAATAATAAGGTTCACTAATTTTTTTATCTTCAGTTTCATTATACATTTGACTATATTTTAGTTATTGCCCAATGGGTCCATAAGGGAGTGATAATATTATGCAGGCAGATAAGCATTAGATTAATTAGGTCCAATGGGACTGGACTAGAATTCCAATTAAATTTTTATGGTTAATGCAGTTCCGTCGGAGAAAAAGTCTTTCCAACTGCTTGCTCGTTTAATACGGTGAATTGTTGTTTTCGAAAACTTGTATGGTTTTGCAGTAATAAATAAATTACAGAAGTCAATAATTATTAGCAGTATAAGAGGTACATGGTGTATTTTCGTACTTATATGAACATATAAAATAATAAGTTGCTTCAGTTCAAATCCAATCTGATAATATTTAATAACATTTACTTACTAATAAGTTACTTATCTGTGCATATACTATTGCAACCACTATTTTCTTGAGTATGTACTATGTCCCCTAAAGCCTCATTTAGCTTTTCTTAAATTTTTATGTGTGATTGAATTACTTATGCAGTTGACTGATATGATTCACTACTATAGTTTTATAAAAAAAATGAAAAGCATCTAAAATGTACACTTTTTTTTGAATCTGAGTGTCCTATCTATAGTAGATTAGTATGACAACCCTTAGAATAAGGACAAGAAGTTCTGACAAATTTTGTCCACAATCATTTATTCGACTGCTATATGTGTGTCTGTGTACGTACACGCAATTATGTATGTGTGCATATGGTCTTGAAGAAGGATCCCTGGCTATTTGTGTGAAGTCTGTAACAAATGAAATGGTTCCAATTATTCAGCATTGCCCTGCCAATACACTAAGCATACACAGAGTCCACTGTCCACTAGTTTATAATAAAACCGGTTAGCGTATAATGCAAAATATTCCCTTATTCATCCTGAAATTTGCATACCCGTGGAAAAAATGTGACCAGGTTTTCAAATGCTTCAGCTTGCATTTTTCTTTTTCATCTCTAACTTGTACTTATGTAAATTGTAGGTTTTGAAATATACAATATGTAAATTGTAGTGTTTTATTGTCAAGGTTTATTGTGTAAACTTGCTACATTGCATATTTTTTTCTAAGAAATTAGATTTTGGGGATTGTGTGAATATTAGCCGTGATTTTTACTGGTTGCAACTCAAAAGTATTTATGGATGCATGCCTGTACATGTGCGCACATACACACATATGGAAATGTCCTACTACGCCCTATCCATGCCCCTATGTATTGTTTAAGCTACACAACTCTAAATAAAAAAAGTCTGTGGAGACACCTACATCATTTATGGAGTCCATTAGTTATAGATAAGTACACAACATGAGAAAGATTTTGCTAAGAATTAGTGATCAATACTAATATTAGTTATCCTTATTAACATGTATGCTCTAGTAGTTGGATACGATGACAATTATTTCTTTTCCAGTGTTGTCTTGATGCTCTTGGCTATTCACCTAAACAACTTTGTTTGCCTTTTCTATTAGTTCCACATAATGATTTCCTTTTCTTCACCATGATATGTTTATCTTGTCTTGACAGTAATTGAACTGCTGTTCCTTTAGGTTCTCAGTTTTGGTAAAGAGGAACTGGAAGCAAAAATCTTTTTTGCCATGGATGCGGCGATAAGAGTATTCAAACGTGTTTTCGACTTTGAAACAAATAATATAGGATCTTCCACTCTTACGGCCATTTAATTATTGGTGCCATCGACTCATCGACTCATTTGACTGGAAAACAAGGAGCTTCAATTAAATCAATTCAAGAGACTTATGGTGCCATAATAAGGATTAATACTGGAGGTACATGCAAAAATTGCTTTTTTTAACAGTGTGTGATTGTATATTTATTTACTCTGTCAGGTAATAGTATTACTATCATTGTTTATATCTATTGAAACGTTTTATGATCTTTTTTTGTTTTAGTTCTCTTTGGATATATACCATGTTTTGTTAGTATGAACATGCAAATTATTTCCATACAAATTAGTTAAGAATGTACTACTTTCGATCATTAATAAAAGCCAACATCATGGTTTATGTCATAATTTCTCTTGTCTGCCGATACCATCTTCCTCAAATTTTGAATAAACATTTTCTATGTTTTGAGCTCTTCAAAAAAATTTATTTAGTGAAAACTAGATAACGTATATAGCTTGGTTTTTATGTTTTTAGAATGGTTGACAAACAAAATGACATTTGAGCTTTCTTTTGGTATGCTTTGCAACAGTTTCACCTTTCAAATTTATGCATATTTTAGTTAGGATTCGGTCCGATATTTTGTGAATATGTTATAGGAATACCATTGAAGTATCAATTAACCTAAGTTTCGCATTTATTGCAGCTTGTATGTTATTTCATTGAAATATCTGATTGTAGAGAAGAAATTAGCGAAGGGGCACAATGTTTTTTATTTTAACCATATTAATATGTAAGTTCTGCAAAGTGATTGTCGAATAACTAGAACTAGAACTAAGTTAACTGAGTTTTATAAAAATTGTCAAGTTTAATTTATAAAAATATAAAATATAACTTAATCATCTATAATAATAATAAACTAAGATTTATAAGAACAACAATAATTTAACTAAGATTTACTTCTTGATCTTGATCCGATCACCATTTATAAGAATATCACTATCACTCAGTAGACAATTCTTTTCTAAATGACTACCGGAGAAATATGAAGGCTGTCAACGACACTGATATACAATCCTGTGCAACAGAGTAAATTTCATTTTATATAGGATATGTGGAAAATTTTAGCTCTAATATTCTTACTTTGTTTTAATTGTGCTTCAAAGGTTCGAATGTGCTTACTCTTTGAGCCCTACTGCGTCAAGATTCTAGGTCTCAAGGTCTTGGGAGGTATGTTTCTAAACTATTATTTCAGCATTTCATTTTCTCAGAATCATGCTCTGCAAGACATTTTTGAGTTTATAACCCAATGCAAGAATAAAAGAGCAGGTAATAAAGAGTATTTTTCATAATAAATTTGAAAAGGACACAGATTCTGAATTGAACCAGGTTAGCGACTGGCTAATTAATCTATTATTGATAGTAGCAATAGTCAGCGTTGTGTCCCTAGATGCCATTGTTTTATCGAGGTTGTTCAGCCTACAGCGTTTGAAAAGTCGTAGTAAGGGCAAAGTTCTTTGGCGTTTTTGTTTTTGTGCTTCTGCTCTCTTTGTTTGTTATTTTCATTTTCTTCCAGGTTACTTTATCCCACAACGAAGTAGCCAAAAACCCTAACTTTTCCCTTTACTCTACTAAAATCCTGTTCTTCTTCCTTAGATCCCTAATATCTCCATATAAGACCCTAAGTTTTCCTTTCCTCATGTCATTGCATTCCTCTTTGTTCGATCTTCGGCTTCTCTCGTAAATTATTTCCTGACTAAGATTTCTTCCAAAATTGCAAGTTGATGAGTCTGATGGATGGGTTCGATCGGTTGGGATTTGACATGTGATTTATTGCTCTAGTTTGATATGTGATTACCCGCAATTAGTCAGGTACTTATCCCTTCTCATCCTAGGCAATGGTATGCCGAGATAATTATGTGTTGTTTATATGATGTTTTTTATCCCTTTCTGTCATACTTAGAAATTAAGTTAAAAATTGGTTAAACTCAAGCAATTGGGTATTTTTCCATTTCTGCAATGGTAGGCAGAGGGGAGTAGCAACGTTGACAGTTTTATTTTTCATTCTGTAATGGTGGGCTGGGGACAAACATATATTAAACTTATGACTAAAATTGCCATTGGCTCATATTTATTCCTGACTATTTGATCTTTTTCAAATTTTAGTTACTTCGTCGCTAAATTCCTTCTCTCCTATCTTTAGATCTGAAGCCCCTTTGTCAATTTCTAATGCCAAACTCGATGACTTATTGGATATGAATTGCTACTCCAAGATCCAGAGCTTGCAGATACAAGACGGATGAAGAAGAAGGGTTTTCCTTCTAATGTGCTCAGAACATAAAGTAGTATTCAAAACCTTATTTTGTAAAGTCTGGAAAGGGATACTGTGCTCTATTAATTTTTGGTTTTGTATTTATAGATGTTGATGTTCTTTGTTTGGGTTAATTTTTTTAATTCAATGGAGCAACTAAAAGGTGCAGTTCGACTTAAATAGCATTGGTTTCAAGGTGAGTTCCCTCTGTTCTATACTTTAGTTATTAATTCATATGTTGTATGAATTTTTCAATTAACTTTCAAGTCTGACAAAAATAAAATGCACTTACTTTTGATAAGCATAAACTAAGAGGGATGTTTAAGCTGGTATACTATAATATAAAATGGTAAATCCTTTTTCTACCTTATCTTATTGTCACAAATTAATATCCTTGCCACATGATTTATTTGAATCTTGAATCAAAAATCATTTTTTTCGATCCTTTTTTGGGTTGCATGGATAGAGGAGGAATAAGTTGTGTCAAACAAATTGTTTACATACCCGGTGAAATATCTTTTGTACTGATCCAAATAAAAGTAATATTAAGTATTTTTTGATTAATTGGATTGTCTCTAGTCATATAGTAAAGGATATATATTGTGCTGAAACATATTCATATATCTTAGCATAATATATACTTGCACATAATATATATTCAATGTTATGCAAATGTATATTCAATGATATACATCTTCTCATGAAAAGGATATTTGCAATTAGTGTTGTTACTCATGTTTTTCCTTGTGGCACAATCATATCATATTTACCAGCAGTAATCATTAGTTGATCATATTGCATCATGTATAACCAATGTATAGTGGCTATACTACCATGCAGATGGTGTAAGTAAATCTTTTTGGTCGTGATATTACAGAAACTGTAGTTTGTCAGTGCAAACTCCCTTTTGCACTTAATGCAAACTAATTTATGTATGACGTGAAGCATTGTAAAACTGGTTCTTCTTCTTCTTCTCTTTTCTCAACTTGTCTCTCTTCCTTCAATTGTATGATTGACCTGAAGTGGTTTGCTGGATTTTAATTTAAATGCTCTAAACGTTTCATTTGTTAAATTCAATTTTATAGGACTAATTGAAGCCATGACTTTTCAACTATATGCAACTTGCTTTGAGGAATAAGGTGCATTTGAAATTCTATTGTCACTTTTTTCCCCCTTTATTGAAAATAAATTTTGTTCCCACACTTTGATTATGGTACCTTTAATCCCTAGTTTATTGATAATGTCTATCTTCAATTAGCCCTGATGAAACTGCTGTGCGCAATTTGGCTTCAATAGCTCTAGCAAGATTTGTTACAGAGAAGATACTACTACCTACATCAAATAACACACCTCTTTGTCTACTAGCTTCTTACATGCTAACTATAAACAAAATTATGAATTTTCAAAATGTTCCATTGGAATCTCATCCATCTAAATTGGTTGGAAGCATTGGATCTAAGAACAGATATTTTGATTTTGACAAGCTAGCTGAGGTTAGAATATTATTTTAATATGCTTAATTAGTTATTTTTGTAATCATGTGTCAAGTGTTGCTAAATATGCTCATTATTATGACAAATAACATCAATTGTTACCGCAAACCTCAACAAGATAATTGATGTTAATTATTACCTAGTTGAGATGAGGAGGAGGTCAAATATGAGGCATAGACCAGTTGGTTTAGGTGTACAAGGCATGACAGATGCATTTATGTTGCTAGGTATGCCTTTCGATTCGAAAGAGGTATTTGGTTGTCTTTAACTTGTATGAATAATTTTTTTCCTTTGTGCCTCATACGTTGTTAACTGTTCAACTGTTTGTTCAGGCTCAATAGCTAAATAGAGATATTTTTGAGACGATATATTATCATGCTATAAAAGCTTCTTCAAAAATTGTGGCAAGAGAAGGCACTTATGAAACTTATCAAGGATGTCCTGTCAGTAAGGTATGTATATCTTAACTGTTCTCTTATTAGAACTCAAATTTTTTATGTGCAATTTATTTGTTTCAAGATAATAAGAATTATTTTCTCATTTTATCATTTGTGCAATTGCATCATGTTTATGCCTATGCTATGATATGGTTTAATTTTGTAACAATAGAGTTATATTATGATGGTAAATTTTTTCAATAGAGCTATCAGGAATATCAAGTTCATACAGTAATGAAACCTTGCTATTTTTAAATATGTTTTTGCTTAATCTAAACATCACAGGGAATTCTTCAACCCAACATGTGGAATGTGACTCCATCCAATAGATGGGACTGGCTTGAACTTAGAAAAATGATATCTCAACATGGAGTTAGAAACTCTCTTCTTGTTGCACCAATTCCTACTGCCTCAACAAGTCAAATACTAGGAAACAATTAATGCTTTGAGCCCTACACATAAAACATTAACAGCCGCAGAGTTCTAAGGTTTTCTTTAACAGTCTTCTAAAATATCATACATATTCTTCAAGTCCATTGAACCTATTTCTAATGTGTTGATTTTGTATTTCTTTAAATGTATATTTTCAGTGGACAGTTTGTTGTTGTGAACAAATATCTACTTTACGACTTGACTGTACTGGGAATTTGGTCTCCATCCATTAAAAACAAGATAGTGTATGAAAATGGTTCTGTTCTCAATGTTCCTGAGATTCCCGAGAACCTGAAGGTAATATAAAAGTACGTGCTATCGGACTAAAGGTTGTTCATTTTCATCAAATCTATGTCTATTAAATATTAATATTTTGACAATACTAGAATTGTATGGGAGATCAAGCAACGAGTTGTGGTTGATATGGCCGTTGATCGTGGATGCTACACAGATCAGAGTCAAATATTAAATATTCGCATGGACTAGTTGAACTTTGGAAAATAACTTCATTCGATTTCTACGCTTGGGCTAAAGCATGAATTCACATTTTTTGCAATTCCTCTTCTTTACTACTGTTGATATTTCTATGCTTTGGCTAAGGTATGAATACAACCTTGCCCTGTTAAATTGGGCGTCAATGCCATTGGTAAAGAGTACTGAGCAAGAGGCACGACCTATAAACATATAAAGAGCTAGGAATAAGATTTCTTTCATGTGTTGGTCTGCATTCTATTCATTCTAAAGCATTTTATTTGCATAATCCTAAGTCAAATAGGTTACCTACTTCAATGAAATAAAGCTTTGAGTATTTACTCTTTCTTATGTAAATATCTAGAAAATCCATTAAAAGTTGTGGAGTATAACAACTTGAAAGAACAAAATCAATGGTAATTTTTTGTAATTTTTGACAAATTTAACAAACCAGTTTTATACCAGGCTCCTTCTAAAAGCTATATGCTTATTTATAGGATTTAACAAAAATAATAAAGTCAAGAATGATAAATATGTCGAGAATGATAAATATGGCAATATTTAATACAACTTTGAACAAAATTATGCAATAATTATATGGTAGTAATCAATGATTAAGATGATAAGATCATAATTCACAAGAAAAAGTATTATAATATTAGTAAAAAATCAATACGCAACTGTTACATCAGCTAAATGTCCATGCCAAGATTCACCATGCCCTTCAACTTTCCCATTACTACATAGTTAAATGCTAGTTAATTATTATAGTTATCCAAAGTTGAGAAATAGTATATTTGTCAAATTCCAAATGGATAGAAGTGTGATTAAGGGGAAGCATAATAGTACATATTATATTCAACCATATGTTTATGAAAGAATAAGAGATCATACTTAAACATGATAATAGAAGACATGGTAATATTTTCAAAAAAGAACAGGAGAACAAAGATTTATCTATGATAACACAGCAATTTATCAGTATATCCAACAAAGTTAACGTCATGTATACAAAAGTTTTTGAGCCTACAAAGTTAACGTCATGTATACTAAAGTTTTAAATACAACAACTGTTATTTTATGGCTCGTTCTGATCTTTTTACGAGTTATAAAGAGATTTAAAGCATTCATCCTCCATCTTTGTATTGTTATGTGGTGATGTAGACTTATGCACATCAATTACACTATCATTTGAGATAATTCCATTACTTTTGCTTTACATGTAGATAGATGACTGTGATGCAAAAGAAGGTTGCAACGAGCTATGGATCGAAGTTATTTTTGCTGCTAGGATTGCTTTTTGGTTTTAATGTATGTACTACTTGCTTTTGTTTTTTGCTATTGCTACTTGTTCTATATTTTGTTTATGAACTATTGATGACGAACTATATGTTTGGTGTAAGAAAATTATGTATTTTGATTATGAAATTTCATACGTTGGTTATCAAATATGTGTCCAAAATGTGGTATTGATACAATACGTTGATTTTGAAATGTGGTATATATACACATTGTGACTGATATTTACTGAAATGAAATTTATAGAAAAGTAGAAAAAGCCTAATTGACTTAGCTTTGTATACAATTTAACGATGTTTTTAAAACGCTGTTAAAATATTCTATGGTGTTTTTTAAACGCCGTTGAATGTTTTAACGTTTTAAAAATGCCGTTAAATTGTATCTAAAAGCACAACCAAATACAATTTAACGGCATTTTTAAAACGCTGTTAAAACATTCCATAGCGTTTTTTAAACGCCGTTGAATGTTTTAACAGCGTTTTAAAAATGTCGTTTAATTGTTTTAACAACATTTTTTAAAAATGCCGTTAAATTCGACCAAAGATTGTTAAATGATTTCTTAACACCTGGAAAACGTTGTAAAAAGGACATTTAACAGCATTTATTCCTTGTCATTGTATATCTCTGACATATAACTGCATGTCAATGTACAGTTTATGTACAAACGTTGTTAATAGCTTTTATAGCGTTTTTGAAACGCTGTTAAAGGTCATGTTTGTTGTAGTGACAGTGAGCATTCTAAGTGAATATTTCTAAAAAGGTAATTGTAGCCTCTAGCCTGATCAACTAAGAATGACTGAAAATCAGGGGAGATGCAGCAAGGCTAAGTGGGTCGCACCCAAGTAGGGTAAGGTTACCCCTATCCAGAGTGCCTTTTATTCGGTTGTGTGGCGGTTGCTGAACCCAACAACTGGGTAATCTTATTCGTACTATCCAGGTTAGGGTTAGTCCGGTCTTGTGTTAGTAGGGATCAATAGGTTCGATCTCGGTACGCTGTTTTAGGCGTGTACTATGACAGATGGTACCCCAGTGCCTAGTCATTCAGATGGAATCCATTCTCCAATACATGCCTTTACGGTTTTGATTATGGAGCCTAGTATTGCTGGAATTTAATTAATGTAACAATTTCAGCTATTTGAATAAGTATTTGTATTTAGACACTATTATATATCAGAGGATTTTGATAAGAAATGTTTTGGTTATCGTAAGGTAAAAACCCATCGTGTTTATTTATGGCGTGGTCTTAAGAGATACCTTTGATTTTTAAAGGATTTTTGAAATTTTAATAATTCAAATTGAGTGTATTTTCTCACGCTTGTTTTCCAGACCGACTCGGGTGTTATTTTATTATAATGCTTGAGTCCGACCGAGTATTTCAAGTTCAGATTAGGATGCTATGAAGCTCAGAAGAGGAGCTGGAGACCGAGACGTATTCTCGTACTTGTTTATTTTCCGCTGCAGTGTTTTATTTGAAATTGCCACTAAATTGTGAGGGCAGGTTGTTATAACTGTCCAAGCTGGTAATTATTGTTTTGTGTACTCTGATGTGAGATTTGTATATTCCAGTTTTGCTTTGTGTAAAGAACTATTGATATTATATATTGTTCTTTCCGCTGTGAGATTCTGTTTTGTTTAGTATTCTTCTTCTTCTACCTGCTTTCTTTTCCCCTTAACAATCTGTCTTTCCAGCACTCGATCGTTCGGCATGTTATACGATGGGCGTATTTATGTCGATTTTCGAGGGTCGTGAAGGGTTGGTCATCACATGATTCATATATGTATTTAAGATTAAAAGATAATATATAAGAAAGGATAACCGTGAATTAAAAAGTTGAAACACTTAAGTAAGAAATAATTCATTTAGGAATATTAAAATTAAATGGAAATCAAGTTATATAAGTAAATAATAATTATGAATTAAATTGCAAAGAAACTTATATAACATTTTAAGAATTTATTTATTTATGTTCTAAATAATTGAATGAGAAGTAACCTATGTATGTAAATGAATGTAAATTAATAAGAGATAACCTTGTATGAATGAAATAAAATAAATGGAAAGTAAATGATGTGTTAAATAAACTAGTAGAACAAATTTAAATAATATTTAATTTCCTTGTTGTTTTGGCTTATGGGAAGTTTGGAAATGATACTTCAAATTTTTTAAGGCCGGATGAATAATCTATTGAGTAATTGTCTATGGCTGTTGAACATAAGGTATACTTATTAGTTTATTTATCACCCTTGTACGATGAAAAGTTTCTAAACCTGGACAAACCATTAGGTTTGATTGCTATGGATATGTGATGGATTCTTTTTGTTGCATATAATAGTAGTACTGCTTTTTTTTGTATATGATTATTATATATATTGGATTACATTTTTTATTGATTGAAAAGACTAATATATATATATATATATATATATATATATATATATATATATTTATTGAAATTTTAACATAATTTTAACTTTTTGGATTATGTAAGTGAAATACAGGTTTATGGAAGCAATAGCAGTTGCTTTTGATTTCATAATTAAAGTTTGTTTGCCCAACAAATAGGTACGTTTTCGGATTACGGCTTTGTAGCTATATTTTATTGTTCTCCTATGGTTTGGGATATTTTATTATTAAAATATGATATATATATATATATATATATTAAAATTATTGATATTTTTATTTTTTCGGACCTAACCACACAAAGGAGACTCTGCCAAAAATTTCGTAAATTTAGGACTTAGAATTTTTTTTGTAGAAGTTGTGTTATTTTCAAATTTTGTTAAACTTAAATATGTAAGTTAAATTGTTATAAATTGACAATTTTGAATAAAATATACCAAATTTTGTTGATTCCTTCTTGTCCCTTTTCGAGAATGAAAAGTTTTGAGTGGAGGAGATTATAACGACCCGTATTTTTTATAATTAAAAATATTAAATTTAATAAGATTTTTGGAATTTAATATTGTAAGAAATTAACATTTATGATTCTTAAATGTAAAAAATTATTAGAATATAATTTAATAATATTGTTTGAATGTTATTGACAACTATTTTAATGTAATTCCAATCAATTATAATAGCAAAGGTTAATAAGGAACAAATTAAATGTTGTATTAAAAAGAGAAATCATAGGTTATTTTATTTAATTGGTTTTAACATTTGTAAGTAAATTTATAATCTTTGTTGTAAATAATGAATGTATTAACGTGTTCAAATTATTTGAATGTAACAAATGCTCATTTCTCATCTTATTATTAAATCCGTTTTGGAATTAATTTGGCAATCAATGGAAAATTTAACGTAATTGAAATAACGAAACTAATATGGTAAAAAACGTCATTGAGTATGAGAATAATAAGATGGAAACTTATATTAGATAAATTCAAAAGGTATTTGTTGATTTAATAATAAGAATTTAAATCAAAATAAAAGAATTTGTTTTGAAATTTAAATTATAATGAACAGATTTTATTACAATCGTAATTTAATGTTGAAATTAATGTAATATTTAAATCTTGGATTTAATATGGAAAATTGTATTTTAAAAGATCTTTAAAATTCTGCGTCATCAAGAATGATAAAATGGTTAACTTTTAAATTTGAATTCGAAAGTGATTAAATTGATTTTAAAATAATAATTCATTTAATAAACTTAGTCTTTTTCGGCAGCTCGGATTCGGATAACAATTTTCATCGGATCCGTAATAGTGAATTATTATAGGATTTCAAGTTTCGTAGCGATCGGACATATCGTTTGATCATGCGAGTTCGAAATGCGTAGAATCAATTAAAGGAATTTAATTTAAATAATTTAATTTTAAAAGCTAAATTCTATATACAATAGAACTAGGGTTTCAAATTAGTTCCATTGAGTTTAAAAATATTAGAAACCTATATTTCGATATATAGAATGACCTATTTTCATTTCGGGAACGAAACGGACTTTTTGGGTCTTTGTTATCGCATCGACCCAATCGATCTATTCCATCCATTATTATCCATCTCTGCCATATATATAATGTTATAAACCCTAGCTGCTTCTATTCTATTTTCTGTACGTATAATTTCTGTTCTTATCAGCTTCTTCCCAATGGTGAACATCTCAAACCCTAATTACAATTTCAAACTAAATTGAAAATTCAAACTGCTCCAATCCTATCGTGTAATATATCATCGTGAAGCTCTAGACGAATAGAGTATGCATTCTAGACGAATAGAGTCAGCATTTGGAATTCATTTTTGCAATCGAATCACGGTTTGGGCAGAAATTGGCAATTTAATCTCGACCATTCATCCATAATGTTTGGTTTAACGGTCGATCGTCGACCATTCGACGATCGAGAAGCACTGTAGCATAGAGGCGACCAAAACGAGTGCATCCATATTGTTTGATCATGCCGTAGTCGATAAAGTTTGCCAGATTTGGGCGATCAAGGGAGGCGGCGATGGAGTACATTTGGCAGCGCCTCAGGGTGGCGTGCGCGGTGAAGGAGATCGCCTGGGCGAGGCGTTCCACGTGGCGTGGTCCGATCTGAATAGCGACATTCGAGGCAGAGGCAGTTGGCGAAGAGAGGAGCTAGCTATGGTCTGTGCGCGAGGTTTGTTCGATTGTGTAAGGGTTTGTGATGGTACTACTAATTACGACTTTACCCTCTGTTTTATTTTATTTAAAATTTAAATTTCAAATCTTCTAACATTCATAACATTTGCATACAAACTCAGATTCGCATGCGATTTCTTCCGTTGGGTTTGTATCGAAATTTCGGACAATATGAATATGGTTTGGTTGATTTTGGAGACCGTTCAAATTTTAGGCTTTTATTGGATTTTTAATCGGCTATAAATCAAAAGTGATTGATTTAACCCACTCAATGGGCTTTTATTGAATTAAATTGATGGGCTTTTATTGAATTTTGGGCTTTTATTGAATTAAATTTATGAAGCGGTCAGAATGTAATTACTTGTCGTTTGATTGTTTAAGTTGACATTTTAATTGAAATTGAAATTTATTAAATTAAACTTCCATTTAAATTAATGTTGAAATTGAATTGCTAATTAAATACCTGATATTGATAACTAGTTAATTGTTGTGATTTATTGGCTGGTTTGGATGTTGATTGTGATGGATGTCTACTTTTTGATATTTTGGATGATTGGATGTTTATTTATTTTTGTATATCCCCGTTATCACTTTGTATATTAAGTTACTACATACAAACTGTTATTTGAATCATTTTGAATAAATTAAGAAATATGTTGAAATGATATATACCTTTGACACCTTGATTTGGATTGAAATTATATATATCTTTCTTATAATTAAAATTGAAATAACTGATCACTTGGCTATAGGGTAAAAGTTATATACGGACACCAGATTGGTTAAATTAAATGGTTTTAAAATCTTGAATTTGGATTTTTGTTAAAAGATTTTGTTTTAAAGAAAACAAATTGTGGATTTATGTGAATTGAATTATTCCTAATTCAAGCTTTGAAATGTTGGAATCGAAATTAGTTAAAGAAAATTGTTTTAATGAGTTGAAATTGAAATGCGAGGTTATAATCGATAAATGACTTTAATTTTGAAAATTTATTATTTTAATTTTGTGCCTTAAATTGAACAATGAAGTTTAAATTGATTTAAGGGGTTTGAATCAGTAAATTGAAATTGGACTTGAAATCGACATGGATTGAAATGGTTTAAAATAAGAATTGAATTGGAATTTTAAATCATTAAATTAGCCCGTCGAATCGAATTTGAAGTAAAAAATTTGAATGTTTTGAAGATTGAAGTTAATTCGAATTGAAATTGAGATCAAATTGATTTGAAATTTGGGCATGGGTCCAGGTTTGTTGAAATGGAAGGAAAAAGTTTGATTCGATACTATTTTAGAAATAAGTTATTTTAATATAGACTGCTTAGTATCTGTCTTTTTAAAATTCAAATTATTTATATTTTCCAAGCTATTTTACTATGAAAACAACTTTCAATACTCAAACCATTTTATATCAAACTGTTTTAAATCTTTAAACTATTTAAACTATTTTAAACTATTTAAAATTATTCAAACTATTTCCTAAAAATTCAAATGGTGCAAAGTTGGAACATTTATATTTAAATTGTTGATTTAAATGCGAATGTGGTTAAATGAGGTTATAACCTAAGTTGGAATTTGAAATAATATTTTCAAGTGTAAATGACACATTTTGAGTGAATATGGTATTTTGGAACGAAGTGATATTTTTGAAGTGAATATGATATTTTGATATCAAACGTGAATCATTCTTGAAATGTAAAAGAACCAACGGGTGTGAAAAATGATGTTTGGTTGTTAAAGAGACCGGGGCCTCTTATTGGCATATTCTCTATCAATATTGGAATCACTTTAACAACTGTGTACATGATGGATGTTATCCAAAATGAAGTGGTTGAATTGGAGGTGTTTACTAAATTTAAAGAAAGAGAACGATGATCGTTAGTCTCGACACTTGTGTCAATTTGAAACGACTAAAAAAAGGAGCTATGCCTAACAAATGAGGCTAGCTGCGTCTAGCGACATCTGTTCTTCGTATTACTATATTGATTTTGACTTGATTAGTGCATTTTGATTTGATTATGGGATTGATGTTCGTGGTGGGCCGTTAGGGGTTAGCACCAGTCAGGAAATGCAAAAAGGTAGTATCCTACCTTGGACATCGCCTCATGTGCCTTGTCATACTCTTTATTCTTATTCGCGACTACTACTTTTAATGTTGTCTTATCACGATGCCACCCTGACTTCCAACATTACTGGTAGTGTCAAAGGCAAATTGTAGGACAATGCTTAAAAATGTGTTAAAGGGGATGTATGTAAAGCCATAACGCTAAGTAAAATATTTATTTTATTAATTAGACACTACATATATAGCGTATCTTACTACTTATAGATAGTTTAACGGATCCTTAAGAGATGAAAAATCCCTTAACATCTCCTAAGTTATTACACGCACGTTATACGCTGGATAAGAGATGTAAAATCCTTTAAACATCTCTAAAGCTATCACACTCATATTTATTTGTTACTGATTTAACTTACATAAGAACTTTTAGTTTTGACTCGAGTGTTTTGTCTTTTCATTATGCTCGGGTCAGCCTGAGCATTTCAGTGTTTGAAGATATATTTCTTGAAGACTAAGATGCTGTTTGCTAGATCGTGTTTACTATTATTATTCCGCTGCATTATTTTGGTATGTTTGTTGATTGTTCTCTTATTATGTTCTAAAATTTGTGTAATCAAATGTATATTGTAAAATGACTTCATGAACTGTTCATTTCATTATTATATTTTGTCATTCCACTACGGGATTCTCAGTTTTTTCTTTCCTTGTTTTCTCTTTTTTTCTTGTTGAACTTCACCGACAATCCTTCCTTTTGAATTGAGTTTTACATGTGTGGTTTATTACCGACTTAAATCATCCGGAAAGGTGGGTCATCACATGGAATTCTTTGAAATAACAAATTTTCAAAATTTTATAATCATGGTTTTTAAATGAAAAGGAAAAATTAAGATTCCATTTAGTAAAATTTGAAATATTTCCAAATCAAGTTTTTAAAACGTCGCGTTTTGGTAGTACGTAAAAAATTATTTTGAACTCTTAAAAAATAGATTTTTTAAATCTGTAAAAATATGAAATAAGTTCCATAAATATGTTAAGAGGCATTTGAGTTATAAAAATGGGCATATATGTAATGAAATTGTTGTTTTAATCTATAAAGCATTAAAAAGCACTATTCACTGACAATTTAGCAATGAGATTTGGTAACCGTTGAATAAATGATTTGAACTTGGATTTTCTTTCCTTATCTTTTTGAAATGTTTTTCAAATAATCAAATACTTTTCAAAGTTTAGATTCAATCAAATAACTTGACCGCCTTATGGGTGACAAAGAGATAGTCTCTGGGCTGGAGCTTGGGAAATCAGTTACCTGTTTCCTAGTTGTCCGGATTGGCTCGATGGAGGGGATAATTAATTTGATTTACTCGCACCATATTTTCTTGAGATAAAAGAAAAGTGATTTGGAGTTTCCCAAAAAGGTTAAACAAGATTTAAAATAGGTTTTTGATGGTAAAGAGAACGTTCTAGCTAAACCCTGTATCAAATTCCACAGAGGGAACCCATACTATACACGTGAATTTAAAAGGTGATTTCACCATTATGCGATGAATAGTACATGTTGATGATGGAAATTAGTATTGAGTATAATTATTCTAAAATTTATGAACCCTTTTTACTCAGTACTAATTGGTTTGGGTATACAGTAAACGATGTCTTGAATAACAAAGTTTTTAACCAATTAAAAGATATGTTTTGAAAATCAGTAATCTCCTTTAAGATTGGAATTATACTAATAATAGGATATGGAAATATTTTCTTAAGTAATTTAAGGAAAAGTGATTATAAGATTTATAAAATTTAAAAGAGGTTTTAATTAACCAAAAGGATTTAACAAAAGAGGCTTAACATTTCTACATACACATATACATATTTCTTTTGATAATTGGTTCGGAGAGACCGTGATCAGATTTGGATGATTTCTATCTGAAACCACTTCAAACAAATATATGTATTTGAAAGTGAGACATGTTGAAGATAATGATTTTGAAGATGGAGATCTTCATAATGTTGGGCTACATTCCACTAACCTCGTGATTTCCATATTATATACATATGGTGGCAGCAGTACTTTCATTTTGAAATCTTCAATGCAAGGATTACTTGTTACTAATCCTATGAGTGATTCCCAAATAGGATGTAGTAGGAGAACCTTCGTTTTGTTCTGTTCTTGGATAACTTATATGGACGAATATTTAACATTGCATTTCTAAAGCCACGTACATTGATTTTTTACAAACGTACATCTGCTTGGTAGTGTAGGAGTTAACCCCTCTTATATATAACACCCTTCCCTAAGGCATATAAACTTTGGGGTTTTATTTTGGTGGAAACCAATTAGTGTGTCATCAGAAATGGCAATGTGACATTCAAAATGGGATTTGTCACATGAAAGGTAAAACGTTACCTCAAGCCTCACACATCGGTAATGGAAAAACCATGGTAGATGTGGTAGGACTAAGTTGGTTGCACCTATTATGAGATGATCGTCACCTTTCTAGATTTCCCTCTATATATCAGCTTTGTTGTGTATGCTGTGACCATGGATAAGTCAGGAACGACCAGGGTGATGACATATTTGGTACTATCTATGGTAGAGGTAGGCCAGTTCTGTGTTGATAGAGGGCAACGGGGCTATGCATCGATACATTCCTCTAGAGATGTACTATCGAAAGGTAATCCCTTACTTTATCATTGTTGGAAATCCATTCTCTAATAGGTACCTTTACGGACTTGATTGTATACCTAAATATGATGCCGAATTTAACAAATGTAACAATTCCGGCTATTTTAGTGTGCTATTTGAAAGGATTTTCAAAGCAATGTCATTAGAAATGATATCAAATGATTTGATAAAGATGTTTTACTTATCATAAGGTAAAAAATCATCCGTATTTATGTGCGGTGTGGTCTTATGCGATACTCTTTTTATAAAGGTTTTGTTTGGCATTAAAATCGATCTATGACATTGTCATATATATTTATGATTTTTGTTTCTCACGCCAGTTTATCAGACTGATCTGGGTATTTTTAATACTCGGGTCATATCCAAGTAGTTTTAGGATTAGTTAAAGATGCTTGGAGTTTCCATTGAAGACTTGGAGATCATCATCAATGTATGGATGTAGTTTACTTTTCCGCTGTGTATGTTGTTTTTCAGCATTTGTAAGGACGAGTATTTATAATTGTCCAGGCTGAGCTTATGATAGATTCTGATATATGTATATAAATGTTTTTCACTGTAATGATTATTGAAATAATATATGTTATTCCATTCATGTGAGATCCTGTTCTATCTTCATTTTCTTTTCCTTTAACAATCGGTTTTTCCGGCACTTAAGTGCTCGGCACGCAATACAGTGGGCATATTAGTGTTAACTTTCAAGGGCCAAAATTCCGGTCATTAAAGTAAGTATTAATTTGAGTTTTGAAAATAGTATTAAGTAGATAATTTGAAGCTTGGTATTATTATTTGTGAAAGTTGAATACTTTAGGAAAAATATCTAGGAAAGTAAATTTAAAGGGAAATTTTGTCTACTAATATATATATATATGTGTTTAAAAGTTTTGGTGGTTTAGAAAATGAAAATAGAAAGAATTGGATTTAAAATGGTCTTCTCTTATTTTAACTTTGGTTTAGTAAAGTTAAGAATTGAAGTTTTTTGAGGTTGCCTATGTAATAAAATTTTGCTAAAGAAAATTTGTGAAAAATAAAGCAATTTTAATGTTGTAACTTTTGAGAAAAATTTGAAAATTTAATTTATAGATTTCTTTCATTAAGGAAATTGCGGGAACGCAATTTCTTTAAGGTGGGAGTGTATAACAACCATGTTGTTAATTACTAATTAATTAATTTAATTATGGATATTAATTCTATTTTGTGGTTTTTTAAAGTAACTAAGAATTAAATTTAGTTTTGAGAATTGTTGATTTGATTTATTTGAGAATCGAGTTTCATTTCTTAAAAAGGAATTTAATTTATATTTGAAATACTATTAAACCAGTTATTTAATTTTGATATTTAGAGAAAATGTTAATATTGAGATTTATTATTTAAAATGAGAATTTTCAATTAATAGTTTAATTTTATTAAAATAATGAGAATAAGTTTTATTCTCAAAAGTTATATTTAATTTTACAAAATATCTCAATATTAATAGAAATGAGAATTATTAACTTGTTGCATTAGTTTTGGGAAATTTGTGGAAAATCAAAGTATGATAAATGAATCATTTTTTAGTGTAAATGGGTGATTTATAAGTGACAAAACAAAATATAAAATCAGTAACACTTTCCTTAGAAAATTTGTGACACCTTGTTTTCTAGATCCCTATCTCACCCACAAGGCCCATTTAGGATGGTCTACAGAAAAGAAATAAAAAGTACGTATACTTCTTTTTCAATTCATTCTTTAACCAAGAATCTGAGATCAAAATTCTCTTTTACTCTCAAATTCCTAGCCCAATTAATCCCCAAATTCAAGTGCAAATCCAAGGGCTTCAAGCTAATACTTGTAGAAATCAAAATAAGGTAATCTCTTCCATCCTATAATTAATATATTTGGGTTTTATTTTCAAATTTCATCTTGGTTAGTAATTTTATTTTGCAAATTTACGAGTTTAACCTAGGTCTAATTGATGAGAAGGCTAGCGTAGGAGAATTTGAAGTTTAATCCTCAACTTAAAGAGGTGAATTTACCTCATACTAATTTCTCTAAATTGAATTATGGTTGTTGATTGTTAATTGGCTAAATCTATGATTGAATTGCTCTCAATCTCTTGTGTTGTTCATAACTTATGTTAAGCCATTCTCAGTCTGTTGAAACCATCATTCGATGATCACCTTTAATATCAAAGTGTAGTTGAATATACACTTGGATGTTGCAATAACCAGTGCTTTAGATGTCAGAATGATCAAGGCTTAAGAAACCAACGCTAGCGGACTTTCAAAGGGGCAACTTGGAGCTGAAATGGCTCAAGGTTGCGTCACCACCAGTGGACCATGGGGCACCACAGGTGCACTAGTGGCGTGCTCACTTGGAGCCGTTTTAGCTTAAGGAACCACCCCGTGTGACGACCCGGAATTTTGAGCAATATCAATTTAATAATCTTTGATAATAATTAAATTAATTTGATCATTTTATATTATAAATTGACAAGTTAAAAATTCTTTTAAAAGCTAATAATAATAATTTGATAATATCTATCAACATCTTTTCCTAACAATATAAAATTGTCAAATTTAATTCTTTTGAAAACTAACAATTTGGAAATATTTATTTTTGCAATTTAAAATTGGTAATATTTATTTTTCCAAAAGTTAATCAAAATATTTTCTATTTACAAAATATATATTGATATATTATAAATAGGAAGTCTTTAAGTAATAAAAACAATATATTCAAATTGTAATATATATGAATGTAATATATATTGTGATTTGAAATCGTGTTTTAAAATTAAATACAGTAATTTTAAAAATCTAATGTTAATATGTTTTCCGTTTGAAGTGTGTATATATATATATTTGTATATATTAGAAATGGGAAAATTGTATTGATTTGAATTTAATAAGTGTTTTCAAACTTTAATATATATATAATTTGTAACTTGAAAATTTAAATTTGACTCGATACTTTTGAAAATGATATTTGAGATTTAAATTTTTATAACAAGAATAATTTCTTATATATATATATATTAAGCTTTTGTTTTAAATGAGAATTAAATTGGGAGTTCACATTCAATTGTTTTCAATATTCTTTCATCTTACTTTTATCATAAGATAAATTGTTTTAAATTTTTTATATAAAGAATTAAAATAAAATTCTCAAATTTATAAACATATGTTATATTGATTTGATCAAAAGCATAAGTTATTTGTTAATTAATGTTCACATGAATTTGCTTTTGAATAGTTATTAAAATCTAAAACTTGTTTATTAAAAAGATAAGTACATAAATATTACATAATTATATTCATAATTTAAATAGATTATTAAAAATAGAAAATAACATTTAAAATATTTATAAAGCATTAAAAACACTTGTAAGTATATTAATATATGTAAGGGACAATTGTAAATAAAAATGGACATGTGTAAGTTAATTAGAACAAATAAAGAACAAGTGTCAATTCTCTTTACTTAAATAGATAAAAATAAAAATATGATAAAAAGAAGAGTTTTAATCTTTAGCTAATTCTTTTCTACATTCTCAACCAAAACTCAAACATAAAACTGTAAAAAAATCTGAAACAAGAAGAAACCTGGAAAATCTGAAACAAGAAGGAAGATGATCTGGAAAATTCAATCAACATGCAAGATCTTCAAGTACAAACACGCAATTCAGAAATTTATCAACATGCAAATATGGAAATCAAGCAATTCAAGAACATGCAGAAGATTTAGATTAAAAAATCAATAAGCCTGCAAAACAAATTCTGTCTTCTGCTTATAAAGGTGAGTAAATGAATTTTTTTTAAAAACAGTTTAAACCTGGATTCAACTTGTTATTGTGATGATATCATGATGTTATCTGAAGTATTTGATTTAAATTAGATTCAAGTTTGAAATGTGAGTAATGGATTCTCTGTGAGGTTAAAAACCTATACTATGTGTAAAATAAAAGTTTACAGTTTTATAATAAATTCAATAATTAAATTTTGAATTCGAATTGGACTTGGAATTGTAAATAGAAGTTGTTTGAAATCAAGTAAGCTATCATTTAAAAATAATTACAAGTTTTTAAAATGAATAATTGGTTATAAATCTTTGAATTTACAGTAAAGTTTAAATTGGGTCAAAATTTTATTATTTCAATTTTAAGTTTTGATTACCTAATTGGATTCGTGATGCTAAATTATGATTTTTAGTGGTTGAATCATGATTTTTAGGTTAGTATTTAGTGTGGATTCGTGGTTTTTCAGTTTTGGACATTTTGGTCGAATGGTGGCGAACGACGGCGATCTGTGCATCGTGGTTGAGCAGAAAGGTCGAGGGGATGTAGGGGATCATCAGAAAATTGCTTTGGTAATTTATAGTTGTTCGTGTTGGCCAGAATTGATTGGGCTAGGGTTTTGTACCGTGAGTTGGAAGTCGATGTTCTATTGGGTGTTGCGTCGACATGGAGCTACCAGAGGTGATCGCTGGTGTTGCCGTGGGATCTGGAGGTAGGGGTGTAGCTACGGTGGAGATGGTGGGTTATCTCGAGGTTGGTGTCGCCGTGGAGGGTGGATTGCTGGTGATGGTGGTTTCAAACTGATGGGTTCGATGGTCAAAATTGGATGCTCGATCGAATCGAGGTTTCTGGGTTTCGATTGAAGTTGTAGAGGTCGAGTGCGACTTAGTGGAGGCTGGAGAGGAGTTCAACGTTGGCAGGCGTGGTGGTGCACGTTGATGTGCACGGTTGCATGCATCAGGAAATGGGTTTTGGGAAGAGGAGGATTCGAGCTCGAAGCATTCTTCGGGTAGGTGATGGTTTGGTTCGAAGCAGGTATAAGGTTGGGGCAACTTGGTGTTTTTTGCTTGATTACCCGAGATCGATGCGAGAAAGTGCAGTAGCTTGCTCGTGTTTTGATTGTGCAGATTTTTATTTGGATCAGGAAGTTTTAAAGGTTTTAAAAATTTAACAGTAAAGTTTTAAAGGTTTTAAAACAAAGATAATATGATTTTGTAAATCATTCAAGTTTTAAAACAAAAGGTAAAAACAAGTATTACTTATAAAACTAAATTTATTTCAAAAGTTAGGTTTTTAAACAAGTTCTTATATTTTGAAATATAAAAGTTTTAGAAATAAAGTAAGTGAATTTTTGAATAAAGATTGTATTAAATTTATTTAAATGACTATGGAAAATTATAAAGATTTAAAAAGTTTAATTTGAATATTTAAATTGTTTTAATTATAATTAATTTTTAAAAATATTTTATTTTAAAATAGGTTGAATGATTAAAGTTTAGTAATCAATTATAATTTAAGAAATTAAAGGTTTTGATTAATTGAAGACAAATAAATAAATTTGTGAAAATAGTTAAGATAATTCAATTTTTGTTAATAATTAAAGTGTTTTGGTTAATATAAATGATTTAATTAAGAAAATGGTTTTCTTAATTAGGAATCTTTTTAATATAAGAAGTTAAGAATCATTTAATTAATTTTAAATGATTAATTAAATAATTAATTAAGTAATTAATTAGTGATTAATTAAAGATAATCACTTTGGAGTTAATTAAGTGTAATTACTTGGTGAAGTAATTAAGTAATTAATTTTTGGAGGAATTTAAGTAAAAGGAAATTATTGATCAAAGTAATTAAAGGATAATAACTTTATAAAAGTAATTAAGTGGAAGTGATTAAGGGTTAATCACTTGTGTTATTAATTAATGAATTAATTAATACAATTAATTAAAGGTTTAAATTATCTAATTAATGGTTAATTAATAAAAAGATTTAGAGAATATAATAATGTGATTAATTACTTGTTAAAGTAATTAATTTAAAAAAATTTAATTAATGAAAGAAATCATTAATTAATGGAAATAATTAAATAATTGTTAATTAATAATTAAAAGATAATTAATTTATAATTAAGTTTTGATTACTCAACTTAATTAAAAGTAATTAATTAAATGTGATTAATTAAAAGCAATTAATCAAATGTGATAAATTAAGTAATTAATCAAGTGTGATTAATTAAAAAGTGATTAATCAAGTGTGATTAATTAAAGGATAATTATGGAATAATTATCAGAATAATTAAAAGAATAATTAATCAAGGATGATTAATTTAAAGGGTAATTAAGAGATAATTACTTGGATAATTAAGAAGTAATTAATCAAGATGTTTAATTAAAACTATAGTTAAGAAATAATTACTTAAGTAATTAAGTAATAATTAATCAAGGAAGATTAATTGAAGTGGATAATTAAGTGATGTTTAGTTAATTAATTTGAAAATTAATTAATGAATATGTAAGCTGGATTGATGATAATCCAAGTGTTTAAGTAAGGAATTAATATAATTAAGGATCAATTAAATTAATTAAGTTTGGATCAAACTTGTTTATGGATGATTAATGATTGGATGATAAATATCATTGGATGAGTTGATGATATTGGATGATATTGGATGTCATTGGTTGATATGTGATGATATGAATGTGATATATCTGAGATGAGATATATATGCTATTTTGTGATTTGTATGGATGCATGTGATAATAGTGAATTATCTATCTATGTGTTATGAATCATCCATTTATGTTTAAGTGATATTCTGCATATCTACTATTTAAAACCATTAAGTACAACTTGGACATTAAAATGGCGTTTGGATTCGGTGAGACCGGGATCGGTTTCCATATTTGGATATCCGAAAACCACATCGATCCAAATTAAACGTTAAGTCGTGAATCCAAGTGGAGTGCAAGTGAGGACTCGGGGTGTAAGAACAATTCGTCAGTATAACTCCGGGGGTGATTCCGTGATGAGTTTGACGAAGATGGTACTTACAGGTTCGAGATGGTGATTCAGAGTGCAAGGGCTATGGTCATTGACTCTGAGGGTGATTCCAAAATGAGTGCAACGAGATAGTTCCTTCGGTTCCGTTCGAACCCGGAACGGACTTGTATGGATTGAATGCTTTCAGAACATCGTTAGGTGGACGATGAGCATTCTAAGATAAATGTGTCCTATAAAGGTAGTCGCAGCCTCAAGCCTCATCAACCGGGAATGGTTAAAACAGGGGAGGTGAAGCAAGGTTAAGTGGGTCATGCCAAAGTAGGACGAGATTTACCCCTTTCTAGATGTCCCTTTTTATTTCGGCTTTGTGGGCGGTTGGATCTGCAACCAACTGCGGGATGGTCTTGTTCGGGGCTGTTCAGTAAGGAATGGTCCCGGCCTTGTGTTGCAGGGGATCTTGAGTGGTCCTCGGTATGGTGATCTAGGCCACGTACCGTGACGGACGGTACCCCAGTAGCCCTGCCATTGTTGGAAACCCATTCTTCCTATGAGATCCTACGGTTTTTTTGTATTACCCACTTTTGTGGCTAGTACCTGGAATTTAATGAATGTAACAATTTCGGCTATTTCATATTTACTTGAAAACCCTAGACACTATTATAATATCACTGGATTTCCTATCAAATTTTTTGGTTAGCGTAAGGTAAAATCTTTTCCATGTTTATGTGTGGGAAGTCTTACGTGATACCTTTTCTTTCAAAGGATTTTCTAAAGTTAAGCAATTTAAAACCGTTTACTCACACCAGACCCCTGTCTGACCCGAGTGTTTATTTTCTGCTTTGTTAAACTCTTGGGTACTCATATTATGTATGAGTAGTTAAGTGATTCAGGTATCCTTGACAAATTCTGGAGGAGCTTTGGATCAGGAGGCTTCAGCGTGTAGATATATAGATAGAGTTTCCGCTGTGTGTTATTTTATATTGTTGTTCTTATACTGTATATTAGGGAGAAATGTTATAACTGTCTAAATTGAGATGTATAGTTGTGTACTCTGATGTAAATAATACTATGTATATGTTATATATTATACTTCATTCATTCCGCTGTGAGATTCTGATGTGTTGTTGTTCCTTCTTCTCTTTCTTTTCTTCTTCTATCCCTTTCTTTCTTAAATAGTGATGCGTCTTTCTAGTGATAGAAAGTCGGGTCGCTACAGTTGGTATCAGAGCATTAGGTTGAGTGAATACCTAGGCTCTGGAGTGGTGTCTATTTTGAGAGAGCGTACTTGTAATTTTTATATAAATATATATTTATAAATCTACCTAATCTGTTGGGTTATCTGTTCGGATTTTCCAACATAGGTTATAAAGGTAGATAAGGCAGGGGTGTGTGTAACACGACTACCACTAATGGAAGAGGCTCATACGTTGTGGTTGGAGGTGAATCTTTCGAGATTGTAGACCTAATACTGTCTCGAATAAGCATTGTAGATTGGTGAAAGGATTTCATTGATTCAAGAGGAAGTATTTTCAAGGATTGGAGTACATTCTTGAAGTGTGAGGTTGATTTGCTCTCGAGTGAGCAGGGATTTCCAAGAGTTGAACCTGTCAGCTGAGCAGAAGCAGGTGATGTTATCTTGGTGACTTCAGGAAAGAATAGTTGTGTGATGGGATGCAGTATCCATAGATGGTTTCGTAGATGTTCTTTGGAGCAAGATTTAGAGGGTATTGAAGGAACAGTGATGTCTACTGCAGGGAATGTTCGGATGTTTAGAGATTTTCTGGATCTTAGATAAGGGTATCTTATCTATATTGAAGTATAAGACTAAGGTCGATGAGTTACCTCGTTTCGGACATGGTCTCATTTGTTTTCCTTAGGAAGAACAAGTAGTTGGTGTTTGATTTGGAGCCGAGTTTGAGAAGATGTCTACCCGTCTCAAGGATTTTTAGTGGAATTGGGTGATAGTTTTGTGTTTCAAGGAGCTTGTGGTTAAGGATGATCTTTTGGCTTAGAAGTATCATTGAAGTGATGTTTGGAAGCAGCAGCGTGGATCCGTTTCTTCGATGATTCTGAAGTCTTTGGGATTCTACTATCGACAGACCAGGCTGATAGTGAAGGCTTATCCATTTCTTTGGGAAGCTCAGCAGAGCAGGATATTTGCTGGAAGTGACCTATCAGTTTTTCCGGTAGATAAGCCATTCTTGAAGATTAACCTTGATTAGGAAAGCCGTTCTAGTTGGTGAAGATAGTTCTTTGGAATCTGAACTGAGTGGAATCACAAAAGTGACTTGCGATTAGTTTGGGAATCTTTGAGTATTCCTTGACTTGGGAATTGAGGCATCTCATATGGAGGTAAAAGCTATGAAAGTAATCAGCGATTTTCCAGATATTTTAGAGGGAATCAGAAGTCTACGCATCAGAGATTGAGTTTTCTTATCGACTTGGATTCCAAGAGCAATACCGATGGTTCAACCATGTAGAGGGATGATTCTTAGAGCAAGAAGAAGTTGGTGAGGCAGCTCAAGACTCTTTGGAGAAGGATTGAGCATCTAGTTCTAGTTGAGATTCTGCTGAGATGTTTTGACCAAGTGGAATGGGTCACAAAGATTTTATGAGTCGGATAGACAGTGCATGAAGAAATTTTCTGGATTTGGAAGGTAAGGTTGTCAGGTGCAACTGTTTGGCTATTCCGGATAAGAGATGTAGATCTGAAGACCACTAGTGCTTGTGGAATAGAGTTGTGTTTTGGATTTCAGCAAATTTTTGGGAGAGCCAGTTTGTTGAGTAGGATCTGGAAATTGGTTTGATTTTGGTCCGGTTTGTTTCATGAAGCAATCCGCAAGGGTTAAGCTGATCAGGAAAGATGGAGGTGACTCAGAATCATCAAAAGAGTTATGCATATAAGAATTGAGGAGATTTGGAATGAGAAGTTGGAATTTGGATATTGTTTTAGTTTTATCCGATTAAAGGAGATATAAGACTAGGTAAAACTGGAGAGCTAGCTCCGGAAGTATTTTGAGTTTTCCTGTGTTCTCTGGAGATTAGATTTTGATCTACATGACTGAATTGCCAGTTTGGATAGCTAGAATTCATTGTATTTCACATATCTTTGAGGAATATGTGTATGATTCATCGAGTGATAGAATCAGCAGTTCAGAAGGATCTGGTAGTTCGGCTGGTTTCGAGCTTAGTCTGATATCTTGTTCAAATTTGTAGGATAAGATGAGGGAGTTCTTGGTCATAGTAGTGTAGTTACTTAAGATTCTGTAGAGCGAGTATTCCAGTATAGGTACCTGGAAAACTCTTGATAATATTAGGAAGATCTATCCAGAATTTGTCTGGATAATTAAAATTGTTTGTTTGAATTGTTTTCTATGATTGATAGTGTATGATTGATTGTGTGATTCCTGATTTAAATTTAAATTCTTTTGCTGGGTTATTAAATTATCTTTGCTTTTAAATTTCGGGGACGAAATTCTTTTAAGGGGGAAGGAATGTGACGACCCGGAATTTTGATCAATATCAATTTAATAATCTTTGATAATAATTAAATTAATTTGATCATTTTATATTATAAATTGACAAGTTAAAATTCTTTTAAAAGCTAATAATAATAATTTGATAATATCTATCAACATCTTTTCCTAACAAATAAAATTGTCAAATTTAATTCTTTTGAAAACTAATAATTTGGAAATATTTATTTTTGCAATTTAAAATTCGTAATATTTATTTTTCCAAAAGTTAATCAGAATATTTTCTATTTACAATATATATATATATATATATATATATATATATATTGATATATTGTAAATCGGAAGTCTTTAAGTAATAAAAACAATATATTCAAATTGTCACATATATGAATGTAATATATATTGTGATTTGAAATTGTGTTTTAAAATTAAATACAGTAATTTTAAAAATCTAATGAAATGTTTTCCATTTGAAATGTGTGTGTATATATATATATTTGTATATATTAGAAATGGGAAAATTGTATTGATTTGAATTTAATAAGTGTGTTCAAACTTTAATATATATATATATATATATATATATAAAATTTATAATTTGAAAATTTAAATTTGAATCAATACTTTTGAAAATGATATTTGAGATTTAAATTTTTAGAACAAGAATAATTTATTATTTATATATATATATTTTAAGCTTTTGTTTTAAATAAGAATTAAATTGGGAGTTCACATTCAATTGTTTTCAATATTCTTTCATCTTACTTTTATCATAAGATAAATTGTTTTAAATTTTTTATATAAAGAATTAAAATAAAATTCTCAAATTTATAAACATATGTTATATTGATTTGATCAAAAGCATAAGTTATTTGTTAATTAATGTTCACATGAATTTGCTTTTGAATAGTTATTAAAATCTAAAACTTGTTTATTAAAAAGATAAGTACATAAATATTACATAATTATATTCATAATTTAAATAGATTATTAAAAATAGAAAATAACATTTAAAATATTTATAAAGCATTAAAAACACTTGTAAGTATATTAATATATGTAAGGGACAATTGTAAATAAAAATGGACATGTGTAAGTTAATTAGAACAAATAAAGAACAAGTGTCAATTCTCTTTACTTAAATAGATAAAAATAAAAATATGATAAAAAGAAGAGTTTTAATCTTTAGCTAATTCTTTTCTACATTCTCAACCAAAACTCAAACATAAAAATGTAAAAAAAAAATCTAAAACAAGAAGAAACCTGGAAAATCTGAAACAGGAAGGAAGATGATCTGGAAAATTCAATCAACATGCAAGATCTTCAAGTACAAACAAGCAATTCAGAAATTTATCAACATGCAAATTTGGAAATCAAGCAATTCAAGAACATGCAGAAGATTCAGATTAAAAATTCAATAAGCCTGCAAAACAAATTCTGTCCTCTACTTATAAAGGTGAGTAAATGATTTTTTTTTAAACAGTTTAAACCTGGATTCAACTTGTTATTGTGATGATATCATGATGTTATCTGAAGTATTTGATTTAAATTATATTCAAGTTTGAAATGTGAATAATGGATTCTCTGTGAGGTTAAAAACCTATACTCTGTGTAAAATAAAAGTTTACAGTTTTACAATAAATTCTATAATGAAATTTTGAATTCGAATTGGATTTGGAATTGTAAATAGAAGTTGTTTGAAATCAAGTAAGCTATCATCTAAAAATAATTACAATTTTTTAAAATGAATAATTGGTTATAAATCTTTGAATTTACAGTAAAGTTTAAATTGGGACCAAATTTTATTATTTCAATTTTAAGTTTTGATTACCTAATTGGATTCGTGATGCTAAATTATGATTTTTAGTGGTTGAATCACGATTTTTAGGTTAGTATTTAGTGCGGATTCATGGTTTTTCAGTTTTGGACATTTTGGTCGAATGGTGGCGAACGACGGCGATCTGTGCATCGTGGTTGAGCAGGAAGGTCGTGGGGATGTAGAGGATCATCAGAAAATTTCTTTGGTAATTTATAGTTGTTCGTATTGTCCAGAATTGATTGGGTTAGGGTTTTGTACCGTGAGTTGGAAGTCAATGTTCTATTGGGTTTTACGTCGACATGGAGCTACCGGAGGTGATGGAAGGTGTTGCCGTGGGATCTGGAGGTAGTGACGTAGCTACGGTGGAGATGGTGGGTTATCTCGAGGTTAGTGTCGCCGTGGAGGGTGGATTTACTGGTATGGTGGTTTCAAACTGATGGGTTCGATGGTCAAAATTGGATGCTCGATCGAATCGAGGTTTTTGGGTTTCGATTGAAGTTGTAGAGGTCGAGTTCGACTTAGTGGAGGCCGGAGAGGAGTTCAACGTTGGCCGGCGTGGTGGTGCACGTTGATGTGCACGGTTGCGTGCATCAAGAAATGGGTTTTGGGAAGAGGAGGATTCGAGCTCGAAGCATTCTTCGAGTAGTTGATGGTTTGGCTCGAAGCAGGTATAAGGTTGGGGTAACTCGGGGTTTTTGGCTTGATTACCCGAGATCGACGCGAGAAAGTATAGTAGGTTGCTCGTGTTTTGATTGTGCAGATTTTTGTTTTGGATCAGGTAGTTTTAAAGGTTTTAAAAATTTAACAGTAAAGTTTTAAAGGTTTTAAAACAAAGGTAATATGATTTTGTAAATCATTCAAGTTTTAAAACAAAAGGTAAAAACAAGTATTACTTATAAAACTATATTTATTTCAAAAGTTAGATTTTTAAACAAGTTCTTATATTTTGAAATATAAAAGTTTTAAAAATAAAGTAAGTGAATTTTTGAATAAAGATTGTATTAAATTTATTTAAATAACTATGGAAAATTTTAAAGATTTAAAAAGTTTAATTTGAATATTTAAATTGTTTTGATTATAATTGATTTTTAAAAATATTTTATTTTAAAATAGGTTTAATGATTAAAGTTTAGTAATCAATTATAATTTAAGAAATTAAAGGTTTTGATTAATTGAAGATAAATAAATTTGTGAAAATAGTTAAGATAATTCAATTTTTACTAATAATTAAAGTGTTTTGGTTAATATAAATGATTTAATTAATAAAATAGTTTTTTTAATTAAGAATCTTTTTAATATAAGAAGTTAAGAATCATTTAATTAAAATTAAATGATTAATTACATAAATAATTAAGTAATTTATTAGAGATTAATTAAAGTTAATCACTTTGGAGTTAATTAAGTGTAATTACTTGGTGAAGTAATTAAGTAATTAATTTCTGGAGGAATTTAAGTAAAAGGAAATTATTGATCAAAGTAATTAAAGGATAATTACTTTATGAAAGTAATTAAGTGGAAGTGATTAAGGGTTAATCACTTGTGTTATTAATTAATGAATTAATTAATACAATTAATTAAAGGTTTAAATTATTTAATTAATGGTTAATTAATAAAAAGATTTAGAGAGTTTAATAATGTGATTAATTACTTGTTAAAGTAATTAATTAAAAAAAATTAATTAATGAAAGAAATCATTTATTAATGGAAATAATTAATTAATTGTTAATTAATAATTAAAAGATAATTAATTTATAATTAAGTTTTGATTACTCAATATAATTAAAAGTAATTAATTAAATGTGATTAATTAAAAGAAATTAATCAAATGTAATAAATTAAAAGTAATTAATCAAGTGTGATTAATTAAAAAGTGATTAATCAAGTGTGATTAATTAAAGGATAATTAAGGAATAATTATCAGAATAATTAAAAGAATAATTAATCAAGGATGATTAATTTAAAGGGTAACTAAAAGATAATTACTTAGATAATTAAGAAGTAATTAATCAAGATGTATAATTAAAATTATAGTTAAGGAATAAATACTTAAGTAATTAAGTAATAGTTAATCAAGGAAGATTCATTGAAGTGGATAATTAAGTGATGTTTAGTTAATTAATTTGAAAATTAATTAATGAATATGTAAGCTGGATTGATGGTAATCCAAGTGTTAAGTAAGGAATTAATTTAATTAAGGATCAATTAAATTAATTAAGTTTGGATCATACTTGTTTATGGATGATTAATGATTGGATGATAAATATCATTGGATGAGTTGATGATATTGGATGTCATTGGTTGATATGTAATGATATGAATGTGATATATCTGAGATGAGATATATGTGCTGTTTTGTGATTTGTATGGATGCATGTGATAATAGTGAATTATCTATCTGTGTGTTATGAATCAACCATTTTTGTTTAAGTGATATTCTGAATATCTACTGTTTAAAACCCTTAAGTACAACTTGGACATTAAAATGGCGTTTGGATTTGGTGAGACCGAGATCGGGTTTCCATATTTGGATATCCGAAAACCACATCGATCCAAATTAAACGTTAGGTCGTGAATCCAATTGGAGTGCAAGTGAAGACTCGAGGTGTAAGAACTATTCGTCAGTATAACTCTGCGGGTGATTCCATGAAGAGTTTGACGGAGATAGTACTTACAGGTTCGAGATGGTGATTCAGAGTGCAAGGGCTATGGTCGTTTACTCTGAGGGTGATTCCAAAATGAGTGCAACGAGATAGTGCCTTCGGTTCCGTTCGAACCCGGAGCGGACTTGTATGAATTGAATGCTTTTAGAACATTGTCAGGTGGACGATGAGCATTCTAAGATAAATGTGTCCTATAAAGGTAATCGCAGCCTCAAGCCTCATCAACTGGGAGTGGCTAAAACAGGGGAGGTGAAGCAAGGTTAAGTGGGTCATGCCCAAGTAGGACGAGATTTACCCCTGTCTAGATGTCCCTTTTTATTTCGGCTTTGTGGGCGGTTGGATCTGCAGCCAACTGCGGGGTGGTCTTGTTCGGGATTGTTCAGTAAGGAATGGTCCCGGCCTTGTGTTGCAGAGGATCGGGAGTGGTCCTCGGTACGGTGATCTAGGCCATGTACTTTGACGGGCGGTACCCCAGTAGCCCTGCCATTGTTGGAAACCCATTCTTCCTACGAGATCCTACGGTTTTGTTTGTATTACCCACTTTTGTGGCTAGTAGCTGGAATTTAATGAATGTAACAATTTCGGCTATTTCATATTTACTTGAAAACCCTAGACACTATTATAATATCACTGGATTTCCTATCAAATTTTTTGGTTAGCGTAAGGTAAAAACTTTTCCATGTTTATGTGTGGGAAGTCTTACGTGATACCTTTTCTTTCAAAGGATTTCTAAAGTTAAGCAATTTCAAACCGTTTACTCACACCAGACCCATGTCTGACCCGAGTGTTTATTTTCTGTTTTATTAAACTCTTGGATACTCATATTATGTATGAGTAGTCAAGTGATTCAGGTAACCTTGACAAATTCTAGAGAAGCTTTGTAGCAGGAGGCTTCAGCGTGTAAATATATAAATAGAGTTTCTGTTGTGTGTTATTCTATATTGTTGTTCTTATACTGTATATTAGACAGAAATGTTATAACTGTCTAAATTGAGATGTATAGTTGTGTACTCTGATGTAAATGATACTATGTATATGTCATATATTATACTTCATTCGTCCGCTGTGAGATTCTGATGAGTTGTTGTTCTTTCTTCTCTTTCTTTTCTTCTTCTATCCCTTTCTTTCTTAAATAGTGATGCGTCTTTCTAGTGATAGAAAGTCGGGTCGCTACACCCCGACTCACCCATTTCTTATTTTGTCCCTTGTCATGTTTGTTGTTGTTTCCATGTGTTTGCATGTTTTGGTTGTGGTCCTAGTGGTGTCCATTTACATAGTTTTGCTAAAATTGATTTAGAGTTGATAAAAAGTTAGAACTCTATGGATTAATTCATGACTATAATCTTGTGATCACCTGGTATGTTGTCGTAGTGAATTCTAATGCGTTGTATGGACTTTGAATCTCTTTGATTCAAAGGTTTTGAATATATTATAAACTCGTATGTAAGCATTTTCTGCATATAAGAATATATATTTCTTCACATGAATGATTTTATAAAAGAGAGTTATTTATATTTATAAATCTCAAAATTGTTTCTAAATTAAGTTGATTGATATTATAAGTGATTTTGACAAAATTATTTTATATATTAAGCATGGCTAGTATAAATGGTCATGGATTTAGTATTTTGGTATTGGAAAAATTAATCTAATTTATTTCTCAATAGAATTGTTATATATACATCAAAATAGATTTGTAAGAATAATAAATATGGTTTTATAATATAAATGGACTCATATATGTGGTTTTTTAAAGACATGGTTTGCTAGCTAAGTATCTTGTAAGGAAATTTGAGACAACTATGTGTATATAAGAGCAATTTTGGAACAACTTGGATTCATCGAAGATTTTTATTAAATAGAGAATATTTTTATAAAGATAAATCACAAAGGAATTTATGAAAAATTATATTATTCGATCTTTAAACTAAAAACTCTTATAAGGTAAATGTTTTGAGAACCTTAATCTGTAATTTGGGGAATACTAATAATTGACTTAGTATTATCAATTGGTTTAAATGCTCCCGAGTAACGCTTCAACAAATATTGTACAACTCATTGAATAGAATATTTGAGTGGTACGTACTAGCCTATTAGTGAATACTTGAATTTCATCGGGTTGTACGGGATGCCTTGGTTAAAATGTCACCATGCTATTAAAAAGTATTTAACACTTTAGAGCTATACTTTCTTTTGGTGTTCCTTAGGAATGATGGATCCTTAAGAGAATATAGTTTAGGTTTTCTGGTAGTATCCATAACAAGTGAGATTTACTAGCTTCAAGTAAATACTTGAATTTCACCAGGCAGTATGGGACGTTTTGTTTAAGTTCTTGTGATTACTCAAAGTGGTAGTATTTGATATTTTAAAGCTTACTATCTTTTGGTATTCAGTGGGACCAATAGATCGTTAAGTGGTATACTCATGGATTTCTTTATGATTAGAAGTATATAATAATAATGAATAATCTCGAATCTTCGAGCCATGGTTACTACGATCCTTGAGATCGGTTGTGATTCTGTTTCACGGTATAAACATTCCTTGGTATCAGATTAGTAAGGGTGATACCACATTTGTTTTCCATGGTATGGACAATCATTAAGATTGGTATAGACAATCCGGGTAATCGGTATGCAATTGGTTTCTTTGTGCTAGGAATGTTGTGCATGATTCTATAATTTTGCATTCAGCGACTAATCTATGTTTGTGACTTAAATATATATATCCCTGTGCCTTGAGATAAATTTTGAGTTAAATTAATTTTGTGACTTGTTATATCTTGGACATCTGGATGTACTTCAATGCCATTATTCTTGAGTTACATCTTGTTCTCAACTATTTAGAGAATGTTCGATCTATTTATTTTATAATACTCGGGTAAGGCTAAGACTTTTCAGGTTACAGGATAGATAGACCTTGGATGGTTGTGCTAGCAAGGGGATAAACAATTTTGACTTTTGGCTTACCACATTAAGGATTCGTTTTTTTATGAGATGTATAAATAAGATAGAATTTGTATCAGATGCATATTTTGTAAGTCTATTATTATATTTGATAGACTCTCACTTTTGTATATGTATATCATGTTTATTATTCTATTGTGATCTGTGACTATTGTTTATATGATATATTGTTCTGATTCTAAGAAACCGTTGTAATTATTACTTTGTCCAAAGACTGTACATGTCAAATCTTATTACAGAGGTTAAGAAAAACTGTAAGTATGACGTGCCAGCATTAGTTTAAAGATATATTCACAGTTGGTCGCCCTTAATAAGTCGTATTCTCCATATTATTAGACAACATTATTCATAATGTTCTTTAATAATATAGGCATAACGGTGGGGTCATTACATCACATGCAATATATATATATATACACACACGCACACACACACATATATATATGTATTCTTTTCAACCATGGATTTATTGAATCCATCAGTTGAAATCCAGGGGTTTTAGTGGCGCTGCAAATAAGCATCCTCTTTAAGCTTGCTCTTTTGTATATGTATAATACATACGTATGTGCATACATACATACGTATGTGCATACATACGTACGTATGTGCATACATACATACATGCATGCATATATACGTATATGTGCGTGTATGTATTCTTCGTAGATATTATAAAAATATATTGATGATCGTACGATGTTCGTTATATACATTATATATAAGTGAGTTAAAATAATATTAATAAAATTCATTTAATATAAATCAAAATATATCAAATATGATTTAAATACGATTTAAATATGATTTATATTATATATGATAAAACATGAAAAATACTTATTGTATACCGAAAAAAGGAAAATTTTGCAACTTACCCATCTTTTACCCCGACATCTAATGCACCAGATCCAACATTCACATTGATACACATTTAGTTCATCATTTTCCTCCTGCCTTAATTTTTCTTCATTCGTATTTTGCTAGGTTTTCCAAACTCACTTCTTGCTTCTTGTATTTAATGATTTTCCTTTTGTGTTCCCAAACGGGGGAAGTTTATTCGTAATGGACGATTTGATTTGCCGATCTATATTCAAATTATGCCGGTTGAATTACTTTAGAGTGTTTTATTATTTCATTTGATTGCTCTACAAGTAGTCTAACATCGGATATTTTATAATAAAAATATTTATAGCCAATTATTTTTACTTGTTACATCCTTTATTAGATGCTTGGCCTCTAGTTCATCCTAAATACCTTTAGTAGCCGAGTTCTCGCATATAAATTAACAACATATCCGTTATTACTATACCTAAAAGAATTTAAAAACTTAGGCAGGGTTGTTGTTATCAGATACCTAAAGCTATTGCATATTGATAAATATAGCCATCAAAATTTAAAATGATTAAGTTTCATATGATGAAGTTATCATAAGTCGAGGTGTTGAAGCCAACGCATGTTGGGAGTAAACTATCACAAGTTTAACATCCCGCCTTTTCTACCCCTAGATTTTGACACTAATACATTCATGGTACTCACGTGCCAAACACCTAATGCCTTAAAGATAGATTGTTAGGGTAAAATAAAAGAAATAAGAAAAAAGAACAAGAAAGAAGATAATAAAACATTTGAATTTCATAATGGAATGATAACATATAATATCAAAAAGATAGTACAAAGTGTCACTTTAAGATGCATAGGATTTCAGAGTTACTATCCTGAGTACTACCACCAGCATGAATGGTTATAAAAGTCTGTCCTCGCTCATGCTGATATATACATGTATACTGCTATTTTACTATTCATTTATACTCTTTTCAATACTTCAAAATATATGTTACACTTACCTCAAATGTATAAGAATATTCACAGATCATTTAATAAGATTTTTTACTTTGAATATAATCAAATAGGTTAAAAACAAATGTTACTATAATATTATTTGCTATAAACTCAGAACACATTAAACATTCCATTATCTTTAAAACATTCTTTTAAAGATCGATTTACATTCAAAGCACGGTCAAAAGGATCAAAAAAAATATGTTTTTCAAACATTGTTACTATAATAGACCCAAAACTATTCACATTTATCATTACCTTTAAAAACATATTTATTTAAAGATCCGCTTATATTAAAAAGTATATTTAAATGGGTTGAAAATAACTAAAACATTATTACTATAAACTCATAACCATTTTATACTGTCTATTACCTTAAAAAAAAAATCCTTTTAAAGATTTAATATTTAATAAGATATTATACTTTTAAATAACTTCTCAAGTCCATCCAATATAACTAAATATTATAACCAAACATCCTTTATTCTTTTATAAAATATATTGCTTACTTTTCCAAACCTATATATAAATAATTTAAAATTAATTATAAATAGGTTTTAAATATCAATATAAAATATTATGCAAAAATAATAAATTTAGAAATTACTAGAAAAACAATTTTAAATAAATGTTACAAAATAAAACCTTTTCTTTAAAAATTCATAAATAATTATTAAAAATATATTTAAACTTAAAAACACTTTTTAAAATATTTTAATACATTTTATTAGGCACCTCTAAAATGATTTAGAAAGATAATTTATTAAATATCATTTTAAACTTGTTTAAAATCGCAAAACTTGTTTAAGGCAACACAATACCTAAATTGTGCCAGTAGGGAAGAAATGTTGTTGTAGGTCAATGACATCATTTATAAGTGCTGTAAAAGATACTTGACAGAGAGCAGGTTCAAAAAGCATGAAATTTTGTGGTCAGTTTTCTCTATCCAAATTAATGATTTAAGATCTAATATTTTTATAGTAATTAGTATACTTTGACAACTTAAAAACCATGTAAAGAAACCCCTATAGATAGTTTCCAAAATTATATTAAAAATTACAAAAGACAAGCTATTTACAAAGTGCTCATATAGCGACATTTTTGCTATAACTTTTGTCGCTTTATTCAACTAGTCATATAGAGATTTAAACTCTTATGTTTTATAGAAGTATTTCATATATAGTGATTATTAAAAAAGAAGAGAAACCCCTAAGGATATCTTTCTAAATAATACTAAAAATTGCCACAAACCGAACATTTACGAAGTGCTCATATATTGACCTTTTTGCTATATTTTTTGCAACTTTGTTCTATAAGTTCTATAACTTTTCAAACCACTTCTATATTTTCACATACAATATTATATGTGCAGAGCACAACAAACATATATACTTTCATGATATATTCACGTATAACCATATTAAAAAGTTTAAACACAAGGATTTGCGAAGTGCACTTAAAGCAACATTTCTCGCTTCAAACACTTTCAAACACACTATTGCAAATTAATGAAATTGGTGAAATAAAAGCTATCGCAAGTTAATAAAATCAACTTTGTCGCATGTTAAGGATAAGCTATCGCAGGTGGATAAAAATTAAGATTGATGCATGTTGAGAACAAGTCATCGCAAGTTGATGATAAGCTATCACGGGTTAATAAAATAAGGATAGTTTCCTTTGAGAATAAGCTAATGCAAGTTAACGAAATAGAGGCTATCACACATTGATGAAGTCAAGGTTATCACATGTTGAGATTAATCCATCGCAGGTTGAAACTGAAGCTATCACAAGATGATAAAATCGAAGCTATTGCAAATGAATGAAATTAAAGCTATCACAAGTTGATGAAGTTGAAGTTTTCACAAGCTGATGAAATTGAAACTTTCACAAATTAATGAAATTAAAGATTTCACAAGTTGATAAAATTAAAGCTATCATAGCTTGAAGATAATATAATCACATGTTAACAAAACTACTAAAAACAATTTACAAATCAACCACTTGATAGTTCCTAGTTGGTCTAGTTATGCTATGTCAGGAAAATCTTAACCGTCCATGAGTGCCATGTGGTGAAGATTCAAAGACTCGATTTCTCTATAAATAGGTATGTAGCCATACTAAAAAGGAACGAATTACAAATTGTACTTCTCCTTCATTTTCATTTTTTACTCAAGCATAAATAAAGAACATGACTTTGGGACTTTACCGTCCTCTAAGTTAAATCCAAATTAGAAATTTGAGATTAAGTACTTGCATTCTTTATAATTTGCATATTCAAACTTTTGATGATGTGAAGATTTACAGACTTGTCAAAGAATCCAACCTTTTTCCTAAGTGCTATTGACCTTCTTAACAAAGTATATAAGTTAGACCTAGTTTTTTGTCTAACGGTCATCATAGTGCATAAGTCCCACTTTGCATATATAGTCATCTTGTTCCCATTTTAATAAACCAATATTTTTTGAAATTTTTTGTCTTCTTTCTCTTCTGATTTTGCGGCCGTAAATACATAACAGCAATTTTATTCAGTTTATAGAAAATGTAAATTCTTTTGCCAGGGCACGAAATTTGCTCCATCAAATATTTCAAGCTCTATAAAATCAGAAGTAAACTTCTACAAATAGCATGGCACCATTGTTTAGAATATGGTTTTAATATTGTTGTTTTTGTTCTCATGAAAAATTAGGTAATGGTACTTGAAGTTAGAGTTTGCTCCAAAGCACATCGATAACACTTTCCTTAAGAAACTATTTTCCCTCAACATCGGCTGTTTAACAGAACAAGAGCTCTTATTTATGAAAAATGTCTTGTAAGATACAATGAAGCATGGTATGATTCATTTATTATCATTGCATTATCAAAATTAATCCAAATAACCTTTTAATGAAAGTAGTGATAAAAGCATCGAGATCATAATATGTACTATCACTAAACCAATAGAATATTTGTAAATTAAAGAAAATAATGACCATAGATTGCGGGAGAAGAATAATAATGATTTTATTATTCTGAGAATGGTTTTTGAACTCTGAGATGGCCTATTTATGGGTAGTGTAGAAGTGCACTAAAGGTTGCATTGATTGTTAGAAAATTGTGTCCATTGTCAAAAAATCATTCCTACTTATAGATGGGCCCATTTATCAATAAGGATCACGAACTTTGTTGAGTGTTTATGGTTTGCTAATATGGTGAAATGCCATATTAATTATCCTTCAAAAATATAATTTAAATGAAAACCCAACTTGGTTTCAATAGACCTTTTGTAGTGCATGATTTCTTCCTAAACGATCAAAGGTTCTTATATTTCTTTTTCGGATCAAATAGTTAACAAAAGTAAGAGCCAAATTTTCCATAGGTAGGCCCATTTTCTCATTACTTTTCTTCTCCTACATTCTTGTTATCCAAAAGAAAAAACAAAATGGCATAAATTTTGTAAAATTTCTGAAACAGAGAAGCCATAGTAGCATGCAATCATTTTAGATTGAAAGGTAATCCATGTAAATATGGAAATTAAAACCATGTATTTTGTATGAAAGTATCAAAATTGAGAATTAGTCCTCACATAATAAAACATTCCTTGAATTTCAATACACTAAATTAAGAGTATCTCCAAAAGCTTCATTGAGGCCCATTTAAATTGTTCTCATTAATTAATTCCTATTGCCTAAGACTTTTAGATATACGCAATAGGTTGTTAAACCTTTAGGATATGCTAACTTTTAGATCCATTCAATTCTTATAACAAACATTTCCAAACTCAAATTCACGTTTTGCATGACATTCTGGTCAATTTTGTATGTTTACTAAGAATACATATATATTGATTGATGAATATTGTCTTGGCCCTTTTAATTGTTGAAATTATTGAATAAAAGAAAACGAAATAGAAAAGAAGAAAAGAGAGAGAAAGAGGAAGAAAGCAATAACCATTAAAAGGATGCATCTTTATTGATGACTTAATTGGTATTAAGTCACCTATATTTATATATAGATTGCTTAAAACCTACATAATTAAACAATAGAAAAATATTATAACTAAGGAAACTACAAATACGGTAAATAACAAATTGAAAAATCACCTACAATATTCTTTAACTTCTACCTCAAACTCAAGATGCATAGCAACTAGTGTTTGTCAAACTAGATGATGAGAAAAAAGGAATCTAAAATCAATAATGTCATCCAAATAATCCTATGATGTGAAATAATAATTTCAATGCTGGTAAAGAGTGTAACATCAAATACTAGTTTAGATCTGACTGGTAGACAACTATCTACAAAGATGACAAAAATCAACCAAAAATCCAAAGTTGAAATATGAGAAGAAAAAATAGGAATAAGGAAATTCCTATGGGCCTGGAAGCGGAATTTTAGTCAAGATGGGAAAAATAATTCCAATTATGAAGTTGTAATCCGAGAAAAGAGAAAAGGAATAAGGAGATTCCTATGGGATTGCAAGAGTAATTCCAATCAGGGTTCATCACTGTTGTTGTTGGAAGATTAACATCAATCAAAGAAGAACTGGACAACAGAATATGGAATGGAAATAGTGGTCATAAATTGTTTCGCAAGGAAGTTCAGTAACGTTTTCGGGGAAGTTGGATGGCTCGGATCTAAGATTATGAATCCAAGTTGAGGCATGCATGATGAAGATATGGTTTTTGTAGATATAGGGATGTGGATACTGTGACAAATCAAATCACATAATTTTCAGCAGGATTGAATTGTGCTATAATACCATGTTGAAATTATTGAATAAAAGAAAACAAAATTGAAAAGAAGAGGGGGGAGGAATAAAGTAATAACCATTAAAATACTATATCATTATTAATGGCATAGTTGATAATACATGACATATATTTATATCTAGATTAAGTAAAGCCTGGTTAATTATATAAGAGAAAAATATTATAACTAAAAAAACTGCAAATACAATTAGTAAATAACAAATTAGAAAATCTCCTAGTATATTCTTCGACATCAATATCTATTTTTAAAATATTTAATTATGTTCAATCTTTATTTTTTCTGAATATACACTCGTATTCAAAATAATGTAGATTAATAGTTTCTTGAAAATAAATTAAGAAGTTTCATTTGTTCACTATTAATCATATAGACATACATACACATAGTTTGTATGATTAATAACTAAAACACTTTTATTTCAACTTTATTAATACCACTTTTAGCTCCTACCTTTATGTTTTGAGTATTGCTATCTACTCTAAAGTTTCCACGTCATGTTACCCACTTCTTCCTTTTACCCACATCCACTCTCTAATACCCTTATTCACTATCGAAATTTAATATTAAAAAAACTTCTCTTCGAATGACATTCCAAATTTAGAAACTTCTCATCTTTAAGTCCGACCTTCAATTTTAAAGTTGGCTAACTCCATACATATTTTCATTAAATCAAATCAATATTTTCTTCCTACCAACAAAGAAGCAATGGGATGTACAAACATATCATTCCATGTTATACAACACAAATGACTAACTTTAGAAATGACATTGCAATACCAACTACTGTATTGTACAAACGGCTTAATGATGCCACTCAAAGTCTAATATTATCATTTCTAGGCTACAATTGAAATATTGACTAAAAATTGTGAACTTTAAAATTAAATAGCTCAGAAATACCTACAATTTTAATTGCTGTCTTCCTCTTGATTTTCATCAACCCGTTGTTTTAATATGAAATTTTGCGAGAAATTAGGATGAACTACCGAAGAAGATAATTCTAAGTTTAAGCTTCTAATTAGCAAGATAATTGAATGGCAACGAAAGATATGAAGAGGTGGTATTAGGAAGAATATTGAGAATGTTATTTTTAGAAAGATTATTTGGGTCCTAGAAAGAGGAAATTTTGGGATAGATAGCAACACTCTTGCGTTTATCTCTTTCTTGCAAGTTCTATGCAAATAGAAACTGGAATTTCAACCTTCAAGAAGGTATTTGTTATTCACTATTTATGCTTTATTTCGACATATACAACTAAAGACCACGTTATTTTTTCATTATTTTTTTTCAAATAAATGCATGCACATGAACTAAAATAAAATAATTAAAAATTAATGATAAAAAATAAATAATGATCAAGGTATCGTAAGCATATTTTTTCATCTACTTAAGGAGTTTTGTATATATACATATAAAGATTGATGTAGTTAAATGACTAATTAAATTTTGTATAACAACGGGTACTACTTGCATGCGTTTTGAGTGTATGTGAATACAATAGTACAAATAAATGAAAGAATATACAAATATATTAAACCAGATAACTAAAATGCAAAAATCATTGAATGATCCAGTTGTAATTAGTGGAGATCGAAAGCCCAATGTTGCAATATCTTTAAAGGCTACCATACTCAGTTCACAGGCTTAAGTGTACATGAGATGAAAATCTTTATTTTAAATATTCATTGCTATGTTTGTCACTAAATATTTTTATAGTTTTTATTCAACTATAATTTCTAAATGAAAAAAAAGAAACCTACTTTGATGAGTCTTTAATATAACTTATCATGTCACAAAAATGTATTATAATGTTAGGTCTAAAGATTATACTAGTCAGACCCTAGTATACAAGGATGTAAAATAAGGTTCAAAATTCCGTCCGGCATGCCAAAATCCCGACAATTCCATCTTGATTCTGATGTGAACTGGATGGGAATTAGAGCAAATCTTGTTTTCATAAATTAGGGCAATCAAAAATTTACAGCGAAATTAGTTAAAATGAAACGGTTACATGTTGAATCAAACAAAGAAACCAAATATTTACATGATATGAAGAAGATTATGAGCAACAACGAGGACAGTTGAAGGGGATCTCGGTCTAGCATTGAAGCGACATCGACAACGATAACCCAACCTATGATTCATGGATGACAATGAGCACTGTGTAAGATTTTTTTCATGGTGAAGCGAATATCGAGATGAAGTAATGCCTACGTGAGAGAGAGAAGGCTAGATTGGATAACGATGTATCATGTATTTATTAATAGACCCACTATGAAGTAATAATGGTACATTTAATGGGCTGGGTGATGATGAATTTGGTGGATGAATATGTGTTTCGTGGGTAAACATGTATTACTTATTAAAGATGATGCCTATAATATAGGTATTTTAAGGATACAGATGCATTACTTATTAAAGATATTACATATAGTACTAATGGGATAAACAAATTTCATTAAATAAATTATGAAAATGTAAACATACATTCATTAACTAAATTTTATTTATTATTTATTTACAATTTCAGGTGCCTACGTGATATTATTTGGAATTTCATTTACGGGTGCTTTACGACTAACTATATTGGTGGTTATTCAAATATGGAGCAAATCAACCATATACCGCTAAACTGTCAAGTAGCCAAGATGAACCCTTATTATTTGATAATATGACGACAACATTTTCAAATCCTGATCAGATGCAGCAATATGCTTTTTCAGCATGATATAATTTGACACAAATGAAGACAAAAATGAATAAAGTTAATATGATACCAAAGAAATATTTTTTGTTATTAAATTTCATATGTTGCATGTTTTGTATCTTTTCTTTAGTTTAAAAAAATTGCTGTAATTTAGTACTAATATTGTATATTTATTGACGTAGTTAAAAAAATACTTAAATTTGCAAATCGAAATTGAAGTGAAGTTTTCAAAATGCAACTGAAAATTTTAATTTCCCCGATGATCGGAATGGAAATGAAAAATGGAAAGTTGAATCTTGATGTAAACAAGCAAACATTTTTGAAAAGTTCAATCTTTCCCACAAAATTTGCTTGATAGGGAATTGTTACTCTTTTTGCAATGTCAAATTTGATTTTGCACATTCCTGTATTAGGTCATGTAACGACCCACCTTTTTGAACAGTTTAAATCGACAATAAACCACACATGTCTAACTCAAACCATTCAAGAGAGAGGATTGCCAATGGGGGTAAATAAGAAAATAAGAGAAAAGAATGAAAATAAAACACAGTCTCATAGTGGAATGATAAAATATAACAATCAAACAGTTCATGAAGCTGTATACAAATAACATTTGATTACACTTTTACAATACAATCAGAGTACAAAAAACAATATACCAATAATGATGAAGTAGAAAATCACTAATAATATAATATACAAAACTTCGTCTTTGTACTCTAGAAATAAAGTCTTTAACGTTGAAAAACTCAAGCTGACCTGAGCTTAATGAAAAGACAAAATACTCGAGCCAGAACTAAAATATTTTATGTAAGTTAAATCAACAAGTAAGAGTGTAATAGCTTCAGAGATGTTTACGGGATTTGACATCTCCTATCCAGTATACAACGTGCATACAATAACTTAAGAGATGTTCAGTATTTTCCATATCCTAACAATCCGTTAAACTATTTATATGTGGTAATATACGCTATATATGTAGTTTCTATCACTAAAGTAAAGTTTAAAATAGCGTTAAGGTGTTATCCATATCCCCCTTAACACGTTTTTATAGGCGTCACGGTCTATAAAGTACTGTAAACTCCACCTTAAACTGGTGGGCTATCAGGGTGCACTCCATAGGTATGACACAAAACAAAATCGTAGTGGGCTCAAAAGTCTAAGACAAGGCACGCGAGGCAATGCCCAGGGTAGGATATTACCGTTTTGCGGAACCAGGCTGGTGATAACGCATAGCCGCATCTACCGCCCACCTCGAAATAGCACTCCCATAATCAAATCGAAGGTGGCCACCATTCAATCACAAAGTAATAGATATGGTATCGAAGAAGCGTGTCCGATCGACGGAGCGACTTCACTTGGCCTGGTTATGGCTCATGTTTTAGTCATATCGAGCAGATCCGAGGGTCAGGGTTGCATTCTTACCTCATACTAGTAGCATTTGCCAAAGCATCCTACTTCATTCTAGATTCTCCACCATGTACATGGTTTTTAAAGTGGTTTCGAAATTAGCAAAGAGTATGACAATATCCGACCTCGGTCTCTTTAACAACCAAACGCTTATTTCACACCGTGGTCATTTTATAAAACATTTTTAATAATAAGTCCATGAAATAGTTTATATCTTCATATAAAGATATCTATATACTTATTACAAAAGTATAAATATATTCACAAATACCGAGGAAGATTTCTTTCAATCAATTTCAAAAATAATTTATAAATCTCTCTTAAACCATTTGTTTAAATCAATTATAAATATTGGGTTTATATTAGTTTGGAGCTAATAAATTAAATAAGTGATGTATTTCAACATTAAATTGTTTAAATAAATATAAACTAAAGAAAATAAAGTTTTAAAAACTTTATTTTGAGAATTTGGAGAGAAAATGACCATTTATTGATTTTAATCGAGTCAATACAACAATATTGGAAAATATTGTCAATATTAACCTTTTGTTGAATTTAAAATGAGAAATATGAAGAAATTATGTAATTTATTAATATAAAAGATGAAATATTGTTTAAAATAATATTTTGACGAATAAAAAGAGTTAAAATGATTTGTTGTAATTTATTTGGAAAGAAAATAATTTTTGTAGAGCTTGTTGGATTAAAAATAGTGTTTTTGTAATAAAATAGTGTAATTGTGTAATATTGAGAAAAATAGAGTTATAACTTTTTATTGTTAAAATAAATTTTAATTTGTTAAACAACAATTTTATTTTCATAAAAATTGGTTGTATACATTTTTATTTGACTTTATTGTTAGTCTACAAGGTGGATCGTGTAGTGTATATGCGAGTACGTGTGACAAAATATATGACGTAACTAAAATAATATTAATCCAAGTAAATATAGAATAAGCATGCAAGAATTTTATACTGGTTCGGACCTCCCATCCTACTTCCAGTCTCGAAGCTCCCCTTCGGGGTTCGACTATCAAAAATACCTCGCTTCGCCCTGAGGAATAGGCATAGTTACAATGAGTTGTGCTTATCAAATGTGTGTTCTAATACGACACGGATGTTGACCAATTAGTACAATTGCTTCCAATATATTTTTAAGGAATATTGTCTATGTAGAACTGAGTATATGGAAGAATGAATACAAGTAAAGATTGCTAGAGTGCAGAGATCAAGAATATAGAAAAGAGTATAGAATTAGAAAGTGTAAGTGAGTCAGGTAGATTCTGTTCTCTTGATTCTTGATGCTTCATATAGCTATAGATAGGTGTCTTGAGTAGTTTCATCTATTAATGAATGCTTTAAAGTTGCTTCTGTTGATGGTGAAGAGTTGTGCAAAGAGAAGAGGAGATGTCCATTCACATGTAGTAGTTGCAGTTCATTTCTGAAGGTCGAGTTTGAATTCAGACGTTCGGTATTTGTTTCAGACATCTGATACTATATATTTTTTGAATATAGTAGAAGATCAGACGTCTGAGTGCTATTACCAGATGTCTGGTTTAGCCTGATTGTTGTTCTAGAGAACTATTTCAGATGTCTGGCATGTGCACCCAGACGTCTGATATGGTGAATATTAGTTTTTGTGCATCTTTTTTTTACTTCCTTCTACCTATCGACTTGTAATCTTTTGTAGTGTCCTTTGAGCCTTGTTTTTTGTCTTTCTAGTGATGTCGTTCTAGCAAGTACTTGTATATATAAATATATATGTATATTCGATTTTCATTGTATAGTTGTTGTCATCGAAACCGTAGATTGGATTTTCTAACATTCTCCCCCTTTTTGATGATGACAACTATACAATGTACTTAGATATAATTTTATAAATCTCCCCCTGAATATGTGCTTACCATTATTTCTCCCCCTTTGGCATTATCAAAAAGTATATCAATTTACTGTAATTACGCAGAAGTAACAAACCAAAAAAAACTTTTTATAATCATTAAACATAGTGATTACATGCATAGATTTTTTTAGTTCATTACAATTCAAAAGATGGAACCTAAAAAATATCTAAGGATCTTTTAGGGAAGCTTTAGCTTGATCATCTCCTTCATCTTCGTTCTTGAAAGAAATAGCTTGTATTCTAGGAGATGTTGGAGTATATTCGAGAGGTTCTTTTTCCTCTTCAAAAAGTTTAGAATGTTTTGAAGGAGGAGGAGAAGGCATTGGAGTTGGCCAATCTTCCGAAGGTGGTGTAGGGCCACTGACTCATTGAAGAACCTCTTTTAGAATAGATAATGTTGTTGAAAGTGATATTTCAACTGTGGCTAGGCAAGAAGCAAAAATTGTTTCAAAGCTATCGATACACTTAGCCAATAATTTTTGATTTCTTGATAAGATAAGTTGATTTTGGACAGTTAAGACTCGAATACTTTCATTTGGATTAGTTTCAGTGAGAATCTCCAAAATGTCGTCTTGGCATGGATAATCAAAAGGTGCAGGAGGAGGAGGAGTGTGATCGAGATGTTGCTCTTCTTCTTGTGATGGTTGTGGTGGTTGTTATTGGGGTGGAGTCCTAGGTTGACTATCTTGTTGACGACGTTGCGTCCATTCTTCAAATGTCATAAAATCAGGAGGATTTTCTGGTAAGTGCATAAGAGAAAAGAATTTTGTGGAGGCGTATTTGGGAGAAATCTCCTCAAAATTCGATAAATATGATGGAATGTTGTGGGCTTGCAGAAGGCGCATGATGTAGGTAGGATAAATGATTGATGGATGTGATCGAGTCCAATAATGTTTAAGCTCGTCCAACATGAATTTCGCCCAATTTACCCGCGTACCACTAAAGATAGCATATAGAGTTTTGTGCTCTAATTTTGTTATTTTCTCATGGCTATCAAGGCGAGGAATGATTGTGTTGATAATCATCCTAGTGAGAAGTATTGCCTTAGGTTGTAAGTATTTTGAAGAAAATATTGGCATTTCATCTTCCCAAATTTGATGGGTAATATTATCTCTTGGTTTGAGGCGCATATCTGGGTTGTTATACAAATATTCTCCGAAGTCGGAACAACCTAGAGTACGGCATATAATTCCCGGAGTAAGTCGAATAGTGTTGCCGTAAACACTTGACCAAAGCCAATTATCATCATTATCGGCATTCCATACGGCAGTGCTATCTAGATTAGTGTAGAAAAGGAATATTGCAAGCTGGTCGATTTGGATATTATTCGAATTGAAGGAAATCAACTGAAGTAACCCAGCATTTTCACACATCTCATCCAAACCATACATAGGGAATTTAAGCAAATTATAAAAAGGACCTGTGTGTAGCCTTTTCTTTTAAATATCTTTATATATTTTGATGGAATGAGGTACTCGATTCATCCACTTCTCAATTTGATCATCAGAGCACACTTGTGGGTTGGAGGATGTAGCTTGTTCTTGCTTTCGCTTAGAAATTCTAGGGTTTTTAGTTTTGGGCTCCATGAAATCGAGCTAATTTATGGAGATAGCGATCCGAAGAATTAGGGTTTTTGATTTGAACGAGAAACGAAATAAATGTGAGGCAGAAATTTGGGAAAAATAGTCGTTATAAGGTTACTGAAGGGCGTCGATTGAATTTCAGACATCTATGAAGTGAATCAGACGTCTGATTTTAACCTAGTATGAAGATAGTAAATATGTTCAGACATCTGTATGTTGTTGGCAGATGTCTGGAATAGATAGAGTTGTAAATTTTGAAGACAAAGAGTTTTGTCAAACGTCTGGATATAGATTCAAACGTCTGAAAATGGCCTTATTGTTATGTTAAGAAGGCAGATACTTCGTTCAAACGTCTGGTAACAATTTTAAACATCTGAAATAGACCATTGTGTATTTTATATGAGGCAGAGATAATTTTCAGACCTCTGGATGTTTATATCATACGTCTGAGATATGCACAGTTGTAAAAAAATGGTGTGATACAAGGGTGTCAGACGTCTGAGGGCATTGTTCAGCCGTCTGAAATGTCCAGTATGTCTAAAAATAGTTTATTTTGAAAGGTGTTGCTTAATTTTCGAGAGATTGATTTTAGTGAAAAATAATACTATTATTTTTGAAAAAAAATACAAATATAATTAAATGAAAATACAATGAGAATAAACAAATTTATTTAGATGAAGATGGAGCATTGCGATCTTTAGATTTGTTATCCCTCTATGGCTTGAGTAGAGACCAAATATTTCCATGTTCGTTGGTTCTTGGGGAACCAGAGATTTGCTTAGGTGGAGGATCCCAAGGTGTACGATAAGAGGTAGAAGGATCCAGAGGATTGCAAGTAATCGGAAGTGGTTCATGTACATCATTTTTTCGTGAATTGCAAAATTTGATCGCTACTTGCTCTAGAAAACTCAGTCGTCTCGCAATGACTTTTTGTTCGAAGTATAGTTCGCGTTGTAACTCTATTTGTTGCTTTTGGTAATGATGTATATCATCAATTTTCTCCTTGGTGGTAGGAGAGACAAATAGAGATCATTTGGACCATTTTTTATTGGGAGTGAATCCTGCGTGGTAGGAGGACCACTTATAGGTCGGCTCTTGACCTGGTGTAGGAGTAGGAAGTCGATGAGGGGTATCTGCTGAACTATCCGAGGTTAGTGTTGAAAAAGAGAGGTGAGAGTTGTCGGAAGATATGTTTTTTGTTTTCCTTTTATTTGTTTTAAAAGGAACCAATATAACATCTGTATTTTATTTGTAAAAGAAGGAGTTATTTACTCATGTTTTTAAGAGTTTATAAATAGTTATTTTCAGAAAACAAACATTGTAAAGGAATTGTTGGTCAGTGTTAAAAGATTTTGTTTGTGGATTAAAACTTTTTAACCAAAAATAGAATGAATGAAATTTAGAATTAGCTGATAAGATCATTAAGAGAATATATTCCTAAATCTCGTCGTAGTTTAACAAATGTTTGTTCATTTAGTGGTTTTGTGAAAATATCTACTATTTGATTCTCAGTATTTACGTATCCTAATGTAATAAATCCCTTTTCTACATTGTCGCATAAAAAATGATGTCATATATCTATGTGTTTAGTACATGAGTGATTTACAGGATTTTTCAATAAATTTATTGCACTTGTATTATCATAATATATTGGTGATTTATTTACAACTTTTTCGAAATCCTTAAGCGTTTGTTGCATGTATATCACTTGTGCACATGCTAAGGCCGTTGAAATATATTCGGCTTCGCAAGTGGATAGAGAGACACTGTTTTGCTTTTTGCTAAACCATGAAACCAATGATTGTACGATAAAATGACACGTTCCGCTAGTACTCTTACGATCTGTTTTACATCCACCGAAATCCACGTCGCTATATGAAACAAGTTTAAATGATGATCCCTTAGGGTAAAGCAAACCGTAATCTCTAGTACTAGATAAATATCGTAAGGTACGCTTAACAGCTCTTTGGTGAGACTCTTTTGGTTTTGCTTGAAATCAAGCACAAAGATATACGCTCATCATAATGTCGGGTCGACCAGCCGTCAAATATAGTAAAGAACCAATCATACTATGATATAATTTTTCATCAAAATCTTTTCCATTATCATCATTTTCTAAGTGAACACTAGTACTCATTGGTGTTGGTTTGATCGATGTTTTATCCATTCCAAAACGACGTAATAAATCGTTGCAATATTTTTCTTGATGAATAAAAATACCATTTTCGAGTTGTTTTATTTGTAAACCTAGAAAGAAATTTAATTCACTCATGTGACACATTTCAAATTCACTTTTCATAATTTTTGAAAATTGAGCACAAAGATTTTCGTTAGTTGAACCTAAAATAACATCGTCTATGTAAATTTGTACAACTAAGATGTCATTATTTTCTCGTTTAATAAATAAAGTCGTATCTATTTTACCTATTTGAAAACCAGATGCAATTAAATGATTCTTAAGACGTTCGTACCAGGCACGGAGGGCTTGCTTTAAACCATATAAGGCTTTGTGCAATTTAAAAACATGATCAGGATATTTTTCGTGAACAAACAATGGGGGTTGTTCAACATATACGTTTTCTTTAACAAACCATTTAAAAAATCACTTTTAACGTCCATTTGAAATAATTTAAAATTGTGATGACTTGCAAAAGCAAGTAATGTATGTTTGGCTTTGAGTCTTGCTACTGGAGCAAAAGTTTCGTCATAGTCGATACCTTCTTCTTGATTATAACCATGAGGGACTAAAAGTGCTTTATTCCTAACTATATTTCCATTCATCTGCTTTGTTTTTAAATACCCATTTTGTTCCAATATCTGATTGATTTTCTGGTCTTGGTACTAATTCCCAAACATTATTACGTTCGAATTGATGTAATTCTTCTTGCATGGCTATTATCCAAAAATCATCGTTTTGAAGCTTATTTATAATTCTTTGGTTCAAAATTTGACTCAAATGCAATATGACTTATTTGGTTAAATTGATTTCTAGTTACTATGGAATTAAGATCCTCAATGATATTATCTTTTGGATGCTCTTTTAGAATTCTATGAGTTGACACTAGAGTATTATTTTGTGCATTTGTTTCATTATTAAATGAGTTTGTTGTATTTTTTATAGGAATAATTTCTTCATCGTCATTAGTATGATTGTTAAGGAAATTTTCATCAAATGAAACATGTAAACTTTCTTCAATTGTGTTAGTACGTTTATTAAAAATTCTATATGCCTTGCTACGACCCAAATATCCAACAAAAATTTCTTCATCGACCTTTGGGTTGAATTTTCCTAAATTATCTTTTGTATTTAATATAAAACATTTTTATCCGAAAGTTTTAAAGTATGATACTTTAGGTTTTCTTCCAAAAAACATTTCGAAACAAGTATGTTTAGTTGTAGGTCGTATGGTTACTCGATTCAAAACATAACAAGCCGTAGCAATAGCTTCAGCCCAAAAATGTTTTGGTAAACCACTACTATTTAATAGTGTTCGTGCACATTTTTGTAAAGTACGATTTTTTCTTTCCACTACACCATTCTATTGTGGTGTATGGGGAAAAGAGAAATTATGACTTATGCCCTTTTTATTACAAAAATTAGTAAAAAGATCATTTTCGAATTCTCCACCGTGATCACTTCGAATATTTTTAATTTTCAAATCCATTTGAGTTTTAATTCTTTTAGCAAAAATTTTAAACTTACCAAAAGTGTCACTTTTATGTTTTAAAATAAGGTAAATGTACATCTTGAAAAGTCATAAACTATTACAAAAACATATGTTGTGATTTATAGATCGTACTTGAGTTGGACCAAATAAATCTAAATGTTATAATTCTAATGGTTGTTTTGTAGAAATATTATTTTCAGATTTAAAAGAGCTTTTCTTTAGTTTTTCAATTTGACAAGCTTCAAATAAATTTTCTACTTTATAATTTATTTCAGGTAAACCTCTAACTAGCTCATATTTTGCTAACTTATTAATATATTTAAAATTAATATGACAGAATTGTTTTTTCCATAACCATGGATCGTCACGTTTGGCGGTTAAGCATAAGTTTGAATTTCGATTTATATTTATATTTAAGACATAAATATTTTTGTTTCTAAAACCCTCAAAGATAAGTTGTTTGTTATTGTCGAAAGTATTAGATCTATCTTTTTCAAAATTAATTTGAAAACATTTATCGCATAATTGACTAATGCTAAGTAGGTTGTGATTTAAACTTTCTACTAACAAAACATTTGTAATAATAGGAGAGTTAGAAATAACAGAGTTGATGACTTCTCCGATGCCAACGATGTATCCTTTTGAGTTATCTCCAAAAGTTACAATTCCACCATCGATATATGCTATATTTGATAGCTTTTTTGCATTTCCGGTCATATGCTTGGAGCAGCCACTATCAAGTATCCATTTATCCTTATTTTTTATTTTGGGTACCTGCAAAATAAAAATGATTTAATTGGTACCCATATACTTTATTAGGGTCCTAGATGTCAAGAGGAGCAGGTAGCCACACCCAAGAAGGTTTGGTACTTTTATGAACATAATTTTTATTATAGACTACATTATCTAGAAAATTATTAGTATGTTTTTGTCTAATTAAATTGTTATTTGTCTTAGGAATCCAAAATTTTATGTTTTTGGTATTCGTATTAGACTTAGGTGATCTTTTAGTCTTTTGATAAATAAAATTATACTTCTTAATATTATTCCCTTTTTGTTTAGGAATATTTTTAAATCCTATTCCATTTCTATTACCTGAAGGTTTTGAAGTTTTGATGAGATTTTCCAAATCTTGTTTTCCTTAATTAAATTTTGAAACATTATTTGTAATTTTATCTAATTTTTCTTTTAATTCAAAATTTTCAAAATTCAATGTTTCTATATTATTTTTCAAGTTGATATTTTCTTTTAACAAGTTATCCTTTTCTAGTTTAACTTTTCCAAAATCAATAGATATAGTCTCATATTCAATTAAACTATTTTTTATGAGATAATTCTAGTTCCTACTCTAAAACAATTTTTTCATCTTTTAACATTCTTATTTCAAGTTCTAATCAATTTATTTTGGCTATGTGTTCTTTATTCAATTTTTTAATTTATCTAATTTATCATCTAATTCCATGCTAAGCTCTATTAATTCATCATAGCTAACTTTGGGACATACCTTATCAGTTTGTGCGATAAAACATACATTAGCTTGTTCTCCGTCACTATCGCTGTCACTATCTGATGATGATGAAGAATCCGAGTCATCCCATGTAACTTCGAAAGCTTTCTTCTTTTGAATTTTTCAAATTTCTTCTTCTTTTTATCATTGTTGAGCTTGGGACAATCTTTCTTCATATGTCCAAATTGATCACATTCATAGCATTTGATCGATGTTTGATTTGTTGAGCTTGATTTTCTTCCTTTCTGAAATCTGGTCATTTTCATAAACGTCTTGAATTTGTTGTAGTTTTTGACAATAAGTATGATTTCTTCTTCGTCTAAGTCGGAGTCTTCATTTGTTTCTGGAAATGCTAAGTTTTTCTTCTCCGAATTTTTTTCTTCTTGCCTGCAGATTAGCTTCATAGGACATTAAATTTCCCATCAATTCTTCAACTAAGAGTGTTGAGAGGTCATTAGCTTCTTCGATAGCTAATACTTTTCTTTCCCATTCTGGAGTTAAAGAATTGAGTATTCTAGATACAAAATCAAAATTTATGAATTTAACTCCTAGTGCCATTAAATCATGTTGAATAGTTTGGAATCTAGAGTACATATCCACTATAAATTCATTTTGTTTCATTTTAAATGATGAAAATTGATTTTGTAAAATTGAAATTTTAGTTTGCTTAACTTTGTTCGTGCCCTCGTGTGTAACTTGTAAGGTATGCCAAATATCATATGCAGTGTTATATAACATTACGTGAAAATTCATTCTTATCCAATGAACAAAATAAAACATCCATAGCTTTGACATTATTAGAAGCTGTGGTTTTTTGTGCATCATTCCATGTGTTCATAGCAATGGTAGGTGCTTCATATTTATTTTGAGTGGCTGACCAAATTTCTAATCCATTAGCTTCCATAAAGATTCTCATACGTGTTGACCAATATGCATAATTAGAACCATTAAAAAGTAGAGGACGTGCTGTGGATTGGCCTTCTTGAAAAATACTTGTCTTATTAAAGTGATTCAAATACGTGTTACTGTACTTTGATCAAACCTGCTCCGATACAAATTGTCAGTCTACGGGGTGGATCGTGTAGTGTATATGCAAGTATGTGTGCCAAAATATATGATGTAACTAAAATAATATTAATCTAAGTAAATATAGAATAAGCACACCAAAATTTTATACTGGTTCGGACCTCCTGTCCTAAGTCCAGTCCCGAAGCTCCCGTTCGGAAATTGACTGTTAAAAAAACCTCGCTTCGCCCGGAGGAATAGGCTTAGTTACAATGAGTTGTTCTTGTTAAATGTGTGTTCTAATATAACACGGATGTTGACCAATTAGTACAATTGTTTCCAATATATTTCTAAGAAATATTGTCTATGTAGAACTGAGTATATGAAAGAATGAATACAAGTAAAGGTTGCTAGAGTGCAGAGATCAAGAATATAGAATAGAGTATAAAATTACAAAGTGTAAGTAAGTCATGTAGATTCTATTCTCTTGATTCTTGATGCTATATATAGTTGTAGATTGGTATCTTGAGTATTTGCATCTATTAATGAACGCTTTAAAGTTGCTTCTGTTGATGGTGAAGATTTATGACGAAAAGAAGCGGAGATGTCCATTCGCATGTGGCAGTTGCAGTTCATTTCTGAAGATCGAGTTTGAATTCAGACGTCTGGTATTTGTTTCAGACGTCTGATACTATATATTTTTCAAATATAGTAGAGGATCAGACATCTGAGTGCTATTACCAGACGTCTGGTTTAGCCTGATTGTTGTTCCAAAAAACTATTTCAGACGTCTGGCTTGTGCACCCATACGTCTGATATGGTGCATATCAATTTTTGTGCATCTTTTCTTTTACTTCCTTGTACCTATCGACTTGTAGTCTCTTGTAGTGTCCTTTGCGCCTTGTTCTTGTCTTTCTAGCTAGTACTTGTATATATAAATATATATGTATATTCGATTTCCATTGTATAGTTATTGTCATCGAAACCGTAGATTAGATTTCCTAACATTTAAAATAAGAGAATTTGTGTATTTGTTGATATAATAGGCTAATTATGTACATAAATTACATTTTCTTTAAGTAAAAATAGACTTGGGCTTATTTGGGTAAGGTTTAAATCCATTAACCCATTATCTGGATGTTTCTGGTAAGAAAAGAAAGCACAGTACGTACCTTTTCTTATCTTCTTCTCAAAATAGAAAGCATACAGTAGAAAGAAATTAAGCAAATTAATGGCCTCCTTCAACTAAATCTCCATTTCCACTCAAAATTTACTTCAAATAGAAGAAGAGGATCACTAAAAAAAGATTATACAAGGTAATCATACCCAATACTCAAAGATTTCATCAAAAATCTTAGAGTTAGGTATGAATTGTTTATGACCAGTTTATTTTGTTTTGCATGTTCACGTTTCAGTTAATACAGGTTATTAGAGCTCCAATTCTTCTCAAAAGCTTGCAACTTGCTATTAAAACTTTGCTAAATCATCAGATGAGTTCAAAGCTCATAATTGCTAGCTGTAAAAAATGAATTTTCTATGAGAAGTTTGGCTAAATCGTTTACTGTATAGAAAGTTTTCTCTGTTTATAGTTCTTTGTTAAAATCTTGTTCTGGTTGCCACTTTGAGTGGTTATATCTCTTTGTTTTTGTCCTAAAATGTTGTTGGATCTTTTTCTGGTTGTAGCTTGAATGTCACTCTATGTGCACGTCAATTTTCATTGCCTGAAACAACATGTAGCTGTGTTGAAATTGTGCTCAAAGATTGAATCGTGCAAGAAAATGAATTGGGAAAAATAAATAAATAAATTCCCGTAGCTATGGTCGACCTTTAGGTCAACCACATATTTCCCCAAGTCGACCGTACGGTCGACCTAATCGACCTGGCGGTCGACCGGGCAGTCGACCTGAGGAATAGTGTGGTAGACCTTAAAGTCGACCTGATATTTGCCTATTTTTCCTTTGTTTTTGCGACTTGATTTTGCAGCATTTGCCTTTGAATTGCTATGGTTTTGTCACTTGTTTTGATGCAAAATTTGAGATGATTTTCTAGAGCTCTAATCTATCAATATATGAGAAAAATTTATGGTCAATCCGAGTCCCGGATTGATGAGTATTTGAGTTGTTTTCAAATGTTGAATTTCAGTGGTTTTATCGATTTTTGTCGTTTCAAAAACAAGTTTTTTCGAAATAATTTTTTTAAATAATTTTACAAATCAAATGACTTTGAAATAAATATTTTCTAATATTTATAAATTATTTCTTTTAATTATTTTAAATTATTTAAATTAGATGTATTTCCTATAATAAGGGGAATTTTCAAATAAATGCCTTCAAAATGGTTTCAGAAAATTGTTTTAAAATCTCATTTTCTTAAATTATTTTATAAATAATATATTGATTTTATAAATAATATGCACTATTTTTACACTTTTTGGGTGTATGAGAAAGAGGATTAAACGATTTAGTAAAACACGTGGTATGGGACAGGTGAGTTTATTTTTTTGGTTAATTCCGAACTTGTACGATTGAAACTATTCATGTATATTGATTTGTGTTAATAATTGAGATTTGCCATTTTATGGCTTGTTTTGAGAATTATAATTCTTCTTTTTAGGAATTATCTAAGATGGCCGATATTTGGCAAGATTAGGGGTTCGAGATCTTCTGTTATTGGAGTTATAATATATGAAAACCCTATATATATTGTTTTACTTGCCGATGAGATGAGGCGAGTCTTGAGATGAGATTTCTCTATTTTAGAAATTATGGTTTATGATAAACCATTTTGACATTTTATTGTACTTGCCGATAATGTGAGGCAAGATATGAGATTTCTGAGATTTGAGATTTATTTTTATGATGTGGAGTTAACTAGCTGTTAGTAAATCGTTTAGTACGAGCTTGTTGTATAAGATGCAGTTAACACTTTACGAGTTCCTATTTGAGAGTTTGTGACACATCCCCGAGTATGCAAGTGCTATAGACCATCGGGTCATTTGAGTTATGTGACTTCAATCACCACGAGTTATGTGACTTCGGTCCGTAGGATCGATTTCACCCTAGAGGGGGGGTTGAATAGGGTGGTACTAATAATAATAAAAATTAATGCGGAAATAAAAGCAATCACAAATAATAAAACAGAAAGATAATGCAGAAAAGATCACAGACAAATTTACCTAGCTTCAGCAAAACCCTGCCTACGTGCTGCCTCCAAGGTTTCTACTAGAAATTAAGTAGTTAGACGCTTACACACGTAAAATTACAACATCCTCTAATGACTAACCTAACTCTATGCTCAAAAATCTGCCACAACTCAACCACTGAGTTGCGAATTCTCAAACTACACCACAATAGTTCGTAACCTAGTCACACGACTAAAAAGTTACACGGTTTAAAAAGAAAATTACAGCTGAAAATAAAATAAAGAGAAAACCTTATAAAAATTTAAGCCCAAGCCAAGAATGAAGACCGGCCTAATTAGAAAAATAAGGATGACTTCCTATTTTCTTTTGTTTTTGTAACCGTTCTTTCTTCGTTACTCTTCTGATTTTAGGGTTTCTTCCAAATTGAAGCGCCGCTTGATTTTCGATCGGTTGAGGTGATTAATTTGATTTGCTTTGCTTCGTCAATCATCTCCTGGCTTTGATTGGCTTTCGACTACTTCAATTTGATGAGTTCGAATAATTATTACTGGTATGCGATTTCCTTTTATTTATTCTTATTGATATGCACGAATTTGATTTTCTGCCAACGATGATATGGGAACTTATATAAGAAACGAAATCCTATTATTTCGTTCGTATGATTTGAATTCTTGAAGTAATTTTGTTCGGCCATTCGATTTTTCTTGAATGCTTGTGATATTTGCTGACTTGTTCCATCTCGTACGTATACTCCATGAATTTGAATTTTGGTTGCGTTCCTTTTGGCATTTGAATTTGTTTCTTGTTCTTTTCCTACGTGACTTCGGCACTTTGAATTTTTGAGATAATTGACATGGTTCCGTTCTTTTATGACTTGTTCATTTGTGTTCCACCTGCTATTTACCTTCCTTGCTAACTTTGATTTGATGACTTCATTCAGACTGCTACCTTGACATTTGAATTTGTATTTGAACTACTCTAAATTGTTTTTCGAACTGCAAATCATCAACTTTGATTTTCTTCCATTTTGCCTTTTGTATTCTCTAGTTTACCACAGCCTGTACTCATTCATGTTGCATTTGTAATTTTGATTTCTTTGATTTTATGATCCTGGTTCTTGTGCGTTTGTAACCTGCTAGCTGAGTTATCCTGTTTCCTACATACTTGTGCTATTATGTATATGTATATAATTGCATATATGCATACGTATAGATTTATAGCTTTGGCCAGTTGGTCCAGTGCTTCATTGAGTTCATGCCATTTACTTGGTGCTCCATTGCTCTGCGCCTGACCATTTGTTTGCTTGTACGCACAGTTTGTACCACTGGGTGATTTGGTCTGCTTCATCAATATATATGCATGTGTATACATACATACATACATACATACATACATATATATACGTGTGTTTATGTACTGTCATATTGTATTGCTCTGACCAATGTTTGAGTTCAATGATGACCTTGTCTGTTTATAGTGGTTCTGTTTTGTTACAGTACTCCATACCTGAACCGATGTTGCTGTAGTTGCATGTACACATGTCTGAATGCTTACATTTTGGTCTGGTGAAATCTTTGCATTGTGTTGTGTGTTGTGGTATGCACTTGTGTACTTGTTGTAGATGTTGAAGTTTGTTGTTGAATTTTTGAACTGATTGCACTTGTCTGGTGAACTGCTGTTGCATCTATGTTTGGATGTACATGTTCAAGTGACTTGGTTGCATATGAATTCGTTGTTGCATTTCACTATTCACTGTCTTGTGCCATTGTGTGCCTCTGGTCTAGTCTTGGTTGTAATCCTCTGGTTTTCATGTAGCATGTCTGCTCTACTCCGACCACTCTTGTGTTGTCTCTCTTTTGTTCAACTGAGTTGTGTCTTCATGTATACAGTCACGCTAATTTTCTCTGGTTGCATACATACTCATGGATATACATTTATACATATGTATGTATATATGTGTAATTATGTAATACACATGTCTATCCATTTATACTTGATTTGTGCATGTGTGTATTTGCATCTGTGTTGAATCCATCCTTGGCTCGGGTTTGACTTGTGCTTACCTGTTCCTTTAGTTTTAACACGCAAGTGTATATCGGTGTGCATGGCCTTGTGGCATGTACAGTGATACACTGCATGTCTCAAGCAGTTCATGTATGATAAATTCAAAACAAATGATGACGAACAACCCAAATAACTGAGGCAAATGATATTTTCAAAACACACACTTTAATTTGCACTGCAAAATATTTTCTTTTTCCATTTTACTCCATCAATGTTTATTTTGCAGATAAGTCAGATGCTGAATACAGATGAGTTGAAGATCAAATATGAGTGTTGAGTGAATTATGTAGTGAGGTGAACAATGGATGAAAAATTGTATATTGAAAATCGTGTTGTAATTGAAATTGTATTGTAATTGACAATGTGTAAATGCATAGTGAGAGCTTAAATTTGTACTATTCAAATTTGTAAAAAAATATTTGTTTGAATGTGAATTCTGTGTTATTTATTTTATTCAACAAATATTTATTTAATTATGTGAAAAATAAAATAGTACAATAACAAATACATTTAAACGAATATATATATTACCATCAAACAAAAATCACAAACTAGTACACTAACATATTCTACAATCTCCCCCTTTTGATGATAGCAAACATATATTAAGATTTTGAATTTATTGTATGTATTTGGTTGATAAATTCTATTAGCTCTCCCTATTTGAATGCTCCTCCTACAACAAAGCTTCCCTTACATAGATGCATGTAGTTAAAACTGAAAAAATTAATTAACAATAACTTTGAATAAAAGAACTCTCGAATATTATTAGGAATGTCACTCAAAAATCAAAATATTAACCTCTCTCCCCCTTTTTTGTGATCAAAAATAATAATAGTAATTGAAATAGCTACGATTTTCATTGAAAAAATATAAAATCAAATCAAAAGGGAAATATTAATTTCAAATTCCAATTAATCAAACAAAAATCATAATATTTTATTAATTAGATACAAACTACACTTTAGAGAAATGGTAGGATTATGGAAAATTTATATAGTGACAAGAGCTTGATATTTTCAATAAAGGAATAATTTGTGCATTTTATCTTTTCAAATATTATACAAAAAAATGTGAAGCACTTACTAACCATGCATAACCGTGAGGACTTTTAAATGAGGTTAGTAGTTACCTTTTTTTTAAATGTCAAGTATTTTCTAACCATGCATAACCGTGAGGACTTTTAAATGAGATTAGAATATACTTGATATTCATCCCTTTCTTATATGCGTCGCATCCATGCATAACTGCGAGGACTTTTAAATGAGAATGGAAGCCATATATGGAAATTCAAGTAATTCACCCATGCATAACCGCGAAGGCTTTTAAATGAGAGTGAATACTTTAGGATATAATTATTTTACAAAAAAAATATTTCCTTATTTTTAAATACCAAATTCTGCACAATATATTATGATGTATGGATTGACAGAAAGGTGAAAGTGATAGAAATGATGATGAAATAAGTACTAATCTAAAAATATTATAAAATTTGTTTAATTTTCGTGAAATTATAAAATTATACTTCCTCTTGTTATGAAATATAATTTTATCACTATACATCACTTTTCAAGCACTATAATAATTTTGATAAGTTCTAAAAGATTCGATTGGTCAATGATTATCTTTTCTAGAGTACATCTCCTTACTGAAATAAACTAGAGTATTTTTAACATGATGAAAGCCCAAGTTTCAAAAATTAAAATAAGTGAAAATCAATTTTCTGTAAGGGGGTTTTGTGAAAATGACTTCTGGTTGAAAATCAATATAAATAATTAAATAATTGCAAAAATGATTTCAACATGAGATGATATCAGATCCCAATTGTATTTGAGGTATTCATGGTGATATATAGTGGTATATAAGAAAAATGTGCACTCCTTAACACTTGAATTGTTTTTTGAAAATTATAGCACGTCCATTTATATCAAGCACAAGTAAAGTAATCTATATTAAGCAAAAACACACACATTCAAAAAAAATCATCAAAGCAGTTTTTCATGACATTTCAAAGTGAATCAATAAAAACTAAAACAGAAAAGTTGTAGCATTATCGGTTAGCTTTCCAGAACTTCAAGAATTTCAAAAATCAAAGTTGAGATGTTTAAGATATGGCTTAAAAACTTCAACAATGTCGATGAAAACATAATTAACAATATGTAAACAAAAATTGAGTTAAGAGATCATACCTCATTTTCCTTCGATGCCGTGATATCTGAAATGTGATGATCTCCATCTAATCTTTATAGACTAAGGAACGTTAAATTTTAGTTTATCAATCACCTAGAACAACTTGAAATCTATCTCCATCAAATTTGTTCCTTAGCCCACTTATGTGTCCAAATTTTGGAGAAGACAAGTGACCTAACTAAGGATGTAAGACCACTATTATTATCTATCGAAATCTTTGGTACCTAAATTTGTCTATATAACAAACCTTGGCATCTACAATTATACCCTTAGGAATTCAAATTTGTTTAAATGTCAAACCATTTATATTTGTACCTTTTGGAATCCATATTTGTTTAATGGTTTTGTGTTTGTATATATTTCGATATTTATTATTGCCATGTTCGATATTTCCACTTTTTAGCATTTGGGTATTACACTTTTCCCTCTAACAGTGTTATTAGTCATTTGTTCATATTTTGACACTTTCGTAAATCCAAATCCTTTCCTTTTATTCACGAAGAATTGATTTTCTAAGAGCATGTTAAATGATTTTTCTTTAGTGAAAAATTTTCGAGTAATAAACTCAAGTTTATTAACTTTGGATTTTAAAAGTTTATTTTCATTTATTAGCTTCAAACAACAACTAATGGTACCATCTCTCTTTTCAAAATTATTCATTTTCAAGCCTATATTTTCATTTTCAAGCTCTCTAATTTTAGCCTCAATTTCTAGCATCTCAGTTTCAAAGAGTTGGAATTTTTTAAATTCAAATTTTTTAAAATCCTTGATTTTTTCAATCCCTTTTCAAACTCGTGATTTAATCGAATAATTTAAGATTTTCTCAAAATCACGTTTTCTTTTTCAAAGGTTTTGAAATTTTCGTTGACCTCGTTTAATTTCTTTTCGAAAATTGCACATTTAGAACTTTCCGACCTCTTAAAACTACCCAATTCTTTTTGCAAAATATTATTTTCACAAATCAACTCAGTTTCGTTCTTCTCCTGAATTAAAATTTCATTTTCTAATTTTTGAAAGTTTTCATGAAAACAGACAAATTCTTTTTCATAGTTCAAACACTTTTTGCAATTAGAATTTTTATTTTTCTTAATATTCTTAAGCTCATTTTCCAAATCATTATTTTTATGACGCAGTTTAGATTGTTCCCTTTTCAACTTACTATTTTTCATCTCAAGAGATTCATTATTTTCGATTAATTTTCGGCACATGAGAACTAAATCATGAAATGAAAGATCACTTATCTCATCGGCTATTGAATCTTCATCACTGCTATCTTTTGCAAATCCTGTCAAGCACGTTTCTTCAACTGAGTCGATTGTGGGGGATTTTTCACAATTGTTGACTTTTGTATCATATATTGTATCAAAAGTATTCTAGATTTCCTATGCACTTTCACAATGAGAGATATAGTTACAATTATTTCGATTAACATGAGAATATAGTATATGCATAACAAGAGCATTAACCATAGTATTTTACTTGTCTGCTATATCACACTCATTTTCAATAATATCCCAACATTTAGAATTAACTGATTTTAAATAAAATTCGATTTTAATTTCCAATTTAGAAAATGTGTTCCATCAAAAATAGGAGGATTAACACTGGACCGACTCTCGCTAGATTTGCAACTGAGGTTAGACATCCTTGCTATTTACCTTGCTCTGATACCACTTGTAGGATCGATTTCACCCTAGAGGGAGGGCGGATAGGATGATACTAATAATAATAAAAATTAATACGGAAATAAAAGCAATCATAGATAATAAACAGGAAAGATAATGCAGAAGAGATCACACAAAAATTTACCCAACTTCGGCAAAACCCTGCCTAAGTGTTGCCTCCAAGGTTACTATTAGAAATTAAGTAGTAAGATGCTTACACACGTAAACTTGTGATACCCGCTAATGATTAACCTCACTATACCCTCAAAACCCTACTACAACTCAGCCATTGAGTTTTGAATTCTCGAACTACACCATTGTAGTTCGTAACCTAGTCACACGACTAGAAAGTTACATGGTCTAAAAAGAAAATTACAACTGAAAATAAAACAAAACAAAGGCCTATAAAAATTTAAGCCCAAGCCAAGAATGAAGACCAACCTAATTAAAATAATAAGGATGACTTCCTATTTTCTTTTGTTTTTGTGACCGTTCTTTCTTCATTCCTCTTCTGATTTTAGGATTTCTTCCAAATTGAGGCGCCACTTGATATTTGATCAATTGAGGTGATTAATTTGATTTTCTTTGCTTCGTCAATCATCTCCTGGCTTTGATTGGCTTTCAACTTCTTTAATTTGATTAGATCGAATAATTATTATTGGTATGTGATTTCCTTTTATTTATTCTTATTGATTTGCACGAACTCGATTTTCTGCCGATGATGATATGGGAACTTATATAGGGAATGAAATCCTATTATTTCATTCTTACAATTTGATTTGAATTCTTGAAGTAATTTTGTTCAGCCATTCGATTTTTCTTGAATGCTTGTGATATTTTCTGACTTGTTCCATCTCGTACGTATACTACATGAATTTGAATTTTGGTTCCGTTCTTTTTGGCATTTGAATTTGTTTCTCGTTCTTTTCCTCTGTGACTTCGGCACTTTGAATTTTTGAGATAATTGACATGATTTCGTTCTTTTATGACTTGTTCGTTTGTGTTTCACCTGCTAGTTACCTTCCTTGCTGACTTTGATTTAATGACTTCAATTATACTGCTACCTTCACATTTGAATTTGTATTTGAAACTACTCTGACTTGTTTTTCAAACTGCAACTAATCAAGTTTGATTTTCTTCCATATTTCTTTTTGTATTCTCTGTTTTACCTGAACCTATATTCATTCAGTTGCATTTGTAATTTTGATTACTTCGAGTTTGTGATCTTGGTTCTTGTGAATTTGTAACCTGTTGCCTACATACTTGTGCTATTATGTGTATGCCATATATGCATACATAAAGATTTATAGCTTTGAACAGTTAGTCCACTGCTTTATTGAGTTCATGCCATTTACTTATTGCTCCATTGCTTTGCAACTGACCATTTGTTTGCTCGTACGCATAGTTTGTACCACTGGGTGATTTGGTCTGCTTCATCAATATATATGCATGTGTATACATACATACATACATATATTTATGCATATATGTATACATATGTTTATGTACTGTCATATTGTATTGCTTTGGCCAATGTCTAGGTTCAATGATGAGCTTGTCTATTTATAGTAGTTCGGTTTGGTTGCAGTACTCCATACCTGAACTGATGTTGCTGTAGTTGCAAGTACACATGTCTTAATGCTTAAATTTTTGTCTAGTGAAATCTTTGCGTTGTATTGTGTGTTGTGGTCTGCACTTGTGTACTTGTTGTCGATGTTGAAGTTTGTTGTTGAATTTTTGAACTGATTGCACTTATGTGGTGAACTGCTCTTGCATCTATGTCTAGTGTGTACATGTTCTTGTGACTTGGTTGCATATGAATTTGCTGTTGCATTTCACCATTCACTATCTTGTGCCATTGTGTGCCTCTGGTCCATTCTTGGTTGCAATCCTCTTTTTCATGTAGCTTGTCTGCTCTACTCCAACCACTGCTATGTTGCCTCCCTTTTGTTCAACTCAGTTGTGTCTTCATGTATACAGTCATGTTAATTTTCTCTGGTTGCATACATACTCATGTACATATGTGTAATTGTGTATTACACATGCCGTATCAATTTATACTTGATTTGTACATGTGTGTATTTGCACCTATGTTGAACCCAGCCTTGGCTCGGGTTTGATCTTGTGCTCAGTTGTTCCTTTAGTTTTAACACGCAAGTGTATATTGGTATGCACGGCCTTGCGGCATGTACAGTGATACACTGTGCATGTGTCAAGTTGTTCGTATATGAAGAATTCAGGATTATGAACAACCTAAATAACTGAGCAAATGACATTTCCAAAATACACACTTTAATTTGCACTGCAAAATATTTTCTTTTTCAATTTTACTGCGTCAATGTTTATTTTGAAGATAATTCAGATGTTGGATACAAACGAGTTGAAGATCAAATATGAGTGTTGAGTGAATTATGTAGTGAGGTGAACCATGTATGAAAAATTGTATATTGAAAATCGTGTTGTAATTGAAATTGTATGGTAATTGACAATGTGTAAATGTATAGTGAGAGCTTAAATTTGTACTATTCGAATTTGTAATAAAATATTTATTTGAATAAAATATTTGTTTGAATAAGAATTCAGTGTTATTTATTTTATTCAACAAATATTTAATTAATTATGTGAAAAATAAAATAGTACAAAAAATAGTACAATAAAAAATACATTTAAACGAATATATATATGTTTATTATCATCAAACAAAAATCATATACCAGTATACGAGCATATTCTACATGGTCACCACGAGTTATGTGACTTCGGCCACCATGAATATGACCTTCGAGTCCACGTGATAAGTACCTAATTTATAAATAGCACTGGACAAGAGTTTGGAACGTGCAACATTGTTTCGGCATTGCAATCGAGGATTTAGCCAATCTGATTTTTCTATGTTTTTTGAGTTTTCTGAGTTAATTACGATTTCACCATTTTTGAGATATCTTTGTTACATCGATAGCCTAGAGCTAAATAAGATGTTATGTATATATGGTGATTTCATTTTTATGAAAATTGAACTCTTTTTAGAGTTCCATGAGATTCTAGTTTGGAGATTTTGATGATTTCTCTTATGGCTTTTATATTGTTACTTACATTTATATTGAATGTCCTTGAGTATGAATTTCTTATGATGAACTAAATTTATTCATGCGACATCCCTTTGTGAATCTATGCCATGGTATTGTAATTGAACCATCCTTGTACCATTCCTTTATAATCAAAGGGAGATTTCCCTTATGCACTTACATCCCTTTTATCTGTAGCTAATTTCATTTTCTACTTAGCCTGGCATGTGTATTTATTACTCGAGTCAGATAGAGTTGCACTGTAATGACCCACCTTTCATTCCACAGAAAGACGCATCATTATTAGAAAGAAAGGGATAGCAAAGAGAAAGACAGAAAAGAAAGAACTAAAAAATACCAGAATCTCACAGTAGAACGAATAAAATATATTAATCACATAGTTATTACATAATATACATCATCTATTAGAGTTACATAGCTTAATACATCACAAATTAGACAGTTATAAAGATCTGTCCATTGTACAACTCAAGTTTCATACAAGACATCAACACAGCGGAACCACTATATATCTACATACGCTGAAGCCTCCTGCTCCAATTCTCCTCCATAATTTGTCAATGCTAACCTGAATCCCTTGGCTACTCGTAAAAATTTGAGTATCCAAGAGTTTAAGAAAACAAAAAATAAACTCTGGGTCAGACGTGGGTCTAGTGTGAGTAAACGGGTTAAAGTTGTTTAACTTTGAAAAACATTTGAAACAAAGGTATCTCGTAAGACCATGCCACAAATAAACATGTCGGGTTTTTACCTTACGATAACCAAAACATTTGATAGGAAATCCAGTGATATTATAATAGTGTCTAGGGTTTTCAAGTAAAATACAGAAATAGCTGGAATGCTTACATCTCACGTTCCAACATAGTTGGGCACAACCAAAACGTGTGGCACTTATTGGAGATTAGATTCCATACAATAGCAGGCCACTGGGGTACCAACTGTCACAGTACGTGGCCTAGATCACCGTACCAAGGATCTACCCTGATCCCCTGCAACACAAGACTGGAACTATCCCTTACTGGATAATCTCGAACAAGACAAACCCCACGGTTGGCGCTACCAACCGCCCACTAAGCCGAATAAAAAGGGACCTCTAGACAGGGGAAAATCTTGTCCTACTTGGGTGCTACCCACTTAGCCATGCTGCATCTCCCCTGTTTTAGTCATTCCCGGTTGATGAGGCTTGAGGCTACGATTACCTTTTTAGAACACGTATCTTAGAATGCTCATCGTCCTCCAATGACGATGGTCTGAAAGCATTCAATCAATACAAGTTTGTTCCGGCTTCGAACGAAACTGAATGCACTATCTCCCTACACTCATTTTGGAATCACCCTCAGAGTTAACGACAATATCCCTTGCGATCTCAATCTTCATCTCGAATCTAAAAGCACTATCCCCGTCAAACTAATTTTGGAATCACCCTCGGAGTTAATGACAATAGCCCTTACACTTCAAATCTTCATCTTGATCTTCACTTGAGATTTCACGACCTATCGTTTAATTTGGATCGATGTGGTTTTCGGATAGTCTCATTGAAATCCAAAACGCCGTCTTTTAATGTCCAAGTTGTTTAGGTTTAAACAATCTAATTTATCATTTAGGATAATATATTCACAGATAAATGATTCACATTTTCACAGATAGATAACCCTTATTATCACAATTCAAACAAAGCATCTCATATCACAAAGCAGCACAAATCACATATCAAAGATATCACATAATCCAAGGCATTCAATATCATTCAATCATCCACAAGGAAGATTAATTAGTCACGCCATTTCTAATTAATTTAAATAAATTAAATTAATTATTTCATTCACTTTTACATCTTGCTTAAGTAATTACAAACCAAATAATTAGTCATTCTTTAAATTATCCATCTTAATTAATCATCCTTGATTAATTATTCTTTAATTACATTAAATGATTAGCCTTTAATTAATCACACAATTTAATTATCCTTTAACCATTCACGGTAATTAACCTTTAATTGCTCTCATCAATTACATTAATTAATGATCCTCTAATTACTTTCATAACTTAATTACTCTTTTAAATTAATTACATTTAACAAGTAATCTTTAATTAATCACATTCATTAATCAACCTTTATTAATCACATTCAGTAACTAACTATCCTTAAATACTTACATTACTTAATTAACTCCTTAATTAATTATATTAATTAATCCTTTAATTAATTACACTAAGTAATCAATCCTTAATTACTTCCACTAAGTAATTATCCTTTTTTTAGTTACATTCAGTAATTATTCATTAATTACTTACATAAGTAATTACACTTTAATAATCACATTTAATTTATTTAATTAATTACATTGAGTAATTTATCCCTTAAATTACTTCCATTAATTAATTTCCCTTAATTATCCTTTTAATTTTAAGTAATTAACCTCTAATTACTTCCATTAATTTATTATTCTTTAATTAATTACCTTTAATTACCTAGATTAATTAACCCTTAATTAATCAAGTAATTTACTATTCATAATTAATTTAACCAACTATCTTAAATTAATTACATTTATTAATTATCTCTAAATCATTAGTTAATGATCCTTGAATTAATTACACACATTAACTATCCATTAGTTACTTCCATTAAGTAATTATTATTAGATTATTAATACCAATTAATTAACCCTTATTAATTACATTAAGTGATTAACTTTTAATTAATTATCTTTAATTAATCACCAACCTAATTAATTAAAGATAAATTCTTTATCTTTATTAATCACCTAATTGCATCATTAAACTTATTACATTTGAAACACTTAGGAATTTAATTACAAAATTAGTCTCCTATATAATTTCCTTAAACAAACAAATTTTAAAACATTTAACATTAAATTTAAACTTTGAAATTTTTTCAAAAACTTGTTTAAATAAATTGTTTTGAAAACTTGGTTAATTATCCCTTCAAAACTCAATCATTTAAATATACTTTAAAATTAGGCCAAACATTTTCATTTAAAAACTAATTATTTTAATAACTTTAAAACTTGTTAACATTTTACTTTGGAAACTTAATAAATATTTAACTTGGAAAGCCTGTTTTTGTTTGATTTTTAAGTCTTTATACCCTTTTCTTTAAGCTTGAAACTTTGAATTTCTTTTCTTTATATAAAACTATTCATGTTTTATTTTATTTTTAAAATCTGGTTAAAATTTCGTTTAAATTTAAAAACCAGGGACTTAAAGAAAAATCGACCCGATCCAACTTCGGTACTTCCCCGAGAAAATTCCCGAGCTACCCTCGATACACACTTCCAACCCTCTGCTTCGAGACGAACACGCGACTACATCGATAATCGAACTGTGCAACATCCTCTTCTCCAAAACCACGAAACCCAGGTAATATCATAGTGCACACGTGCACGTGCACGGCGACTCCACGCCACTCCGACCAACCTTCTGACCCTTGGCAAGTCGACGATCCTCTCGCTGTCACACACAGCCACCCAGAAGAAAGAATCCGATAGCAAAAAAAATCGAGCATTCGAACAAAAATCTGGAACCAATTAGATTAACAAAACTTCACCGCGATGACGAACTACACCACCGGAGCTCACGTCGCCTTGACCAGAGCCGCTACTCGACTTCCAGCTTCGATTCCCCCTCACGCGATGACCTACGATCCACCCTCGACGACGTGCGAACCCCTGGCAACCCCGACGACTACAACTGGGTAAAAACCCTACTTTATCTTCCTCTGGCCACTACGGTCAACTATAAATCTGGCGACCATTTTTTCAGAGATCATCATTCCCTAAGCCACCTTCGACAACAACCCCGAGCTTCCAATCATCATCGATCGCCGGCAATTGACAAAATACCCAAAATTGTTCAACTCCGCATATCTCGACTTATGCCAAACTAAAAATTATGATTTGATTTCTAAAATTCATCATATTGAAAAATGAATCACATTATAAAACCCAAACTCGAAATTTTAAACAACGGTTTTTGACTTATTTCTGATCATCAATGTATTTCTTATTTTTGAATTAATTACTAAATTAAAATTCTTGAAACCATTTTTAGATTTGATATTATGTTGTTATAATCATATTTGATTCAAAGATCCAAGCTTAATTTTGCTTGTATGAGGAGATTTAAATTTTTCCATAGGAAATTGAACCCTGTAAATAAGAACATAGAAGATATATATATATATATATATATATATATATATATATATATATATATATATACAGAAACTCATATATACACAAACATATCATATTGACAACATGCATTGACAACCAACATTCATGTAGACATATATACATTATCACAACAAATCTATCACATGCATCAAAGTTTAATCACATATTTTAAAATTGTTTTTAAAAGAAGGGTTTACTCACCAGTTAAAACAGAGAATAGAGGTTTTGATTTAAATTTGGAAACTAAAATTTGAATTGCTAGCTTGCTGTTGATTTTGCTTGATCTACTGCTTGATAGCTTGTTGTTCATCTTTATTATGTTTGCATGATCTCGGGTTGAAAAATTTGAAACAGATGTTGAATATAGCTTTGGTTTCCGGTTTTCAGTTCTTTAAGTTTAAAGAAGAGGAGAAAGATTGAAAAGGAGAAATCTTGAACTAGAAACAAAATAACCAGGTTTCTCTATACTTTTTAATGTATATGATTTAATTTTAAAGAGAAAGAATGTGTGCCACTTGTTAATACAAATTATACAAATGTCATTGCAAAATTTACTTAGCTTACAAATGTTAGAACAATGTATTATTATGTTTAACCCCTTATTTCAAAAAGTGTTTATATTTTTATATTAGTTATGTAATATGTTTATTTTTATTTATATATTTACAAGCTATTTTAATTCATGAGATAGTAAAAAATAAGAATATCAATCTTATTTAAATTTCAAACTATATAAATGTTCAATTTAACTTTAGTTAACTTTTAGAAAATTACTATGTTTATTTACAACCACATTTATTCTTATAAATTTTAAAAGAAAGCATATAAAAACAAAAGAAACGAATCTTTTATTATATCTTACTTTAAGCTTTTACATTTTTAAAATAAATATTTATCTTATGTTTTGGAAATAATGATTAACTTTTAAATAGCCTTTGAAAAAAAATTATATTGAGTTTAAACATAACTTCCAAATCATAATATGTATATACATATACATACATATATATATATATATATATATATATTATAATTTGAAAACATTTCTTTTATTAACTTAAAACCAAAGACTTCCTATTTACAATATATATATACCAATATATATATACATTATGCTTGGCCTGCTCTTATTTCCTTTTTTCCCACACCATCTATTTCTGATCATAGTCCTATTATACTGGACTGGGGCACTAGGAATGACAGAGGTCCTTCCACATCTAGTTTCTTCAACAGCTGGATTTCAGATCCTGAATTCTTACCTTTGATCGAGCAAGTCTGGGCCTTTCCCAAATTTGGCAATCCCATGTTCATCCTGCAATCAGAACTTAAAGATTGTAAAGCTTCTATCAAAGCTTGGTCTTTGCAAAAATATGGTACTGGTAACCTTCTATCAACTAAATTAAGAACTGAACTTAGTACCACACAAATTCTGATGCAGGATAATCCCTGTGATTTAGCGCTTTCGGATAAAGAGCATGAGCTAACCAAAAAATTGAAAATAGCTATCAAAACTGAATTACTTATGCTCTGTGCTAAAAACAGGCTTAACTGGGATATAAGAGGTGATAAAAACACTAAAAATTTTCATAATTCATTAAAACTAAAAAAGACTTCTACCTTAATTCACATGATTAAAGATATGCATGGTTTTGGAGTGAACACACAAACGAGTATAAAGCATTCCTTTCTTAGTTATTATAAGCATCTATTTGCTTATAGTAACACATATCCTAATTTGCATGTTTTAAATGACTTTACGCTCAAAACTATCACTAATGAGCAATCTGAAAATTTAATTAAACTTATCACCCGGGAAGAAATCCATGAAACTATTTCAAAAATGAAAACCATAAGCTCTCCTGGTCCTGATGGTTTTACAGCACTATTTTTTCAAAAATGTTGGCACATTATAAAATATGATTTTTGTAAAGCTATACAACATTTCTTCAAAACCAACACTTTATTGAGCGGCATTAATCATACTAAAGTTGCTCTTATTCCTAAGGTTAATCTTCCCCAAACTGTATCTGATTTCAGGCCCATTGCCTGCTGCAATGTTATTTACAAATGCATTGCTAAAATTATCTCTACTCACATGAAAAATTGCCTTTCCGATTTAATTTCTCCTAACCAAAATGGATTCATAACTGGGAGAACTATAACTGATAACATTTTACTATCGCAAGAACTTATAAAAGGGTACAATAGGAAAAACGTCTCTCCCAGATGTTTCCTAAAGTTAGATATTCAGAAAGCTTATGACTCTGTTCGATGGGAGGCTATCATTTCTATTATGTCTAGGATGAATTTTCCCTTACCTTTTTTAGCCTGGATATACACATGCATTTCTACTGTCTATGTGTCTTTATCTCTCAATGGTGAATCATTTGGTTATTTTAAAACTCGAAAAGGGATTAGGCAAGGGGATCCTATCTCCTCTTCTCTATTCATCTTAGTTATGGAAGTTCTTACCTATTTGATTACTATGGAATGCACTAAAAAAATTATTGACTTCCACCCTTAATATCAGAAACATCAAATTTCTACTTTGATGTTTGCTGATGATCTCTTGCTTTTTTCTAAACCAAATATTAAATCCATCACCAACATTTTCTCCACACTTCAAAGCTTTAATCAAATGACTGGTCTCCACATAAATAAAAGCAAATCTCAAATTAATATTGCTGGAGTTCCAAAAAATATTTACTTGAATATTCTTCATGCTTCTGGTCTTCAGGCTATGGATAACAATGCCATTTACTTAGGTGCTCCGATGTGTAAGTCCAGAATAACCAATGCCCAATGCCTTCCCTTATACGAAAAAATAACATTAGGCTCAATACATATAACGGTGATAAACTATCACAAGCTGGCAGACTTGTGATCTTAAAAAGCATCGCCATTTCTATGTGTACGTACTATTTTAGACTGTTCATCATTCCTATAAAACTTATTAACATGTTAAATCGTGCATTTAACCATTTTCTGTGGCATGGAAATATTTATTCTAACAAACTTATTCCTATTGCTTATAAAAAGATTACCACCCCTTATAATATGGGAGGCCTAGGCATCATTAATCTTAAAATTTGGAACATTGCTACTGCCTCTCATCATGTTAACACATTACTTAGCAATAATCAGGGGTTGTGGGCTGTCTGGAATAGACACTACAATCTTAAAAGTTGCAATTTTTGGACCATGAATGTTACCAATGATGCTAGCTATCTTTGGAAAAGACTGATTGTGAATAGAAGACATTACATGCCTTTGGTTCGATGCAGCACAAACAACTCCTTTTGGCACTCCCCTTGGTGTGCAACTAGTATGATACTATTCCACTCGATTGATTATAACCTTATTCATAATTCTGGAATCCCACAAAATGCTAATGCTGGTTCTTATATTAACAACGAGGGAATACATCTGCCTCATGTCAGTTCTTCCACACTGACGAATCTCTAGACTTCGATTAGAAACTCATATATGCCTTCTGATCAGCCGGGTCTAAGCTGGAACGCCAAGCATCATAGCATGTCGTTGGTTTATAAAGCAATCATACACAGTTATAATAGCTTTCCTTTTCCTTGGTACGCTCGTATTTGGAAATCAGGATCGAAACCAAAGCACAATCTTCTCTTATGGAAATGTATGACGAATGTTGTTCACACTCAGGATAATCTTGTTCGACGACATTTTATCGAACTCTCGTCGTGCATTCTATGTAATCGTGCTGCTGAAAACGTTGGGCATCTTTTCTTTAGCTGCTTATTCTCCTTCCAGCTCTGGAAACGCGTTCTACATCACATACATGAGACTCCTCCCTCCAGAGATTACAAGCTTGAATGGATACGTATCTTCCAAGAAACAAGGTGGAAATCCACTTCTACCACTCGTCTTCTCAAATTTCTCAAGCTAACGGTTGCTACGATACGGGAGGAGAGGAATAAACGAAGATTTATGAGGAATAACTCTAGTATTTCCGCTTTGTTATGTAAAATTTTGTCGTGAGAAGAGGCAGTATCAAATGCGCATAACATGCTTGTGTTATTGATGTCGCATATTCCTATTGTCCTGCTTAGTTTCTACTAAGCGTTTTTGTTTTTAGTTATGTTTTTTAATAAAATGTGGATTGTCCACTATAAAAACAGGCTGGCCTTGCCAAATATATATACATTATAAATAGAAAACATTATTATTAGCTTTGAAAAAGATTAATTTTACCAATTAAATATTTATAAAAGAATATTACCAACTAATTTAATTACTTATTAACAAAGATTATTAAATAAATATTGCCTAAAATTCCGGGTCATCACATTCCTTCCCCTTTAAAAGAATTTCGTCCTCGAAATTTAAAAGCAAAGATAATTTATTAATCCAACAAAGGTTTTATTTACAAACAACATAACATATATATCAACCAGTTACTAACAACCATAGCAACTATTTCAATTAAACAATCAAATCTAACTATCATGACACAATTTAGGATAGGTCTTCCTAATACTATCTAGAGTTTCCTAGATACAATCATTGGGATCCTCGCTCTACTGAATATAAACAAGCTACACTTCTAACTCCAGAGCTCCTACTCATCTAGATCAACAATCTGAACAGGATATTAGACCACAAAAAAGTCCGACTCAACTTCCAAATCCTCCTGAACTACTGGTTCTAAAACCAGTGATGGATCATACACGTACTCCCTCAGAGGTACGTAAAATACATTGCGAATCCCAGCCATCCAAACTGGCAATTTAATCCTGTAGGCCAAAACACTTATCCTTACAAGAACACAGAAAGATCCAATATACTTTGGAGCTAGCTTCCCAGACTTACCAAATCTTATTTCTCTTTTGATTTGAGAAATCTCAACAAAAAACCATATCTCCAACTCCGAATTCCAAATTCATCCATCTTATCCGTAAAACTCTTCTAACGATCCTGGGCTGCCTACATCCTTTCCTTGAACTATAACAATCTTCGCAGATGCCTTAAGAAACAAATCTGGATCAAGAATAAGACAAATCTCCGAATTCTACTCAAAAGATGGTCCTTTCAAAATCTATCGAAAATACAGAACACAATCTCTACTCCACAAGCATCAGTAGACTTCAGGCCTACTTCTCTTATCCGAAATGGCCAGAATAGGGGCACTAGATAACCTAGCCTTCAGATCCCGAATGAGTTTCCTATAGAAAACCCTCTAATCCAAGTAAACATCAAACTTCCGGGGAGTCTGAGGTTGCTTCCACTATTGCACAGCTACTACCTCGCTTCCGCTGCGCCACTCTGATCTGGAGTAAAAGAGAATGCCATCGATGAACACGAGCAAAAACTTGATCAACACATCCCCGAAGATACGGTTCATCAGATCCATACCAGAGAAAACACAGAAGTTCCATGAAATCCTGAGCCTACTTCACTAATTCCTTTCTCTAGAAGCCATCCTTCTACTTAGCTAAACCACTGGTATTGCTCATGGAACCAAGTCGATATTAAAACTCAATCTCCAGATGCGGCAAACTTTTGACTTCTTCGAAGACATCCGGAAAAAACTCTAACCACTTTGATAGCTCCTACATCCTCTAGAGATGCCCCAATCCCATGCAAAAGATTACCCAAGAGAACACTCAAACCATCGCAAGTCACTTTTGTGATCCTTTCCAGTTCAGTTTCAAAAAATACTGTTCTATCTTCATAAATCAGAACAGCCTATGCTTAACCAATCCATTCAAAATAAGTTCAAATCCCTCAAGAACACCTCGCCTATCAGAAGAAGCTGATGGTCCACTCTGCTGCTTCTGAATTCCATCCCTAGGACACTACTTAGCCAAATGACCTTCCTGTTGACACACAAAACACCTCCGAGCTGCACTTCAGCCACAGATGCCAAAAGCTTCTTATCCATAAGCTCTTCGATCCTCAAAGCCATGTCAACCCATTCCACAAAAGAGCCTTTGAGATGGGAAAACAATCTTCTTCGGAAACTCGGACCTCAAACCAAGCACAAACACCTCGCTAAACTTAGTCTCATCTCCGATACAAACAAATTTCCTTGCTTGATATCCAGAAAATTCCTATATAGCCGAGTCTTCCCCGCGGTGGGTATAAACTATTCCTCAAAAATTTACTTAACTTGCTGCAAGAAAAACCTCTTCGGGAACATCTACGGTCACTGTGTCTCACCACGCAGCTGCTCCTTTCAGAAGTTGCCAAGATGCTATCACTTGCTTCTGCACATCCGACAGATCCAAACTCTAGAAAATCCACTCACTTGAGCGCAACCAAGCTTACAATTCAATGATGGAGTCAGAACCTTAATAAGACTTCCCTCCGAGATTGGTGAAATCCTTACACCATGCTGCAAAGCTTACTCGAGGCGGTATTAGGTCTACAGCCTTGGCAGATACTCTTCCACCTGAACACTCAGACTTCTTCCATTTATGGTAGTCGTGCTACACATACCACTACCCCTCCTACTCTAGAACTCAAGCTACCAGTCTACCTTATGTGGGTAACCCGGACAGGTAACCCAACAAAATAGGTATATATATATATATATATATATATATATATATATATATATATATAGACACACACACAAGTACGCCCTCTTAAGATAAATATCACTCCAAATCCTAGGTATTCTCTCAACCTAGTGCTTTGATATCCAATGTAACGACCTGCCTTTCATTCCACAAAAAGACGCATCATTATTTAGAAAGAAAGGAATAGAAAAGAGAAAGATAGAAAAGAAAGAACTAAACAATACTAGAATCTCACAGCGGAACGAATGAAATATATTAATCACATAGTTATTACATAATATACACCATCTATCAGAGTTACATAGCGTAATACATCACAAATTAAACATTTATAAAGATCTGTCTATTGTACAACTCAAGTTTCATATAAGACGTCAACACGGAGATCAACACAGCGGAACCACTATATATCTACATACGATGAAGCCTCCTGCTCCAATTCTCCTCCATAATTCGTCAATGCTAACCTGAATCCCTTGACTACTCGTAAAAATTTGAGTACCCCAAGAGTTTAAGAAAATAGAAAATAAACTCTAGGTTAGGCATGGGTCTGGTGTGAGTAAACGGGTTAAAGTTTAACTTTGAAAAACATTTGAAAACAAAGGTATCTCGTAAGACCACACCACAAATAAACATGTCGAGTTTTTACCTTACGATAACCAAAATATTTGATAGGAAATATAGTGATATTATAAAAGTGTCTAGGGTTTTCAAGTAAAATACATAAATAGCTGGAATGCTTACATCTCACATTCCAACATAGTTGGGCACAATCAAAAGGTATGGCACATATTGGAGATTGGATTCCATACAAAGGCTACTGGGGTACCGCCATCACAGTACGTAGCCTAGATCACCATACCGAGGATCCACTCTGATCACCTGCAACACAAGATCAGAACCATCCCTTACTAGATAATCTCGAACAGGACAAACCCCGCGGTTGGCGCGACCAACCGCCCGCTAAGCCGAATAAAAAGGGACCTCTAGACAGGAGAAAATCTTGTCCTACTTGGGTGCTACCCACTTAGCCTTGCTGCACCTCCCCTATTTTATCCATTCTCGGTTGACGAGGTTTGAGGCTACGATTAACTTTTTAAAACACATATCTTAGAATGTTCATCGTCCTCTAATGACAATTGTATGAAAGCATTCAATCCATACAAGTTCGTTCCGGGTTCGAACGAAAACGAAGGCACTATCTCGCTACACTCTTTTTGGAATCACCCTCAGTGTTAATGACAATAGCACTTGCACTCTGAATCTTCATCTCGTATCTGAAAGCACTATCTCCGTCAAACTCATTTTGGAATCACCCTCAGAGTTAACGACAATAGCCCTTACACTTCGAATCTTCACCTTGATCTTCACTTGAGATTTCATGACCTATCGTTTAATTTGGATCGATGTGGTTTTTAGATATTACAATTTGGAAATCCAATCGCGATCTCATCGAAATCCAAAACGTCATCTTTTAATGTCCAAGTTGTTTAAGTTTAAACAATCTAATTTATCATTTAGGATAATATATTCACAGATGGATGATTCACATTATCACAGATACATAACCCATATTATTGCAATTCAACCAAAGCATCTCATATCACAAAGCAGCACAAATCACATATCAGAGATATCACATAATCTAAGACATTCAATATCTTTCAATCATCCACAAGCAAGATTAATTAGTCACACCATTTCTAATTAATTTAAATAAATTAAATTAACTACTTCATTCACTTTTACATCTTTCTTAATTAATTACAAACCAATTAATTAATCATTCTTTAAATTATCCATCTTAATTAATCATCCTTGATTAATTATTCTTTAATTACATTAAATGATTAGCCTTTAATTAATCACACAATTTAATTATCCTTTAGCCATTCACAGTAATTAACCTTTAATTACTCTCATTAATTACATTAATTAATGATCCTCTAATTACTTTCATAACTTAATTACTCTTTTAAATTAATTACATTTAACAAGTAATCTTTAATTAATCACATTCATTAATCAACCTTGATTAATCACATTCAGTAACTAACTATCCTTAATTACTTACAATACTTAATCAACTCCTTAATTAGTTATATTAATTAATCCTTTAATTAATTACACTAAGTAATTAATCCTTAATTACTTCCACTAAGTAATTATCCTTTTTATTAATTACATTTAGTAATTATTCATTAATTACTTCCACCAAGTAATTCTCCTTTTTATTAATTACATTCAGTAATTATTCATTAATTACTTACACAAATAATTATACTTCAATAATCACATTTTGTGACGACCCTTAAATTTTAACAAATTAAATTAGAATAATTAATTGATTTTAAATATTTAAAAGTTAATTTTAAACTTAAATTCCAAATATTAATATTTACTTGATAATTTAATTATTGAATTATACAATTCGAAATTGGGTAAGATGTTGAATCTAGAGTTTTAAGCCTGTTTAAAATAATTTGAATGCTTATAAAATTTATAATGATGATACTGAAGATAATAGAATGGTTGGAATTGAATTTAAAGGTGGTTTGTCCAATTTTAATAATATATCGTTTAAATCGATATTTAAAAATAGCCTTCCAAGGCACAGTCTCGGAATTTGACGAAACCAGTTCCATTGGATTCGTAATAATTAGTTATTATCGGATTTTAATTTTCATAGCAATCGGAGTTGTCGTTTGACCCTGGCAACTCAAAACGCTTAGAAACCATTTTAATTGATTTAATTTAAAATTTATCGTTTATTTCCATAACTCGCGCATATGATTGATTTGGCTTTCGAAACACGTTTCATCATGTTCGGAATGCGGATAAAACCTTATAAACGTCTGTCGGCATGTCTAATTCGAAGTTCGGGATTTCGCGTTATACAACACGAGATATTTTCGTTATTTAATTATTTAATAAACGCGTACTCGAGAAGCTTCCATAAATTGATATTTATCTCCATCCTCTTAATCTTCAACAGAAATCGAATTCGAATTCACCAAAACAAAACTAAAAAAAATGGCCGAAGAAAATCAAATCGCCTCACCCTCCTCACCATCGAATAGAAGTGGAGATCGTCGTGGCCATCGATTCAACGATGTTCGTGGTGGGAGTCGAGGCCGCTCGGCTCGAGCTTGCGTAGAAGGGGAGGGGCGAGTCGCGCAAGGTGTGAGCTATTAGGGGAGGTCACGATATCTGGTTAGCGTGTCAGTGGCTTTCGTGCGCACGCGAGGGAGCTTGGAGGAAGGATGCAGGCCGGCGCGGTGAGTTGAGGATTAGACGAGCTAGGGTTTGCAGCGATATGGTGATTTGCGAGTTAGGGTTGTTGTTTGGGAGTTGCGATCGATATCAGGGGCCGTTTGTAGAAATCAAAATCGAGCAGTGGCGGTGAGTTATTCGTTTTTCCTCCTTCTTCGATTATGCTTGATTTAATAAAAGTAAATATGTATATATACACGCATGCCTGTTTCAATTGAAGATAAACAGAAAAACTTTTGTACAGGGAGATTTTGGAATTTATCTATAGTAAGAATTTTAAAAAAATGTTGAAGGGTTACAAATTTGATTTTTAAAATGTATATAGGCTATTTTTTAGTTTTAAAAAGGGAAATAGATATACATGCACACATTTTAAATTGACTAACTTATTTTAAAAGCAAAGTATTAAGGTAATTTATTTGTTTAACTGGTTCATTTAATTATCTTAGTCACTAAAAATAATTTATTTAATGAGAAATAGTTTAAATTACATTTTTTTAGCTAATTAAATTTATAAGTGGTAATTGATTAGTTCAAATGATAATAACATGTATAAATATTTATACAAGGTCAAAAGTCAAGGAAACCAAGACAATTTTGAGATGGATTGCAAATTAAAGCAAAGGTGAGTAAATCTCACTCTGTTGGGTTTGTATTTAAATTTAAATAGTTAAATTTAAATGATTGGCTGCATGATTAAATTGATTGGATATGCACTGATGATGATGTGACTTTGGTTTTGGTTGGTTTTTGAGTTAATTGTGGTTTGACTCGAAGTATTGGATTTTAAATTATTTTAAACTTAAGTCATAAATAAGAAAAATGTTTTCATTTTAAATGTTGAAAGGGGCTTAATGATTTGTGATTTATTAAGTTAGTAGGGTAATGAAAATGAATAATTAATTTAATTAATTAATGATTTAGGTTAATTAATTTAGTAATTAAGGGTTTTGAATTAATTAATTAAGGATTAAGTTAATTAATGAAGTTTAATTAATTCAGAATAATCATTGGATGGTTTGATAAATAATTAATTAATAAAATTAATAAAATATAATTACTTTGTGTAATTAATTAGGAGATTAATTAAGACGATTAATTAAGAGGAAATTGATTTATTTAATGGAGTAAATAAAAAGATAGTTAATTTAAAGGTTGAGATAAATAAGAATGATTAATATTTGTGGTTTAATTAATGATTAATTGTTTAGTGTATTTAGGTTGGATAGGATAAATTAAAATGTAATTGGAAATCCTTAATTTATATAATTAATGATGTAATTAAAGATTGATGAATTAAAATTGATTAACCCATAATAAGTGACTTATGAGAAATTAATTAATATAAGAAATTAAGGATAAATGAAATTAATATGGTAAATTAATTTATGAAGTAATTAATTAATTTATGAAGTAATTAAGATTACTTATTGATTTTGGTTAAGAATAATAAATATTGTGAAGTTAATTAATGATAATTTCTTGAATGAAATTGAAGGATAATTAATCCAAGGTGATTAATCAAGATGAATAATGAAGGATTGACTAATTAACTGATTTGGAAATTACTTAATGTTAAATGAAGGAATCTAAGAGATTGAGGTTAGAAATTCAATTAGAATCAATTGAATTAATTTGGAAGTGATCAAATTTGTTATGAATGATTGAATGGTATTGGATGCTTGAATGAGATGATATTCCTGATATGAAATGTTGTGTATTTCATTTTGATAATTTGGGTTAGGATGACACGAGTCTCGAAGAGGCCGGGGTCGGGTATTAGGAAATACCCGAAACCACTTCGAATGTTTTTATAGATTGATATGTGAAATCTGTATGCTGGAGTGAAGTGATTTAAAGGAAATTGGACTATTTAAATCTAAGCCTTGGTACTTAGGAAATGGATGTGTGGAATAAATGATGTCTATAACTAATTGTGGCTTTGTTAATTGAATTGAGTTACCCAGGGTTTTATATAAGTTGTTTGCTTTGGTATTGCATGTTAGTTGAGTTTACTCACGCTGGTTTCTAGCCTGATCCTGGTGTTACTTTTGTGTAATGCTCGGGTCAGACCGAGTATTACAGATTTTCAGGTAAGGACGTTCTAGATCTCAGGAGGCGAGCTGGATGACAGGAACGTGTAGAGTATTTCCGCTCTATTATAATATTTTAAATCTGAGACATGTTGATTTGTATTTGTCCAGTGTTGAATATTTGTGTAACTCTGATGTATTTACATGAAATCGACGGATATAGTATTCTTCTGTAAACTGTTATTATTTATTATCATATTTTATCTGCTGCGAATAGGAGATGTTTGGTGTTCCTGTTCTTCTTCTTCTTCTTCTATCACTTTCTTCTTTTTCATAACTATCTGGAATGTGCGGGTTCGAAAATTTTGGGTCGTTACATTTGGTATCAGAGCTGAAAGGTTAAGCGAGAACCTTAGCTCTGGGGGGGACTACTCATTAAATAGAGTGCGTAGTACTCTGGGATGAGTTGTGTATATATATATTTATATGAGAGCGTACTTGTTATTTTCTTATATAAAGGTTTTAAATGATTTTATATAAAAGTATATAAAGAAATATTTCATTCTAATAAATATTAAGGCAATTGGTTGTTAAATTATTGAAATTAAAATTAAGAAGTAATATAATGCAACCAAATTGAAGACTTGAATTGGAATTAAATTAAGTAAAAACGGAAATACAACCAAATTAAAATTTAATTAATTGAAAATGAAATTCTATAACTAGAATCCAGAAATTAAATTGTTTAAAAAGCTTTAAATAAAGGTAAGTTTGAAATGAATTCAAATTGAAATTTAATTTTGAATTTATAGAAGTAAGAATAATATAAAAAGAAATGGGTATCTAGATATGATTACCTTGGGTATTATCATAAATAGTTATTGTGTTTAATAATGATATATTTGCTATTAAGTAAGCCAAATGAAGTAAATTTATAAGATGGGTATAACTTCTAAATTAAAGTAGGTTTTAAAATGGTGAAGTTTTAAAACCTAAGTCTAGAAACAATTAATTGTTTCAAAAAAGTTAAAGAAAATAATAAATAATATAATTCAGACTATTTTGAATATAGTCTTATTTTAAAACAAGAAAGGTTTGGAAGATTTTTAAGGGATTTGTTTTGAAATTAAAACCAAGGGTGGTTTAAGATTTAAAAGTAGCCTGGTGTGTAAAGGAAATAATTATGAAAATAAACTCTAAGGTTGAGTTTTGAATTTTCCTTGGAATGTGATGTGAAACCCAAAGTGAAGCAAGTTTTAAACTTAGGTGGATAGGTTATTTATCGGAAAATAAATTTGAGATTGGAATTGAATTAGTTCAAAATTGAATTTGATTTAAATTAGTTGGATTTGTGATTGAAAATGGATAAGTTTAAAATTTTTAATGGGAAATTTGAATTGGATTAAATTGAAATGATTTGGAATTGAAGTGGATTCAATTTGAAATTCGTCCAAATTTATTTGAATAATTTGGAACTGTTAATAAAGTTGAACAGGATTAAAAATCAAATGGAATTTGATTTGAAGTTGGAAAGAAATTGAGAATTAATTCAACTTAAATTGGGAATAAATCAAGTCCAATGGAAATTGGAGTTATTTAAATTGGGATTGGGTCAGTTTAAATGGAAGTGGAAATTTAATTTGAATTGATGAGAATGGAGATTGGGAATTGAACAGTTTTGACTCTGGACTATTTTTAATATAAATGGTTTTAAAATAAAATTATTTTCCAAACTATTTAATATATACAACCTTTCTTTCTTAAAACCAAATTATTTTATACTTGTTTTACAATTATTTTGGGGCTATTTAATCATTTTGTAACTGTTTTATAAACTAATTGCTGTTTTTCAATTATTTCACAAATTAATTACCATTTTACAACTATTTTGCAATTATCTAAAATTTCTGAAACTATTTAACTATTTTCCAATTAATTAACTATTTTACAGCTATTTTGCAAACTAATAATTATTTTTCAACTACTTATCTATTTTTAAAATTTTCAAGCTATTTTCTAAAAATAAACCGGTCGGAGTCCAAACTGTTATTGATTTAAATACCCAGCTGAGATAAGAATTGAAGTGATAATCCAAACGGGGATTAAGGAAAATGTGAATAAGTGAGTGAAAATTCAAGTGAATGTGAATAGAAAGGAAATTGATTTGTCTAATGATCAATGAAAACAAATACGTAGGATGTACGTATATTATTCTATTCGCATAGTGATTTGATCCAGATTCGAGTACATAATTTCGAGATAGTTTATCGATCCGAGTTGGATTTTTCGCTCGATTTTCGACGGCGAACCTAGATATGGATAGTTGATTGGTTTTTGATATTCTCTATCATAGTTATGGCTATGCAAGGAGAATGACGGTTTCTAATCAAGAAACCAGATCTGTGTCCGCACTAGGAAGTTGGGTGGACGATACTAGTTCGAAAGTGAAATTGTGTGATCGAGCAAGCGATCAGATTGGTATAACGTACGGATGATATGTGTATATCGTACGGATTTGGATGAAATTGATATTTAAAGAGAATAATCAAATTTGAATATTTGATTTTGAATAAACAAGTCATATATCTTTGTTATATAAGATAAATCTCCCCTTGTTAAATCTATTGCCGGAAGAAAAGGATTTTTGAAGGTGTTTGAAGTAAAAGGAGTTTTATACAAGTTTGAAAGGATCCAAAGTTTTTAAAATTTATATATATCTACACACACACACACACACACACACACACACACATATAAAGGATCTTATGAGGATTTTGGAAAAAAAGGTTTTGGGGACCTTTGGATTTGGAAAGGCTTTTAATTTTTGGGTAAAATCAATATTGAAATTTGGAAAGCCTAGTTTGAGAATTATCGATTTTGGGATAATCTATTTTGTGTAAAGAAGCTTTGAATAAGATCATACTAGGTGTATGATTTGAATGATACTATATGTGTATAGTATAAAGTATTTTGATGATGGCTCTGGGGAAAAAGGCGCTCCCTTAAAATGAACTTCTCAGGAGTGCCACCAGGTGGTGCTTCCTTGAGCCCTAATGGGGGATTCTAAAGTTGATCCTGTGAGAAGTTCGGACAAAACTAGTTCCTGAGGATTATGAGTTGAGTATACCATAGAGAAAGTCGTGTGTGCCACTGAGAGCCAACAGTCTGCGTTTGATTTTATATCGGCAGACTACGACCTTTGTAGGAGTGGAGAAGTTTCATTTTGACAGCGAAAATCGTGTGTGCCGCTGAGAGCCAACAGTTACATGGACTTTTGCTATGATGGCAACGTAACCCTGGAATGTAACTACGATATGTTGTGGGTTCCATGGCGTAATCGAGAAGCCGCGAAGAGCCTACAGTTACATGGACTTTTGCTGTTATGGCAACGTAACCCTGGAATGTAACTGCGACCATGGATGGGAGTGATGATTTCCAGAGCATTCTCCCCAAAGATATTTCCTCTATTTTCAAAAACTGTTTTCTATATTTTCAATAAAATTATTTTTTTTTAAGTATTTTCACTGGGTGTTGAAAACGAGTTTACCAAGTACTTATAGATTTTCAGTCCTACGCCTGATCAACGTATGACTGAACTTCTGTGAGAACAAGGATAGACTGGTTGAAACATCGAGTTATAAGAAGTATTTTTATAAAAAGCTATTTTAATAGTATTATGTGAATTTAAAAGCTTTTCTAAAATTTTAAAATAAAATGTTGGAATTTTGGGAAATGAAAGAAATCCAAAACTGGAAGTATGAAAATGTTTGAATTCAGGAAACCTTAATGAAGTGATTTTTGCAATAAAATTAAACATTGATTTAAAAGTTGGAAATAAGCTAATCAATTAAATAAACTATTGGATAAAATATATTGATGAAATTTAACTTGTTTAAACAAATGGATCGTAAGTTAATAGTGGAGTTGGGAATTGAATTCGAATTGTAAATAGAATTTGACTTGTAATGATGAATTAAAATAAGTGGAGATATTGTAAAAATAAATAGAGTTGGATCGAAATAGTGATGGTTTGAATTACAAATAAGATTCAAGTGTGATATGAATAATATTTAACGGAACTTGCAAGTAAATTAGATATGAGAGAAGTGTTGTGTATGAAATGAATGGGAACTATAATAGAAATGGTTGATTTGCTAACAAAACCCAGATGGGTAGAAATAAATTGAGAATGGCTTTGTATTAATAAAATAAATTCGAAAATAAATTACGTAAGTGAATTAAAAATTTACATATGGGGTGGATAAATGGGTTAACTGAGTTAAATAATAAATGGATATTAGTTTAAGAAATCAATATAGTCAAGCTCAATGGAATAGTTTTAAAACGGAAATGATGCGGAGATGAAATGAAATGCAAATGTATGGTTGGTGAATAATTTGATATGGAATTAAATACAGAATGAGTTGAAATTAATTTGAAGTAGTTATAAACATAAATGGATACTTTATTAAGCGTATATCGTCGAATTTACATAAAAATGGTCGTTGTTTGATATAAACAAAAGTAAATAAAATTCTTTGAATTAATAAAAGCAAATAAAATTGATTTTGAATCATTTGAAGTGTATATGAGCTAGTTTGGGTTAAAAATAAATTGAACATAAGCAATTGAGTTGTAACCATTAAAATAGAATGAAATGGCATATAAATTTGATTGGAAGCAATTGGATTGGCTTTAAATCATATAAATCGCTTATGGTAAGCGTTTGGTGATTGATGCTTTTGTAATGCTTATGTTTTGCCATTAAAGTAAGTGAAATGCTAATAAATTCTCCATATATGGTACCTACATATTTAAATTGAGTAAGTACAGGTACCTGAAGGCCGTTTGGCTAGATTTGGATTACGCTAATTGTCAAAATAACTAGCCGCTTGCTTAAAATGCTAAATACAGGTACGCTTACGCAATGAAAATAGGAAATATGAACTTTTTTTGCCTTTTTCGACCGGGTGGGTCGATGTATATATATTTATATCTCTTGTCAAATTGCAAAGGCTCCTCCGTACAAAGGAGACTCTGCCAAAAAATTTCGGAAATTTTGGGAGTTAGAAAATTTTTGGAAAAAAATTTTTGTAAACGACAAAACGTTTTCAAATTGGAAATTAAAGTAAATTAGTAGATGAACTAATATGAATCAGTTATACTTGAAAGATAAAATTCAATATTCAAAATTTAAAATAGATTGAATTCATATGAAAATGGGGAAAACTAATTTGAATAGAAGTAGATGTGAAAACTTCTGTAAGGCAATGTATGAAATGATTTTAAAGGGCTATGATTGGAGATTATTGCTAAGTAGGTTATGCAGGTATTATAAAGAGAAAAAGAAATTGAATTTGATATCAGAAGATAAATTTGAATTGCCCGACCAAAAGGTATGTATTTAAAATTTCTGTATGAAATTGGATTGAGTTTTTGATCTAGCCACTTGGCTTTTGTTTTCTTTTGAAATTTGGGAGCCCGTAGAGGCTGTTTGTAGTTATACCGAGCTAGCCGCGCAAAGGAGACGCTGGCAAAAAATTTCGGAAATTTAGAGAGTTAGAAAAATTTTGCGAAATTTTTTGATAATTCAAATTTTGGTTTTAAATTGAAATTTGAATGATTGGGCAAAAGGGTATTGTTTGAAAACTGTGGGAGAATTTGGGAAGTTGGTAAGATTGATAAGTGGTCTTTTATAAAAGATAATTGGTAGGATGTTAAACTGTTGGTTTTGGGGGAAGGGTAAACGGGTAAAGTACTATTCTTCCTTACTAGTAATTTCGGGGACGAAATTCTTTTAAGAAGGGAAGAATGTGACGACCCGTAAATTTTAACAAATTAAATTGGAATAATTAATTGATTTTAAACATTTAAAAGTTAATTTTAAACTTGAATTCCAAATATTAATATTTACTTGATATTTTAATTATTGAATTATATAATTTGAAATTGGGTAAGATGTTGAATCTGGAGTTTTAAGCCTGTTAAAAATAATTTGAAGGCTTATAAAATTTATAATGATGATGTTGAAGATAATAGAATGGTTGGAATTGAATTTAAAGGTGGTTTGTTCAATTTTAATAATATATCGTTTAAATCGATATTTAAAAATAGCCTTCCGTGGCACATTCTTGGAATTTGACGAAATCAGTTCCATTGGATCCGTAATAGTTAGTTATTGTCGAATTTTAATTTTCGTAGCAATCGGAGTTGTCGTTTGACGCTAGCAGCTCAAAATGCTTAGACACCATTTTAATCGATTTAATTTAAAATTTATCGTTTATTTCCGTAACTCACGCATATGATCGATTTGGCTTTCGAAACACATCCCATCGTGTTCGGAATGCAGATAAAACCTTATAAACGTCTGTCGGCATGTCTGATTCCGAGTTCGGGATTTCGCGCTATACAACACGAGATATTTTCGTTATTTAATTGTTTAATAAACGCGTACTCAAAAAGCTTCCGTAAATTAATATTTATCTCCATCCTCTTTGTGGCGCCCCACCTCTATGCTCGCAATAAAAAAGAGTATTAAAAGAAATACTGTCTGTTATCACGAATAATAAGGCTGGATAAGAGCGGCCATCCGTAGTTAGGCCTTACACTAGTATTGGTTACCTCGATAGGAGTGATATATACTTTTAATTATTCATCTCTTATTTATTTACTCCCATCGACATACCCAATTCCAGCATAAAACAAACTACGATGGTTCATAATAGTTTAGGACAATATATATAATAATAACACAGATAATGTAATTGCGGAACACAGATATAACAGAAAGTCTCATATATATATAACTGATGTCAGTTGATATACATGTGATACAATACATATGATACAACTACAACTGTCGACTCTCGAAGTTACATATACAAGTACATTATCGTGAATAATATACCTGAATATACAACATCCTATACAAATACACTGACTACTACAATAACGACGACTACTCCAAAATGTATGAAAAGGCTTCATAGCTCTAGCAGCAACCCAAAGTAAGATATCAACAACCAGTAAATACTCGGTCTGACCCGAGTATTACATTCAAAAGAAAATAATACACGGGTCAGTCTAATTCAAACTCAGTTATTAATGCACAGAAGCAGCAATAATTATTTAACAATTAGACGACAGTCAAAATAGATTCACATATCCGATCCTTCAACAAGAAAATCGGATAACGGTGAATATAACACGTATAGTGTTAAACAACAATTCAGCAAACTCAAATTATCAGCGAAGATAGATGAAAGGATTATTAATGAAGATAATTTAGAAAAACATTAGAATTGCCTAATCGGCAATTAACATCAAAATATAATTATTAATAAATAATTAGAAACTCATAATCTAATTATCAAATAGATAATTAGATAACAACAAAATGATCAAATGAAACTAAATCAATTTAAACAATTGAAATATCACTTAAAAACATCAATTCTAATTGGCTGCAGTACACGCTAACGTGTACTGCCTCGCCAATACGGCATATGAAATATGCAAAAGATCAATGGATCGAAAGCGAAAGAAATATCAATTAAAATTAATACTGTGTGGCTGCAGTACACGCACACGTGCACTGCCTCGCCACTACAGCATTAAAATAGGAATCAGCACAAGGTCAAATCCGAGCTATTAGCTGGATTCAACACAAGTGTAGTTAGAAAACAATCCAATTGCATCAATGCAATACAAGACGACAAGGGCAGGACTGCATACAAAATGAAATTGCAGTCACCCATGGATGTAACAGTTCATGTTCCAAAATGTCAAAAAAAAAAAGATGACAACTATGGTATAGTGGACCACCCTAAAACCAAGCTAATACATAGCGGTGCACAAATGAAAATATGTAGATGCAACTCACAAGCAACTATCAAATGAAGGAGTACAAACATAAATGTCAAGACACTGCAAATGCAACAGGTAAGGGATGTATACAATTACTCTTAAATCAGGTTCAAGTGCATCAGTACATGACGCCTTAAACCAGACTAGCCACAAACCAAAATGCAACAATGGTAGAATCACAAATGAATTAAGTCCAGATACAACCGAACTAAAGAAGCATGTGCATAAGTGATTAGTGACCCCAATACTACATGAAACAGGCATGCAGAATGTCTCAAATGGTCAAGACAGCTATAATAAATGATCAAACTCGATGAAATCTCACTGCAGATGCAGCACAGTCCACCTCAATACCCAATACAAATAAACTACATGACGTACCTGTATGCAGTGACCAGCGGACAACTAAATGAAACTGGACCAAATTCAACTTCACTAGGAAATGCAGACTAGTGAACAAAGGCAGTAGTACATCTCAAATGCAAACTATATTATACATGATACTGTGACCATATGGATGTATGCAAATTAGTACATCTCAAATGCAAGCTATATCCTACATGATACCGTAACCATATGGATGTATGTGAATTAGTACATCTCAAATGCAAACTGAAGTACTCAAGTGCAACTCACCACAATATGCACAGGAACAATATATGATTAGAAAATAACTACAATGCAACACCAATGACAACTACAAAAACAAGTATAAAGCAGTGTCAAATCAATTCAACACCGTGGTGGCCGAGCATTGAAAATGTTACATTAAAGTTAATATTCAAATCAAGGCCAAAGTCAAAGTAAACAAAGAACGAAATCACACAATTTCACATCAGAGTCAACTGGATCTCAAACTGAAGTTATGACCAAGACAGTAACAAACTAGAAAACACAAATATGCATTGAACTAGAATGACAAACCAACCAATGAATGAACATATATATATGTGCAACGAAACAGCAGGTCGAAAATGCTCAAGAATGCATACAAAATGGCCAGAGTCGACTAATTTATGACCAAACTATAATGAACAGGTTTGCAAACTATCTCAACTAGTCGAGGCAGATATACCGAATGATTAAACCCAAAGAATACTTCAACTACAAATGCAACTGCAATATATATGTGCAACAGACCCAAGTAACCCCACACAAAACATTCAGATGAATGCCAGCATCAAGTGGCCGACATTAAACAAGTCAGTAACCATCTCGAATCGAATGGTCGAGCATAATATTGTCAACCAAGCAAAAGTCACAAAATCAAATGACCAAATTCATCGAAGAAATCAGCAACTTCAAAGCCGAGAATATCAAATAAATCAAACAACGAAAATCACAGATTTTAACATGCCAGAAATCATTAAAGGCTTGAATTAGAAGTGAGTGAAGAAATCACTCACCTTGCTTCGATGATCTCACCCAAAGATCGCATACTTCAGAGACGAAGCCGTGGTCTTCGAGGAATCGAGCGGAGCCAAAAGAAAACGAAACCCTAGCCGCCATTATCTCTTTCGTTTTGCTCTCAATTGTGCTTGCGATGCGAAAAATGAAAGGGGGAAGAACGGACAAGAACGATAGCCGTCACCATTTTTTTTTCCGTTTGATCATTTAGGGTTCAAGAGTGAATAATAAGGGGGAACGGTCATTCCCTTTGATAATATCACAACCCAAAAATAAAAGGGAATGGGCCAATATTCAATATTTAAAGCCCAACAGCACTTAACCCATTTTTAGACAAATTCCAAAAGGATTTTTCCTTCGATTGAAAACTTCGACTAGCGATTAGCTAGCTCAGTAATTGTTTAATGATGATATAAATTAGGCAAAACCCCTGGTTGTTACAGACTCCCCTCCTTATAAAAATTGCGTCCCCACAATTTTCATAATTAAGAACGTCAATAACAAATATTTTTCTAACATAAACTGGTTAAGCTAGAAAAATAAAGGTCAGGAACACGAACGCCAAAGAAATGTTTTTAATTTCATAAAATAAATTCACCCATTCTCAACAAAAACTAATTATCAAGTAGATAATCAAAAACAAACAAAAACTGAATAAATGCTACTATAAGCAATATCCAATTATCGATACGATAATCAGAGAACAGCAAAATCTAATTATCAACAAAGATAATTAGAAAACAAATTTCGCAAATTGCAAAACTGCAAATATCTAGTTATCCAACAGATAAATAGAAAACACGAACTTCAAAATCAGCAAACTCTAACTATCAACAGAGATAGATAGAAAACAAAAATTCATTAAAATCAACATAATCCAAAATCAATTAGAGACTAGAAAATCTTATAATCAGCAAAATTAGCAATTACCTAGTTATCAAAACGATAATCAGAAATCTCATATCAACAAATATTTAATTATCTCAAGCGATAATCAAATTCCAAATCAAAAATTATTCAATTATCAAAAACGATAATTAAATCTCAAATCACAAATATTCAATTATCACAATCGATAATCAAATCTCAAATATCTAATTATCACAAGCGATAATCAGAAATCTCAAATCAACAAATCAATAAATCAACAAATATTTAATTACCATAAACGATAATCAGAAACAACAAATATTCGATTATCAAAAACGATAATCAAAACTCATATCAACAAATATTCGATTATCAAAAACGATAATCAGAAACAATAAATATTCGATTATCAAAAACGATAATCAAAACTCATATCAACAAATATTCGATTATCAAAAACGATAATCAGAAACAACAAATATTCGATTATCAAAAACGATAATCAAATCAACAAATATCTGATCATCAAAATGATAATCAGAAACAACAATTATTCGATTATCATAAATGATAATCAAATCTCAAATCAACAAATATTCGATTATCAAAAACGATAATCAAATCTCAAATCAACAAATATTCGATTATCAAAAACGATAATCAAATCAACAAATATCTAATTATCAAAAATGATAATTAGAACTCATATCAACAAATATTTAATTATCACAAGCGATAATCAAATCAACAAATATCTAATTATCAAAAACGATAATTAGAACTCATATCAACGAATATTTAATTATCACAAGCGATAATCAAATCAACAAATATCTAATTATCAAAAACGATAATTAGAACTCATATCAACAAATATTTAATTATCACAAGCGATAATCAAATCAACAAATATTTAATTATCAAAAACGATAATTAGAACTCATATCACAAGCGATAATCAAATCAACAAATATCTAATTATCAAAAACGATAATTAGAACTCATATCAACAAATATTTAATTATCACAAGCGTTAATCAAATCAACAAATATCTTATTATCAAAAACGATAATTAGAACTCATATCAACAAATATCCAATTACCTGCAGATAATTGAAAACAACAAATATCTAGAAATCAATTAAGATAATCTAGAAAATCAACATAAAAGGTTGGATCGATCCCATCAGATGGCGAGTTTTAGCTACGCCGCACGTGCATCAACAAATGGCCGAAGCCTACCAAGTACCCAACATAATTTTGGCGCCCAACAAATGACCCGAAGGTCTGGTACTGGTATTGACCCGAAGGTCCAACATATGACCCGAAGGTCCAACATAGTGGCTCGAAAGCACACGAAAATCATCATATATTCCATTAACGAGTCTGGAATTAACCGAAATAGCAAACGCACATGTCCCATACCACGTGTTTTACTAAATCGTTTGATTCTCTTCACCGTTTCCTTGAACGTGTAAAATCATCAAAATCATCAAACAACAAATGTTTCAATTAACGAGTCCAGAATTAACCGAAATAGTAAAAGTGTGGTTCCATACTCCGCACTTTTGCTACATCGTTTAAATCTCTTCATCGTTTCCTTAAAAGTGCAAATTGTTTATTCCAAAAATAACATTTCACATTCTCAAACAGACAAGTCCGGAATTAAGCGAATCAGTAAAAGAAAGGGGTCATAATCCTCTATTTTTCTGAAACGTTTAAGTCACTTTCTCATTCTTCTGAAAATGCAAACTGTAAAAATTCTGAAAACAATTTCATTTATTTTATAAAAGTAAATAATCTACATTCTCAAACGAACAAGTCCGGAATTAAGCGAATCAGTAAAAGAAAGGGTTCATAGTCCTCGATTTTGCTGAATCGTTTAAATCGCTTCCTCATTCTTTTGAAAGCATAAACTATAAAAAATTTGAAAAACAATTTTTATTTTTAAAACGATTGGCAAATCCGTGATAAAAACAACAACATAGTGACAATTTCAATAAGAAAATTGTACTTCTCAAAACACCGTAGAAGCAGATCTCAAAATCAGCATTGCTGCATAACCGCTTGAAAAATCCACTTTAAAAATTTGACGGTTACTGAAGTCAAAGTGACAGTAATTTTTAAACGTCAAAATCTCATCACAATAATTTGCATCAAAATTTCATATCAGTGAATTTTCATTCATTAAAATGTCAACAAAACACCATGCTTCAAAATTCTAGCATCGATGTAAAAATCCTGTTATAAAAATAACGGCAACAAAATACGTTTCATAACCAAGCATCGGTTCAACGTAAAATCAATGCAGTAACGTGCAATTTATATTTGCACGCACACTACAATATAAACAAAGAAATTACTCTACTATCTTCAATGAAGATAATTTTAAAACAGCAAAAATCTAATCAGATATGTGATTAGCATCAAAGAAAACCAACAAGAAGTTTCAACAAATCAAATCCACTGGTTACCAACATAATGAAATTAAGTTCATTCTCATATTTTGATTTTTAAATCAAATTAATTATCAGCTGTACACAGCGAAGACAGTCTCACTGTTTCCGCCGCGCACTCTGGTAAACAGAACACAATCAATCAAATCATCAAAGCATAATTTCACTTTTATTTTTAACTAAAGATATTTAAAAATTTCATCAAAATTTCAAAACTTTAGTTTTGACTCAAAGCACATAAAACATCGACAAATAGTTGTAACACATGTTCCATCTAAGTTATGTTTTATATTATGTCCATAAATCCCAAGCTTCGATATCAACTGTGGCGCCCCACCTCTATGCTCGCAATAACAAAGAGTATTAAAAGAAACACTGTCTGTTATCACGAAGAATAAGGCTGGATAGGAGCGGCCATCCGTAGTTAGGCCTTACACTAGTATTGGTTACCTCGATAGGAGTGATATATACTTTTAATTATTCATCTCTTATTTATTTACTCCCATCGACATACCCAATTCCAGTATAAAACGAACTACGATGGTTCATAATAGTTTAGGACAATATATATAATAATAACACAGATAATGTAATTGCGGAACACAGATATAACAGAAAGTCTCATATATATATAACTGATGTCAGTTGATATACATGTGATACAATACATATGATACAACTACAACTGTCGACTCTCGAAGTTACATATACAAGTACATTATCGTGAATAATATACCTGAATATACAACATCCTATACAAATACACTGACTACTACAATAACGACGACTACTCCAAAAAGTATGAAAAGGCTTCATAGCTGTAGCAGCAACCTAAAGTAAGATATCAACAACCTGTAAATACTCGGTCTGACCCGAGTATTACATTCAAAAGAAAATAATACACGGGTCAGTCTAATTCAAACTCAGTTATTAATGCACAGAAGCAGTAATAATTATTTAACAATTAGACGACAGTCAAAATAGATTCACATATCCGATCCTTCAACAAGAAAATCGGATAACGGTGAATATAACACGTATAGTGTTAAACAACAATTCAGCAAACTCAAATTATCAGCGAAGATAGATGAAAGGATTATTAATGAAGATAATTTAGAAAAACATCAGAATTGCCTAATCGGCAATTAACATCAAAATCTAATTATTAATAAATAACTAGAAACTCATAATCTAATTATCAAATAGATAATTAGATAACAACAAAATGATCAAATGAAACTAAATCAATTTAAACAATTGAAATATCACTTAAAACATCAATTCTAATTGGCTGCAGTACACGCTAACGTGTACTGCCTCGCCAATACGGCATATGAAATATGCAAAAGATCAATGGATCGAAAGCGAAAGAAATATCAATTAAAATTAATACTGTGTGGCTGCAGTACACGCACACGTGCACTGCCTCGCCACTGCAGCGTTAAAATAGGAATCAGCACAAGGTCAAATCCGAGCTATTAGCTGGATTCAACACAAGTGTAGTTAGAAAACAATCCAATTGCATCAATGCAATACAAGACGACAAGGGCAGGACTGCATACAAAATGAAATTGCAGTCACCCATGGATGTAACAGTTCATGTTCCAAAATGTCAAAAAAAAAGATGACAACTATGGTATAGTGGACCACCCTAAAACCAAGCTAATACATAGCAGTGCACAAATGAAAATATGTAGATGCAACTCACAAGCAACTATCAAATGAAGGAGTACAGACATAAATGTCAAGACACTGCAAATGCAACAGGTAAGGGATGTATACAATTACTCTTAAATCAGGTTCAAGTGCATCAGTACATGACGCCTTAAACCAGACAAGCCACAAACCAAAATGCAACAATGGTAGAATCACAAATGAATTAAGTCTAGATACAACCGAACTAAAGAAGCATGTGCATAAGTGGTTAGTGAACCCAAATACTACATGAAACAGGCATGCAAAATGTCTCAAATGGTCAAGACAGCTATAATAAATGATCAAACTCGATGAAACCTCACTGCAGATGCAGCACAGTCCACCTCAATACCCAATACAAATAAACTACATGATGTACCTGTATGCAGTGACTAGCGAACAACTAAATGAAACTGGACCAAATTCAACTTCACTAGGAAATGCAGACTAGTGAACAAAGGCAGTAGTACATCTCAAATGCAAACTATATTATACATGATACTGTGACCATATGGATGTATGCGAATTAGTACATCTCAAATGCAAGCTATATCCTACATGATACCGTAATCATATGGATGTATGTGAATTAGTACATCTCAAATGCAAACTGAAGTACTCAAGTGCAACTCACCACAATATGCACAGGAACAATATATGATCAGAAAATAACTACAATGCAACACCAATGACAACAACAAAAACAAGTATAAAGCAGTGTCAAATCAATTCAACACCGTGGTGGTCGATCATTGGAAATGTTACATTAAAGTTAATATTCAAATCAAGGCCAAAGTCAAAGTAAACAAAGAACGAAATCACACAGTTTCACCTCAGAGTCAACTGGATCTCAAACTGAAGTTATGACCAAGACAGTAACAAACTAGAAAACACAAATATGCGTTGAACTGGAATGAAAAACCAACCAATGAATGAACATATATATATGTGCAACGAAACAGCAGGTCGAAAATGCTCAAGAATGCATACAAAATGGCCAGAGTCGACTAATGTATGACCAAACTATAATGAACAGGTTTGCAAACTGTCTCAACTAGTCGAGGCAGATATACTGAATGATTAAACACAAAGAATACTTCAACTACAAATGCAACTACAATATATATGTGCAACAGACCCAAGTAACCCCACACAAAACATTCAAATGAATGCCAGCATCAAGTGGCCGACATTAAACAAGTCAGTAACCATCTCGAATCGAATGGTCGAGCATAATATTGTCAACCAAGCAAAAGTCACAAAATCAAATGACCGAATTCATCAAAGAAATCAGCAACTTCAAAGCCGAGAATATCAAATAAATCAAACAACGAAAATCACAGATTTGAACATGCCAGAAATCATTAAAGGCTTGAATTAGAAGTGAGTGAAGAAATCACTCACCTTGCTTCGATGATCGCACCCAAAGATCGCATACTTCAGAGACGAAGCCGTGGTCTTCGAGGAATCGAGCTGAGCCAAAAGAAAACGAAACCCTAGCCGCCATTATCTCTTTCGTTTTGCTCTCAATTGTGCTTGCGATGCGAAAAATGAAAGGGGGAAGAACGGACGAGAACGAGAGCTGTCACCATTTTTTTTCGTTCGATCATTTAGGGTTCGAGAGTGAATAATAAGAGGGAACGGTCATTTCCTTTGATAATATCACATCCCAAAAATAAAAGGGAATGGGCCAATATTCAATATTTAAAGCCCAACAGCACTTAACCCATTTTTAGACAAATTCCAAAAGGATTTTTCCTTCGATTGAAAACTTCGACTAGCGATTAGTTAGCTCAGTAATTGTTTAATGATGATATAAATTAGGCAAAACCCCTGGTTGTTACACTCTTAATCTTCAACAGAAATTAAATTCGAATTCACCAAAACAAAACTAAAAAAATGGCCGAAGAAAATCAAATCGCCTCACCCTCCCCACCATCGAATAGAAGTGGAGATCTTCGTGGCCATCGATTCAGCGATGTTCGTGGTGGGAGACGAGGCCGCTCGGCTCGAGCTTGCATAGAAGGGGAGGGGCGAGTCGCGCAAGGCGTGAGCTATTAGGGAAGGTCGCCATTTTTGGTTAGCGTGTCAGTGGCTTTCGTGCGCACGCGAGGGAGCTTGGAGGAAGGATGTAGGTTGGCGCGGTGAGTTGAGGAGGAGACGAGCTAGGGTTTGCAGCGATATAGTGATTTGCGAGTTAGGGTTGTTGTTTAGGAGTTGCGATCGATGTCAGGGGCCGTTTATAGAAATCAAAATCGAGCAGTGGCAGTGAGTTATTCGTTTTTCCTTCTTCTTCGATTATGCTTGATTTAATAAAAGTAAATATGTATGTATACACGCATGCCTGTTTCAATTGAAGATAAACGGGAAAACTTTTGTACAGGGAGGTTTTGGAATTTATCTATAGTAGGAATTTTAAAAAAATGTTGAAGGGTTACAATTTGATTTTTAAAATGTATATAGGCTATTTTTTAGTTTTAAAAAGGGAAATAGATATACATGCACACATTTTAAATTGACTAACTTATTTTAAAAGCAAAGTATTAAGGTAATTTATTTGTTTAACTAGTTAATTTAATTATCTTAGTCACTAAAAATAATTTATTTAAAGAGAAATAGTTTAAATTACATTTTTTTGGTTAATTAAATTTATTAAGTGGTAATTGATTAGTTCAAACGATAATAACCTATATAAATATTTATACAAGGTCAAAAATCAAGGAAACCAAGACAATTTTGAGATGGATTGCAAATTAAAGCAAAGGTGAGTAAATCTCACTCTGTTGGGTTTGTATTTAAATTTAAATAGTTAAATTTAAATGATTGGCTGCATGATTAAATTAATTGGATATGCACTGATGATGATGTGACTTTGGCTTTGGTTGGTTTTCGAGTTAATTGTGGTTTGACTCGAAGTATTGGATTTTAAATTGTTTTAAACTTAAGTCATAAATAAGAAAAATGTTTTTATTTTAAATGTCGAAAGAGGCTTAATGATTTGTGATTTATTAAGTTAGTAGGGTAATGAAAATGAATAATTAATTAATTTAATTAATTAATGATTTAGGCTAATTAATTTAGTAATTAAGGGTTTTGAATTAATTAATTAAGGATTAAGTTAATTAATGAAGTTTAATTAATTCAGAATAATCATGGGATGGTTTGATAAATAATTACTTAATAAAATTAATAAAATATAATTACTTTGTGTAATTAATCAAGAGATTAATTAAGACGATTAATTAAGAGGAAATTGATTTATTTAATGGAGTAAATAAATAGATAGTTAATTTAAAGGTTGAGATAAATCAAGAATGATTAATATTTGTGGTTTAATTAATGATTAATTATTTAATGTATTTAGGTTGGATAGGATAAATTAAAATGTAATTGGAAACCCTTAATTTATATAATTAATGATGTAATTAAAGATTGATGAATTCAAATTGATTAACCCATAATAAGCGACTTATGAGAAATTAATTAATATAAGAAATTAAGGATAAATGAAATTAATATGGTAAATTAATTTATGAAGTAATTAATTAATTTATGAAGTAATTAAGATTACTTATTGATTTTGGTTAAGAATAATAAATATTGTGAAGTTAATTAATGATAATTTCTTGAATGAAATTGAAGGATAATTAATCGAGGGTGATTAATTAAGATGAATAATGAAGGATTGACTAATTAATTGATTTGGAAATTACTTAATGTTAAATGAAGGAATCTAAGAGATTGAGGTTAGAAATTCAATTAGAATCAATTGAATTAATTTGGAAGTAATCAAATTTGTTATGAATGATGGAATGGTATTGGATGCTTGAAAGAGATGATATTCGTGATATGAAATGTTGTGTATTTCATTTTGATAATTTGGGTTAGGATGACACGAGTCTCGAAGAGGCCGGGGTCGGGTATTAGGAAATACCCGAAGCCACTTCGAATGTTTTTATAGATTGATATGTAAAATCTATATACTGGAGTGAAGTGATTTAAAGGAAATTGGACTATTTAAATCTAAGCCTTGGTACTTAGGAAATGGATGTGTGGAATAAATGATGTCTATAACTAATTGTGGCTTTGTGAATTGAATCGAGTTACCCCGGGTTTTATATAAGTTGTTTTCTTTGGTATTCCATGTTAGTTGAGTTTACTCACGCTGGTTTCCAGCCTGATCCGGGTGTTACTTTGGTGTAATGCTCGGGTCAGACCGATTATTACTGATTTCAGGTAAGGACGTTCTGGAGCTCAGGAGGCAAGCTGGATGACAGGAACGTGTAGAGTATTTCCGCTGTATTACAATATTGTAAATCTGAGACATGTTGATTTGTATTTGTCCAGTGTTGAATATTTGTGTAACTCTGATGTGTTTAAATGAAATCGACAGATATAGTATTCTTCTGTAAACTGCAATTATTTATTATCATATTTTACCCGCTGCGAATGGGAGATTTTTGGTGTTTCTGTTCTTCTTCTTCTTCAATCTCTTTCTTCTTTTTCATAACTGTCTGGAATTTTCGGGTTCGAAAATTTCGGGTCGTTACATCCTATGACGACCCAACTTTCTAACACCAGAAAGTCGCATCACTATTTAAGAAAGAAAGGGACAGAAGAAGAAATGATAAGAAAAGAAGAAACACAACAATATCAGATAACTCACAGCGGAACGAATGAAATATAATATATCACATAAAATATTACATAGTATCATATTACATCAGAGTACACAACTTATACAACACATATTAGACAGTTATAAACATCTGTCTAACTATTCAACTCAAGTACACAAAATACAGATATCACACAAACACAGCGGAACCATAATATATCTACACGTGGAAGCCTCCTGCTCCATATCTCCTCCAGAATTCGTCAAGCTAACCTGAATCCCTCGACTACTCATACATAATATGAGTACCCAAGAGTTTAATAAAACAGGGTCAAACGACAACTCCGATTGCTACGAAAATTGAAATCCGATAATAACTAACTATTACAGATCTAATGGAACTGGTTTCGTCAAATTTCAAGACTGTGCCTCGGAAGGCTATTTTTAAATATCGATTTAAACGATATATTATTAAAATTGAACAAACCACCTTTAAATTCAATTCCAACCATTCTATTATCTTCAGCGTCGTCATTATAAATTTTATAAGCCTTCAAATTATTTTTAACAGGCTTAAAACCTCTAGATTCAACATCTTACCCAATTTCGAATTATATAATTCAATAATTAAATTATCAAGTAAATATTAATATTTGGAATTCAAGTTTAAAATTAACTTTTAAATATTTAAAATCAATCAATTATTCCAATTTAATTTGTTAAAATTTACGGGTCGTCACACATTTAATTTATTTAATTAATTACATTGAGTAATTTATCCCTTAAATTACTTCCATTAATTAATTTCCCTTAATAATCCTTTTAATTTTAAGTAATTAACCTCTAATTACTTCCATTAATTTATTATTGTTTAATTAATTACCTTTAATTACTTAGATTAATTAACCCTTAATTTATCAAGTAATTTACTATTCTTAATTAATTTAACCAATTATCTTAAATTAATTACATTTATTAATTATCTCTAAATCACTAGTTAATGATCCTTGAATTAATTCCACACATTAACTATCCATTAATTACTTCCATTAAGTAATTATTCTTAGATTATTAATTAACCCTTATTAATTACATTAAGTGATTAACTTTTAATTAATTTCACTAATTAGTTATCTTTAACTAATCACCACCCTAATTAATTAAAGATAAACTCTTTATCTTTATTAATCACCTAATTGCATCATTAAACTTATTACATTTGAAACACTTAGGAATTTAATTACAAAATTAGTCTAATATATAATTTCCTTAAACAAACAAATTTTAAAACATTTAACATTAAATTTTAACTTTGGAATTTGTTCAAAAACTTATTTAAATAATTTTTTTTGAAAACTTGGTTAATCATCCCTTGAAAACTCAATCATTTAAATACAATTTAAAACTTTGTCAGACATTTTCTTTTAAAACTAATCATTTTAATAACTTTAAAACTAGTCAACATTTTACTTTGGAAAACTTAATAAATATTTAACTTGGAAAACTTGTTTTTGTTTGATTTTTAAATCTTTATACCTTTTTCTTTAAGCTTGAAACTTTGAAATTATTTTCTTTATATAAAACTATTTATGTTTTACTTTAGTTTTAAAATCTGGTTAAAATTTCATTTAAATTTAATAACCAGGGACTTAAAGAAAAATCGACCCAATCCAACTTCGATACTTCCATGAGACAATTCCTGAGCTAGCCCCGATACACACTTCCAACCCACTGCTTCGAGAAGAACACACAACTTCATCGAGAATCGATCCATGCAACATCCTCTTCTCCAACCCCACGAAACCCAGATAATATCACAGTGCACACATGCACATGCGCGGCGACTCCACGCCACTCCGACCAACCTTCCGACCATCGGCAAGTCGACGATCCTCTCACTGTCACACACAGCCACCCAGAAGAAAGAATCCGATAGCAAAAAGAAATCGAACATTCGAACAAAAATCTGGAACCAACCAGATTAACAAAACTTCACCGCGACGACGAACTACACCACCAGAGCTCAAGTCGCCTTGACCACAGCCACTACTCGACTTCCAGCTTCGATTCCCCCTCACGCGATGACCTACGATCCACCCTCGACGACGTGCGAAACCCTGGAAATCCCGACGACTACAACTGGGTAAAACCCTACTTCATCGTCCTCTGGTCACTACGGTCAACTATAAATCCGACGACCATTTTTCCAGAGATCGTCATCCCCTAAGCCGCCTTTGACAACAACCCCGAGCTTCCAATCGTCATCGATCGTCGGCAATTGACGAAATATCCAAAATCGTTCAACTCCGCTTATCTCGACTTATACCAAACTAAAAATTATGATTTGATTTCTAAAATTCATCATATTGCAAAACGAATCACGGTATAAAACCCAAACTCGAAATTTTAAACAATGATTTTTGACTTATTTGTGATCATCACTGTATTTCTTATTTTTGAATTAATTACTAAATTAAAATTCTTGAAACCATTTTTAGATTTGATATTATGTTGTTATAATCATATTTCATTCAAGATCTAAGCTTAATTTTGCTTGTATGAGGAGATTTAATTTTTTCCATAGGAAATTGAACCCTGTAAATAAGAACAGAGAAGATATATATATATATATATATATATATATATAGAAACTTGTATATACACAGACATACCATATTTACAACTTGCATTAACAACCAACATTCATGTAGACATATATACATTATCACAACACAAATCTATCACATGCATCAAAGTTTAATCACAGATTTTAAAACTTTTTTTAAAAGAAGGGTTTACTCACCAGTTAAAATAGAGAACAGAGGTTTTGATTTAAATCTGGAAACTGAATTTTGAATTGCTAGCTTGCTGGTGATTTTGCGTGATCTACTGCTTGATAGCTTTTTGTTCATCTTTATTATGTTTGCATGATCTCATGTTGAAAATTTTGAAACAGATGTTGTATGTAGCTTTGATTTTCCTATGATTTCTGGTTTTCAGTTCTTTTAGTTTAAAGAAGAGGAGAAAGATTGAAAAAGAAACATCTTAAACTAGAAACATAATAACCAGGTTTCTCTATACTTTTTAATATATATGATTTAATTTTAAAGAGAAAGAATGTGTGCCACTTATTAATACAAATTATACAAATGTCATTGCAAAATTTACTTAGCTTACAAATGTTAGAACAACGTATTATTATGTTTAACCCTTTATTTCAAAAAGTGTTTATATTTTTATATTAGTTATGTAATATGTTTATTTTTATTTATATATTTACAAGCTATTTTATTCATGAGATATTAAATAAATAAGAATATCAATTTAATTTAAATTTTAAACTATATAAATGTTCAATTTAACTTTAGTTAACTTTAGAAAATTACTATGTATATTTACAACCACATTTATTCTTATAAATTTTAAAAGAAAGAATATAAAAACAAAAGAAATGAATCTTTTATTAAATCTTGCTTTAATCTTTCACATTTTTAAAATAAATATTTATCTTATGTTTTGAAAATAATGATTAATTTTTATATAGCCTTTGGAAAAAAAATTATATTGAGTTTAAACATAACTTCCAAATCCCAATACACACACACACACATATATATATATTATAATTTGAAAACGTTTCTTTTATTAATTTAAAACCAAAGACTTCCTATGTATAATATATATACCAATATATATACATTATAAATAGAAAACATTATTATTAGCTTTGAAAAAGATTAATTTTACCAATTAAATATTTATAAAAGAAGATTATTAAACCAATTTAAATACTTATTAACAAAGATTATTAAATAAATATTGCCCAAAATTCAGGGTCATCACATGCACGTTAGGGATATTTGAACCTTTGCTAGCTTTATTTTTGGATTTCTCCTTCGACCTTGGATAGATGGCATAGTTTTTGTGTAGTAGTTGTTTTGTTAGGAATCATGTGATATATATATATATATATATATATTCTTTTGTAGGGATATATGTATATACTATGGTCATAATAACACTTGTGACATGTTGTATTACATTTGATGTAGATGTGTATGTATATCATCTGTGTTTGTTGTTCTATGATTCGTGATTGATATTGTTATTATGTTTTGTTCCTGAATAGATCCTACAGCCACCATAGTAGTGTATTAGATAGGAATTAAGTATGTCGAATACTTGAGATGAAATGGAAAAAAAAATTGAGTACTAAATCGACATACTTAGCTCTTATCTAATGCAAGACTTTGATTGTCGCCCTTACCAGCCCTATTCTCCGCATTAGCAGACAGAATTACTCAGTAATTCTCTTTGTTAATGTGGGTCTCGGGGTTGGGGCGTCACAGCTTAGTATCAGAGCTAGATTCATAACAAAATCTAATAAACGCAGAATAATATACACACTTACTAAACATCAAATATAATACAAGTGACCCCAAATCGATGTGAACACAACCTTGTCCATAACCTTTTGAATCTTTTGGGGGTAGATAGAAAAGAGTATGTCTAGGAATGTTAATTTTAATTCCATAGTATTACTTATTTAATGTATATGAATCACTAATATCTACCCCTGTGAATAATCCTATCTTAACTTAACTTTCAGCAAATGGCTGAAAGAGGAAGAGGTCACACTTCAGAGGTGGGACCGTCAAGTGGTTCTCGTCCCGAAGAAGTTTATATATCGACTGAACAAATCCTTGAGCTTCTTAAGAACACTCAGCCTCCTTCTCCTACTCATAAATCTCCTCCGTACAAATCTGCATTTGCACGAATATGAAACAACTTCACCCATCTTGGAGGCAAGCCGTCCAGAGGCTCCGAGTCCTTTTTAGAGATTTAGGCTTGGCTCCAAACATGCGAGCGTATCTTTACTCGCATGGAGATCTTTGGTCATCACCATGTTCTTATGGCATTGAGTATGCTGCAAGAAGGAGCACTAGACTAGTACGAGCTCCTTATTGCCGAGAGAGACGAGTCTACTCTTACTTGGCAGCATTTTCGAGACCGTTTTGAGCTCAATTTTGTGTCAGAATCCGAGAAGGCTTTCCTTGCCCGTCGCTTCCTCAAGATGAAGCAGGGCAAATCCTCTGTGTCAGATTTTGTGTCCTCCTTTGAGTCCCTATCCAAGTATGGGCTTGAGTTTATTAGCAAGCCATACAAGTAAGTATCCAAGTATGTATCCTCGAGAAGAAGCCGCTTATGCTCTAGCTTAAGTTATCCTTCGAAGAGCTTGTTGATTCGGCACTTCACCTTGAAGCCGTCGAGAAGAAAGGGGATAGTAGTGATGAGGCTGAAGTTCGCAAGAACCCAAACAAGAGAAAACTTTCCTTACAAGCATCCAATCTTTTCTTCAGAAGAAAAAGAGGCATCTTGCCTCTAGTTCTCATTCTGGTGCAAGCCATCATTCTCACAAGTCTTGTTTCAACTGTGTTTCTCATGATCACTTTATTCAAGAGTGTTCTAAGCCTATCGTTTGCTGCACTTAAAAATAAGAGGGTCATTAGTATTCCAAATGACCCAATTCTTCTAAGGATCCTTATTCAGGAAAGCCCATCATGATGGATGCTTCTGGTGGTTCCTCTCAACCTAGAGATACTCCTTTTCCTTTACTTTAGGATTCTAATCTATGTTATGATCATTATATTTATGTCCTCTTCGATTTGGGTGCTTCACGGTCACTCATATCGAAGAAGCTTGAAGGTGTTTTGCTTTTGATTGTTTCATGCTTAGTCACTTCTTAGGATTGCGAATCCTATCGAGGGACCCGCAACCTTAGCATTTTGAGTATGGGGTGTTGAGCTTATTCTGTGTATTTTCCTTTTCATGAGTATTCGTAAGTTATTCTCTATCTTAAGATTTGTATGTTTTGGGATGAATTGGCTTGCTTATTATCAAGTTCAATCCTCTATTCTGGAAGGATCTTATATATATTACGTATCCTAACTTGGTTGATTTTTTTTCCGTCCTTTGGAATGTTGACGTTAATTCTGAAGTATCTTTATCTGTTCTTGAGTTTCGAGATGATGATGATATATCTCGAATTTCGGTTATTGTGGCTTTGTTGATTCATGTGAGTCCGTTTCGGGTTTGGCACCTAATCGGGCAATCGAGTATTGGGTTGACCTTGTTCCTTGTCCTTAGCGATTTGGTTATCCTTCCACGAGGATACCCACTAAGGAATGAGGCGATTGATTGAGTTCAATTGATATTATCATTCTTATTTCTTTCGAGATATCCTTTTAGGATGCTTATTTGGTGTTATACTTTATGGCATTACTTCACTTGACGTAATGATATATTGACAGTGTGCTTCTTCTCGTTTGAGAAGAATACCTCACCCTTATCTTTATATCTCGTTAGTCTCATTTGATCTATTGTGTGGTGCTAGATTCATTTCTTAACTTGGCCTTGCACAAATTTCCTTTAGCCATGAGTTGCAGCGGATAGCGTTCCTTATATGGCATCCTGCACTCGTATGATTCTTATGAGTGGCTCATGATACCGTTTGGATTGATAAACACTCCATCTCATTCAGTCAGTCTTGTGAATCGAGTATTCTGGAAATATCTCGACGAGTTCTCTTAAGTATTCTTTGATTTCGAGTTTATACAGCTATTTGATATGTATTTTAAGAGAAATTGGAATTTTAGTTATCATGAAATCAAAGAATATTTTGTGTATTATATATGAGAGATATTTGTTTTTATAGAAATGATTTTTTTTGTGTTGGGTTGTCCATCGAGTGCTTTAAGAATTCTGGTGGATGCGTCGGATCAACATTATCGATAGAAATTTCAGACAATCAAAAACAATAAATTGAGTTTTAATGGGATTAAATATGGAAATAAATTAAAAAGATTTGAGAATTAAATTTTATTCTGAATGACATATGTAGCTATTGAACCATAGTGGGTTGGATGGGTGGCGAGGCGGTTTTGATCATTTGGTTAACTCTACAGCCAATCGATGGGGTTATTCATTATAAACAAATGGCGAGGTAATGTCATTAAGATAATTGAAATTTAGGAAATAGCATATAGTTATGTTTTATTATCGAAATAATGTACTTTAGATGAGATAATACTTTGATTGAAAATAAATGTTTATTGAATATTTTAAGAATGAGTTATACATGTTTAAGATGGAGTTTGTTTTGAGAATTTGGGTTATTAAAAATGAAGAGTAGTAAATTTTAAAATTTTATCTTAAGAATTAATGAAAAGAAAATACAAAATTCTTTCGAAAATTTAATTTTGGAATCAAAGGCAATATGATTTTGAAATTATTTGTCATTTTCTAAGAACTATAGGAAGGAGTTTGGAAACTTTCCAAGTATTGAAAATTGAGATATTGAATTTAAAGGTAATGAGTTTTGGAACTTTAAGAAGTTTATTGCAATCAAAAATTTATATTATGGTTTTGAAGATAATGAATTTCAAACTCTAATAAATTTTGATTGTAAATTAAAATTTATATCTATTGTGTACCTCATGATTGTCTTGCCTCAGTGCAATGGTCTAACGACTTGCGCTTTTGCGATCGTTTGAGTTAGGTGGCCTTCGAAAGGACCACCTCTCGTCGAGTTTTCATATCTCCCTTATTATGAAGCTAGTATTGTAGTAACGCTTTCCGTAGTGACATACAGAAAGTCATGTTGATGATCACCTTGTTGATTGGAGTTCGGGATAAAAGTTGAGTTAAAATCCCGACTCTATTTGAGAATTTTCTGAGATATGAATCTCACTCGATTGATTTTTTGGTAGCATTATGCTTTATGTTCTTATTTCAAAGGAGAGATTCCTTCAAAATCATGAGTTATTGCTCATACAAATTCTATAGTCCGATAATCCTAACGAATGTAGTCAGAAAATCATAAAATTTATCGAGCAATTTTGTTTTGGTCTTCTTTCATCTTGAGTTGAGAGTGAGAAATTTTAATCTCGAGCTTATCTGTCTTTCTTTTAATTAATGAAATAAGTTGATTTGAATACGGTTCTTCCCTTAAAATTGCGAGGATGCAATTTTTATAAGGGGGAGTCTATAAAAACCCTAGTATTGGTGACTACCTATAATATTAAAATATAACGATAGTTATATTTCAATATTAAGAATAAAATAAATTGGAGAAGATAAATTTTTTCAAAAATTGTTTATTTAAAATAAACAATGTGTTGAGGTTGAGTAAGGGATTAAATTTTATTGGATAAGCATTTGGTTAAATAAATTATAAATATTGGGTTTATATTAGTTTGGAGCTTATAAATTAAATAAGTGATGTATTTCAACATTAAATTGTTGAAATAAATCTAAATTGATGAAAATAAAGTTTTAAAAACTTTATTTTGAGAATTTGGAGAGAAAATGACCATTTATTGATTTTAATTGAGCCAATACAATACTATTGGAAAATATTGTCAATACTAACCTTTTATTGAATTTAAAATGAGAAATATGAAGAAATTATGTAATTGATTAATATAAAAGATGAAATATTGTTTAAAAATAATATTTTGATGAATAAAAAGAGTTAAAATGATTTGTTGTAATTTATTTGGCACGAAAATAATTTTTGTACAACTTGTTGGATTAAAAATAGTGTTTTTGTAATAAAATAGTGTAATTGTGTAATATTGAGAAAAATAGGGTTATATTGTTAAAAATAAATTTTTATTGTTAAAATAAATTTTAATTTGTTAAATAACAATTTTATTTTCATAATAAATGGTTGTATACATTTTTATTTGACTTCAAAATAAGAGAATTTGTGTATTGTTGATATAATAGGCTAATTATGTACATAAATTACATTTTCTCTAAGTAAACTTAGACTTGGGCTTATTTGGGTAAGATTTAAATCCATTAACCCATTATCTGGATGTTTCTGGTAGGAAAAGAAAACACAGTACGTACCTTTCTTATCTTCTTTTCAAAATAGAAATCATATAGTAGAAAGAAATTAAGCAAATCAATGGCCTCCTTCAACTAAATCTCCATTTCCACTTAAAATTTACTGCAAATAAAAGAAGTGAATCACTAAAACAAGATTATACAAGGTAATCAAACCCAATACTCAAATATTTCGTTAAAAAATTTAGAGTTAGGTATGAATTGTCTATAACTAGTTTATTTTGTTTTGCATGTTTCGGTTTCAGTTAATGCAGGTTATTAGAGCTCCAATTCTTCTTAAAAGCTTGCAACTTGCTATTAAACTTTGCTAAATCGTCAGCTGAGTTTAAAGCTCACAATTGTTAGCTATAAAAAATGAATTTCCTGTGAGAAATTTGGCTAAATCGTTTACTATATAGAAAGTTTTCTCTGTTTATAGTTCTTTGTTAAAATCTTGTTCTGGTTGCCACTTTGAGTGGTTATATCCCTTTGTTTTTGTCCCAAAATGCTGCCGGATCTTTTCCGGGTTGTAGTTTGAATGTCACTCTATGTGCACGTCAATTTTCATTGCCTGAAACTATAACGACCCGGAATTTTGGATATTTGAAATTGGAATATTTAATTGATTTTAAATATTCGGGTGTTGGTTTTTAAACTTGAATTTCAAATATAACTATTTATTGGGTAATTAAAATTATTGAATTTAATAACTGGAAATTGGGTAAAATAGTGAATCTGGAGTTTTAAGCTTGTTAAAAATATTTTAAAGGCTTTAAAAAATTATATTAATAATACTGAAGACAATGCAAATTTTAAAATTGAATTTGGAAGTGATCTTTTCAGTTTTAAAAATACATCGTTTAAATTGACATTTAGAAACAGCCTTCCGAGGCACAGTCTCGAAATTCGACAAGACCAGTTTCATTGGATCCACAATATTGTATTATTATCGGATTTCAAATTTCGTAACGTTCGGAGTTATCGAGTAGCCGTACGAGACGTAAATGCGCTAAAATTTATATCGGAAATTCAATATAATAACAGGGTCAGAAAAGCTATCTCCTCCATACAATCGAATTTGGACTCAGAACCTTTTCCATTGCGTTCGAAATAGGAGTAAAACATTATAAACGCCTAGCGACACGCCTCGATAGGAGGTCAAGATTTTAGGCTACGTAAATCGAGACGATTTAAATTTAAATTCAAATATGATATACTTTGACCGGTCAAATTTCCTTCAGCTAAAATTCTTCCACCATCAGCACTTTTTCAAAACATTGTTCCCATGTTCAAACATGCAACCATCTCTTCGTGTCTCCCTCTCCTTTTTCTTTTTCAGATCACGCTTGCTCTCTTTCAGTCCGACACCGCCCTTTTCTCTTCGTTTAAATCACGCGACCTTCTCCTTTTTCCTCAGTTCAAAATCGAATAGCTGAAGAGAAAATAAAGCAAACCGAAATCAAAATCAAAGAAAAATGGCCGAGCTCAATTCTCATGTTCTTCTTCGTTCTGTTCGAAAATACTCAGTTTTTCCTTTCCCCACTTTCCAATCCATCTTCCCTTTATGAAACGAAATCGAGTAGAGCATTGCAAAAAAAAGGGGAAGCGAACAAATACAAAACTTGAAATCGAGTCCGATGTTTTCTTCATTCAAAAAAAAAGTCAGGCGATTGAAGATCGTAATTAGCTCGACTTCGGTAATTTATGGAGTGCATCGACGTGAGGGTGATTCGATGCTCGCGATTGTTTGAATAACGAGGGGGCGGTGCTGCAGTGGATAGAGGCGATGAGGGCGGCGATCTCGTACTGCAGTGGTTGAGCGAGATGGAGCTGCTTGCAAGCACAGCACGCGTAGATAAAGGCTCGAATCAAGGCCGTTGGTATATCATCTTTTTTCCTACTTAATTTAAAATATAAGCAGAGATAATTTCCCTTTTATTAAATTTATTTATATATATATATATATATATCCATGTATATATAAATATACAGAAAACAGAAAAAAATTACAGTAAAGAATATTTACTATCTATTTTTCAATTTACAAATTTACAGATTTATATATGTATATATATGCAGTAAAGGGAAAAAAATATAATGCAAATATATAAATACACACACACACCCCTATTTAAATTTAAACATGTTTAGATAAACAGAAAATAAGTGTATATATATAAGATCTTGGAAAATATAGGAATTTATGTAAAAGTTGGATTTTTTGAATTCTATAACTTATTTTTATAAGTATATATGTAGGTTCGAAAATAAAATAGATATACATATTTCCACTTACGGGTTTAATTTTAAAATGATGAAGATTTATTTGTTTAATTAAATCTAAATTATTTTAGTTACTAAGAAATTATTTAAAAGAAAATTAGTTTAAATTAAATAAATAAGTAGTAAATAATTGTCCGAATAATTCAAATGTTAATAAATCATATAATGTTTATACAAGGTCTAAATCGTGAAGAAAACAAGCCGGATGGAAGTGGGTTGCAAAACGAAAATAAAGGTGAGAGTTTCTCATTCATTTGGATTACCTTGATTAAAACTAAAATGTTAAAGTTAAATTATTGGATGCCTGACTTGATTGTTAAATGTATAATTTATCTGTTGGATGATGTTGTATATATAGTAGTATATATATTGGAGTGATTGATATTCCCACATTATATAGCGGATGAGACCCTATGCGCCCCACATAATAGCGGATGACCCTATTATACTGCGATATCCCCCTCGAAGTAGGATTGGTATTTTTATTTGTTGACTAAAATCTGTGGATGCAGGGAATAACATGTTGGAGGGATCCAACTAGATTCCTAAAAGTGATTTATTGTTCATATATATGTTGATATTATGATATGATGGATAAATTGATATAGATTGAGTGAATTGAATTGTTAAATGTTAAATAGCCTGGGAATTGAATTTGGTGAATTTTAAATACCATAAATAATTAAATTGAAGAAGTTTAAAAAGGAAATTTGAAAAGAAATTACTTATACTTAAAATTGGATTTATCTCAAAAAGGAATTAAGTAGATTAAAAATATATTAGCCTGAGTTATACTTAACTATTTGTAAATTGGTTTAAATAAAGACTTGAAATTAATATTATATACTAAGGGCCTGAAGAGACATTGGAATCGACAAATAGTTTTGAAATGAAAATGGCATTTTATTAAAGGAAGATTATAAAATGGAATTATAAATAGAATTGTTTTTATAAATAAATGGAAAACTCAAAGGAGTTTATAAATTTATAAACGGAGTTTATAAATAAGATAAGTGATAAGTAGATATATGGAAAATATAAGTAAATGGTGACAACTTATATCGGGCAACGGGAATAGTTTGAAAGAAATAGTGGAATAGTTCGAAGGTGAGAAATGGTGATTAAAGATCGAGATGATACGGATCAAGAGGGATTTATAAAGAAAATTTGAGAACATCGGAATTCCTTAAAATAAGATTTTTGTCAAGTGAATCTAAATTTGTTTAAGGTACCATACTTCTTAACTTTTAAAACTATTATTTGGATCTAGAATATTCTGAAGTTAGTTATTATATACTTAATATTTATTAAGACAAATTCTAATTTTTATATACCAACTTTGTAAATTTATTAGTAACTGGGCATGAATTTTTATGTTGAACCATATTTTGAAAAATAAACCATTATTCTTATTTTATATAAGTATATACTTTTAAAGGTTTTAAAAATTCATTATAAATCCTTTTGAGATGGGAAGCAAAGTGCATTAAAATGGATAAGATTTTAGAAGAAGATCTTACAGTGTATTATGAGAACTTAAATAAATTCTAAAGTACAAGATAAGTAAACTTCGGAAGGTGGAATAAAATTCACAAGTGAAGTAGAAGTGAAACTGGAATTTTTAAATAAATAAATGGCTTTGGAAATATTAAAGGAAATGAATTCAGGAATTCTAGAGTTTATAAAATTCAAGTGAAACAAGTTGAGGGTTTTCAAATCAAATTGTAAATGATTTTTGAGAAAAGAAAATAGGAAATAAAAGTGAATATTTTCCAAGTGTTAAGCAATTAATGAAATGGAAAAAAATATGCTAAGTATTGGGCAAATGTGAAATCTATTCCGTAAGAATAAAGAGAAATTTGAAACTATTTCAAAGTGTTGTGGAAATAATATCTTGGGTGGATATTTTGAGTTAAATAATTTGGAAAATTATTTAAAATCTGATGGTTGCTTGTGGATGTTAATTGATAGTTAAATAACCGACTATCAGTATTAGCCAATGCGCTGAGCGTTTCGAAGAGACCGGGATCAGATTTAATTATTCGAAAACTACTTCGATCCGGTTTAAATGTTTACGAATGAAGACCGTGAAGATGATGAAGACGGTGTTTTGGTTTGTCCATAACCAGGGCAACTTGTGTGGACGACTGCTATTAGAACATCGTCAGGAGGATGGTGAGCATTCTAAGTAGGACTCGTTCTTAAAAGGTAACACACAGCCTCAAGCCTCATCAACCGGGAATGGCTAAAACAGAGGAGGTGCTGCAAGTCTAAGTAGGTAGCACCTAAGTAGGGTAAGGTTTCCCCTGTCTAGATGTCCCTTTTATTCAGCTTATTGGGTGGTTGTTGATCCCAACCGTGGGGTGATCTTATTCGGACTATCAAGTAAGGAGTCACTCTAGTCTTGTGTTGCAGGGGATCGGGAGTGATCCTCGGTACTTTGATCTAGGCCAAGCACTGTAACGGGCGGTACCCTAGTAGCCCTGCCATTGTATGGAATCCAATCTCTAATAAGTGCCTGTACGGTTTTGATTGTGCCCAACTATTGCTGGAACGTGAGATGCAAGCATTTCAGCTAGATTCTATTTTACTTTCTATAGACACTATTATAATATCAGGCGAATTTGATAAAAACGTTTTGATTACCGTAAGGTAAAAACCCGGCATATTTATTCGTGGCGTGGTCTTACGAGCACTACACCAAAATAGTGATTTTGCAACATTTTATATAGGTCAATTTCCAACACTTATAGATGTTATAAATTACCAACAGTAAAAAAGTGTTAGGGTACCTAAAAAAGTGTTAGTAAAAATAAATAGTTATATATATAAACATTGCAACATATTGGTTATAATTTGCAACACAAATAAGTGTTATACTAGCCGGTAAACATGTAAATATTCGCTGAAAAATGGAGTGTTTGGTAATTTTTACATATGATATGTTTTGTGACGCTTCCCCCTTTCCCATCAGTTTTCGGCCGCATAAAATTATTATTTTTTTAACTAGGGTTTCATGCGATCCCCAATATCTTGACTTCAACGACGGGGAGTGGCTTCTGGAGCGGTCCTTCTTCTCCGGGAAACATTGAAGACGACTTTCTTTTCATCGCTGCGACATCGACTTCGGATTCCCGAACGCTTCCTCCTCCTCATCATATTACCCAATAACAGCGAATATTTTTATGCAATATTTCATCAAGGTTAGTTCTCCCTCCTTAATTTATTTGATTTTTACATGCCAGTTATAAATTTTAATTTATGTTCGAGAAGGTCGACCGGAGTTTGGGTGTGGATGGCGGCTAGAATTCGAGGTTGCGGTAGATGACAGTGGGGATTTCGTGGTCGATTGGCGATTGGCAATTTGGGTCTGGCGATTTGGGAGAATTCGAAGGCGAAACGTATTGGGGTAAGTTGTCAGAGATGATCGCAATGTCTTTATCATTAAAAAGGATTCTGTTTTGACAATTATCTGCCCGCGAGGTACTTGACTTTTGAACCAGCTACTTTTAGATTCATTTAGTTTGTTCAGTTTTATTCGGTTCAGTTTGTTAATAAATTCAAAGAAATCAAGTACTACCAATACATGAACTGTTGCACATTACTTTTTTTAAATTTATGGATGTTTAACTATGTGTTCTAAAGTCAAATAACAGTGTTATCAAGCAACTGCAAATAACATTCAAAATAGGAAGTGAAACAGTTGGAATACGTTATGTAGAAAAAAGAAAAATATTTTCACCATACATCAGTTTTAACTTGGAACCGAATAACTAGAAACTATAAAGGAGGAAAATATTTATTTAACAATATAGTAGAAACTGCTGGCTTGTTCAGGGACACTATGCTTCTCTTTCCATATTTTATGCCATTAAGCATAAGCAAAGTTTAGTGATAAATCAACAGATTGTTAGGCAAGTAAACAGGTGTACTATTGTATATAGTATGAATGGTAGATGGATCTGCTTTTATATATTTTTTCAAGCATGCGCAGTAACATAGTTAATCATATCTCTGTCTACCATCAATATATATTTTATGTAAAATATTTCTGTATAAAATACATAGTGGGACAGGTATCGTTGGTGAGTAAAATCTAATTTGTCAGGTCTTACTTCGTCTGCTCCAGCAATTCCTGCTTCAATCGATATTGTTTCCCAGAGTCAAAGACAATATCATGTTCTAGTCATTATTGCTGATGGACAGGGGTAAAATCGTATCATTTCTGCTTTAGTTACAATTTTTTCATCGTTATTCTTTTATAGGCTGAAGTCTTCAGCTGTTGCATTCACTTTTAACGTAGATTTGTAATTTGGTCATTACTTTGAGACCCTTTTTCAGTATAGATGAGAGAAGAATATCATGCTCAGTGTAGTGTAGTCTAGTTCAGATTATTGATTCAGGTCTCACTACAAGAAACCCTCCTATTAGTTGTTCATACTTCATTGCCAATAGCATCACTCCCTTTTCTTGCCTTTTTTTATATATATTGTCATTTGCATTCAATGTTTAAATTATACGAAGCTTGATGTAGTTATCGGGTAAAATGGTCTGGGCAAAAGTTTACTTTCATTGCTAGCCTAGACAGACCTTATGTCCAAGAACCTAAAGTAATCCAATCAAAGGGAGTTTGTTGAAGGTTCTTATAATAAAACTTAAGATTAAAACGTCCTTAAGTAATCCTAACGCACCTGTTCATAATCCAAGCGTGGACTTGCGCATCTTTTTTTGATCATTTTCGATCGCCGCTGGCACTCCAACTATCAGACGAAAGCTAGTCGACTTGTTCGTCTTACTTCCCTCTACGTTCTCTTTTTTGGTTGCACGGCCAAATTCACGATATAATTTGAGATATAGTGAGTTTATGTTTTAAGTAAACGTAGAGCATCCTGATGTCACCATTACCTTTGCTGATTTGGATGAGAATATTGATTGTCCAATGATGAAAGAATTGAAACTTATGTATTCTGTCGAACTTGATGCAGAAAAAAGTATAGGCAACAGGTCGATGTGAATCATACGTATGTTGAACTGTGCATAATGCTAGCTTAATCTATCATATATACCATTGGCCTAAGTCCTTTATCTTGTGATGAAATTTTTTCTGGACATTTCGCAGGAGCTCAAGATGGAAATATGTGCAAGTATGTTGGATTCTTTGAATGACTCTGTGCATGATCGTCCTTCCTAGTATTGACAGTCAAGGTTTTTTATTCAGTAAGCCTGCTACAAAGTATGTAGTTTCTTTTTATCTAAGATTTCTAGTTTTGCTGATGATGATACTTCTGCAATTGATTACTATAATCATCAATCTTTATTCTATCAGTTTTAAAAGGGTAACGAAAATCCACGGATTAGCTACCCTGATGTTTCTATCAATCTTTATCATTAATGTATGTCTTCTTTTTATTCTTTTAATCCTTAATATATTTATTAATGCCTTCATTTAATATTCTCACATGCCAAAGGTCCCTAGTTTTGGGCTCTGACAGTTTACGGTTTATTTGAAAACATGATAATCATATATAACAAGATAGACCTTGTATTTCATTTGTCGGAAATGAATAGAAAATAGACCAATTACTTCAGACTAGGATTTTCAGTTTACTTTCGAGGTGTTAAATAAAATGACTGGTCTTATACAAACTAATTTTAGTTAAAATAATATTACTAATACAGAGAAGGCCTGGTATTTGTCAGCAATGAATAGTACCCTTAAGCTTAAGTCAACACACTAAGTAATGGTGATGATAGGATAAGATCTTATTTGAAAGTAAGTAAAGGGAGGGTTAGAAGATAAAGAGAAGTGAGTGATAAAAAAGATAAAAAAGATGAAGAAGACGAGGAATAGCAAGAAAATAGTGAAGAAAAGTACGAGGTTGATATAAGAAATACGATAAAATGTGGAAATGTTTGTAATAACTTCCTTAGTTATTCCATTCATTAAACCATCTATGTAAAGATTGATTCGTTTCTTGTACCTGCATATTGTTTCAATAAGACACTTCTGAATAGTAACGACGGCTGCTGACATAAAGGAGTTACGTGAACAAATTGATGCATCAACATACAGTAAGCTCTCACTTTGCCAACTTGCAGTTAACATTCATTCATTTGCATGCTTACATATCTATGGTTGGGAATTGATTCTTGAAATCAAGGAACAACTGATTTCATCTCTTGTTGGAAATTTTCATTTCCAGTTAATATATGATAATCAAATTTTTTACATTTTAGTCAAACTTATCATAGTAAGCGACTTGACAGGCCGAACTAGCAAAAGATAGCAAGCATGATGAAAGGAGTATGGTTAGAGATAGTTCCAGGTAGCAATATAAATGGTTAAAACCAACAGGCTACCATTCATGATTTAGGCTGAACCAGCGTAGGAACTGGCAGAAGCCGATGGCAGAGCATGAGCTGGACTTGACACCAACACAGGCATTTTGTATTTGAATCATGCTTTCTGGGAGTAGAATATGACACCAAATGTGCCAGCAGTCCTATCCTGTAAGCATTTTTCTTGCTTTCAGCTTCATGTTTCATCATCAAGGTTTATTTTGCATGTCCATACATGATTATCTTATATTAATGATGCCCATTTCTAACTTATCTAAGATATTTTCCACTGTAGATAAAATGTCAACATGCATTAATAAAGAGCAAAACGTATTTGCAGTGGGAATGAGTGCGTTCTGATTTCTCATCATTCATTTCTCTTTTTTTACCTTCTCATGTCCTTTCACGTCGAATCGACAATATTTTTTATAGTTAAATTCTATTTCCAAACATCCATTGCAATCCCGTTTGCATACGTGCAATAGACATATATAATATTTAGATTGGTGCTTATTATTCTTTGCAAGAAGTAAATAATCAGCCTTATTCACTGTTATCATTGAAGTATTGGATTTCATTGGGTCAGATAATTACATGCTTTGCAGTATAATTAAAGGCATGTTCAAATCATATTTTTGATTGCCAAAACTTAATTAGCTCAGTCTTTTGGTTCATTTTTAATAATTATGTATGTTTACTCGTAGTTCACTTATGATGATTTCTATCCATAAGTTTCTACTTATTCGCCTTAAACCTGATAGAATAGAGAGGAAGTTTCTACTTATTCGCCTTAAATCCATAAGTTTCTACTTATTCCATATCCAATGATATAGCTTACCGTAGGAAATTAAGAATAAACACAAGCGGAGATAGGAGGAAGACAAAATAGAGAGGAAGTTGGAAGAAAATAACAGAGATTGTTTAAACTTTTCAATATCCATTCTATAGCATACTAGCACTAGTACATTTATAATCAAAATAGTTCCCCTATTCCTAAATGGTGTGCTCTCTGCCCTTTTATAGTAACAAATATTGTTATTCCAATTATAGGCTACCAGCACAACATTATTTTCAGTAAAACATAACAAATTCTAGTTGCGTAAAAACAAGACACGTTTTATGTTCTTAAAGGAGATGGCTGTTGTATGCTTATTTCCAGAATTATGTAAATGAATACTTTGTCTTGGCATAGTCTTATCTGGATCTATTGCATCAATTTTAACCCAAATATATCTTCAGATGATTTTTACATAAAAATCACTTTCTTGAATCTTGTTGTGCCACCAGCAAGCATGATGATGCTTGCATTTGCATGGCCAACACTTACATTTTTACATGGTGTTGAATGGGTTTTTCATAGTTTTTTCAAAGAGAATATTCAGGATAAAGTTGTTGTTATTACTGGTGCTTCTTCGGGTATCGGAGAGGTTTATGCTTTCTTTGCATTATTCATATTAATTTTGACAATATATCCTTTGTTTTTTTCTCAACGGAAGACCTCATGGGCAGCATGTAATTGCTCTAGTAGATGATGCATCAGTGTATGCATTCGAGGACGAGACTAATGCATCAGGGCCTGGCTCTCATCAAATTTATCTTACATTTCCAGCTGATTGTTCATTCACAAATGAAGAGGTGGCAGATTATTTCAAGTAATTTTAAATCTGTTTTATATATGACATGTTTATCATTTCTAGTCAAATATTTGTTTTGTATGCATAATAAACCAATCATTTTCTGTGTTAGTCAATATGGACCTGTTCGTGAAGTGAGGATTCCTCGTCAAACAGATCGCATGTATGGTTTTTTGACCTTCTATGATTCTGAGACGGTAAGAAACATTTTGAGCGAGGAATTACCACGTTTTATACGTGGTAATCGTGTTCTTGCTAAGCCTTACAGGGGAAAAACTCGGATTGCTGACAGTTAAAGTTACAGCAATCTTTTTATTGTCATTTATACTTGCATTGCCGATAATGCAGATATCTGCCAATATTCTTGTTTTGCTGTCAGATGACATTTAAGAATCCTAGTGGAAGAATATTTTCATGCATCACAGTAATTCCAGAGTTCCTCAGTAGTTTATTCGTTGCTAATTTTTATATTGTAAAAACAAGCATTAAAGCAAGCACTTAATATGGATATTATGGATTAATGCAGCAAATTGCATATGAGTATGCTAGAAAAAGGACGAATTTGGTGCTGATGGCAAGAAGAGAGAATAGATTGAGAGGCATAAGAGAAAATTGTCGACTGTTGGGTGCTGGTCATGTGCTTACCGTGGCTGCTGATGTCGTTCATGAAGAAGATTGTCGAAGATTCATCGGTGATAATGTAACTTATTTTGGTCGTGGTAAAATCTTATGATCATCGATGTTTTACAAGTTTACATCAAGTTTATATCGATAACATAGCTACTTAATATGTCTGTATTTTGTAACATTGGATCATCTTGTAAACACCGCGAACCTAGGCCACACTTTTCTGTTTGATGATGTTGGTGACACTGCATTTTTTCCACAAGGAAGGAGTTGGCACCTTGTATTAATTTTTGGGTCCTTAGATGATTTTGGCTGCGATGTTAAGGTTGGAAGTTTTGATATATCTACAAGGAAGGAGTTGGCACCTTGTATTTATTTTACCAGACAACGCATGTTAAACTTTAAGTGTGTTTTGAAAAAAAAATTGAAGCTTATGTTGTAATAATATATGAATATACCACATTGTGGTATTTTAGGTATGTAAATAATTGTTTATGATATATTATAGTACATTTGCAGAGCGTTTAAACTTTGCATTGAATATGTATGATGAATTATTTGTGATATGGAAACCATTATTTGCAGAGTGTTTATATTTAAACTTTGCGTTTAAGTTTTGGTGTGTTTATATATATATATATGTTACTAAATAATCATTTTCCAACACTTATAAGCTTTACCGTATATTTCTGTACCAACACTTATAAGCGTTACCGTATATTTCGTTACCAACACTTATAAGTGTTACCGTATATTTCGTTACCAACACTTATAAGTGTTACCGTATATTTAGGTACCAACACTTATAAGTGTTAGTAATACGTATGTTTGTAACACTTACAAGTGTTACAAATTTGGCCGCTCCATTCCTCACAGTCCATTAGTAACACTTAAAAAGTGTTACTGAAATTATTTGTAACACTTATAAATGTTAGAATTTGCCTGTTTTGGTGTAGTGGAGATACCTTTGTTTCGATGGATTTTAAAAAAAATATATAATAATTCAATTAGGTGTGATTTTCTCACGCTGATTTTCCAGACTGACTCGGGTGTTGTTTTATTATGATGCTCGGGTCAGACCGAGTATTACAGATACAGTATAGGATGCTATGACGCTCAAGAGGCAAGCTAGATGACAGAGACGTATATTCATACTTGAATTATTATTTCCACTGTGTAAGGACAGATAATAAGCTGTCCAAAGTAATGGATGATTGTTGTACTCTGATAATGGTATTTATATATAACAGCACAGATTTATTTGTATTTGAAGCTGTTGAAATATATTATATTTTGTTCCGTTGTGATTGTGAGACTCTGATGTTGTTTTATCTTCTTCTTCTACCATTTTCTTCTTCTTTTACCCCTAGTTATTCGCTCTTTCGTACACTTTGAGTTGAACGAGGAAGAATTATTATCAACCCAAGGGGTATGGAGCTGCGGGTCGCTACAGTTGGTATCAGAGCTGAAGGTTAAGCGAGAACCTTGGCTCTGGTGGGGATTACTCATTAGCGATAGAGTCAATAGTACTTTAGAATGAGTTTGAGTGTATTAATAGATATAAGCACGTATTTGTTAGTGAATATAAATTGTTTTAATATTGTGTTGGCTTATTGGTTGAGTGGAATATGAATTCTAATCGAGTAGTGGGACGTCCCTATTCCGATAGGAGTTTATAAACACTTGAACACGATAAACTGACACAATATTGTTTTAAAAGTGGGTGAATGAAATAATTTTACCCAAAAATATATTTTGATATAAAGGGGATAATTTTTGAAAATTATTATCTATATTGGAGTGTTTGGATGACAATATTATAGTCAAAACAAGATTATAAAATTTAGAGCAGTTTACATAATTGATATAAGAATTTGTATAAGTATAAATTGTATGAATGAATTATAATTGAAATAGGACTTAAACCGGAAGTTGGAAGTTTAAATTCCAGGGGAGTTTGGAAAATAAAATAAAATTCTGGAACCCTTATTTAAATGATTTAAAAATCATTAGAAGATAAGTTATAAGCTTATAAATTGATATGGTTTTTAGAAATAAGGAAGGCATGAGATTTGAATTTTGGGAATGAAGTTAAAAATGAGGAGATTAAACAAAGTTCAACTTGGATTAAGTTGAGGAAATTAAATTGATTATGGTTTGACTGAAATAAATTGTGAAGTAGACTAGTTAAATGAATAAAATAGGGAAGTGAATGGATTAAATGGAAAATTAAATTAGATAGAGAAATAAAATTGAATCAAATTGAATTTAACTTAAAACTAAATGAAGTTTAGTTGAAAGTAGAATTGGATTGAATTGAGTTGTAAATGATATTGAATGAAATAAATTATTACCTAAATAAATTCAAAAGAACGGAATTGAATTTAACACAAGCTTAGTTAAGTAAGAATTGAATTAGAATAAATAAGCTTTGATATCTTATCAAAGAATTGAAATGCATGAAGTAAAAGTATACTTGGCTAAGTAAAGGTATAGTCTTGAGTTAAAAATTAAATGTGAAGTGTGATCGATTATAAATAGGTGGAAAAGGGAAAATGTAAGTGTGTGATTTGTAAAAATTTGAGGAGTAAGATAAGAAACCCAAAATAAAATGTGTTTTATATTTTGGAAAATAAAAGAAAATCCAAATTGAAATTATAAAATAAATGTGAACTCAAGAAAATTAAATGAAGTGATTTTTGGAAATCAAATATTAAATTGCAAATTAGGAGTGAACTATTCAGATAATAAAATAGTTAATTGAATGGGTTAATGAAGTTTATTCGGTTAAATAGAATTGGGTTGATAATTAAAAATGGATTTGTGAAATAAAGTTTGAGTTATAAATAGAATTCGACATATATTGAAAATGAATTAAATATGATGAAAATGTCGTCGAATGAAATGAATTGTGAATGCGAATGTTTGCGCCAAAATTGGTCACAAATCCCAAATATTATGAAAGCACCAGTGTATGATATAGATCGGCAATATATATGATCACAGGTCATAGATCCAAGTAATGTAGAGAATAAAAATAAAGATTAACAAACTTAAAATAGAAAGAAATAGACAGAGACACCAGATTTATAGTGGTTCGGCTATTCTGGCCTATGTCCACTTCAAAAGATAATCTTTCATTGACTTTCTTCGCTGATTACAGCAGATTACAGCAGTAATTCTCGAGTACAATAGTGAAATTCGAGTACAATGGTGATTCTGGCAGAGTCTGGACATCGGAGAACCCAAAATCCCTTTTCTGAAGGCTCGTGGATGCTTTTTATAGGCGTAAGCTACAAATATCTCGCTCTGATCTCGTAAGACCTCTTCTGGCACATGAGTGACGTGATCGATCCCAGGTTATTTCGACTCGATTCGTGATCAACACGAACGAATTTCGTATCGATCAAGATTTGATTCAATCGAGTTGAAATTTAGCATCAACATTCTTTAGGTTGCATGTAAGCTTCTGTGAAAATTTGGTGACATTTGGACTTGTAAGTTGTGAGATATGATCGATGCAAGTTGTAGTTTTCGTGAAGGCTGAAGCGTTCGTCTCCATCTATTCGTCTCCATCCCTCCATATTAACTGCATCTATGATGTAGCTCGGAAGTCCAGGGGAGATCCACTTTTGACACTGAGTTGACTGCTTCCTATGTCGACGATACGAACATGATCAATACGAACATGGCTCCTGAATCCTTCGGTCTTCTTCGTATCGATGCATGAGCGTGTCCTTCGTATCCTTCGGCCGCTCTCTTATTCGCATCCATGTTGATCGACACGAACAATATCGATTCGAAGTATATCATGTTGTTTGATATGAACAGTATCGATTCAAAGTATACTACTACGCTCCATCCTGATCGATGCAAAATAATCCAGTCGAACAAACCATCATGCGCTTGTCTATTCAATCCAAGTTCATATTCACCGAGTCGAGACACATCGCACACCTCTCCTTGATCGATATGAACAACGCATTCATACCCATGCCGATGGATACGAAAACTCGTTCGCATCCATGCCGAATCGATATGAATTCGTATCAATTCGAATGAGATAGCCTTGTGTATGTATCCATCAATTTCTTAAGGAAATGAACTCCGTTTGACTTGAAATTAGAAACATAGCCTCTCCTAACCTTGTCAATCATTCCTAAACGATTCCGTCATGATTGGAGCTCGGACAAATTTTGACGACATCGATCATAGCCTTGTTTTCAATCGATCTCCAATCCTGATATCCATCCTTTCTAGCCAATTTATTAAAATCCCAGCCTTGACCAAAAGGTGGGATAACATTTGCCCCCCAAAACATGCCTTGTGGTAAGAAGGTGTGTTTTGAAAAGCTTCGATTCCGACATCTGAAGTCCATATTTTGTCCATAGCCATACCATCCAAGTGCCACAGCCATATCCTTATCCACATTCTTGACCGCTCTGAGTCGATGTCCGATTCCAAATCCAGTAACCAAATCCTTATCCAATTCCATATCCATCTGAACCCGACAACCGAGTCCTAATCCATCCTTATTCAATAACCGAATCCAGGACCTCTCCGGGTCGATATCCAAGTTCTTAGCTATTCATAGCCGATATCTGAATCCATAACCTCTTCGGGTTCTTGTCAAGCACAATCCACACGCGATGACCTAAACAAAGAAAAGCCTTGGTGTCCATGGTCCAGTGTCCCTGAACGCTGTGTAATACCATAGCTTAAGTCCTAAGCCGAATCCTGGTCGCTTCGGACCCTTGCCGAGCATAGTCCATACTCGACGACCTGAAATAGTAACCGGTAATATAGGGCCTAAGTCCTAGGTCGAATTCTGGTCTCTCCGGACCTTTGCCGAGCATAGTCCATACTCGACGACCTAAATAAGCCAATTCGCCACATTCGGACGAAGAGACTTACCTCTTGTCAGTCATAATCCATATCCGACGACCATTTACCAAAAACCAAATAAATATCCAATCAAAAACCAATCCAAAATCCAGACTAAATCTGTAATGTCCCGCCTTTTCGCATGCTTTAAATCGACACACGTGTCAATTCAAAGACATCCGGAAGGGCGGATTGTTATGGGGTAAATAAAAAAAACAAGGAAGAAATAAACAAAATAGAATCTCACAGCGGAAGGATAAAATATAATAATCAAATATACAGTTCATGAAGCTGTTTTACAAATTTTGGTTATATTTATACAATACATATCAGAGTACACATACCAGAGAATAATAATTTATGCAGCAAACAAAGAAGTTGACATGATCCAAACAATTGTAGAAAATGATTTTAGTGATATTACGGAGTCTCTTAACATGTGCCTAGATCATTTTAATTCTAATTTAAATGAAGATGAATACATTTATGAATTAAATTATATGCTCTGCTCTTCTCATAATTCACTAGAATTCAATCAGTTGATGTCTACTGAAGCCTCAAGAGAAGTACGTCCTAAATTAAACCTCAAACCTCTTCCAAACGATCTTAAGTACGCATACTTAGATTCTTCGGAAAATTTCCCTGTAATCTTGGCATCCGATCTCATTAAGGACCAAGAAGAACAACTTTTGAAAATTTTAAGGGAAAATAAAGAGGCAATAGGATGGGTAATCGCTGACATTAAGGGAATTAGTCCATCAATTATTGAACATCGAATACATTTAGTCGACGAGGATAAACCCACTCGCGAAGCTCAAAGGCGATTAAACCCTAACATGAGAGAAGTGGTAAAGGAAGAAATTATCAAATGTTTAGACAATAACATAATCTACCCTATCTCTGACAGTACTTGGGTAAGTCCGGTACAAGTTGTACCAAAGAAGTCTGGAATCATTGTGACAACAAATGAGAATAACGAACTTGTTCCGACAAAGGTCAAAACAAAATGGCGCGTTTGCATCGACTATCGAAAACTCAATGCAGCAACAAGAAAAGATCATTTTTCCCTTCCTTTCATTGATCAAATGCTCGAACGCTTAGCCGGTCATGAATACTATTGTTTTCTTGATGGTTACTCCGGCTATAATCAAATTCCCATTGCATTAGAGGACCAACACAAAACAACGTTCACATGTCCCTTCGGAACTTTCGCTTATCGTCGCATGCCCTTCGGTCTTTGTAATGCTCCCGCTACCTTTCAACGATGTATGATGAGTATATTTTCTGATATGGTGGAAAATTTCTTAGAAATATTCATGGACGATTTTTCAATCTATGGGTCATCTTTTGATCAATGCCTCCTTCGTTTAGAACGTGTTTTAAAGCAATGTAAGGAGAAATCTCTTGTTCTTAATTGGGAAAAATGTCATTTTATGGTTAAGCGAGGAATAGTCTTAGGTCATGTTGTCTCTAAAAATGGCCTAGAAGTTGACAAATCTAAAGTTGATCTTATTGTGGGCCTTCCTCCTCCAAGGTCCATAAAGGACATTCGCTCATTTCTCGGCCATGCAGGATTCTATAGGAGGTTCATTAAAGATTTTTCAAAAATTTCAAAACCTCTTTCGAATCTTCTGGCTAAAGACGTTAAATTTGAATTTTCCAATGAATGTGAAACGTCTTTTGAAACCCTCAAATCGATCTTGACCACTGCACCTATCATCCAACCTCCAAATTGGACTTTGCCTTTCGAATTAATGTGCGACGCTTCTGATTATGCCATTGGAGCCATCTTAGGTCAACGAATCGATAAACTTCCTCGAGTCATCTATTATGCTAGCAAAACTCTTAATGAAGCTCAATTGAATTACTCAACCACAGAAAAAGATTTTTTAGCAGTTATCTTTGCCCTCGATAAGTTTAGATCATATCTCATAGGTTCTAAGGTCATAGTTTACACCGATCATGCCGCCTTGCGGTATTTACTCACGAAAAAGGATACCAAACCCCGCTTAATCCGTTGGATTCTCCTTCTTCAAGAGTTTGACCTAGAAATACGAGATAAAAGGGTTCTGAAAATGTCGTAGCTGACCATCTTTCTCGTATAGTTCATGAAAACTATGATAACTCTCAAATCAACGATCATTTTCCCGATGAACAAGTTCTTACACTCTCTAGTGCACCATGGTACGCGGACATCGTTAATTATCTTGTCACAAATGAAACACCTTCCCATTGGTCAAAACAAGATAAACAAAAATTTCTTTCGAATGTTCAGAACTTTTACTGGGACGATCCTTATCTCTTCAAATATTGCACCGATCAAATCATTCGCAGATGTGTCCCAGAACATGAATTCCATAGCATCCTCACTTTTTCACATAATCAAGCATGTGGAGGACATTTTGGAGCAAAGAAAACTGCTGCCAAGGTGTTATAGTGCGGTTTTTTATTGGCCTTCTCTTTTTCGTGATGCCCACGAATTTTGCTCCAAATGCGCTAGATGTCAACAAACAGGTCGTATTTCCAAACGTAACATGATGCCCCTAAACCCAATCCTTATCATCGAAATTTTTGATGTTTGGGGCATCGATTTCATGGGTCCTTTTCCTAATTCCTTTGGAAATCTCTACATCCTACTTGTAGTAGATTACGTGTCTAAATGGGTTGAGGCCATTCCTACCAGAATGAATGACAATAAAGTTGTTGTCAAATTTTTGAAAGAAAACATATTTTCCCGTTTTGGCACACCTCGAGCCATTATAAGTGATAACGGTTCTCATTTTTGTAATCGTGCTTTTGAATCTCTTCTTAAGAAATATTCTATCACTCATAAACTATCTACTCCATATCATCCACAGACCAACGGTCAAGTCGAGATTTCCAATAGACAAATTAAACAAATTCTTGAAAAACGGTTAACTCCAACAGAAAAGATTGGTCATCTAAATTGATAGACGCCCTTTGGGCATTTTGCACAGCTTATAAAACCAATCTAGGAATGTCACCATACTGATTAGTCTTTGGAAAAGCATGCCATTTACCCGTTGAGCTCGAGCACCGCTCACTTTGGGCAATCAAATACCTTAATTTTGACATAGAAAACGCCGGATCGCATCGTAAATTACAATTGTCAGAATTAGAACTAAGAAATGAAGCGTACGAAAATGCAAAGATTTATAAAGCGAAAACCAAATTCTATCATGATAAATCCATACTTCGTAAGACATTCGAAGTAGGTCAGAAAGTTCTCTTATATAATTCCAGACTTCATTTATTTTCGGGAAAATTGAGATCCCGTTGGACAGGTCCATATATTGTGAAAACAGTATACCCTTATGGCACAGTTGAAATTGAAAATCCTAGGGACGGTTCCACTTCAAAGGTCAATGGACAACGTTTGAAGCCATTTCTAGAGTTTGAACAGCACGAGGACGATGAGTTCGTGGATCTTCACGAACCTAGCTATTCGGCATGAGCCGCTCACTATCTTGCACATATCAGGTTGTATTTTTTTAGTTTTTTCCTTCTATTTTGCATTTGCATTCTATTTGACAGTTGGGACACTGTCTCATTCCAGTGTGGGGGGGACGCATATCTCATTCTGTTTGTTCATATTTCATAGTGTAGCATCATTTTTTTTTAAAAAAAATCATCTCATTATTTGTTTCCAAATTTTCTTTCAATTTTTTTTTCATTCCCCAATATTTTTAGGACTTCGATTTATTTTTAATTAGTCAAGACAAAGTAAGTAAGCAGTTGAAGTCAATTGATGAAGATTTTTGTGAATCACTAATTTCAAATGTAAAATATAATGAAAAGTTGAATTACAAGCGATAATAGTGAGGTTAGTATATAGGGGGATTCATAGGTGATGGTTATGAAATCTTTTCTAAACTGTAGTCTTTGTTTAAAAAAAAATGGCAGATTTAAAGTACATGCGTTGACATCTCAAATCATTAAAGTTAAGTGGTGCTAAGTTGATTTGCATAACACTCTTTAGCTTTGCTAAAAAAAAACTAATAAGAAACACCTAGAGTCGATAGGTGTGCACACTTGTGAAAGTGTGTGCACTCGCCACGCTCTATACTCTTCTCACGTAAGCCCGCAAGGCAGTGCATGGATGGTATATCTGGCCTCAGCATTCTGAGTTAGGTGTATAAATAATTAAATAAATAATCACCTAAGGATTACCGACCTTTTCTGACATAGTCAGCGTCGGTTTGCACAAGCTCTGTCCCAACTCTCACGTAAGCCCGCGAGGCAGTGCATGGGTGGTATACCTTGGTCCAAAGGATAGGTGTAAAGAAAAAAAAAGAAAAAAAAAAGAGAAGAAGAAGAAAAAAATTAGTAAAGAGAGACTAAGCTTTGAAACCCAAACACTTCTTGACTTTGTTGAATTGGCTTGTCATACAAATGGAAATGGAAAATGCCATTTTGAAAAAAAAACTGTGATTAACAATGAAGAATTTATTTCATGGCTGCACTATGTTATCAACCGAAACAACTGGCCAAACTAGAATCTAATGTATGAAAATTTGAGTTATATTGAAATTTGTGTTTAGTGAGGAACGAAAAATTTCTAGAAGTTGACTAAAACCGATATACATTATTTTGTTGCAATTATTCTAAAGTAAATCAAGTCTCCATTTGCTTAAAATTTTGCATTCATGTAGTACATTAGAATCATCACATACTGCATTTGGATTTTGTGGGTAGTATCCGCTGAAAACCCTCACGAGACACCACTCGTCCTACTAGGGAGACCTAGAGGTTTAACGGCTTGTTGCATACGCTCAATGCAATCGTGTTTCCTACGAATAAGGATTTAGTTAGTTTTTTTTCTTTCTTGTTTATTCGAGGACGAATAAAGTTCAAGTGTGGGGGTATTTGATGAACGTATTTTTCTGCATTTTAAACCGTTTGTTTCATATATTTTTATTTTAATAAAGCGGTATTATATGGGTATTTGTTGGTTTTGCAGATTATAGATTCCGAAGTGCAACGTTGAAATTAATCGGTTGTGGCGTCCTTAGGTTCAAAAGACAAGCGGCATGAGTGCAATATTTTGAGCACCAAATAAATCAAAGCAATGTCACACTTCAATTTATGCGAAATTAGTCAGTTCACATTTTCACTTCAGCATATGGGTGCAAGCAATATGGGAAACAAATCATATCTATATCTCAAGTCACGTGCTCAAACTCAAAGCAAGGAACAAAATTAATTAATTCAAGCAAGTGGGGACCAACCTCAATCAATGACGTGGCAAGCATGCACATACTTTGATTTAGTAAATATTGGCTGCATATTCTCAAGGTAGCAAACATAAATTCAAAGCAATATAGACCAATTCAAGCAATGATGTGGACGTACATATGTTCTCTTTCACCAATTCAAGCAAAGGACTAGTTCCTCCTAAAAAGTAGCAGTTGATTTTAGGGGCTGAAGCCTATATATACAACATTATACAGCACCTTCAGATCATCTCTTACCTCATCACTTTTCTTCAAGTTTAGATTTAAATTCAGCACTGTTTTTATTTTCGAACAGAATACGTAGGATTGTTGATTAGATTTAGCAATTTATTTATTCTTGTTCTTAGTTATTTTCTGCACTCTTTTCAGTTAGTTAATAATTATTTCAGTTGTTTGCTCCGTTATCTTCTTTTCCGCAATTTCAATTTCTGTTCTGATTTTTTTACAATTCTATATTTTGGTTGCAATTTCGATTAGTTTCGAAATCGATTCGGAGTATATTATTGTTTTTATTTTCTGTTCAAAATTCACCGTCGAATTCGTTTAACACACCTAAGATTTAACTATGGATTTTAATTGTTTTAAAATACAATTCTCTGTGTTCGACCTGCATACTACACGCCCGTGCGCTTGCATAATTTATTAAAATTTGTGTTTTTCTAATCAATAGAAAAGTCGCAACAGATTTTCATCTCCTAAGGATCCGTTAAACTATTTACTATGTAGTATATTTCGCTATTATAATAGTGTCTAATTGTAAAATAAACTTACTTTTTAATAGCGTTAAGGAGTGACCCAATATTCCCCTTAATACATAATATATTCCCATAGTCTATACAGTACCGTAATCTCCCCCGTAATGGGCGTCGTCGGAGGGCACTCCATAGGTATGGTACAAAACCAAAATCGTATAAGGCGCGCTAGGGTAGGTGACACGGCACAACTAGGCAATGCCAGGGTAGATATAACAATTGCTATCCGGGCTGGTGGTAACGCAAAGCCGCAGCTACCGCCCACCTCGAACAAACTCCCCTAAAATCAGAAGTAAAAGTGGCCACCGAATCAATCCAAAGTCAGAGTATAGTATCGAAGAGGAGTGTCCGATAAAGGGCACTAACCCCCTTGGCCTGAGAATCGCTCCTCTTTTAGCCACCTTATGCCAACTCACGGGAGTCGGGTCCACGTATTTACCTCAAAGGAAACGCCGCCGCCATCCTACTTCATTCTGGAATCTCCACCGCGTACACGGTTGTTAAAGTGGTTTTCGGAGTTGGCAGAGAGTATGACAACTTCCGATCCCGGTCTCTCCACAACCAAACGTTATTATAACACCGCGGTTATTTTAAAATAATTTATGCTTTAAAACCAGAATAAAATTATACATTTCAAAACCCATAAATACGATATTAATTCCATTTCCAAAACAACTCATTTTGATATTACTTTTTTTTATAAAAACCCAAATCAATAATATCATTTTTTTTCAAATATATTTCTTTTCCCAAAATCATATTGCTTTAAAATTTATAATATCTGGAAACCGAACATTTGAATTTTTACTTTCAAAACATAATACTTCGAAATTTATAGCTTTAAAACCATGCTTCTAAGACTAGAATGGTTTGGATATTCAACAGTATATAGAATAAATAGTTTGAATTTAAAATTACTTTATAAAATAATTTCCGCGACTTCACAATTTTTATTTATTTAAAATTTTAGGACTAAACCCCATAAATTTAGATCCACTTTTAGTTTCAATAAAACACTTCGATTTCCTTATATTCAAACTTTGAGTGTTTAATGAATTTCAAAACTAAGGTTGGGAATTTCTATTCAACAATTCATTTTCCTATTATTTAGTTTTGAACGGTTTACATGATAAGTCCATAACCATTTAAATAAAACTCAATTTATTAACACTGAATATTTCCTTCCATTTATTTATACTAGAATTATTCATTAAATCCAGTTATAAATATCCTACCTTTAAAATTTCCAATTTTAATAAGTTAACATCAACTTATGGAGTTATATTTTTAAATAAGCTCAGTTCCAATTAAATTTCCAATTTATCTTTCAATCTTAATTGATTTGAATCATTTAAAACTCTATATATATATATACAAGATCTTAAACTTGTACTTACTCATATAATATAAATTATCAAATTTCAATTTTCAACTTATTCATTTTTATTTAACAGATTTATTCATAGCTTAAATTCAACAGTTTAACTATATATGTATATATAAAAAATATATTTATATCATATCCAAATTTAATATTTATTAAACCGTATCATATCCAAACCATAAAATCATTTCAAATTTTTTTTATATATATACCGCAGTGCCTGTATATAATTTTCTATCCTATGGTCAAGTGATACGGATATTTATCATTTCAATCCGCAATTTAAAATAAAAATGCGGTTGTATATCTTTTCAAACTGCAATCCCGAATGAAATGAAATGCATGATAACTTGCAGCTTATATAATATAGAATACATCATCCATTTACCAAACATCATTCAGCAACCCTTATTTCAATCATCATCCAATTTGAACAAACATCAATAAATAGCATATAAAATATAACAGGTATCAACGAACAGTTTATATTCACAAATAAATTAATAACTGTTTAATTGGAAGTTTATATGCAAAAATAAATAAATTAACTGTCAACTTATATGCAGTAATAAAAATTAAATAACAATTTAATTTAAATAAATGCAATCTAACTGAGATGGTGAATAAAATATGCCAAACAGTCATAAATGAATTTCTACTCATATCATAAATTAATTTAACAAATGTAAGAAAATTTTGAAGTTGTGAGTGGATTAAAACACTCACCTTTTGAATTTAAATTGAATTCAAATCCAATTTAAACCCAAAAATTGGACAGTCTCCAAATTCATCCAAACGAGTGCCAAAACGTCAGAAATTACGATACGATCCCAACAAAACAAATCGTGCGTGAATCCGAGCTCATATGCAAAAATTATGAAAATTTGAAAAATGGAAAATTCTGGTCCTGTGTCGACTTCGGGTTCGACTTCGGTGCGCCGCCTCAAATCCCCGGTGCTTGCTTGGAGTTTTTGCCAAAATGACCCGGAGCGACCCGAGTCATTTTATTCCTGACCCTAAGTAGATACAGCGTTTTTGCCTCTGAAACTCGAAGCGTGACTCGAAGTGGCTGCAGATTTTTTTTTTTTTTTGAAATTGAAATTAATTTTTGGAATTTGGGAATTAGGTTTTTTTCTTCTGCCATTGGAATGAGGAGTTGAGAAGGAGATGTATGTATAGACAAATGAAAATAAGGAGTGGCTAGGGTTTATAACGGGTTATAAATAGACAAGGCTGAAAAATAATATATGGATCAGATTGGTATACGCGCTGAACGCTAAATGGCCCGAAAAGCCCGTTTCTACTCCGGAACGAAATTGGGTCAACCTATATATCAAAATACATGTTTAAAAATATTTTAAACGCAATGGAATAGGTTTCGGGTTCAAATTATGTCGTATGAAGAAGTTATGCTAAAATCAATATTTTCAAATCGATTTCAATTGATTTCAATTGCATAAATTTCAAGGCTTTTCCAGTCCGTACGATCAAACGACAAGTCCGATCATTATGAAACTTGAAACACTATTATAATTCACCGTTACGGATCCGATGAAACTAGTTTCGTCGAAATCCGAGTCAGTGGCCAAAATGACTAATTTTATATTAATTAAATAAATTTAAAATTCATTAATAAAATCCTTTTTTTTTAAATCTTAAATTTGACAAATTTTATTACCATTATATTTCTCAATCAAATTACAATGTTTAAAATAATTTAAAAGTCAATTTAAAGCTGATTAACTTCCCATTTCAGTGTCAAATTTTCATTTTTATTAAATTTAGAAATTATCAATTTAGTTTCCAAAAATTTTGTTGAATTAAATCTTCATTCTTATTATTCAATCCATTATAGCCAAATGGATGAAATTAACATACATAAATATTTTTCAATTTCAACTAAATTTTCAATTAACGTAAAAATAAATGTTTAATTTTTACTTAATTGCAAAAGCTCAATTACCTTAATTCTTTATATTCAAATAAATAAACAAATCTTGATTTACAATCTTTTCATTTACCCATGGTCATATTATAAATGGAATTTACATTATCTTCAATTATTAATTACCTTCAGTTAAGATCTTAACATTTGTTCCATAAATTTATTTGCCCTGAATTATTTACTGCATTTATCAAATTCCAATTTCGTAATCACATTCAAACCATTAATTGGTATTGCATTGACATTTAAATTTATTTTCTTAGATTTCATCTACATTTCCATTTACGCAGTATTTCAAATATTAAGTTTCCATTTAATTGTAATTGATTATCAGTTATAATTTAATATACTAAATAGATGGTTAATCTTAAATTACTTGTTACCATTAACGTTTTATTTCCCCTTAAAAGCTATTAATAACAAGCCAAATGTTGCTATTTGATTGAGACCTAATTCAATGAATTAATGAATGGGTAAATGATTAAAGTTCTGCGCTATTGCCACAATTCTCATTAATATACATTAAGGTTTATTAAGTTCTAATTGACTCCCATTTTATTATTACAATAATTACTACCCTTGCTTTAAATTTCCAAAATTTAGAAATTAAAATTTTATTTTCAATATTTCCATTTAATAGACTTTCCATTCTATCATAAATCTAATTGCCCTATTATGGATAGTATTACATTATTGAATCGATTATCAATTTACGGAAAGAATTATTATTGGCCTACTCTTATTACATTAACAATTATCATCTTATTCCAATATTCAATTAATATAGAAATAAATTTCATCCACTTACAATTAAATGCAATCACTACATATTTCTTCCTTAGTTAATAACCTTCCTATTTCCATTTATAATATCATAGCAAATTATATCCATTAATTACGATTACTATTCTAAATAAATTGATTCACTTGGTTTCACGCCTTTTTATTACATCAATTATCCTATTATGAATGGAATTTTAGCTTGGTTACATCTTATTGAATCCAACATTTCTCACTTACCAATTTATTCCACATTAACTGCAATAATTTAGTGAATTAACTGAAATTGATTACAAATTAAACTTAACAACCTAATAAAATAAGTAACGTACAATAAATATTGTCATTAACTCTTAATCACACTTTTAGAGGTTCATTATTTACACCCCAATATTGTAATTACTTACAATAACACTGGTTTTACTCAATTAACATTTATTACAACTATTCCAAAATTTATTCAATATTTATATTAGTTCTCTTATATTCAATTTATACGCAGGTGTAACTTTTAACTTATACTAACATATTCCTTAATTTATTTCAATTACCGTTACAATGTTTTTATTACATAATCAATTAAATACTTTCCTTTCTCGTATTAAATTATACATCTGTATAATCCTTTCCACTACTCATTATTTAGAATTCTATTAAAATTTCAATCTCTTGCAATAACAAATTTATTATACCTTTGCATATAAATAAGCAAGGTTCCAAATAAATAGGGTTTATTAAATTCAATCTTAAAAATTTAGTCTATTACAACCAACGTAATACTTCATAGGTTAATTATTAACATTTTCTTCGTTACCAATTATAACAATTATATTTCTTTATAATTTAATTCCAAAATCTTATAAATATGACAAATTTAATTAACGAAATTTACGGGTCGTTACAAAATCGAAAAACCAGAAATCCGTATCAGAAATCCAAACCAATATCAAAACCAGAAAACAATCATCCAAACAAAAGTCCAAACAAGAAAACAAACAAAATAGAGAGTTCAAACCAAACTCCGGACCAAACCAGAAAAAGCGAGTGTCCAAATCAAAAAAGAAACGACATATTTCACAAACTGTTGCGTCGCGGTATATTATCATCTCAGAGCATGCCTAGGGGCCATCTCCATCCCCGTACCTGAATAAGTGACTTGGTCGTTCGCCCATAGTTTGCTACTTATTCCATATTACTCCTGTCAGTTGATAACAAATCGACCATCATTCCTACATCTCGTGCCATTGTTGTTTGAGGTAGATGGTGGCTGCTTTTGTTCTACTGCTACATTCCGAGCTCCAACATATTGTCGCAACTAACCACTCCTTACATGCTCCTCGATTATATCCTTTAGATGCCTGCAGCTGTTGGTATTATGTCTGTCCAAATCATAAAAGAGACAGTGCCTTCCTGATGCCCTTTCACGTTTCGAGGGTTCTCTCCTTGTTGTCCTTCTGCAGGGAAGGCGATTCCAAGTCTCCATGAATATCCGTTCTAACATCTCGTTTAATCCTATGTAAGTGGAGAATTTGGGCTCTCTCCACTGCTTCCTAGCTTTTCCTGTCTCGTCATCCAACTTCCTCTTTCCTTTATCTTTACCCAAGCTTCCGTTGGATGGCTCTCCATCCTCAACCGCGTTCACTTCCGTCAACTTCATACCTGAACATGCGTCCTTCTGTCGAAGGAACCTCTCGGCTTCATGAAAGAATTCTCCGAGATCCATTGGTGGGTCCCGTATCAATGACACTTTGAAATCTGAGTTATCCCTAACTCCCGACACCACTGCCATTAAAACCATTGATGGATCCGGCCAATCCACCGAAGCAATCGCTGCATTGAACCGAGTTAAGAAAGCTCTGAGTGATTCATCCGTTTCCTGCTTCACCGATGTTAGCGTCATTACGTTCTTCGGCCTTTTGATATGAAACCGAAACTGCTTCAGAAACCTGTCTACCAATTCTATCTATGTCCTGATAAATCTGCCTTCCAACTATTTGAACCACATAGCAGCTATATCCGTCAAGTACAGAGGGAAACATCGGGCCATCACTTCCTCCGATTCCCCCAGCACTTCCATATGTCTTGTGTATCTCATTAAGTGATCAGTTGGATCTGCCTTACATTGTACACCTCCAGAGTAGGTAGCTTGAACTCTAGTGGATTTTGGGCCATTCTGATTTCACGGATAAATGGACTCCTATTTACCCCTTTAAGATCTTGGTTTGTCAAACATCCGTGCATAGTTCGCCTGATAATCTCAACCAATCCAGCATTGTCCGTCAAGGGTTGCCCCTCGAGTCCCCGAGGGAATTTCGGTACGTACTCTTCATCGCGCGCTCCTATATTCCTGCAAGCATCTTGTTGTGTGGTATCACCTGGAATTCCTCCATGAATTGGTCCATCATTGCCAGGTGGTGTGCCCCCGACCAGGGTCCATCCTGATTAACAGTTATGTGCTGATTAGGGATTGCGTGCTGTTGAGATGCTCTGTCTGATTGCCTGTTGGGTCCTTCTGTTCCAGTTCCATGAATCTGAACTCCAGCAACTCCAGTTGTCCCTACCTGTCCAAACTGTCTAAGGAGGTTCTGCATCATTTCTTCCTGTCTTTTCAGAAACTCTTCATGCATAGCTCCCATCATCATCTCCATCTCGTCTCTGGTGATTAAGGCTGAAGTCTAATTAGCTCTTGAAGATGCTTCTGGGCTTCCTTCATGCTGACTTCTATCTGCTCTTTGTTTTCTTGTTGATTGCTTTTTCATGGTTCCTTCTAGATCTGATCCTTTAGCCTTTCAAATCTGAACTCTAAATCTGGTATAGCGGGTGCTAGTCTTTCTCAATGAAAGCACCAAAGTGTTTGTGCCAAAATTGGTCACAAACCCCAAATATCGTGAAAGCACCAGTGTATGAACATAGATCAGCAATATATAAGATTACAGGTCACAGATCCAAGTAATGTAGAGAATAAAAATGAAGATTAACAAACTTAAAATAGAAAGAAATAGACAGTGACACCAGATTTATAGTGGTTCGGCTATCTCCGGTCTACGTCCACTTCAACAGATAATCTTTTATTGACTTTCTTCGCTGATTACAGCGTTTTGCAGCAGTAATTCTCGACTACAGCAGTGAAATTCGAGTACAATGGTGATTCTGGCAGAGTCAGGACGTCGGAGAACCCAAAGTCCCTTTTCTGAAGGCTTTTGGATGATATTTGTAGGCGTAGGCTGCAAATATCTCTCTCAGTTCTTGGGAGACCTCGTCTAGCATGTGAGTGAGCCCATGCGATCGATCCTAGGTGATTTCGACTCGATTTGTGATCAACACGAACGAATTTCGTATCGATCAAGATTTGATCCAATCGAGTCGAAATTTAACATGAACATTCTTTAGGTTGCACGTAAGCTTTTGTGAAAATTTGGTGGCATTTGGACTTGTAGGTTGTGAGATATGATCGATGCATGTAGTTTTCATGAAGGCTGAAGCATTCGTCTCCATCTATTTGTCTCCATCCCTCCATATTAACTGCATCGATGACGTGGCTTGGATGTCCAGAGGAGATCCACTTTTGACGTCGAGTTGACTAGTTCCTTCGTATCGATCGATACGAACACAATCGTTATAAACATGGTCCTGAATCCTTCGACTTCTTCGTATCCATGCATGAGCGTGTCCTTCGTATCCTTTGGCCGCTCTCTTATTTGCATCCATGTTGATTGACACGAATAGTATCGATTCGAAGTATCCCATGTTGATCGATTCGAATAGTATCGATTCGAAATATACTGCTACGCTCCATCCTGATCGATGCAGAATAATCGAGTCGAAAAAACCATCATGTGCCTGTCTATTCAATCCAAGTTCGTATTCATCGAGTCGAGACACATCGTACCCCTCTCCTTGATCGATGTGAAAAACGTGTTCGTACCCATGCCAACGGATACGAATAACTCATTCGCATCCATTCCAGATCGATACAAATTCGTATCGATTCGAATGAGACATCCTTGTGTATGTAACCATCAATTTCTTGAGTAAATGAACTTTGTTTGACTTGAAATTTGAAACATAGCCTCTCCTAACCTTGTCGATCATTCCCAATCGATTTCGCCTTCATTGGAGCTCGGCCAAATTTTGACGACATCGATCATAGTCATGTTTCCAATCGATCTCCAATCCTGATATGCATCATTTCTAGCCAATTTATTGATATCCCAGCCTTGACCAAAAGGTGGGATAACAGCGAGTTAGAATTTATAATGGATTGAATGAATACACTAATTGAATTTAATTAGTAAAATGAAATGGAATTTGATTGGATGAAAATCAAATTAAAATGGAAATAGAATTGGTTCTAGAAGAAATGGAATTATTATGGAGTTGAAATAACTTAAGTAAATTGTGAAATGATTGTTGTCGAGCTTTATGAAATGGTTTTGAATGAAACTTGTTTGGTTAATGAAATGAAATGAAATGTAGTGAATGGATTAAAATTAAAAATGAAAAATGCAATAAAAATGAGAATGTATGGAATGTGAATAAAATGAGAAATGAGATGGAATTGAATATAAAATGAGTTGGAATTAATTTGTAGTAGTTATAAACTAAAACAGATATTCTACTAAGTGAATATTGTCAAATTCGCATAGAAATAATTGTCGTTTGACGTAAACGAAGTAAATAAATTTTCTATGAATTGATAGAAGCAAATAAAATTGATTTTGGAATCAATTGGTTTAAAAATGAGTTGAATGTAAGCAATAGAGTTGTAAACCCTTTATGAAAGAAATAGTGTATGGATTGATTGAAACAAGTGCATAAGTGTTAAAATCATATAAGTTGCTTATAAACATTGTTTAGTGTGTATTGCTTTTAAAATCCATGTGTTTAACTATTGCAAATAAGTGAAATGTTGTTAACTTTCATATATTTCGTGCTTACATGTTTAAATTGAGTAAGTACAGGTACCAGGAATCAGTTTGGCTGGATTTTGGTTGCGCTAGTTGCTAAATAAATAAGCCGCTTGCTTAAAGCGCTAAATAGAGGTACGCATACGCAATAAAAGATAGGAAATATGAAATATTATTTTTTTTGTTTTCCGACCGTGTGGGTCGATGTACATATATTTATATCTCTTGTCAAATTACAAAAGCTCCTCCGTACAAGGGAGACTCTGCCAAAAAAATTCGGAAATTTTGGGAGTTAGAAATTTTTGGAAAATTTCTATTAACGAAAAGTTGATTTTCAAAGTGTAATGAAAATATAGGATTTGAACTAGAAGATGAAAGCAAATTGTTTTGGTGGAAGTTAAAGGATTAGAAAACGTGAATATGGGATTTTCACTAAGTGAGTTTAATAAGTTAATGGGTTTGGGGCATTCTTCTGCCTTAACAATTTCGGGGATGAAATTCTTTTAAGGAGGAGAAATGTAATGACCCAGAATTTTGGATATTTGAAATTGGAATATTTAATTGATTTTAAATATTTGGGTGTTGGTTTTTAAACTTGAATTTCAAATATAATTATTTATTGGATAATTAAAATTATTGAATTTAATAATTGGAATTGGGTAAAATAGTGAATCTGGAGTTTAAGCTTGTTAAAATTATTTTAAAGGCTTGTAAAATTTATATTAATAATACTGAAGAAAATGCAACTTTTAAACTTGAATTTAAAAGGGATCTGTTTAGTTTTAAAAATATATTGTTTAAATTGACATTTAGAAATAGCCTTCCAAGGCACAGTCTCGAATTCGATGAGACCAGTTTCATTGGATCCGTAATATTGTATTATTATCAGATTTCGAATTTCGTAACATTGGGAGTTATCGAGTAGCCGTACGAGTTGTAAACGCGCTAAAATTTATATCAAAAATTCAATATAATAACTGGGTCTGAAAAGCTATCTCCTCCCTACGATTGAATAAGGACTCGGAACCATTTCCATTGCGTTCGAAATAGGGGTATAACATTATAAAAGCCTAGCGGCATGCCTCGATAGGAGGCTGAGATTTAAGGCTACGTAAATCGAGACGATTTAAATTTAAATTCAAATATAATATACTTTGACCAGTCAAATTTCCTTCAGCTAAAATTATTCCACCATCAGCACTTTTTCAAAACACTGTTCCCCTGTTCAAACACGCAACCATCTCTTCGTGTCTCCCTCTCCTTTTTCTTTTTCAGATCACGCTTGCTCCCTTTTAGTCAAACACTGCCCCTTTCTCTTCGTTTAAATCACGTGACCATCTCCTTTTTCCTTAGTTTAAAATTGAATAGCCGAAGAGAAAATAAAGCAGAACGAAATCAAAATCAAAGAAAAATGGCCGAGCTCAATTCTCATGTTCTTCTTCGTTCTGTTCGAAAATACTCAGTCTTTCCTTTCCCCACTTTCCAATCCATCTTCCCTTTTCTCTATAAAACGAAATCGGGCAGAACACTGCAAAAAAAAGGGGGAAGCGAACAAATACAAAACTCAGAATAGAAATTGCGTTCGATGTTTGTGTCATTTAAAAAAAAGTCAGGCGATAGAAGATCGTAATTAGCTCGATTTCGGTAATTCATGGAGTGGAGCGATGTCTGGCGATCGACGTGAGGGTGATTCGATGCTCTTGATTGTTCGAATAACAAGGGTGCGGTGCTGCAGTGGATAGAGGCGATAAGGGCGCGATCTCGTACTACAGTGGTCGAGCGAGATGGAGCTGCTTGCAAGCACAGCACGCGTAGGTGAAGCCTCGAATCAAGGCAGTGGGTATATCATCCTTTTTCCTATTTAGTTTGAAGTATAAGCAGAGATATTTTCCCTTTTATTAAATTTATATATATATATATATATATATCTGTGTATATATAAATATACAGAAAACAAAAAAAATATTTATAGTAAAGAATATTTACCATCTATTTATCAATTTAAAGATTTACAGATTTATATATGTATATATATACAGTAAAGGGAAAAAATATAATGCAAATACACACACACACACCTCTATTTAAATTTAAATATATTTAGATAAACAGAAAATAAGTATATATATATATATATATATAAGATCTTGGAAAATATAGGAATTTATGTAAAAGTTGGATTTTTTTAAATCTATAACTTATTTTTATAAGTATATATGTAGGTTCGAAAATAAAATAGATATACATATTTTCACTTGCGGGTTTAATTTTAAAATGATGAAGATTTATTTGTTTAATTAAATTTAAATTATTTTAGTTGCTAAGAAATTATTTAAAATTAAATTAAATTAAATTAAATAAATAAGTAGTAATTAATTATTTGATTAATTCAAATGTTAATAAATCATATAATGTTTATACGAGGTCTAAATCGTGAAGAAAACAAGTCGGATGGAAGTGGATTGCAAAATGAAAACAAAGGTGAGATTTTCTCATTTATTTGGATTACCTTGATTAAAATTAAAATGTTAAAGTTAAATTATTGGATGCCTGACTTGATTGTTAAATGTATAATTTATATATTGGATGATATTATATATATAGTAGTATATATATTGGAGTGATTGATATTCCCGCATTATATAGCGGATGAGACCCTATGCGCCCCACATAATAACGGATGACCCTATTATACCACGATATCCCCCTAGAAGTTTGATTGGTATTTTTATTTGTTGACCAACATCTGTGGATGTAGGGAATAACAGGTTGGCGGGATCCAACTAGATTCCTTAAAATTATTTATTGTTCATATATATGTTGATATTATGATATGATGGATAAATTGATATGGATTGTGTGAATTGAACTGCTAAATGTTAAATAGCCTGGGAATTGAATTTGGTAAATTTTAAATACCATAAATAATTAAATTGAAGGAGTTTAAAAAGGAAATTTGAAAAGAAATTATTTATACTTAAAATTGGATTTATCTCAAAAAGGAATTAAGTAGATTAAAAATATATTAGCCTAAGTTATACTTAACTATTTGTAAATTGGTTTAAGTAAAGACTTGAAATTAATATTATGTACTAAGGGCCTTAAGAGGCATTGGAATCGACAAATAGTTTTGAAATAAAAATGGCATTTTATTAAAGGAAGATTATAAAATGAAATTATAAATAGAATTGTTTTTATTAATAAATGAAAAACTCAAAGGAGTTTATAAATTTATAAACGGAGTTTATAAATAACATAAGGTGATAAGTAGATATGTGGAAAATATAAGTAAATGGTGAGAACTTATATCGGGCAACGGGAATAGTTTGAAATAAATAGTGGAATATTTCGAAGTTGAGAAATGGTGATTAAAGATCAAGGTGATACGGATCAAGAGGGATTTGTAAAGAAAATTTAAGAATATCGGAATTTCTTAAAAATAGATTTTTGTCAAGTGAATATAAATTTGTTTAAGTTACTATACTACTTAACTTTTAAAACTATTATTTGGATCTTGAATATTATGAAGTTAGTTATTATATACTTAATATTTATTAAGACAAATTATAATTTTTATAAACCAACTTTGTAAATTTATTAGTAACTGGGTATGAATTTTTATGTTGAACCATATTTTGAAAAATAAACCATTATTATTATTTTATATAATTATGTACTTTTAAAGGTTTTAAAAACTCATTATAAATCCTCCTAAGATGGGAAGCGAAGTGTATTAAAACAGATAAGATTTTAGAAGAAGATCTTACAATGTATTATGAGAACTTAAATAAATTCTAAAGTATAAGATAAGTAAACTTCGAAAGGTGGAATAAAATTCATAAGGGAAGTAGAAGTGTAATTGGAATTTTTAAATAAATAAATGGCTTTGGAAATATTAAAGGAAATGAATTAAGGAATTCTAGAGTTTATAGAATTCAAGTGAAACATGTAACAACCTGCATATTTATCGAGTTTGTATTTAAATATTTTATTTAAATATTAACTCGTTAATCGGATTTTGGTCCGAAAAGCTACTTTTTGCAAATGGTCAAATTAGGACTCGAGACCACTTCCATTGAGTTCGAAATGTCGTTTACAACTTTTTTAAGTATAAACATCGATAGGTTTGGAGTTAGTGAAATTTCACTAACTTTTCCCGCTTTGGACTTTGGGTTAGTTTAGCCTATTAAGCCCAAGTTCCAACCCCCTTCTCCTCACTCTTCATAAATTTCCTAACTAACTCAAGCTTGGGCATTAATGGTGAAAAGAATTGGAAATTAAAACTCCAAGCACAAATTCAATTGCAAATCCAACATTCAACTCCAAATTCAAGTAGAAGATATTGGATTCAAGCTTTGGATTGCTTCTCCTTGCTTCTCCTTGCTTTCAAGCTTCATCTTCATAAATTTTAGTGCAAAGGTGAGATTTTTATCTCACAAATCTAGTTTATATCTATCTTGGATTGTTGGGAATGATTCCCTATCACTTTAGCATTCATATTTGCTTTTGGTTTGGATTGGATTGGCGAAAAACTCCGATTTTTGGTGCTTTGGTGAAATTTCTGCATTTAGGTCGTTCTGGCCATTTTCGTGTTTTCGGAGTTAGGTCGCTCAGGACCTTAGGTCGTAGGTCGCTCAGGACATTAGGTCGTAGGTCGTATGGTCGTTAGGTCGCTCTGCTTTGACTCTGGCCATTTTTGCTCACTCGCAGTTAGGTCGCTCACGACCTAGGACTTAGGTCGCTCGCGAGTTAGTGGCTTAGGTCGTTGGGTCATATAACCCATTAAGTCGCGCTCTTTTAGGTCGCGCCTCTTTTAAATCGCCCTGCTTGTTTGAGTTAGGTCGCGCCTCTTTTAGGTTACACCTCTTTTAAGTCGCCCTTCTCTGGACCTTGTTAGGTCGCTCAACATTGACTTCGTTAGGTCGCTCAACACACCGTGTCGCTAGGTCGCTCGACTCTGGACTTTATTAGCTCGCTCAACCGTGTACCTTTATAAGTCGTAGGTCGTCTCCGACCTTAAACCACTCGGCCGCATTAGGTCGCGTACCTTTTAGGTCGCGTGTTGCACTAGGTCGTATGACCTTAGGTCGTTAGGTCGTATGGCTTTAGGTCGCTAGGTCGTATGACCTTAGGTCGTTTGGCTTTTAGGCCGCTTCCACGCTAGGTCGTTCGACTCTTAGGCCGTAACACTTAGGTCGCTCGCCTCTTAAGTCGCGCGCCTTTAGGTCGCGTGTCTTTGTTAGGTCGCTGACCTTCTTAACTCGCATGACCTAACCCCTAGGTCGTTGGGCCTCGTTTCTTCTTAGGTCGCTGCTTCTTATAGGTCGCTCGGCTCCTTAATTTCTTTAGGTCGTTTGAGTGTTAGGTCGCGAACCCATTTTAGGTCGCATGACCTTTACCCTTTAGGTCGCTGGACCACTAGGTCGTGCCCCTTAGACCCCTAGGTCGCAACCATTAGGTCGCTCGACTCTATCCCTCTTAGGTCGTTAGACCTCATTTTGTCTTCACTAAGTCGTACCGTTTTGGACGGGGCGCTGCCCCGCACCCCGCCGGGGGCGCTGCCCCCTGGACCCCCGCGACCTGACCGGACAGGTCGAACCCCGTAAGCGGTGGCGTTGCCCACGCACCCCCACCTTGGGGGGTTGCCACCCCCCCTGGACCCCCCCTCCGTAGGGGATCTTATCTGAAAAACATTGAGCTGATTTCCTTGGATTTTATTCACATCTCCGTATGCGATTTTTGTGACTGATTGTTTCTACAATTGCTTCTGTGTTTTGTCACTTTATAATATAAAGGTTTCAATACTAGTAGTAAATATCAAAACTCTTTTAACAAACAATTTCAACTCTATTTTTAATAACAAAGCTCTTTTCTTAAACCGTTTTCCAATCTATTAGTATATACAAACCTTTACCTCACTCGGATGAGAAATCTAATTAAACGACTTAGTAAAACAAGTGGTATGAAACGCTTGCGTTCACTTCGTCGGTTAATTCTTGGACTTGTTCGATTGAACCTCTTGTGACAATTTTATTAGTGAAGATTTACAGTTTGTTCGTAAATATTTAAGTTAAGCAAGTGGTTATGGGACATGAAGCTAAACTTCTATATTTACTAGCTTAGTGTAATTGACACTTCTCGTTGATCTTGATGATCGCTTTATGAATTAGACTAGCAATTGCGCGATGTCTCTTTCATTGCAAGGTTAGACTAGACACCACTTGTGTGATTCCATTCACACATACCTTTCTGCTTTTTGGTTAGTCTTGACCTCAATCTGTGTGATTCCATTCACACATGCGGGGTAGCTCCCCATGGTCTTCGGACCGTCATGTGATAGGCCTCTTTCCCTTTTTATGATTTCTGGATTTCTCGTGTTGATTTCTGGAATTTATGTCATTGACTTGTTATGAGTACAAGTTTAGGGTATGATGCCCTCTTCGAATCTTTGAGAAGATTCTTGTGATATTGATTATCTCTTATTGATTGATCTTCTGTTGATCATTATTTACATACTTATAGTGGTATGTCGTTATGGATGTTTATGTTTATGCCATATCTTTTATGTTATATCATGTCATCTGATATTTATAGCTAGACTGATCCGTTTATTATTTTCTTAAATAATACTCAGGTCAGACCGAGATGTTACAGGTGCTTCTGCTTGACTTCTTCCCAGGGATTCATCACTCTGACTTTTGGCTAACTGTTTAGATTAGCAGTTTTTGTTGTATACACTTGAGATATAGACTCATAGTTGTATTCTTTTGTATAGCACGTGTTGCTATTCTTTTGTATTATCGTGGATCTTATTGACCACTACTCTGATGTACACTTTCATGTGTTAGTTATATATTCATATCTTCTTCCGCCTCTGTGATATGGATATCTGTGACTGATTTGTGATATGATTATTTCTATGTTTGTTTCCGAAGATTATTTATAGCCACCATGTGATAAGCAATTACATGGATGGTCGCTCCTCAACAGCCTTATTCTCCGTGCTAGTTGACAGCACTACTCCGGAGTGTTCTTGGCTAGCGTGGGTATTGAGGTGGGGCGTCACAAAACAAGTTAAGGGTTTTCAAATTAAATTGTAAATGATTTTTGAGAAAAGAAAATAGGAAATAAAAGTGAATATTTTCCAAGTCTTAAGTAACTAATGAAATGGAAAAAAAAATATGCTAAGTATTGGGCAAATGTGAAATCCGTTCCGTAAGAATAAAAAGAATTTGAAACTATTTCAAAGTGTTGTGGAAATATTATCTTGGGTAGATATTTTGAGTTAAATAATATGGAAAATTATTTAAAATTTGATGGTTGCTTGTGGATGTTAATTGATAGTTAAATAATCGATTATCAACATTGGCCAATGCACTGATCGTTTCGAAGAGACCGGGATCAGATTTAATTATCCAAAAACTACTTCAATCCAGTTTGAACGTTTGCGAATGAAGACCGTGAAGTTGATGAAGACGGTATTTCCGTTTGTCCAGACCCAGAGCAACTTGTATGGACAAATGCTGTTAGAACATCCTCAGAAGGACGGTGAGCATTCTAAGCGAGACTCGTTCTTCAAAGGTAATGCATAGCCTCAAGCCTCATCAACCGGGAATGGCTAAAACAGGGGAGGTGCAGCAAGGCTAAGTGGGTAGCACCTAAGTAGGGTAAGGTTTCCTCTATCTAGATGTCCCTTTTATTTAGCTTAATGGGCGGTTGTTGATCCCAACCGCGGGGTGATCTTTTTCGGACTATCCAGTAAGGGGTAGCTCCGGTCTTGTGTTGCCGGGGATCGGGAGTGGTCCTCGGTACTCTGATCTAGGCTAGGTACTCTGACGGGAGGTACCCCAGTAGCCATGCCATTGTATGGAATCCAATCTCTAATAAGTGCATGTACGGTTTTGATTGTTTCCAACTAATTCTGGAACATGAGATGCAAGCATTTCAGTTAGATTCTATTTTACTTTCTATAGAACTATTACAATATCAGATGGATTTGATAAAAGTGTTTTGGTAACCATAAGGTAAAAACCCGGCATATTTATTCGTGGCGTGGTCTTACAAGATACCTTTGTTTCAAAGGATTTAAAAAAATATAATAATCCAATTAGGTGTGATTTTCTCACGCTGGTTTTCCAGACTGACTCAGGTGTCGTTTTGTTATGATGCACGGGTCAGACTGAGTATTACAGATACAGGATAAGATGCTATGGAGCTCAAGAGGCAAACTAGATGGCAGAGACTTATCTTCGTACTTGAATTATTATTTCCGCAGTGTAAGGATAGATAATAAGCTGTCCAAAGTGATGGATGATTGTTGCACTCTGATAATGGTATGTATATATAAAGTACAGATTTTTTTGTATTTAAAGCTGTTGAAATATATTATATTTTGTTCCGCTGCGATTGTGAGACTCTGATGTTGTTTTATCTTCTTCTTCTACCTCTTTCTTCTTCTTTTACCCCTAGTTATTCGCTCTTTCGTACGCTTTGAGTTGAACGAGGAAGAATTATTATCAACTCAAGGGTATGGAACTGTGGGTCGTAACAGAAACAACATGTAGCTATGTTAAAATTGAGCTCAAAGATTGAATTGTGCAAGAAAATGAACTAGGAAGAAATAAAAAATTAAATTCTCGTAGCTATAGTCGACTGTACACTTCCCCAGGTCGACCGTACGGTTAACTTGAGTCCCCTCGTGGTCGACCTGGCGGTCGACCTGAGGAATAGAGTGGTCGACCTTAAGGTCGACCTGATATTTGCTTATTTTGCCTTTGTTTTTGCGACTTGATTTCACAGCTTCTGCCTTTGAATTGTTATGGTATTGTCACTTGTTTTGATGCAAAATTCAATGGATGAGCTAAAGTTATGGTCAATCCGAGTCCTGGATTGATGAGTATTTGAGTTGTTTTCGAATGTTGAATTTATGTGGTTTTATCGATTTTTGTCGGTTCAAAAACAAGTTTTTCTGAAATAAATTTTTTGAATAATTTTAAAAATAAAATTACTTTGAAACAAATATTTTATAATATTTATAAATTATTTTTTTAAATTATTTTGAAGCATTAAAATTATATTCATTTCCTATAATATGGGGAATTTTCAAATAAATGCCTTCAAAATGATTTCAGAAAATTGTTTTAAAATCATGTTTTCTCAAGTAAATTGTTTTATAAATATTATACACTATTTTTACACTTTTTGGGCAAATGAGAAAGAGGATTAAATGATTTAGTAAAACACACGGTATGGGACACGTGAGTTTACTATTACGGTTAATTCCGGACTTGTACGATCGAAATTATTCGAGTATATTGATTTGAGTTAATAATTGAGATTTTCCATTTTATGGCTTGTATTGAGAATTATAATTCCTATTTTTAGGAATTATCTGAGATGGCCAATAACGGGCGAGATTAGGGGTTCGAGATCTCCGGTTATAGAAGTTATAATCTTTGAGAACTTTATATGTATATGTATATGTATATGTATATGTATATGTATATGTATATGTATATGTATATGTATATATTTACTTGCCGATGAGACAAGGTGAGTCTTGAGTTGAGATTTCCCTATTTCGAGAAGTACGGTTAACGAGAAACCATTATGAGATTTTATTGTACTTGCCCATGATATGAGGCAAGGTATGAGATTTCTAAGATTTCAGAGATTTGAGATTTAGTTTTATGATGTGGAGTTAACTAGGGGTTAGTAAACCGTTTAGTGCGAGCATGTTGTATGGAACGCACGTTAACACTTTACAGGTTCCTATCCAAGAGTCTGTGACACATCCACGAGTATGCTAGTGCTTTTGACCTTCGGGTCATTTGAGTTATGTGACTTCGGTCACAACGAATTATGTGACTTCGATCACCACAAGTATGACCTTCGGGTCCACGAGATGGGTACCTAATTTATAAGTAGCACTGGACAAGAGTTTGGCATGTGCAGCATTGCTTCGGCATTGCAATCGGGGATCTGGCCAATTTGGGTTTTCTGAGTATTCTGAGTTTTCTGAGTTAATTACGATTTCACCATTTTTGAGATATCTTTGTTACATCGATAGCCTAGAGCTAAATGAGATTTATGTATATATGGTGAATTCATTTTTATGAGATTTGAACTCTTTTTAGGGTTCCATGAGAATCTAGTTTGGAGATTTTGATGATTTTCTCATACGGCTTTTGTATGTTACTTACATTTATATTGAATGTCCTTGAGTATGAATTTCTTATGATAAAATAAATCTATTCATGCGACAACCCTTTGTGAATCTATACCATGGCATTATAATTAAACCATACTTGTACCATTCCTTTATAATTAACGGGAGATTTCCCTTATGCACTTATATCCCTATTATATCCAGCTAATTTCATTTTCTAGTTAGCCTGACCCATGTATTTATTGCTCGGGTCAGACCGAGTTGCAGGTTAGGGATATATGGACCTTTGCAAGCTTTACTTTCGGATTTCTCCTTCGACTTTGGATAGATGGCATAGTTTTTGTGTAGTAGTTTTTTTGTTGGGAACCTTGTGATGTATATATTCTTTTGTCGGGATGTATGTATATATTATGGTCATAATACCACTTATGACATGTTGTATTACATTAGATGTAGATGTGTATGTATATCATCTGTGTTAGCTATTTTGTGATTCATTATGTTTTGTTTTTGAATCGATCCTATAGCCACCATAGTAGTGTATTAGATAGGTATTAAGTATGTCGAATACTTGAGATGAAATGGAAAAAAAAATTGAGTACTAAATCGACATACTTAGCTCTTATCTAATGCAAGACTATGATGGTCGCCATCAACCAACCCTGTTCTCGCATTAGCAGACAGAATTACTCGATTATTCTCTTTGTTAATGTGGGTCACGGGATGGGGTGTCACAATTTATAAATTCTAAAACATTTTACAACTCTTTCCCTTTTCATCATTCTTGATTAAACAGAAATTTATAATCTTTTAAAATAATTTTTTCATCTTAAATCCTATATTTAAATATTGCACTAATTTCAGCGTTCAAATACAACTGCAATAAAACTCCAGTTAATTATATTTTAATTTCAATCAAATTCTTTTATTTCGATTTACACTCTTATTATTGAATCAACTATTACCTTATGAATTAACATTAGTTTACACTTTATTATATTCAAATTCTACAGTTATCATCTTAACTCATATTAATGATATTAATTAATTATATTAATTTTCATTGATTTCCAAATTTATTTCGAATTTACTAAATAATAAAATAATAATTAAAACAATTATTACACAAATAATAACTCAAACACATTTCTAGGTCTATTGTTTACAAACAAAAGCTAATAAATTTATGTACTAATTAATTTATTTCGTATTCTATAATAAACCTATTTCAATTAGTAACATATGATATCAACATTGAATTCAACATTTAACTTATTCCTTATTTATAATTATACCCAAATTAACTTTATAATTATTTCAATTAATTGAAATTACTTTAAAATAGTTGTCAATAACATTCAAACAACATTATTAAATCATATTCTATGTAACAACCCTGGTATTGGTGATTACCTGAATATTAAATTATAACAGTAGTTATAATTTAATATTGGAAATAAAATAAATTGGAGCTGGAGAATTTATTAAAATTGTTTATTTTAAATAAACAATGAGATTTGGGAGAATAAAGTTGGATTTAATATTGATTTATTGAGAATTTGTGGTAATAGATGTAAATTGTTGAAAATAAAGTTATAAAAGCTTTATTTTGTTAATTTGGAAATAAAATGAACATTTTATGGTTTTTATTTGAGTAAATGCAATAATGTTGTAAGTTATTGCCAATATTGGATTTTTATTAATTTTTAATGAAGTGTTTAAATTTATTATGATGAATTTTATAAATATAAAGATGGAATAATGTTTAAAATAATTTTTTGAAGTAAAAGTGAAATTTACATGTTTTGTTGTAATTGTTTTGATAAGAAAAATATTTTGTATAAATTTTTATGTTAAAACTGTTGTTTTATGTAATAAAAAGTGGAAATTATGATATTTTTGTAAATATATAGTTTGAATAGTAGAAACTAATTTTTATAGCTAAAATAATTTTATTTTGTTGTGAAAACATTTTTAGTTTACATAAACATTTGTTGTTGAATTTTATTTGGTTTTAAGGTGTGAAAGTGTGTGTATATAATAAGAAAAAAATGAAAACATGTTTATACTTGACCAAAATTTCTCTAAGTATCATGATATATGCATTTGGGCAAGTAGGTAATGGGTATGAATCCAATACCCATCTCTAGAAGCCTCAGGAGAAAGGAAAAAAAATTGTACGTTAGATTTTCCTTTCTCATTTTCTTCTTCTCCAAAAGGGAAAACTGACAGTAGATGAAATAATGGCCACCCTCTTTCAAAATTGAAATTTTGCTTCCAAATTAGTTGAAATCAAGAAGAAAACTTGTAAATCAAAGAAAAGAACGGGTAATTAAAGCCAATACTAAAGATTATTTCATCAAAATCTTGAGTTTGTTTAAGAATTGTCTGTAACCTTTTCTCATTCTCTCTTCATGTTCCATTTTTAGCTTCTACAGGTTTTTGAAGGCTCCATTACTGCAAAGCTATCAACTTTCTCTTTAAATCGCTCAAACTTGTTGCCAAGGTAAATAAAAAGTTCACAAATGCTAGCTTAGAACTTGATTGCTTGCTGAAATTGTTGAATCTACTGCTTACTGTAAATAAAAAGCTCTGTTGAAAGTTTAAAGTGTATATTTGTTTCAGACCTCTTCTTCTTGTGCTTTTATCTAATTATTCTTGTTATGAAATCAATCTTGATTTCCTCCGAATTTGTATTTGTGTGTTATAGTTAGTGCTTGCAAAAATTTGGAGTCAAATTCATCTTGTAGAATGCTGAAACATTGCTCTGAAATCAACTCGAAACAAGCAGAAAACGACCTGTAGCATTCGCGTATCATGGGTCGACCTTGCACCCTCCTGGGTCGACCTATAGGTCGACCCATGCACTGCCTAGGTTGACTCTAGGGTCGACCTATGCAATGCACAGGTCGACCTATACAGGGTAAAATACCCTGCCTTGCTCAATTCTGTTTTGCTGCCTTTTGCTTATGTTTTGTTCACTTCTGCCACCTGTTTTTGTGTGGTTTTGAGATGATTTTCAAGGGCTTTAACCTATCTATAGGTAAGCCAAAATTTAGGTCAATCCAAATCCCATATTGTTGAGTTTTTGAGACATTTCCATATGTTGAATTTCAGTGATTTCCGACGATTTCTTATGTTTCGAACACGAGTGTTTCTAAAATGACTTTTGAAATAATTTTATAATTTAAATGGCTTTTGAAATAAATATTTTTCAATATTTATAAATTATTTTCAAATTATTTTAAAGCTAGTAAAATATATTTATTTCCTATAATAAAGAGAATTTTCAAAGAACTGTTTTCTAAATGATTTCGAAATTGTTTTAAAATCCAGTTTTCTCAAGCAAATTGTTTTATATATAAAAGACACTATTTTGCACTCTTTGAATGTATAAGGAAGAGAATTAAATGGTTTAGTAAAACATGTGGTACGGGACACACGTGTTACTATTTCGGTTAATTCCCGACTTGTTCGTTTGAAGTTATTAATTTTTGATTTGTTATTTGTTATTTGTGATTGCCTTCCTTTGTTAAGTTTTGAGATCTGTAAATTCCTATTTTTAGGAATTATTTGAGATGGCCAATCTTTGCCGAAACTTTGTGGTTTTAGATCTCCCATTTTAGGAGTTATGATCGATGAGAACCATATATTGTTTTGTGTACTTGCCGATGAGATGAGGCGAGTTATGAGTTTTCTCAGGTTTGGGATTTTAAACGATGTTGTTTTCTAAAGTGGCATTGACTAGCGGTTAGGAAACCGTTAAGTGAGAACGTGTGGTATGGGACGCACTATTACCACTTTTCGGGTTACTCTTTAAGAGTTTATGACACATTCACGAGTTATGCTAGTACTATAGACCTTCGGGTCATCATGAGTTATGTGACTTCGGTCATCACGAGTTATATAGACCTTCGACTCATCATGAGTTTATGTGACTTCGGTCATCACGAATTTATGTGACTTCGGTCATAACGAGTTTGTGACTTCGGTCACCATGAGAATGACCTTCGGGTCCATGAGATAGGTACCTAATATATATATAGTACTAGACACGAGTTTGGCACGTGCAGCATTGCTTCGGCATGCAATCGGGGATTCGGATCCAATCCGGGCTATTTTATGAGTTTTGAGTTTATTTATGATTTCACCATTTTTGAGATAATTGTTTTATTTATTTATAGCCTTGAGGTATATGAGGATTTATTTATATATGGTGATTTAATTTTTGAGGTTTTGAACTCTTGTTAGAGTACCACGAGTTATGAGATTCGGAGATTTTTTGTGTTTCCTTCTATTGATTTATGTGATTGTTTATTTGCACTTATATCATGAGTAACTTTTAAGTAGGAAACATTTTTAATTGAATTGAAGTTGTTCATGAGTTGGCTTTGAGACATTATATTGTTTCCAACACTAGGAATGTGAGAGAAACTTTGTCTGTAGCATTCCTTTTTGATTAAAGGAATGTTCCCCTTATGAGACTTATATCCTATTTATCATTGCTAATTATCTTTTTGTAGTTAGCCTGATCCATGTATTTATTGCTTGGGTCAGACCGAGTTGCAGGTTAGGTCTCTTGGCTTTGCTTAACTATTATCTATGGACCCTTCTATCGACTTTTGGACTTGATGCATAGGTTTGTGTAGTATATTTTGTTGTGTACTTGGCTATGTATATTCTTTTATGGGGGATATGATGTATGTATATATTGCAGATTGTATCATCAACCACATATGACACCATGTATATTACCTGATGTATATGTGTGTGTGTATGTGTGTGTGTGTGTATCTGACTGTGCTTGTTGTTCTGTGATTATTATTGCTATTGTGTTTTGTTCTAAATCGATCATGTAGCCACCATAGTATTGTATTAGATAAGGATTAAGTATGTCAAACCACTTAAGATGAGATAAAAAATGGAAAACAAATTTGAGCACCTTATCGACATACTTAGTGCTTATATAATACATGATTATGATGATCGCTCCTAAACAGCTCTATTCTCTGCACTAGCAGACAATATTACCTAGTAAAACTCTTTGTTAGTATGGGTCTCGGGCTAGGGCATCACATTCTAATTATTTTTCTCGTTGATAAGTCATAAATTTTAATTTGTCACAATATTAAATTTAAAAATCTTATTTAGTTTAATAGTTTTAATTATCAAAAAAAATACGGGTCGTTACACTCTTCCCCACTCAAAACTTTTCGTCCTCAAAAAGAAATAAGAAGGAATTAAGAAGTTTGATATATTTTTATTCAAAATAATCAATTTCTAAAAATTAATTTACATAATTTAGTTTAATACAAATTTGGAAATAACTCAACTTTTACAAAAAAATCTAAGTCTTAAATTCACAATTTTTTTTGACAAAGTCTGATTTGCGCGAGCAGGTCCGAAAAAATAATAATATCAATAATTACAATATATATCATATTCAATAATAAAATAATCCAAACCATGGGAAAAACAATAAAATATCATTCCAAAACCGTAATCTGAAAATGTACCTATATGTCGGGCGAACAACTTTATTTATGAAACCAAAGCAGTAGCTATTGCTTTCATAAACTTATATTTCACTTATATAATCCAAAAGAGTTAAAATTATGTAAAAGATTAATATTTTAGGTGTTTCAAATCGATAGCACAAGCAACATATAATATATAAAAATTGTTTGCAACAAAAGCAGCATGAGTATTATAGGTAATCAAAGAATCCATCACACATCCATAGCAACCAAACTAATGGTTTCTTTAGGTTCAGAAATTTTTCATCATACAAGGATGATAAATAAACTATCAAGTGTACCTTACGCTCAACAGCCTTAGATAATTACTTAATAGATTATTCATGCATCCTTAAACAATTTGAAGTATCATTTCCCAAACTTCCCATCAGCCAAAACAACAAAGAATTTAAGTATTATTTAAATTTGCACAATGTACATAAATCCTTTATACACAATATCAATTCTAATCGCTTGCTTGAATACAAACTTTCCACTTTTGAATTAGTATTGTTAAACCCGACCACTCTAATGCGGACTTTGATCCGATTTCTTGACTCGAAATTTTCATTTTCCTTGCATAGCCATAAATCATGATAGAAAACTTCAAATTCATATCAAAAATTTGTATCAATTGTTCGCCATTAAGAATCAAGCGAAAAATCCTAATTCGAACTGGTGTGAATTACTACAAGACTTGTACTCAAATCTAAATCAAAACTGTTATGCGAATAAAATGATTTACGCACGATTTACGTATTTTTATTCTATTAGTTTCTTTTCACATCATTATTTACTTCTCATTTGTCTTAAATTCGTTCATACAATAATTATCTTTTATAAGTTTTCCATCATTACTTACAAAATTTATTTCCCATTCAATATTTGAAATCATCTATGAATCCATTATTAAAGTATTATGCACATTTCATTGCAGTTTATTTCACATTTATTATTTGCTAATAACCTTGATTTTCATTTAATATTAATATTCATCAATGGATCATTTCAGTCATTTTCTTGAGTTTATAATCATTTACTTAAATAGTATTCATTTTTTCTATTTAATTTAATTACTAGCATTTCAGAATATTGACTTGTGTTTAAAATATTTCTTGTACATCATAATTCTTATTTGTAGACATAACTCCATTACTTAACTTTTACTTGTATAAAATTCTACTACATATACATATTGACAATTCAGCTTTTAAACATTTCTGGTAGGATTTTGTAACGACCCGCAATTTTCGATAATTAAATTTGTTAATTTTATTAGATTTTGGAAATTTAATATGGAAAGAAATAAAAAACTTTGTAATTTAATAATGAAATAAATACAAAAATGAAATGTAACAATGTTAATTAAAGCTAATTATTAACAATTGAAATGAAATTCCCATAATGAATTCATCAGTGTAATTAAAAGTTATGGTAACGATTGTTATGAGTTACCTGTTTATTTGGTCTATTAAGTTAAAATGGGAAATCAATTAGAATTAAATGAACTTTAATGTTACATTAATAAGATTAAGACAATAACTGAAATTGTGAATGTAACAAAATGAATATAAATGCTAATTTGAGTCATAAGATGATAATTGATTTAATAAAAGAGTGAAATCAAGATAAATAAAGTAACTGGGATTTTTAATTTTTAATTAATTTGTAAAATTAACAAAAATTCAATACAATGGAAATATAGTAGTTAATACAAATAAAGAGGGAAATTGGGGAATAGTAATGTAAGGAAAGATAAACAAATATTAACTATGCCACTAAAGTAATAATTGATTTAACATAAAAATTTAAACCAAATTTAAACAATTTATTGGGATTAAATTATAATTAATTGAATTTAATTACAGTGGGAATTGAACATTGAAATTAGTGTAATAACCAACACTGGATTATTTTATATACTTGTATTAAGTCATTGCAAAATCTTTGAGTGATTAAAGTTGATGAAATTTGTTAAATAGAAAATTTGAATGAAAAAGTGATTTAATTAATTAATTATTAATTTATTTAATTAACGTAAAAATAGCCATTTTGGCCACTAACTCGGATTTCGACGGAACCAGTTTGGATCCGTAACAGCGAATTATTGTACGATTTCAAGTTTCGTAGCGATCGGACTGGTTGTTTGATTGTACGGGCTTGAAACACCTAGAAATCAAATTAATTAAAATCAATTGAAATCAATTTGAAATAAGATGATTTAACCATAACTTCTTCATACGATGGAATTATGACTTAAAATCTATTCTATTGAGTTTAAAATTATCGAAAACATCTATTTTGATATATGGGATGATCCATTTTCGTTTCGGAGACAGAACGGGCTTTTTGGGTCGCATTGTCATTTCAAATCAATCAATCTGGTCCATCCTTCTATTTTCAGCTTTGCCTATAAATAACCTGTTATAAACCGTAGCAGCCTTTCTATTCCTCATTTATGTACGTACATAAATTTCTGTCTGCTCCTACTTCTCAATGGCAGAAACCAATTCAAATTGCAAACCCTCGATCAAATTCCAAAATCAAACTGAAAATCAAACTCCTCAAACTATATCGAATTATATACCGATTTGAAGCTCTCGACGAGTGCATCTCAGATCTGTAATTCGTTTTCCCATTTGAACCACTGTTTGTTCAGAAATAGAAGAACAATTCTCGACCGTTCATTGATCGTCGATCAACCTCGACCGATCGTTGAATCAGTCATACTGGGCTGTGGAGATCGTCGCACAGAACTCATCGGTGTAGTTGATTCATTGATCCAATGGTCGGATCGAGCGAAATAATTCGTTTAGGTCAAAGATTTCAAGGCGGCGACGGGCTGTTTCATGGCCATTGACCGTGTTCCCTGACATGGGGGTGGCGCAAGTGGTGGTCGACATGGTGGCGCATCGTCTGGGGGAGCGTCGTGAGGCGCGAGGTCGGCGTTTACTGGCGGCTAAACGATGATGGTAGTGTGTGTGTGTGTTTTATTGTGTAGGGTTTGCTTGAGGAAGAGGTAGGGAACGCGGAAGCTTCTAATTTGCCTACTTTATTTAATTTAATATTTGAATTTAATGTTCTAATCGTGATACTTTTACATACGAGGTCCGTTTCACGCGCGGTTTCTTCCACTAGGATCCTATTGAAATTCCAGGCATTATGACGTAGGTTTGGTCGAATTCTAAGGCTGTTTGAATTTGGGCATTAATTGGGTTTAAATTCGATTTAAATTCAAAGGTGAGTGTTTTAACCCACTCACAACTTCTAAAATTTCTTATGTTTGTTAAATTAAATTTGTGATGTGATTGGAAATTTATTTATGGCTGTTTGGTGTATTTAAATCGGCATCTCAGTTAATTTGAATTTATTTGAATTAAATTGTTATTTAATTTATTATGGAAATTAAATCGCCACTTAAATACCTGCTATTGTAAATTAATTAATTGCTGATATTTATTTAGTTGATTTGGATGATGATTGTGATGAATTTTTGATTGTTTGTATTGGATGAATGGGTGTTGTATTTTATATTGTTACAACTACAAGTTCCCTATGGGTTGAAATGATACATACTTGAAAGATCTATAGATTAGGAAAAATCATCATGGGTTGAAATGATGGACTCGAACAACTTTATGGATTTTATTATTAGATTCAGGATTGCGGATTGAAATGATATATAACCGTAACATTGTAAATTGCGAATTGAAATGATAAATATATGTATCACTTGACCCAAGGATAGAGAATTATATACGGATACTGGATTGGTTAAATTAAATGATTTTTAAATCCTTAATTTTTGAATTTAGTTAAATGATATTTGAAATAAGACTTTGATTTATACCAATTGAATTATTAATGAAAATCAAGTTTATGTTGAAACTTGAATTGGTTTAAAGGAATTGTTTAGAGAAATTAAATTGAAATTTTAAAGTTGAATTTGGAGTATAAGTAAAGTTTGTCGAAATTGAGTTATTAAAATTGTTCGAAATATAAATTTGAAATATATTGAAATTGAAGTAATTTAAATTGATATTTCAAACATGTATTTGGAAGCGATATAAAATTAAATATATTATTGAGAATTTGAATTCAATGATTTGAAATTGGGTTTTGGAAATTGAAAATAGTCCAAATGTGTTGAAAGGAAATAAATAGTTTAAATTGATATTAAATTCAAATTAATATTTTTAATATAAACTTTTTAAATATATATTATTGTAAAGTTTCTAAATTTTAAGATTTTCAAATTACTATTTTAACTGATATTAACTATGTTAAATCAATTTAACCTGTTTTTAACCATTTAATTTATTTTAAAGCTAATTAACCCATCTTAACTTATATTAAATCTAATTAACCTATTTTAAAGCTATTTAATCTATTTTAATTATATTTAATCTATTTTAAATCTATTCAACTATTTAAAATCTATATTAACTATTCTAGAGTATTTTGACTATTAGAAGTTTATTTAAATTATTTATAACCATTTTGACTATTTATAACTATTTAAGCCATTTCCTAAATTTTCAGACTAAATAAAATAGAAGTGTTTATATTCAATTCATTGGTTTAAAAGAGAATACGGTTAAATGATGTTATAACCTAAGTTGGAATTTAATTATTATAAATAATATTGAATCTAATGATTTTGAAGTATGGATTTAACCTATTTTGGAAGTATGATTTTCGAAAGAAATTATGATTTTGGAAATGAGATGATTTTAAAAGGTGAATATGATTTCAAAGTGAATATGATTTCGAAAGTATCATGGTTTTGAAAATATGATATTTTGATATAAATTGTGAATTGACTTTTGAAATGTAAAAGAACCATCCGGTGTGTAATAAGCGATTGGTTGTTAAAGAGACCGGGATCGGATATTGTCATACTCTCCGCCAATATTGAAAACCACTTTAACAAATGTGTACGTAGTGGAGATTCCATAAATGAAGTTGGATGGTTTGGCGAACGATTTCTGTATAAGGTATGATGTGACCCTGACTCCCGTGAGTCAGCGTAGATGTGACTAAAACAGGAGCAATTGACGGGCCAAGTGAGGTCATTCCTATGATCGGGCAGATTCCTACGATATCATATTCTGACTTTGTGATTTAATTGGTGGCCACCCTTGATTTTGATTTGGGAGTGTGTTTCAAAGTGGGCGATAGTAGCTGCTATGCGTTACCACCAGTCCATAAATGTAATTGTTATATCTATCCTGGCATTGCCTAGTTGTGCTGTGTTCACATGCCCTAGTGCACCTACTATGAGTTTGTTTTGTGTCGTACTTATGGAGTATCCTCTGGTAGCCTCCCGATCAGGAGGTATTACGGTACTGTATAGACTATTGGCATTATAAAATGTGTTAAGGGGGATATGGGTAACGCCTTAACGCTATTTTAATAGTTTACTTTACTGTAGACATATTGTAATAGTGTATTGCACTACATAGTAGATAGTTTGACGGATTCTTTGGAGATGTGAATTCAGAACATCTCTTAAGTTATTGCACTCACGTTAGACACTGGATAGGAGATGTCAAACCCCGTAAACATCTCTAACGTCGTCACACTCATATTTATTTACCGTTGATTTAGCTTACATAAGATCTTTTAGCTCTGACTCGAGTGTTTTGTCTTTTCAATTCGCTCGGGTTAGCCTGAGCATTTCAGGATTTGAAGACCTTGTTTCTGGAGGATGAAGACGAAAATTGTATTGTTATTATTTACCATATTATTCCACTGCATCATACTGTTCCGCTGCATTATTATTATTTATCTCTGATATGTGTAACTCTGATTCTGTGTTGTATAAGTATAATCAAATGTTTTGTAAACAACTTCATGAACTGTTATTTGGTTATTATATTTTGTCATTCCGCTGCGAGATTCTGTATTTGTTTTATTTCTTTCCCTTTTTCTTATTTACCCCATAACAGTCTACCCTTTTGATTGGTTTAAGTTTGTCGTGTGTGTCTGCTTAAAGCGTCAAAAAAGGCATGTCGTTACGTTGGTATCAAAGCTTTGGTTAGCGATAACCTTAGCTTTGAGTTATCTGACTCTTTAGAATAGAGTAATAATATCCTAGAATGAGTCACTGAGTGTGTGTGTGTGTGTGTATATATGAGAGAGCGTATTTGTTAGTGTTATAAAAAGGTTTTATATTGTGTTAATTTGTTCCGTTTTGTATTTCTGGTTGGTGCAAAGGACGTTTTAAAATATAGGTAAATGTAGTAATTATGCCTATTATATATTTTTGTGTATAAAATAACAATTTTATAAATGATATTTGGTTGTAATATGTTGTTTATTAGGAATTAAAACTCTTATAAATATTGATTGGAAAATAGGATTTACAAGTAAATATAAATTGGAAATTTGGAACTTAAATTCGAGATCTTTGAAAATTTATTTCGAATGATTTTGGAATATAATAATAATAATATTTAGTAGTATTTTCTGATATAAATATTTCAATATGATTTGGAAGAATTTTTTTAAGGAAATTTTGGAAAGAAATAAGTTCAGTACTCCCCACTCTGTCGCTGGAAAATAATTTCGATGATGAGTGCACGCATCATCGACATTCATTTTCGAGTTTCAAAGTGGGAAGGCCGCTGTAGTAGTTGTACTGCAGATTTATTTTGATAAAAAAAATATAAATTTCAATTTGCTTTAGATATAATTGGAGCAGATTTATTTTGATAAAAAAAATATAAATTTCAATTTGCTTTAGATATAATTGGATATATAAGCTATAAGTATATACATCTATCTATTATTGTTAAAATGATTTGAAATGGAACCCTGTATTTAGTTCTTAAGTTTCTGTTAATTAATAGTTTCAATTATTGAAATAAAATGGAAATTAACTAATTAATAATTGGAACTTCTAAAATGAAATAAGAAATTAAATGCTAGGTTATAAATGAAATTACAAGAAAAATTAAATTTGTAACCTATAAAAAAAAGATATGATTATTGAACATTAAGTTAATTAAAAGAAATGAGATAAACTTGTGTAACTTTCAGTTGCATTCATAAAAACATACATAGATAACTTACCAAATATTAAAAGCTGTAATGCTTAATAAGAAAATGTAATGGAAGATTATACAAGTAGAACTTGAACTAATGGAAGTGTTCAATGAAATTCTTTTATAAATAAGAACTTTGATATTATAGTTGTTATAAACTTAAGTTATAATTTAAATGCAAGTAATTTAATGCAATATAAAGGTTAGTATTATAAATAAATGTTAACAAACTTAAGTAAATGTTTGAAGTTGTTTATAATTAAATAAGTAGAAAAGATGAATACTGTAAATAGATGATTATAAACTTAAGTTAATGTTGAAGCTATTGATAATTAAAGTGAATAATTCAAATGGATGTTATATTAAATTAAATGATTATATCTTCAGAAATTGTTGAAATGATTTAGAAAATAAAGTTAATATTCATTGACACTATATAAGGAAATGGATCTAAATTAAAAAGTAAGAAACTTAAGTATGAACTTCTACCTTAATGAATATTAATATCTAATGGAAACCAAGTATAAGCTTATAAATGTGAACTAAACTGCAATAAAATGTATGAAAACTTAAATAGTGAATCCATTGATTATTATAAACAATTGAATGAAATAACTTATGTAAGAAATTAATGTAAAGCAATGAAAAGAAATTTTCATAATATGACTAAATGAAAAATGAATTCTGAATGAAAATAAATGAAATAAGTACTGAATGAATGAATGTGAAATTATTTACAAAGAAACCTATATAGTACTTTAAGAACTGAATTACATATGTTTAAAAAAAATTGTATATGAGTAACATATGCAAGAAAATGTAAATGACATATGTAAATAAATGAATGTAAATAACTGGAATTAAGAATTGAATAAATAAATGGGTATTGAATTTATGAGAAATAAATGTAATTAAAGAAATAACCCTTGTATGTATGAAAAGAAAAATAAACTGTAAATATTGTGAAAGAAATTTGATAAGAGTAAACTTAAATAACCTTGTAACTTATTGTTTGTTGACTTATGGATTGTTTGCGTAATGGTACTTCAAAATTGTTTGGATGTATGAATAATCTATTGAGTCTTATATAAGGCTGTTGAATAAATGGTATACTTTGTAGTTATTTGTCATTTGATACAATTAAAAATTTTGAACCCAAACACACCATTTGTTTTGCTTGGTATGGATGAATGGTTGATTACTTTGATTCCTTAAGATAATGGTATGCTTGTTTGCAAGTGATTGTTGTTATGTTATGTTGATTGTTTATTATTAGTTGGAAACAGTATAAACATTTCATTTTATACAATTATTAATTTCTTTGGATTATATAAGTGAAATGCAGGTTATGAAAGCAATTGTCACTGATTTTGGTTTCATAATCTAAGCGTTATTTGCCCGACAAGTAGGTACGTTCTCGGATTACGGTTTTATAGGGATATTATATTGTTTTTCCCGTTGTTGGGATATATTATTTTGAAAATTATGCGATATATATTGTTTTATTTATATTATTATTTCTTTCGTACCTCTCTGTATAAAGGGGACTCTGCCGAAATTTTTCGAAAATTTGGACTTATAAAATTTTGAGAAATGTTTTCCAAACTTTATTACTTTGAATATAAAAGGATTTAATGGTTATAAATTGATATATTTTATTTAAATTATTTAATTTTGTAAATTTATTTGTTTATAAATTTTATATTTTGAAGAAGATATATTGATTACTTAATTCCTCTTTTCCCTTCCTTTTCCTTTTCGGTGACGAAAAGTTTTGAGTGCGGGAGAGTGTAATGACCCGTAATTTTCGATAATTAAATTTGTTAATTTAATTAGATTTTGGAAATTTAATATGGAAAGAAATAAAAAAACTTTGTAATTTTATAATGAAATGAATACTAAAATGAAATGTAACAATGGTAATTAAAGCTAATTATTAACAATTAAAATGAAATTCCAATAATGAATTCATAAGTGTAATTAAAAGTTATGGTAACGATTGTTATAAGTTACCAGTTTATTTAGTCTATTAAGTTAAAATGGGAAATCAATTAGAATTAAATGAACTTTAATGTTACATTAATAAGATTAAGACAATAACTGAAATTGTGAATGTAACAAAATGAATATAAATGCTAATTTTAGTCATAAGATGATAATTGATTTAATAAAAGAGTGAAATCAAGATAAATAAAGTAACTGGGATTTTTAATTTTTAATTAATTTGTAAAATTAACAAAAATTCAATACAATGGAAATATAGTAGTTAATACAAATAAAGAGGGAAATTGGGGAATAGTAATGTAAGGAAAGATAAACAAATATTAACTATGCCACTAAAGTAATAATTGATTTAACATAAAAATTTAAACCAAATTTAAACAATTTATTGGGATTAAATTATAATTAATTGAATTTAATTACAGTGGGAATTGAACACTGAAATTAGTGTAATAACCAACACTGGATTATTTTATATACTTGTATTAAGTCATTGCAAAATCTTTGAGTGATTAAAGTTGATGAAATTTGTTAAATAGAAAATTTGAATGAAAAAGTGATTTAATTAATTAATTATTAATTTATTTAATTAACGTAAAAATAGTCATTTTTGCCACTGACTCGGATTTTGACGAAACTAGTTTCATCCGATCCGTAACAGTGAATTATTGTAGGATTTCAAGTTTCGTAGCGATCGGACTTGTCGTTTGATCGTATGGGCTCGAAACGTCTTGAAATCAAATTAATTGAAATCAATTGAAATCAATTTGAAATAAGCTGATTTTACCATAACTTCTTCATACGATGTAACTAGGACTTGAAACATGTTCCATTGAGTTTAAAATTATCGAAAACATCTATTTTGGTATAAGGGATGATCCATTTTCGTTTCGGAGACAGAACATGCTTTTTGGGTCGCATTGTCGTTTCAAATCAATCAATATGCTCCATCCTTCTGTTTTCAGCTTTTCCTATAAATAACCTGTCATAATCCCTCGTAGCCTTTCTATTCCTCATTTTTGTACGTACATAAATTTCTATCTACTCCTACTTCTCAATGGCAGAAACCAATTCAAATTGCAAACCCTCAATCAAATTCCAAAATCAAATTGAAAATCAAACTCCTCAAAGTATATCGAATTCTATAACGATTTGAAGCTCTCGACGAGTGCATCTTAGAATTGTAATTCGTTTTCCAATTTGAACCATTGTTTGTTCAGAAATTGAAGAACAATTCTCAACCGTTCATTGATCGTCGATCAACCTCGACCGATCGTCGAATCAATGATACTGAGCTGTGGAGATCGTCGCCTGCAACTCATCGTTGCAATTGATTCGTCGATCCAACGATCGGATCGAGCGAAATAATTCATTTAGGTCAAAGATTTCAAAGCGAAGGCGGGCTGTTTCGTGGCTGTTGGCCATGTTCGCTGGCATAGAGGGTAGCGCAAGTGGTGGTCGGCATGGTGGTGCGTCGTCTGGGGGAGCGGCATGAGGCGCGAGGTCGGCATTTGCTAGCGGCTAAACGATGATGGTAACATGCACGTTTTACTGTGTAGGATTTGCTTGAGGAGGAGGTAGGGGACGTGGTAGCTTCTGATTTGCCTACTTTATTTAATTTAATATTTGAATTTAATGTTCTAATCGCAATAACTTTTACATACGAGGTATGTTTCATGCGTGGTTTCTTCCGCTAGGATCGCATTGAAATTCCAGGCATTATGACGCTGGTTCGGACGAATTTTGAGACTGTTTGAATTTGGGCCTTAATTTGAATTTAAATTCCATTTAAATTCAAAGGTGAGTGTTTTAACCCACTCACAACTTCTAAAATTTCTTATGTTTGTTAAATTAAATTTATGATGCGATTGGAAATTTATTTATGACTGTTTGGTATATTTGAATCGTCATCTCAGTTAATTTGAATTTATTTGTACTAAATCGTAATTTAATTTATTATTGAAATTAAATCGCCGCTTAAATACCTGTTATCGTAAATTAGTTAATTGTTGATATTTATTTGGTTGATTTGGATGATGGTTGTGATGAATGTTTGATTATTTGTATTGGATGAATGGGTGTTTTATTTTATATTGTTATAACTGCAAGTTCCATATGGGTTGAAATGATACATACCCGAATGATCTATAGATCAAGGAAAAATCGTTATGGGTTGAAATGATAGACTCGAACGATTTTATGGATTTTATTATTAAATTCGGGATTGCGGTTTAAAATGATATATAACCGTAACATTGAAAATTGCATATTGAAATGATAAATATCCGTATCACTTGACCCTAGGGTATAGAATTATATACGGACACCGGATTGGTTAAATTAAATGATTTTTAAATCCTTAATTTTTGAATTTAGTTAAATGATATTTGAAATAAGAATTTAATTTATATAAATTGAATTATTATTGAAAATAAGGTTTATTTTGAAATTTGAATTGGTTTAAAGGAATTGTTTAGAGAAGTTAAATTGTAATTTTAAAGTTGAATTTGGAGTATAAGTAAAGTTTGTCGAAATTGAGTTATTAAAATTGTTTGAAATATAACTTTTAAATATATTGAAATTGGAGTAATTTAAATTGATATTTCAATCATGGATTTGGAAGCGATATAAAATTAAATATATTATTGAGAATTTGAATTGAAAGATTTGAAATTGGGTTTTGGAAATTGAAAATAGTCCAAATGTGTTGAAAGAAAATGAATAGTTTAAATTGATATTAAATTCAAATTCATATTTTTAATATAAAATGTTTTAAAAATATACTATTGTAATGTTTCTAAATTTTAAGATTTTCAAATTACTAAACTATTTTAACCTATATTAACTATATTAAATCAATTTAACCTATTTTAAACCATTTCAGGATTATGGTTTATTTTAAATTGATATTAAACTATTGGTACTATAAAACGTGTTAAAGGGGATATGGGTAATGCCTTAATGCTATTTTAATAGTTTACTTTACTATAGACATATTATAATAGCATATTGTACTACATAGTAGATAGTTTGACGGATCCTTAGGAGATGTGAATCACGAACATCTCTTAAGTTACTGCACTCATGTTAGACACTGGATAGGAGATGTCAAACCCCGTAAACATCTCTGACGCCATCACACTCGTATTTATTTACCGTTGATTTAGCTTACATAAGATCTTTTAGTTCTGACTCGAGTGTTTTGTCTTCTCAATTCGTTCGGGTTAGCCTGAGCATTTCAGGATTTGAAGACCTTGTTTCTGGAGGACGAAGACGAAGATTGTATTATTATTATTTACCATATTATTCCACTACATCATATTGTTCCGATGCATTGTTATTATTTATCTTTGATATGTGTAACTCTGATTCTGTGTTGTATAAGTATAATCAAATGTTTTGTAAACACTTCATGAACTGTTATTTGATTATTATATTTTGTCATTCCGCTGCAAGATTCTGTATTTGTTTTATTTCTTTCCCTTTTTCTTATTTTCCTTATAACAATCTGCCCTTTTGAATGGTTTGAGTTTGACGTGTGTATCTGCTTAAAGCATCCAAAAAGGCAGGTCGTTACAGATTTATATATATATTTAGAATGTAATGGAGTGTTATACAAATTTATCTTATTCATTTTAGTTAGTGAAATATTCAATAATTTACGGCTTCTAAATTTCATTACCCTTTAATTTACAAGTGACAAATCTCCAATTTATTTACATTTTCATTCATCAGTTAGCTTATAATTTATTATTTTTCATTTTAAAAGTTTCTAACTATTAAAATAGTTAAGATTTTATTTCATTACAATAATTGAAATCCCTAATTTATAGAAACTTAAAAACTAAATATCGGGTTCCATTTCAAATCACTTTGAATATATATATATATATATATATACACACACACACACACATATACATATATTCATATCTTTTACATACATCAAATCATACTTAAGAAAGTAAAATTCGTTTATCAAAACAAATGTGTAGCATGCTACTACAGTGGTCTTCCCACTTTGAAACTCGAAAATGAATGTCGATGATGCCGCGATCATCATCAAAATTAGTTTCCAGCGATAGAAATGGGGAGTACAAAATTTGTTTCCTTTCAAAAATTCTTAAAAACATTTCTTTCAAATCACATTGAAAATATTTATATCTGAAAATACTTCCAAATAATACTAATGTTATACTCTAAAATCTTTGAAAACCAATTTCAAAAATCCGGAAATTAAGTTCTCAAATTTTCAATTCATACTCACTTTATTTGTAAATCCTATTTTGTAACCAAAATTTCACTTCCTAACAAACAAATATATCACATACAAATATATACATTTATAAAAATTATTCTTTTATATACAAAATATAATACTAGGCAAAATTATTTCATTTACCTATATTTCAAAAATAGTATTGTGTCGGCCTGCCATATTAAGTGTTTAGAAATCCCTATCGATGCCATGGCGTCCTATGTAACGATCAGAATTCATAAATACTCAACAGAACAAACTAATACAAAAAAAAATATTTTTATAATAGTAACAAATACGCTCTCTCATATGTATACTCTCAAACTCATTATAGGGTATTAATAATCCTATCTCTAATGAGTTAACCCCGAATAGGCTAAGGTATCGATAGATCAAAGCTCTAATACCAATTGTAACGACCCACTTTTTTGGACGATTTAAATCGACAATAAACCACACATGTCTAACTCAAACCATTAAAAATGGAGGATTGTCAATGGGATAAATAAGAAAATAAGAGAAAAGAATGAAAACAAAACACATAATCTCACAGCAGAATGAAAAAAATATAATAACCAAATAAACAGTTCATGAAGTTGTTTACAAATAACATTTGATTACACTTTTATAATACAATCAGAGTACAAAGAACAATATACCAATAATGATGCAGCAGAAAATTACTAATAATATAATGTACCGAACTTCGTCTTCGTCCCCCAGAAATAAAGTCTTCAACGCTGAAAAACTCAGGCTGACCATAGTGTAATGAAAAGAAAAAAAAATACTCGAATCGAAACTAAAATATCTTATGTAAGTTAAATCAACAACAAGTAAGTATGAGTGTAATGGCTTCAGAGATGTTTACGGGATTTTACATCTCCTATCCAGTGTATAATGTGCGCAATAACTTAAGAGATGTTAGGGATTTTCCATCACCTAAGGATCCGTTCAACTATTTGTATGTATTAATATACGTTATATATGCAGTGTCTATCCGTAAAGTAAAGTATTAAAATAGCGTTAAGGCATTACCCATATTCCTCTTAATGCATTTTTATAGGCATTATAGTCTTTAGAGTACTGTAAACTCCACCGAAAACTGGTGGGTTATTAGGTTGCACTCCATAGGTACGACACAAACCAAAATCATAGTAGGCTCGATAAGGCATATGACAAGGCACGCGAGGCAATGCTTAAGGTAGGATACTACCTTTTTGCGGAACCAGGCTGTTAGTAACGTATAGCCGCAGTTACCGTCCACCTCAAAACAACACTCCTGTAATCAAATCGAAGGTGACCACCAATTAATCATAAAGCAACAGATATGGTAATGAAGAAGCATGTCAAATTGGAGGAGCAACCTCACTTGGCCAGGTTATGGCTCTTATTTTAGTCATATCAAGCTAACCCGAAAGTCAGGGCTGCGTTCTTACCTCATACTAGCAGCGTTCGCCAAACCATCCTACTTCATTCTGAATTCTCCACCACATACACGGTTGTTGAAGTGGTTTCAAAAATAGCAGACGGTATGACAATATCCGACCTCGGACTCTTTAACAACCAAACGCTTATTTCGCACCATGATCATTTTATTAAACATTTTTAATAATAAATCCAGAAAATAGTTTATACCTTCATATCAAGATATCCATATACTTATTCCAAAAGTAAAAATATATTCATAAATACCGAGGAAGATTTCTTTCAATCAATTTCGAAAATAATTTATAAATCTCTCTTAAACTATTTATCAACTATTTATATGCTTTAAAACCATTTATAAAGCTATTTATAAATTCCAAAATAGTTTACAACTCTTCCCCTTTTAATAAACTTCTATGCAAATTCCTTTAAAATACTTCCAAATCCTTTTATGCAAGTTCTTTTAAAAGACACTTTATAAAATTCTTTAAAACCTTTATACTCTTTTATAAAACCATTATAAAATCCTTTTGAAAATCTTTTATAAAATCTCTTGCAGAACTTTTATAGATTCCTTTTAAAAAACCTTCTTCAAAATTTTACAATCTTTTACAAAAATCTTTTATCTATTAAAGTTATTATAAAGGTCTATATTTATTATCTTAAATCAAAACTATATTTATTATATTAAATTTAAAAAATATATACTAAAACTATATTGAATATTTTATTAAATTAAATTTTAAACTATTTAAATTATATATTTAAAACTAAATAAAAGTATAAGTTAAAATCTAAAATTTACATTAAACCATATATTTACTTATAATTTGAAGCTTTAAAACGTATAAAATGAATTATTCTCCAAATATAAATTTTTAAATAAAATCATTAAATAAAATATAAAAATTAAAATTTATAAATCAAACATACTCTATTTGGAAAATAATTTAAAACCAACCAATGGTATCCCCATATAATTTTCTATCTTTTGGTCAAGTGATTGGGCATGTAGCATTTCAACCCAAAATAATTAAATTTCCTAGGTATATATCATTTCAACCCGTATCTTAAATCAAAAATTTCTAAATCAATAAAATCGCTCGGGTATGTATCATTTTAACCCATAACGATTTTCCCTAATCTATAAGATCATTCGGGTATGTATCATTTTGACCCATAGTGATAACAGAGATATAAACATCCAATCGTGCAAAATATCAACAAATAAACATCCATCACAATCAACATCCAAAACAGCCAATTAATCACAACAATTAACTAGTTATAATTATCTGGTATTTAACTAACAATTTAAATTCAATATTAATTTAAATGGAAAGTTTAATTTAATAAAATTAAATTTCAAATTAAAATGTTAATTTAAACTACCAACAACAACCATTAATATTCTTATCACATCATCATAAATTTAATTCAACTAACATAAGAAGGTTTAGTATAGCGTGAGTGGGTTAAATCACCCACATTAGATTTATAGACCAATTTACATCCAACAAAAGCCCGAAAATCCAACAGTCTCCAAATTCAACCAAACCCGTTCCATGTTATCCGAAATTTCGATACGATCGCAATAGAAGAAACTGTGTCCATATCCAAGTTCTTATGCAAAAGTTATGCGGATTAGAAGTTTAAAATTATAAACTTAATTAAAATAAAATAGTGGCAAACTTGTAAGTTGTATTACTTCTCCAACCCTAGTAGCTATAGTACGTGCATACAACTACACCCATCAGCTGCCACATACATCACATTGTCGCGCCACCTAGCCTCGTCTTTGATTAGATCAAAGCACACCATCGCCTCCAGCACCTCAGTCCACCCATGCCCACGCGACCCCCCCCCCCCCCCCGATATAGCCAAGCTCGCCAGGAACGACTGCTGCCGTTGAACTTTGAATGCCAATCATGGTGAATTGGCTGATGATTTCGACAAACTAACTGCATGATCAAAACCTCTCGACACCTTCTGCAAGATGCAACTCCCCGATCGTCACATGATCGACGATCCACCGTTGATCGTGAAACCCTAGCAACGGACGTCTGAGAAAGATGCAAAATTCTGGCCAAACCGAGACTCAACTGCAAAAACGAACTGCAGATATAGATTGTGTTCGTCGAGTGCTTTCTAGCGATATATTATATGACATAGTTTGCGGAGTTTGGATTTTCGATTTGATTTGGAATTGGTAATTAGGTTTTGGGTTGTCTGTCGTTGAGAAGGAATAAATAATTGAATAGACTGATAGAATTATACCTACAGGAATTAGAAATAAAAGACTGCTAGGATTTCAGGAAAAATCTATATATAGGCAAAGATTGAATAGAAATGGACGGATCAGATCGAATGAATCGAAACATAACAAAGAGCCGAAAAGCCTGTTTCGTTTTCGAAACTAAATAGGACATCCAATATATCGAAATATAGGTTTTTGATATTTTAAACTCAATGGAACTAGTTTCAAACCCAATTCCATTTTATATCGAAGTTAGCTTTCAAAATCAAATTAAACTTGGTTAAATTCTTTTAATTAATTTCTAAGCGTTTCGAGCTCGCACGATCAAACGGTAAGTCCGATCGCTACGAAACTTGAAATCCTATAATAATTCACTCTACGACGAAACCGGTTTCATTTAAATCCAAGATAGTAGCCAAAAAGGATAATTTTACATGTTAATTAAATAAATTATTATTATTAAATTGATTTAATCACTTTTAAATTGTAAATTAAAAGTTAACAGTTTTCATCATTCTTGATTACAATAAAATTTATAATCCTTTAAAATAAATTTTCCTTATTAAATCCAATATTTAAATATTGCATTAATTTCAGCATTCAATTACAACTGTAATAAAACTCCAGTTAATTATATTTTAATTTCAATCAAATTCTTTTATTTTGATTTACACTCTTTGTTTGAGCCAAAATTGGTCACAGACCCTAAGTACCGTGAAAGCACCGATATATGAATACAAATCAACAATATTCGAGCACAAGTCACAGTTCTAAGCAAATAGAAAACAACAATCCAGAAATAACAAACAGAAACACGAGATTTATAGTGGTTCAGCTATATCCGGCCTACGTCCACTTCAAATGATTTTCTTTTATTGATGTTCTTCGCTGGTTACGGTTGATTACAGCAGATTACAATGAAGAATTTCAAATATAACAGCAATGGTGAAGTGCAAAGTTAAATCTAGCAGAGTCTGGATGTTGAATAGCAAAAAGATCCTTTTTCTGTAGGCTCTGGGGCTCTATTTATAGGCATAGGAGGCTGATATTTCACTCAAAATTCGAAAGACTCCTTCTGGCACATGAGTGGGCCCATGCGACCGATCCCAGCAAGTCTCGACTCGATCTGTGATCGATACAAATCAATTTCATATCGATCAAGAAATGATCCAATCGAGCTGAAACTTGACAGGAATATTCTTTAGCTTGTACGTAAGCTCCTGTGAAAATTTCATAGCATTTGGACCTGTAGGTTGTAAGATATGATCGATGCAAGATTGTGTTTTTCGAAGGCTGCTGAGTTTGAATCCATAGTTTCATATCCGTCCTCTTCGAATAGGTCTCGAGCACGTGCACATAGGGTGATGTGGTACGAAATTCCCGGATCGATCCTTTTTCATGGCGAGTTGACCGAGTCATTCCAAGGCTTTCGCCTCGTTTGTATCGGTAAGTTCGCATCAATGGCTCGCGCTCTATTTCGCATCAATGAAATTCGTATTGATGATTCATAGCTCTGTTCACACCGATGGTTGGGGGTTTTTGTATCGACATTTGGAGGTGCCACTTCGTATCGATCGTTAAAGGACTGGGGATCGATACGAAAGGCGAGTCTAGGATCGATGCGAACAAGACCCCTATTAGATCGATACGAATAGTGTAATTCTTAGTGGAAGTGCAAACAGTATCGATGCGAACAGAACTAGTGCGACGACTTTGGATCGATTCGAACTCATGGATACGAACAAGGCTTCCTGGATGGATTCGAGCATGCGTGAAACTGACCGATACGAACTCGATGGATTCAAACGATGAAAAACGTGATGGGTTTGAACAGATTGAGGCGGAGTTGATCGATTCGAACTCTATCGATTCGAAACTCTGACTTCTTCTGATGGATACGAACAACGTATCTTTCTCAACTTGTATCGATCATATCTCGATCATATGAACTCCGATTGACCTGAAATTTGAAACTTTGGCTTTCATGGAATTGCTTGTCATGCCTTATCAATTTTAGTCCGATCCGGACTCTGACAAAATTCATCGATATCCATAGTAAACCTGCAATGTATAATTGATATTCATGACTAATAATCATTGATTTTCAGTTAACTTTTTGGGTATCTCGGCTTTGTCTAAAGGTGGGATAACACTTTTCCCTCTAAAACATGCCTTTTGGTAAAAGGTGTGATTTGAATAGCTTCAAATCGTATGTAGTGAGTTTATGTCTTATTCATAGCCTTAGTATTATCAATCAAGTTTATGGCTGTTCGAAGCCGAATCAGTATTTATTTCCATTCGCAGAAGTCAGTAATAAAATTTTATAGCCTCTTCGGACTATCGATGGTCACTCTGGACCCTTACAAGGTCCATTCCAGACCTAGCGATCGAATAGAAAGATCCTGTTGCGCTCCGGCATTACTTTCTATCCCTTACACTCCATCCCTGGAGAAGGCATATAGCGATGTCTTGGTCGTTCTAAACCGATCATAGCCTCTCCGGGCTCTTGCTAGATCCCATCCTGTCACTCTCCCGTGAAGGGGAAACGGCGTTAAGTGAGTCGATATTGTCACTCTCCGGCGAAGAAACTCACTTCTTGCACTCTAATTCAGTGTATCTGAACATTAAGCGATGTCATGGCCTGAATCGTGGGTCAATCACAGCCACTCCGGGCTCTTATCGAATCCCGATCCAATCACTCTTCGGTGAATGGGAGACGACGTTAGGTGAGTCGATCTTGTCGCTCTCCAACGAAGAACCTCACTTCTTGCACTCCAGACCCCGCCTCTCCGTGTAGGGTCATAAAGCGATCATTCTCAAGCTAGATTTTAATATTCATCCTTTAACTCTCTGGTCAAAGTTTTATTTCAAGAAATTCAAGTTTATTTATTAAATTCAAATTCCATATTGTTCAATCTCAAACAACAGGGAAACTAGACATTGCCTCTCCGGGCGGAGCGGTCTATTACCATCTCAGAGCATGCCTAGGGATCTCTCAAGTTTCCGTACATGTGTAAGTGGAATAACCGTCTTATTCTAAAAACAAATCTAAGGAAATTAATCGAACAAAGTCCAAATCCTAAATTTGGCCCTTGCCATCATAATCAATTGATGACGAGTCATGATCCCGATCCAGGATCAGTTCTATTAGGTGGAGGCGGTAGTTGCTCAGGTCCTATGGCCGCTGCCCGATCTCGGGTGTATTGTGGCAATCTACCACTTCTAGCATGCTCTTCCACCTCATCCTTTAGATGGCGGAATTCATCAGTAGTATGCCCATCCAGCTCATGGAATAGGCGGTACCTTCCACTTCTACGTTCCCGTTCTGATGGATCTCTCCTGGGTGGGTTTCGATAGGGGAGTTGCCCACGAGTCTCAGTGTAAATCCGTTCCAAGCTTGCCGTCAAATTTGTGTATTATCTAAATCTGGGTTCTCGGAATTTCTTCCATTTATCAAGACCACCGTATCTGTCGTCCTGCTTTCGTTTTCCCTTGTCTGCTCCAGAATGTTCTCTGGTGGTTCCTTCGCCTTGCACAGCATTTGTTTCTCGTCTCTCGGTGTGTGAATCTTCTAGCAGAATGAATCTCTCGGCTTCATGATAGAATTCTTCGAGGTCTTGTGGTGGGTCTCTTGCCAAAGAATCTTTAAATTATATGCCCTCATCAACTCCTGCTACCGCCGCCATCAGAATCATCGATGGATCCGGGCGATCTACAGAAGCCACCGTTGCATTGAATCGCAATAGAAAATCTTTTATGGACTCTCCGGTCCTTTGCTTTATCGGAGCCAAAGTCATCACGTTCTTGGGTAGCGTCACGTGGACCTTAAACTATCTCATGAAGCAATCTACAAGCTCGCCCCATATTCTGATCGATCCAGTCTCTATCTGTCTGAACCAAAGCGCAGCCAAATTTGATAAAATTAAAGGGAAACGTCGTGCCATCACTTCCTCAGATGCTCCCAGCACTTCCATATGTCTGATGTATCTAGTAATGTGCATGGTCGGTTTTGACTTCCCGTCATAAGGGTCCAGCATTGGTAGTTTGAACTTTGGAGGGTTCTTCGCATTTCTGATATTCGGAGTGAACAGACTCCGACTAACTTCTTCCAATCCTCCACTCGACAATCCTCCTCTCATGATTCGCCGCACTAGTCCAATCATACTTTCATCTTCATCCAGGGGTTGCTCCCTAGTCATGTTTCTATCCTGTCCCCCAAGTCTCGAAGGAAATTCTGGTACATACTCTTCATGTGGCTCGTTAGCATTAGCATTGGCTCTAGCCTGTTGAGCTTCATCTATAGGTCTTCCAGTGTTAGATCCTGAGGGTCTGTCCCCAAGTTCGTGTTGATTGGCTTCTGGTTCTACATTCCGACCTTGAGTCTGACCTCCGTTGGTTTCTGCAACCCAAGGTCCTTGTTCTACATTCGCAGTCGCTGTAGTCGGTCCAAGGTTCTGTGCACTTACTGCTCTCATCTGCCCAAAGAAGCTTTGCATCATCTCCTGTTGACCCTTCAATATTCTTTCATGCATTGAATTTGCCATAGCCTCCATCTCGTCCCTTGTGATGTAGATAGAAGCTTGTCCTTCTCCAGCTCCAGAGGATGCCTCTTGACTTCCTCCTTGTTGGCTTCTCTTAGCTCTATGTCTTCTACTATTTTATCGAATCATTGTCTCTGAATCTGAATTCTTCAAGCTTTCAAATCTGAATTCTGAATCTGGTGTAGCGGGTGCTAGTTTTCTCAGTGAAAGCACCATAGTGTTTGCGCCAAAATTGGTCACAAACCCCAAGTACCGTGAAAGCACCGATATATGAATACAAATCAACAATATTCGAGAACAAGTCATAGATCTAAGCAAACAGAAAACAAAAATCTAGAAAAAATGAACAGAAACACGAGATTTATAGTGGTTCGTCTATCTCCGGCCTATGTCCACTTCAAATGATTATCTTTTATTGATGTTCTTCGCTGGTTATGGTTGATTACAGCGGATTACAATGACGAATTTCAAATATAACAGCGATGGTGAAGTGCAAAGTTGAATCTGGCAGAGTCTGGATATTGAATCGCAAAAAGGTCCTTTTTCTGTAGGCTTTGGGCTCTATTTATAGCCGTAGGAGGCTGATATTTCACTCAAGCTTGTTTTGAAGTGGATTGATAACATATACATATCATATAATTTTAATTTCCTTTTTCCAAACATTTTGCCATTATTTTTTAAGCATGAAGCCGTGAAGAAGTTTAAGTGGAGAAGAAGATGATAAGAATATGATGAAAAAATAAGAGAAAGTGGATGGGTATTTATAGGAGAAAATTTGAAAAAAAAATATCTAATAGTAAAATTACTATTTTTCCCTCGACCCACACTCCTCTAACCCTCCCCTACATGCATGGTAGCCCTCATTCCCCTAGGTGAAGGTGATTTTGAGGTGATGGTGAGGACGATGTTTTTTGTAAAATGAATTAATGTTTGCTTTTTGGTTGCTTAAGTACTGAGTCTTGTGAAATTATTTTAATATTTTGTAATATGTATATATTTAAGTGTACATGAACACATAAATATGTTATGCATTCATGTGACATTTATATTTATGAACATGTATGTGCACAAGAGGATAACAACATTTTAAATGACTTCGAACAACTTTTGTTTGTTAAACCGATGAAAACCGAGAAACCGGTTATCGGTCACATTTTTACTTATTAATTTATGTATGTATATTTGAAGACAAAGCTTGAAAATGAATTTCTTATCATTATTAATAAATTAAAATGATCACACTCGAATTATATAACCATATAAATTTATATTAACAAATATTTACAGTAATTGTTATTATACCGATAAAGCGATATCGATTTTTTCTAATATTTTCAAATCGATTATATGCCTTTATAAAATTATTATAAAGGTTTTATTAACACTTTATAACCATTTTAAATGAATTTCTATCATTTAAGAATAATTATTTGAATGACTATAATAATTATTAAATCATTAAATCTCAATTGCATTTAATAAATCAATTATTATATTTAAAGGCATTACTAACAATGTCATAAATGCATTTAATTTCAAAAATACAATAAATTATTTCATTTTATATTATTGTTAAATTATAAAAATAAGTGTTTGTATCTAGCTTTGTATGTGACGTTTTATGATTATTGAGCTGTTTATCACTAAAACGGTTTCCGACCATTTTGTTGATTTAATTCTCGAGGAAAATATTTTTGTGAATATTTATTCCAGATAGGATTATTAATTACTTATTATCACTCAAGACAATATTATTTGTATTATCACCCTTTTAATTCAAATTATTTTAAAAATAAATATAATTTGTCAAAGCGATAAATTTGCCGGTCGTTATAGACTTCCCTCCTTAAAATAATTTCGTCCCCGAAACTACCCAAAGCAAAAACCCAAAAGTTTGCCCAAAATATTTATTTTTAAACTTACATCTTTTATTCAAACTTTTATAAAGATACTTTTTTATACATAACCATTTTACATTTTTGTTTCCAAATATTTATACTTAAAAAAACATTTCTTTTCGAATGATAAGTATCTTTTTATTATAACACGTCTCAAAACATATCTTAATGGTTTCTGAAAAACTTATTTTCAAAATAATTCATTAAATTACTATAAACTTCCTTTATTAGCAAGAACTTAATGTTTCTTTATCATTTATTCTCTTTTCTTTAGATCTAAAGATTTTGCTTTCAAGCTTTTTTAATTTTTTTATAATATTACTTCTTCGTCATAAAAGAAAAATGCTTTATTTAAAATTTCCTTACTTCTTCTCAAGAATTCTAATTTAAAAGGTTCATACAAATGCGAAGTTAAAACAAACATCATATTATAGATTTTCATGTGTTTACATTATTTCAATTAAACTTGGGTTAAAAAGAAAACCCTCTCCCTAACACTGATGCGATACAAGATACTAATCAAAATGACATCCTAGCCGAAATACTATTCAATAATAAAACTACCTGTATCTTCCCTACTCCATATCTCTTTTACTCTTCCGAGTCCGAAGCCGTCGTTGGACTCTAGTTCCTAAGGTCAATCATAACTTCTCCCTCTCCTTCCTCATTACTCTCTAGCTCATCATCTGCCTCATTGTCGTCTTCATCTAGTTACATTCCTCCCTCAACCTGGGTAGCCAAGGTTGGTTCCATGGGACATGTTCCATGCCACTGGTATTCCTGGAATCATTCAGCCCAGTTCCAGTTCTTCAAGGCCCTGCACATCCTCTTCCTAAGGATTTTCAAATTCTTCGACTCCTTCCTCTACTTCTTCTTTTTCTTCTATTATTTCTTCATCATTACTCCCTACTTTGTTCTATAGTATATTTGAACTAGATGATCCTTCCTACCACACAATATACTCTCCGTCCAAATCCCATATCACATTACTACACTCGCTAGATATAATGGCATCTGGGTCTTCCATTGGTTCAATTCTTCTTCCATAGGTTCTCCTCTTCTTCCATGGGCTCCGACTCTTCTTTCATGGGTTTGTGGGTTCCAATGCACTGCTAGCAGGATCTGTTATCTAATTTTTTCCGAGGCCTGCTCGGGTTCATCATCACTGGAAATTGAAATTATTTTTAGAGCCAAGGGTGGTATAAGCATCCCGGCTGTTGGATATCCGCCTTCACCCCCTTTGAGTGTATGGGGCATGCTTCTCCTAAGTCGAGAACCTACCATTGCTAGGTGGATACTTCGGTTGCTCCTCTTCATTACTAAGGAGAATAATGAGGTTGTCCTTAACGCCCTGATTTTCTCTGGAAGACTCCCCTTTGGAGTAATTTCCTCCACACAGTCTTTACAAAGTAAACAACATTTTCTTAGATATAAGCAATAGGTAATTCTCTTAATCTAACATATTCTTAGGTAGAGAGGTTTATTAGTTACTGGGTATTATTTTTCTCAAACCAAGGTTTACTCAATACTCGAAAAATGACTCGAGATCTATTTCTAAAGATAGCTTTTAATGTTCTCGTTATGAAAAAAATGGTTTATTCTTCCAAAAATTCTTTGAAAATTTTACCAAATATTATTTTTATTGCTTATAAATTTTTTAATCATTCCTAAAAATATAATTTTACGTAAACTGATTTCATATGCCAATTTTCAAAAGAAAAATCATTTGCATATAATATTAACAAATAAGTGCTCATACAATACTATCAACTCATTTTAGGGTATTACTAACCCTATCTCTAATGAGTTACTCATCGTAGGGTATTACTAAACCTATCTCTTATAAAACTTTACCCCTACCAAAGCCAAGGTATTTGCTTAACCTATAGGCTCTGATACCAAAATGTGAGAATTCGTTTCCACAACCTCGGAAATCGACACTGATAAATCCTTGGTATTCACGTGCTGTAAATCCAAGTGCCGAAGAGGCGGATTCTCAAGGGTAATAAAGAAAATAAAGATAGAACATAATCTCACATGTATTATTTCAGCATATAATCTTTACAGCATAAAATTTAAATATATTTATCAGATTTTAAAAATGGACAGTTATATATATATATATATATATATATATATATATATCTTTAAAAAGGCGGAATATAATACTACGCAACTGTGGTGGAAACAATCTTAATAAAAAACTTCTAATTCCATGCTCCGAGCTCTTTTAGATTTCTTTGAACTAAACCTGACTAGTAGCTACCCGGGGAAAATTAGGGCACCCAAAGTTTAAGGAAAAAGGAAAATAAATTTTGAGTCGGTTATGGGATTGGTGTAAGAAACTCAAAATATGCAGTTTGAAAAGAAAAGTTATGTCATAAGACTATGCCCACACATAAATGTGGATAGGTTTTTACTTTATGATAATTAAAACATTTTCTAGGAAATTTTTTTATTAGATATTACTTTTAGTGACATTCCTTTATAAAAACATTTGCAAGTAAACTTTTAAATATTAGCCGAAATTTTTACCATTATTAAATTCTGGATATGTTAGGCTCTACAAAAAAAACTCTTACAAGGCTAATTCGGAGAATGGGTCTCCATACAATAGTAGATAAGGGACTACCGTCCATATAGTATTTCTCTAGAGAAATGTACAGAGGATACGTAAACAATCCTCCTCATCTGGCAAGACCGGTCTATCCCAAATTGGCACCTGGCCTGAATAGAAACCGAATATGACATCATCCTTGTAACAACCCTGGTTTTGGAGATTATCTGTTAATATTAAATTATAACGGTAGTTATAATTTAATATTGAGAATTAAAATAAATTAGAAATTTTAAATTGTTTATTTGGAATAAACAATGAATTTTGAAAACAAAATGAGAAAAATAAATTTTGGAACTTTATTTTATTTATTTGGGTTAATAATGATTGAAAATTGGGTTTTATTTGGAGAAAATGTAATAATTATATTAATTATTGCCCATTTACTTCTTTTAATAATTTAAGTGAAGTACTTGATTTTAAAAGGTGGTTTATTTAAATAAAAAGATGGAATTTAGTTTAAAAATAATTTTAATTATAAAAATAATGGTAGGATGATTTATAGCATTTTTCTATGCAAGAAAATAATTTTTATGAAATTATTGGAGCTAAAAATGGTGATTTAAGCATTTATTGTGTAAAATTGGTTATTTGTATAATTTAAGAGTTTTTAATAATATTAATGTTTTTAAAACGATAATTTATCTTTTCATATGTCGTAAGATATTTTATTCAACATGTAAGTGAATTTACATGAATTATTTGTAGAGAAAACTTAAAGAAAATGCGTTGTTTACTTTAATTATGTAGTGTCTATACTTATTTAGTGCTAATTAATTTCTCATAGGCTAATTAATTGAATAACTTTAGGGCCAAAGCCCACTTATCCTAAACCAGAAATAAGAAAAGAAGCTTTCTTCTTCCTATACGTAAATAACTCATTTTACAGTAAAAGAGAAAAGAAGAAACCCAACTCCTCTTCATAATCAAAAACCAAAATCCCCTAGTTTAATTCAAATTATTGTTGTAACAATCAAAAATAAAGCCATTTAATTCAGGTATCTACTCCTAATCAGAGAATAATTCATCAAATTCTAATTTTTGCTTTGGGTTGTCTGTAATTTGCTTCTCTTTGGTTGCATGTCGTGTTTCTAAGTTTCTACATGTAGTTGATGCTTTCTATTCCCTAAAGCCTTCATCTTGCTTCAGTTTTGGCTAAATTTATAGATGTTAATCTCCATGAATTAAAAGGTAAGTTATATAATTACAATGTCTAGCTAAACAAGGTTCAGCTTGGTAAAATATGTAGTATAAATCATTTACTGTAACAATTTATCTTGTTTTTAGTATTTGTTTAAAATCTGCTTTTGTTTGCCTCTTTGTGAACGAATAACTTCTTGATTTCTGGATGAAACACTACCTGTTTTTTTTGTTTTATAAACCATGTTTCGTAGATTATGCATGTTAAATTTCAGGTCATTTTGACCTATGTAGCTAATAGAAATATGTTGCTGAACTTTGATTCGGAGAATGTTTTTGCGCAGATTTTTATAGTGAAAACAATGTTTGGGTTCAACTTTGAGACATTATAACTTCCTCATACCTTGTCTAAATTATGAGATTCTTGTTGCAGTTTAAAGTATAGTTGTTGAGCTTTATGTATGTTAAATTTTAGGTCATTTCGACCTATATAGCTTATAAAAATATGCTGCCGAACTTTGATTCAGACATGTTTTTGCCCAGATTTTTACAGTGAAAACACTGTCTGGGTTCAACTTTGAGACATTATAACTTCCTCGTACCAAGTCTAAATTGCATGATTCTTGTTGCAATTTAAAGTATAGTTGTCGAGCTTTATGCATGTTAAATTTAATTTCATTTTGATCTACATAGCTTATAGAAATATGTTGCCGAACTTTGAATCGGAGCATGTTTTTACCCAGATTTTTACAGTGAAAACACTGCCTGGGTTCAACTTTGAGACATTATAACTTCCTCATACCTTGTCTAAATTGCGTGATTCTTATTGCAGTTTAAATTATACTTGTGAAGCTTTATGCCTGTTAAATTTTAGGTCATTTTGACCTATATTGCTTATAGAAATATGCTGCCAAACTTTGATTCGGAGCATGTTTTTGCCCAGATTTTTACAGTGAAAACACTGTCTGGGTTTAACTTTGAGACATCATAACTTTCTCATAGTTTGTTCAAATTTGATGATTCTTTGTCCAAATTCAAGTATGAGTATTAAACTATATGCGTACCAATTTTTAGCTCAATCTGAGATCGTTTGGTCCTCTGTTTCACGCTTGAAAATTGAATCCGATATGATTTTCAGGCCTGTACATTTGTTTTTTTGAACTGTTGCAAACATGGCCTGAGTCCATATTTGAGACAGTGTAACTCTTTCATTTCCAGTCGAAATTTATTGATTCTATTTCTTTGAAAGATGAAGATTTGTAGTATGTGCATACTAATTTTAGCTCAATATTGGATCGTTTGTTCCTCTGTTTCAGGCCTGCAATTTGAACCCAAGATGGTTTTTAGGCCTAGGCACAGTTTTGTTTTTGAACCGTTGCAAACATGGCATGTATCCATGTTTGAAACAGCGTAACTTTTTCATTTCTTGGCGGAATTCATTGATTCTTTTTTTGTTTGAAAGCTGAAGTTTTCTACTATGTGAACACCAATTTTTATTTCAATCATAAGTCGTTTGGCTACCGTTTCATGTCCGAAAGTTGAACCTAGAGAAGATTTCAGACATGGGTATTATTTTTCCTGTGCATTTTTATGTCCTTTTTCTTTTCGATTTTTGACTTTTACTTCATGTTTTTGTGATATTTCTGAATTGTTTTGAGGGCTATGATGCCTATCAATAGGCTAGCCTAGTTTTGATGAATTTGCAATTCAAATTTGAATTGAATTTGAATAACGGCTTTGAGTGATTTCTTTGATTTTGAGCATGAATTTTTCCTAATGATTTTGAAATAATTTCTAAAATTTATGGGCATTTCAAAATAATTATTACATAATAAAGTATTTTCAAGTGTAAAATTTATTTATTTTCTATAATAAGGGAGATTTTCAAATTAGGTTTTCAAATTGATTTTGAGAATTGGTTTTCAAAGCTTGTTTTCCAAAGTAAATTATTTTATATATAAATTATAAGTTTTTGCACATTTCGAGCGAATGAGAAGGAGAATTAAACGGCTTGGTAAAACATATTGTATGGGACACACGCGTTTATCTTATCGGTTAATTCTCTACTTGTCCGTTTGATCGTTTTGACCTTTGAGTCCAGTTTACCGATGAGATGAGGTAAACTTTTTACTGCTTTGTGTGCGAAATTTACTAGCAGTTAGTAAACCATTTAGTGCGAATGTGTGGTATGGGACACACGTTAATACTGTTCGGGTTCCTATCCGAGAGTTTGTGACACATTTGTCTAAGAAACATATTTGCCAGTACTGGACCTTCAGGTCATTTCTCCTTTGGGATGTTTGTCTAAAAGATGTTTGTCATTGCAACATATTTGTCCTTTTGGATGTTGTCGTTTTGGATATTTGTCTAAGGGACGTATTTATTTGTCCTTCGGGACGTTTGTCTAAGTGGCACCTTATTTTGAGAGAACGGTACTTGGCGGGTTTCGGCCATAAGCATATGCTATATCTTTGAGATGATTTCATTGATTTTCTTGTGATTTTCCAAGTGTATCACCTTTTTACATTATTGGCCATTTGAGCCGTTTGAGATATTATATGGCGATTACATCTTTGGAAATTGAACTCCTTATCGAGTTCTATATTTGAGATTTAGGTTTGCCAACACTGGCGTTATTTGAGATTTGCCTTTTTGGCGTATTATATGAGATTTTCCTTTTGGCGTTTATTTGGTATTATAGTCTCCTATGTTGGAGGTTTATATTTGATTGCCTTATGGCGTATTTTGAGATGGTGATTTCTTTGAGGTTGTTTTGAGTTGCCGATATGGCGGGTTTAGGATTTCTCCTCTTTGGGGTTATGTTTTTCTCCTAAACCATATTTTATGTTTTGTGATACGCTGATGAGATGAGGCGTGCTTTGATTGTGAGATTTGTTATAGAGTTTAATCGCCTTTGAGTTGCATTCATATTTATTGATATCCTTATATTACTTGAAATTACTATACCTACTTAGTTATGCCACGTGAAGTAACCATATACCCTTGAATTGTTCCTTCTTACTTGAGAAGATTACCACCTTGCCTTATGCTCGTATTATCACTTATCTTTATAAACTGATTTGTTTAGCTAGACTGGCCCGTGTATTTTATACTCGGGTCAGATCGAGATGTTTTAGGTTAGGCACCTTATGGACTTAGCCTATTTTGCTTCCGCATGGACTTATCTGCTAGCCCTTTTGTTGTAGTCTTTTTGTTGCTACTCTGATATGTATATTATTTTGACTCGTGTGTATATTGTTGTCGTCATACCACTTATGATGTATTATTTGTATTGTATTGGATGTATCAGTATATATGTATATATATCTGTTTGTTGTTCTGTGATGTGTTATGCATTTGAGTTGTATTTTGTTCTTATAGGCCTTATAGCCAACTGTAGTTTTGTATTAAGCATTTATTGGATATGTCGATCTACTTGAGAAAGGAAAAACAATATAGAGCACTAATTGACGGATTCAATAGACATTTAAGAAAAGACTATAGATGGTTGCTTCTAACCAGCCATATTCTCCACATTAACAAACAGTATTACCTAGTAATACTCTTTGTTAATGTAGGTCTCGGGGTAAGGCATCACAACCTTGGTCGTTACCGACCAATTCGAGGCCACATAGCATACACCACATACTCGACATACACCGAGTAATGTAGAAAGGTAATAACCATACCTAATGGTTACGAAGCACATAACCTTGCGGCATACCCTATTTATGCCATTATTGGGTGATGACGCCTGAGGTAATGATTACCTCTCATATAGCACATTCCACTTTGAATGTCACACCGCCATTCCATAGTCACACAACTGATTTCTTCGAATGTATAATTCTTGAGCTCATACGTATCATGAATGATGTTAAGCTAAGAGAAGTTGCTTTCTCTACCCCTAAATAGATGATACGTTTATAGAGATCAATTTATGTAACTAGAAATGCAACGTCAAACCTTCATCCATTCAAGTTGTCCAGGAACAGGACAAACCGAAAGTACTCTTCTACCACATCTTGTCAGGATTTATCCCTAGCATTAGTAGCGAGAAGTCTTTGCATCAAAGATCTTAAATAAACAACTACTACAATGTAATATTATAGAGGAAATTTCTCCCGAGGGTCAGTGACAAGCAGCCTTATATTTCATCTTCCAAATCAAATCCATGTCTTCACTTCGAATACTTAAATTGGTTCGAAGTGGTCTTCGTATAGGAATTACTCAAATCCGATCCCAGTTCCTTCGAACCAATTATCGATAAAAAAGGTCAAGTAAATAGGTGAATAATTTTCGATTAATTTATTTCTTTTATCAAAAATATTTTTTAGAGATATATAACTTTAAAACATTTCTTTCCGATATATATAGTCGTTAAACCTCTCTTATCAAATCCTTTGATTACATAAAAACTTTTTAAACCGGGAATGATTCGAAATAATTTCATTGTTCACTTAGGAAAATATTTCCATATCATTTATTTCAAATCTTAACATAAATTTCTTAATTCAAAACTCAAAGTTTTGATTAAGTTAAAACCATGTTATCTACGATGTTAATCAAAAACCAGTAAATATTTAAGGAGCAGAATCTATAGAAATTTTCTAATTCTACTCAACATCAATTTCCATATTCGACAAGTAATATGGGCGGAATAACAGCGAGATCGCCTTTAAATTCCATGCATAGTATGAGTTTCCTCTTCAGGCTTTAACACCGAGTATAAGAAGATTATCTCCATAGAATTCAAGTTATTTATATTTGGAAAACTATATCCTTTATACTTTTAAAAAAAAAATTATCCGAGTAAATCTAATTTACTATCCCATCCGTCGGGTCGGTCCGGATAGCAATGGAGAGCTTGAAACTGGTTTTCCAAACTCAAGCCTAGACACTACCTCTTTAACACTCATAACGCGATCAAGGTATTTGATCGACTCTTGATCATTTAACATTTGACCATTCCACAAATCCTTTAAGTCATCTTTAAAATACTTTATTAATCATTTGAAAATGTTTACAAAAGATTTGAAAAAAACGGTTGCGTTTAAAACTATATTTCAAAAGTTATAGAAAATTGCTGCGGAAAGTGCTTTTAAAGCTATATTGATCAAAACGGCTCTTTATCATTTGGAAATTAATTTTTATAACTCAAATCACTTTTCAAACATTTTAAAATATTTTTATAATTTATATTTTTAAACAATTTTAGAATATCATTTTTTTAAAGAAATCCTTTTACGGATTTCGAACTACAACGATTATTCCAAAAACTTGGTTTACTCGTATTTCAAAATCTACTAATCGAAATCTCAATTTTCTTTCTTTGTTTGAAAACTATGTATATAATAGTTTAGAAAATTCTTATCTCGAAGAATTTCGAGCTATTTCTTTGTACTCTTTTGACTTTTATGGCATGAAATCGCGAACTGTCGTTACGCGAAGCGCCTAATTTTGACTAAATCTTCAATTACCTTCCAAACATACCAAAACACTTTCATATGTTTATAAAACATTTCAGACTCTGTTTTAAACCTTTTTAAAGAGGTCTAACTTTCCATATACACCAATTCATTAAATAAAGGAAAGTGGTTTCATTTGGGCTTATAACATGTATTTTCGTGACTTGCATATATATATATATATATATATATATATATATTCAATATTCATATTAAATAACCATCATCATCAATTATAATCAAACATATATAACATCCATAGCATATAATACTATAGTTTAGGAGTTTCTCACCATCGTTTTTTCCACGGAATAAACTAAAATTGGCTATAGCTTCGCTACGATGGCTTTAGACTCTACGGAACCGAACTCTTTGACCTTGAATAGGCTTGACCCACCTTACAATGCTCATGGCCTTAATGGTGTAAGGAGGAAGTCTTGGCCAAGGAAGAAAGGAGGATGGCCGTGAGTTTAGGAAGGTGAATGGAAGAGTTTTGAGCTTGTTTTGAAGTGGATTGATAACATATACATGTCATATGATTTTAATTTCTTTTGCTAAATATTTTACAATTATTTTGTTAAGCATTGAAGCCATGGAAAGAAGCTTGAAGTGGAGAACAAGATGATAAGAATATGATGAAAAAATATGTGAAAGTGTATGGGTATTTACAGGAGAAAATTTGGAAAAAAATATCTAATGGTAAAATTACCATTTTTCCCTCGACCTACACCTCTTCTACCCATCCTTACATACACGATAGCCACTTTCCTTAGGTGATTGTGATATTGTGGTGATGATGATATTGAGTTGATGGTGGTGATGATGGTTTTGTAAGGTTAGTTGATGATTGCTTTTTGGTTGTTTAACTATTAAGTCTTAGGAAATTAATTTAATATTTTGTAATATGTATATATTTAAGTTTACATGTACACATATATATGTTATGGTGTGCATGTGACATGTATATACATGTACATGTCTGTGCAAAAGAGGGTAACAACATTTCAAATTACTTCGAACAACTTTTATTCTTTAATCCGTCGAAAACCGAGAAACTGATTATCGGTCACATTTTCACTTATTAATTTATATACATATATTTGTAAACAAAATTTGAAAATAAATTTCTTATCATTATTAATAAATTAAAATGAGAAGACTTGAATTATAAAACTATATAAATTAATATCTATAATTATTTACAGTAATTGCTTTTATACCGATAAAGCGATATCGGTTTTTTCTAATATTTCCAAATCTACTATATGTCTTTATTAAATTATTATAAATGATTTATTAACAATTTATAACCATTTGAAATGAATTACTATCATTTAAAAATAATTATTTGAATAATTATCATAATTATTAAATCACTAAATCGCAACTAAATTTAATAAATCAATTATTATATTTAAGGGCATTACTAACAATGTCATAAATACATTTAATTTCAAAAATATAATAAATTATTTCATTTCATATTCTTGTTGAATTATAAAAATAGGTGTATGTATCCAGCTCTATATGCAATGTTAATGAGTATAGAGCGGTTTATCGATAAATAGTTTAGGCCATTTTATCAATTTAATTCCCAAGGAAAATACTTTTGAAAATATTTATTCAAAATAGGATTATTTATTTTCATCTTTCAAAAAATATTATTTGTATTATCACCCTTTTATTCAAACTATTTTAAAATAAATATAATTTATCAAAGTGATAAATTTGCGAGTCGTTACACCGTTTCTATAGGGGAACTCTAGCGCATAATCCCTACTGTGCGCTTGAATTCTAATTTGTACATCTTGCTTCATTCTACCCCGCATTCCTGCAGGAAAAGTCTAGTACATGTTTCTCTAATTGTTGTGTATTTTTCTTTTCTAACCCTAGTATTGTCCATTCCCAACATCCCAGCTCGCCCTAAACCTGAACTGACATTGATGCCGATTGAATTCCTCTCGGTACCAAGAGGATTGAGATATGTACCTAGTGGTCATAGTCATGGTAGCCTTGTTCCAGTTTTCTCTACTCCAACTCCTGGTGCTCCTACATTAGTTCCAGTCCTTGATTCTGAATTCCAGTAACTCTAGCTCTTCCTAGTTGTCACATCCTTTGAAAATATTGCTCCAATATTTCCCATTGTTGAGCCATTATTTTATCTTGCATCTCATTCATCATTCTCCATATCTCCTCTTTGGTGACGTAGATGAAATGATTAAAATTTGAGGACACTTCTTGACTGCCTTCATACTTTGGTTGACTTCCTCTAATCCTAGATCTGTTGTTAGACCTCTTCATCTCCTTCAAAAAGAAATTTTAAGCTATGTTCTCAATGAAAGCACCAAAATGTTGACACCAAAAATGGCACAACACAAAAAAAACTTTAGAAATATTGAGATCTAGCAGAAAGTGTATGAAAAAAGGCAAGAAACACAAAAAAAATACAGTAGTTCAGCAATTTCTGGCTTATGTCCACTTTATATTTTGTTTATTATGTCATAAGTATAAGAAATTAACATGCTCTTTGGCTTAGAAATGCCAACAATGTCTTTCTTGATGACTAATCTAAAAGGAGTCAGAGGATGACGAAGGAGAAGCGCCAAAAGTTCTCTCTTGGTTGTTGTAAGGTTGGTATTTATAAAGGAAATCTCCAATTGACGGTAGCCTACAAAGTCCAGGATCCATTCTAATTCCTATCTCCGGTTCACTACATTTCAAGAGCTTTTCTTTTGAGATTTAATTGTTTAAATAAGGTTCTGCTACTGCTGTTCTTGTCCATCTTCAGTCAGAAAACCTTTAGCTGCTCATCCATTCTTTGAGAAAAGTACTTCTTGAGAATAACTTGGGGGATGCTTCAAGTATAAGAGGTTTAGGAGTTCTAAGGTGGAGAATAATCCTCTTAGCGCCGAGAGGTTTCTCTCAGAATTGAGCGGTCCACTTCACTCCTTTTCCCTTCAACCATTTTTAGTATCATCCTTTCGAAGTTCGTGGGTTGTTCATTCTTCATTTTGGTCTTCTGATTCTGGTTGAAATCTGCTTGGTTAAAAAGCTGGTTAACAATATCGAATAATTCAAATATTAACACTCACATGCCACCTTGGCTAATAGTGTGGCAGTTTGGTCGAATTTTTCACTTACATGTATTTTAGTAAAATCCAGTTTCGTTATTTTAAGGGATACCTAGTAGTAATGATCATTTATACTAATTCTTTTCGTCAAAACTAGACCACTTTAAAACTTATGGAATTGGTTTTGATCAAAATTCTAATATCCTCCACATTCAACTTGTTTATTCTAAACATAAAGTCATTAGTTCAATAATAAGAATTATCATTAACCTTACTACTTTGGCTGAAGACTTTAACTTTGAGTTGACTATAGTTGACCATGATACTAAACTCGTATAACTAAGGAGACGAATTCTCTGTTGAACAGTGTTTCATTTCCAGTGCTTCAACACAAACCCAAGTATAGTCATTCAATGAACGACATGCTATGATGTAATTATATTCAAAGTGGATTTTCAACATTGAAGTTCAGTAGTATTATCCAATCGAGTGAAATGTGTTACATAATCATTTCAAGATTCTCTATTTGAATTTAGATATATTAACCAACAGAAACTCTTGCGTGAGTCATTGCATTGTTATCTAGTAATTAGCCATACAATACACCTTAGTGACCCCAACAGTCATGAGTAATGTACTGCCCAAAATTTAGAGAGCGTTACATACTACAGTCTCAACAAATGTATCGATATCCTATTTTAAAACATTTTAACCAGAAAAAATTAAAATAATATATTATTTTTAATGTGGTAAATTTCTAATGTTTACAACACATTGTAATTACTATCACATAATGTATTATTTAAGGATTTTCTATTAAATATACTTAAATTAAATAACCAACTATCATAACACAATTTGACAAATATATAATAAAAGGAAAAACACCTTTTATTTCGAACAAGGTTTTATACGGAGTTAATAATTTACAATAAATTATAAGATTTCTCCTAAAGCATACCCCTAATTCTACCAAAATATTCTTATGAAATAGGGTATATGAGATAATTACCTTATGCATTAATAATATATTTCATCACAAATGTTATGTACTAAATCGGGTTTGCTTATGTATTTTTTGCAGTGGGCAAATGTAAATCGCGTTTGAAAATTTCACCAAGTGAAAGTTAAAGCATTTTTCGGTACTTATGAAATATCAAGAATATTTTATAGAAATAGTAAAATCCTTGTGAAGGATATTCATCCTAAAACTTCATTGGAGATATCGAGTACAGTAAGAAATCTTGAATTTGAAGTACAACCTTAACAAAGTCTTATGTTGAAAATGGTTCCAAGCATGAAATTGCAACAAATTCTAGTAGGTTGAGTGAATCAATTAGAAATGAATTTTTTTGCAATAAGTACACCATTAGAACATTGGAAATAACTACGTAGACTGCTGATGTTAAATAAATAGATTGGTGGTTCTGTTATAATTCTGACAAACTAAGGATAATTTTTTTCATTTTCAATATTTTCCAAGTAAATTGACAAAAATATCAAGAAAACTATTAGTGCATTGACTTGGTTCACAATGTTCAGTAAATGAAAATTATTTTATCCATAGTGGATATCCTTACCATTGAAAACCATCGGCACACTGACACATATGCCGACGAATTTGAAATGTGTTAAGAAATTTCCACTGGATATTATCTATAGGACACTAATAGAATTTTCATGGAATATCAATGAAATAATTATTTAGTATTGATAAAAAAACATCTAAATAAAAATAATTGGTTTACAACATTATTCTTGATGCATTTCAAAAATACTTAAAAAGAACTGTAAATTTTTTATCCACTAAATAAAAATAAATTTTGATTGTACTTATTTGAAATGAATTTTAAATTTTTTATTTAGACAAAAATCCTAGGAGTTTCTATTAAAACCATAAAATAATAAACCTTCTACTCTTAGTTTTTAATATAAAAATTACAATAATGTGTATTTTATAATACATATAATTAATGATGAGTGAGTCATTGCTTTTAATCCTGTTATCTAATTCAATGAAGGTTTTGAAGATCCAACTGTGGATCAAAGTGCATTGGTTCATGGTAGATGGTTCTGATGCTTTAATCGATATGACCTTTGGTTATTTGTAAAAGTGATTTAGGGATGCATATGTGACTTTGTGTATAAAATGTGGTTCGTTATAAAATTTTCACAATAATGATTTTAAGAAAGTAGGGGATTTGCAAATATGCTTCTAATAAGCATTTATCCTCTATGCTTTTCTTTTACAAAATTCTAAATCAAAGAACTAAAATCAAAATCAACAATGTAGCATGGATTTTTTTCTCCCCAAATATTATCAATTTAGGCCAGTTTATTCCTATTAATACATTGGATCTAACGCTTTGTCTTTATTAAGAATAATGATCAAATTGAAGGATTCTATAGATCGGCTACAATCCAAAGACTTAGTCAAATCATTTCGCTTCTCTACTTGCGTTGATAATTTGTTTGTGCACTAAGAAATGAGGAAAAATAAAACAAATGACGGATTAATCATGATCCATCCATGGACTCTTACATATGGACTTATCTTTTGTTTTCCACATTTCTCCTATCATTGTTGTACTTTGTATAAAGTAGTAGGAATATTGAAGAAATGTGTAATTTAATATGAGTTGCATAAACCCTTAATTTTATCCGGATAAAGCGAAATAGTCAAAACAATCGTTCCCCTATAAAAAGAATCGTCATGACCAGTGAACGTTAAAATAATTCTAAAATTCAAAAAAATGCTTATAAACTTGAGCATTGCAAATTTCGTAGCTACCTCAGTAGCCTATGGGTCTGAGTCTGACTTCTAAAAAGCATGCCCACCTTCCCAATACGGATCCCATCCGATTTTCCGCTCCGACTCCAATAGGATAACCCAAGGTGCAGATTCGACGGTCTAGATCTCACATGCTCCCCGGACAATAGAACCCTTTATCTTCCTGCCTTTCCTCAATTCAAAATCACCAACATTAGCTACACATACGAATCCCTCACACTCGATATTGGATCCATATCATTATCTAATTTCAAATCTTCACCATGCCCCCTCCAAAATCTCAACTTCGTAGTTAACAATTTCGTAGTTGATTTGTCAATTAACTGGAGCTACTATGCAGGGACTTTTCCAGCAAACTTTGTGCACTGCTCCAAAAAAATTAGTCCCATTTCACATTACTTTAGGGATTACCGAACAGCAGGTCTAATACCATCATGCTACGTGAAGGAAAAATATTTTGTGTACGTTGCCGACAGTAACGAATATATGGATATACTGGGGCATGATTGTTAGATGTTTTGGAATAAAGGAACGATTCTTGATTTTTATGATAGATATTATAATTTGTTAATTTACAACTATATACACCCCAGTTTATTCTTCCCAATACCATGATGTGGTGGTCAGAAGCACAAAACGGGGTGCATTTAGCACCACACCCTCCGGTGAAGCTAGATGCACCCCGTTTTGTGCTTTTGGCCATCATATCATAGTATTGGAAATAATAAACAGGGATATATAACAGCACACTTTTGTTAATAATATTCATGAACTCATTGCAGTATTTATCATTCCACTTCGACATATAACTTATTAATCAATTATTGAATTACATAGCATCCACAGTAGTTAGCATATGCATTTTATATCTTCAAACATCAAAAAATCTGTATCAATGTATTACCCGTCCAAATGATACTACTAGGAAATTAATGGTGTTAGTTCTTTTTTCACTTATTTTGGATTTGTCGGAACCATAACACTTGATTATTCAAATGTCAGCTGATCTTTGATTAAGAAGGTTCTTGGAATTTAGTAGTCAGTGTTCTTTTAGTGCAAATATGATTTCATTGTGGTGATCAAGAGTCAAAGACATGCAATTTGGACTGGGAAAGTCGGCCAACTTGTAAGAAAAAGTAATAGACAGTTATGTGAACTTCATTACTGAAACTACGATTTCTTTGTATTGATCAAGAGTCAAGACATGCATTTTAGACTAGAAAAGTCAGTCAATTTTTGAACAGAAATAATAAACAACTCTATTATCAATGTTATGTTCCTGTATCTTTGTAGATTTATCATGCAGTCATTCAACCAAGCATAAAATAGAAACTCTTGAGTGAGTCAATTGTTAGAATGATACCTGAATTCCATTCGCGATTGAAGAAGATGCCAAGGAAGAGAAGTTGCGCAAAACCCTAGATCCGAGTAACTTTGGTGAAGAGAGCAGTTTCGTTCAGTGGAGGAGCTCGTTTAGTGAATAGAGTGGTTTCATTTGGAGTAAGGAGAAGCTTTATAAAGAAGCTGGAAAGAAGCTTCATTCGGTATTGTGCAAAGTGAAGATAAAGACCGGACCAAAATTAACGTTCGGTATTTTGGTGATACCGAACGAAAAATCTTGTTCGGCATTTGAGCATGCCGATCCTGATTGAGCTTTACCGAATCAAATGCTAACTACTGTTTGCCGAACCAAACCCCAGGGGTGCTATATAGCAGCTACCCCTCCTAATTTCCATACTCTATAAATAGTGAAGCTTCTGGACAACAATGGGAGCCATCCTAGAGAGCTGAAACTCTGCAGAATTTTATCTACATTGTTAATTCTTTTTATGTATAGCCTCCAAAAGTGAATTAATCTTGTAACTCTAATCTTTTAGTGATTAATAAAATATCCTTTTCCCAAGTGGACATACACTGCCTCACGGTAGTGGAATCACTATAAATACTGGGTTTTTTTCTACATTACATAGATCTGTGACTGTCTGTTCTTCTATTTATCTCTGTTTGTTTCGTCTCACTGCAATCATGATCCGGTTTTTTCCATTGCGTTGGGTTTTTTATTTCCTTAGACTGATCATCTGAAGGGATTTTTCCCCAATAGTCTGGTATCAGAGCTGCAAGGTTGATTGAGAAGTGTTAGATGCTATGGCAGGAGATGAAGCGACTCCGGTTGTTATAAGACCCTATACTAGAGGGATGATATCACGTCAAGATCACAGTTGGCAATTGAGAAATGGAATGGGGATAAAGACTTCGAGAAGTGGCAATGAAGGATGAAGGTTGTTCTAATGAGGAATGAAGTCCATCTAGTAGTGTTTGTCCTTGAGGAGTTGACAGCTGACATCTCAGTCGCAGAAAGGAAGGAGATGGAGAAATGGACATTTACTACTTTACAACTAGCTATGGGAGAGAATGTTATCTCGAGGATCAGCAGTGAGACCACTGCTAGGGGCATTTGGACCAAACTAGAAAATCTTACTTGAAGAAATCTTTGACTAACCTTCTGATATTGTTGAAGACATTTTTCACCATGCGGATGAGAGAGGATACTTTAGTGAAGGAACATCTTAATTTCTTTGATGATTTCATGATGAAGATGAAGACTGTTGACTTGAAGATGGATGAGGAGAAATGACAATGATTCTTTTGTGTGCTCTTCCGGAGCGATACACAGGTTTCGCTAATAGTCTTATCTTCGCTAGAGACACACTGACAGTGGAAGATGTTAAGTCAGGCCTTCTATCTAAGGGCTTGAAAGATCAGATAAAGTAGATAAGTGAAGAAAGTAGAGGTTGAAGTAGTAGTCATGGCCTGTTTGTTGAAATAGGAAGAGATGATAAGAAGAATTAGCACTCTAGAGAGCGTTCCAAGTCCAGGAAGCCCAGTAATGGCAGGAGAGGAAAGTCTACAGATGGGAAGTGCTTAATCTACAAGAAACCTGGTCATTGGAAAATGGATTGTCTAGATTTGAAGAAGAAGGAAGAAGATGGATCTTCATAATTTGCGGTAGAGAAATCTGTATCTGACGATGTGTTGTCTGCATCAGTGTCAGATGTCTTAGACCATTAGGTGTTGGACTCGGGGGATTCTTTCCATATGATGCCTAATAAGGATTACTTCGGTTCTTTCATGGGACAAGAGGGAAGCTCTATTCTTATGGGTAATGATGCTAGTTGTAGAGCAATGGGTGAAGGCACAGTGAGGATAGGATGTTAGATGGAGTGATACGCACTATGATAAGTGTCTGGTATGTTCTAGGTCTTTGGAAGTCCATAATTTCTTTAGGACAATTGGCATCTTTGGGATGCAAGGTAACTATCAAAAAGGATACTCTGAAGGTTTCGAGAGGTGCACAAGTTCTTATGAAAGGAGACGTGTTTCAAAATCTGTATTTGCTGAAAGGATCCACAGTTCTTGGAGAGTCGTGTGTTGGAGTAGATAGTTCTCGTGCATTGGAGAAAGGCTTAGAGCTGCTTCGAAGACAGAAGATGAAAAAGGAGTAAACTTCGATAAGATGGACTTTTGCTAGGAGTGTGTGTTAGGCAAGCTAACTAAAATATCTTTTGGAATTGGACTCCATAGATCGAGGCGAGTACTTGAGCACGTGGATACAGATGTTTGGGGACCAGTTGCTACTCCTTCTCTTGGAAGAGTAAAGTATTTTATCTCTTTCATTAATGACTTTTCTTGAAAAGTATGGATGTATGTGATGAAGGTCAAATCAGAGAGTTTTGAGAAGTTCAAAGACTGGAATCGTTTGTTGAGAATCAATCTGGTTCTAGGTTGAAGGTGCTGAGATCTGACATTGGCAGTGAATTTGTCTGTAGGAAGTTCCTCAACTTTTGTAGAGAGCATGGAATTCAGAGATATTTCACTATACCCGGCAATCCGCAATCCAATGGGGTTGTAGAAAGGATGAACAAGACTCAACTAGAGAAGGCTCGTTGCTTGAGATTGATGGCGGGCTTGTCTAGAAGGTTTTTGGGCTGAGGCATTATCTACTGTGGTGCATATCATAAATCGAATCCCATGGTCAGCCGTAGATGGTAAGATTTCAGAGGAGAAGTAGAGAGGTAAAGCAATGTATCTTGGTTACTTTTGAATTTTTGGTTGTCCTGTGTACGTTCACCATACAGGTGATGACAAGTTGGAGGCTAGAGCATAAAAGGGCATACTAATGAGATACATTGATGGTATAAAAGGGTATCAAATTTGGAACCCTATTGATCAGAAGATTGTTCATTCCAGACATGTTACTTTTGATGTGTCTATTATGTTTAATCCGAAGGAAAAGCTACCTACCACATCAGAAGATTCTAATAGGCCTAAGGAGATGGAAGAAGTTCCCGTGTTCCAGCTAAATAGTAGAGTTGTTGTTGATGCTGTCGAGGAAAATGTAGTTGATGAAACATCACAGGATAGTCCACAGGTACATTCTTGTAGTGCTGGTGATGTGAATGAATCTAGAGGAAGTTCAATTCAAGGTGGAGCTGAAAGGAGATTAGGCAAAGCAGTACCTACCCGGGTCAGTCGTCGGACTATCAGGCCGCCTGAAAGGTATGGTGATTGGCAGTTTGTGAACCTTAGCCTTGGCGATCAGTTTGACTATGCCCTACATGTGGTTCATGAGGAGCCGCTTGACCTTGATGAAACTTTGAAGTCATGTGGCAGTTCGAAGTGGATGTGTTCTATGGAAGAAGAGTTAGAGTCGTTGAGGAATAACAAGACTTGGGATATGGTACCATCTCCTCAAGGAAGCCGAGCCATAGGTTGCAAGTGGGTGTTCAAGGTGAAGGTTGATGGGAGATACAAGGCTAGACTAGTTGCTAAAAGATTTTCACAAAGAAAGGGATTAGAGTATAATAAGATATTCTCTCTAGTAGTGAGGCATACGTCCATCTGCATTTTGCTCGCCATCGTTGCAGCTCATGACTTGGAACTGGAGCAACTGGACGTGAAAACTGCTTTCTTACACGGAGACTTAGATGAGACATCTATATAGAGCAAGCACAAGGATTTGTTGTAAATGGAAAAGAAAATAGGGTTTGCAAATTGAAGAAGTCATTGTATGGACTTAAGCAGTCGCCTAAACAATGGTACAAGAGGTCTGGCTCTTTTATGCTCTCACTAGGTTTTGATCGTAGCATCAAAGACGCTTGTGTGCACTTCAAACATTTAAAGAATGGTAGATGGATGTACCTACTCTTGTACATGGATGATATGTTGATTGCTTCCAAGAATAAGGCTGAAATCGATAGTTTAAAGCGAAAGCTAAAAGCGGAATTTGAATTGAAAGACCTTGGAGAAGCAAAGAAAATTTTGGGTATGGAAATCCAAAGGGATAGAAAGTTAGGACTTTTGAGTCTCACTCAAGAGGAGTACATTCAAAAGGTGCTTGCTCGGTTTAGCATAGAAGGGGCAAAGGCAATCAGCACACCCATGCCTTTGCACATACAGCTTTCTAGTAAAGGTTGTCCAATTTCGAAAAAGGAAAAGGATTATATGGTGAAGGTCCTATACGCAAGTGCAGTTGGCAGCTTGATGTATGCCATGGTCTGTACTAGCTTGGACTTGATTCGCTTAATAAAGTGCTAGGTACCATGGGGTGGCATGGAAGGAGGGTTGAAATGGTTCATGTAGATGTTTGTTTTCATGGTGGAGGTTGATAGGTTCTACACGAAATAGGTACTTTGAACACTTTGTTGACGGGTCGTGGTCATGATGAAGTTTTTTGACAGAGTGTAATAGATGATGGGATTGTCGAAGCTCATTGGGTAAGTATCCATTGCTTGGAGTATGAAGGTGTAGATGAAGTTGGAAGGCTTGTTTGAAATTCGTTATCAAGGTGGAGATTGCTAGAACGACACCTGAATTCCATTCGCGATTTGAAGAAGATGCCAAGGAAAATAAGTTGCGCAAAACCCTAAATCTGAGTGACTTCGATGAAGAGAGCAGTTTCGTTCGGTGGAGGAGCTCGTTCGACAAATAAAGCAGTTCCATTTGGAGTAAGGAGAATCTTTGGAAAGAAACAAGAAGGAAGCTTCGTTCGGTATTGTGAAAAATGAAGATGAAGACCAGACCAGAATTATCGTTCGGTGTTTTGGTGATACCGAACGAAAAATCTCGTTCGGCATTTGAGCATGCAGGTCCAGATTAGGCTTTGCCGAACCAAATGCCAAGTGTTGTTTGATGAACCAAACCCCAGGGCTACTATATAGCAGCTACCCCTCCTCATTTTTATACTTTATAAATAGTAGAGCTTTTGGACAACAATGGAAACCACCCTAGAGAGCCGAAACTCTGCAGAATTTTGTCTATATTGTTAATTCTTCTTATGTACAGCCTCCAAAAGCGAATCAATTTTGTAATTCTAATCTTTCAGCGATTAATAAAGTCTCATCTCCCCAAGTGGACGTACACTTCCCCGCGATAGTGGAACCACTATAAATACTGGTTTTATTTATTTTTTTCTGCATTGCATAGATCTGTGACTGTTTTTTCTAGTGTTTATCTTTGTTTGTTTTGTCTCACTACAATCACGATCCTGTTGTTTTCTGCTGCGTTGGGTTTTTTATTTCCTTAGACTGATCATCTGAAGGGATTTTCCCTAACATCAATAGCAGAGTTATCAATGTTATTTTCAACATTATTATCCAGTCGAGAGAATGTGTTATATCATCATTTCAAGATTCTCTATTTGACTTTAGTTATATTAACCAACAGAAACTCTCGAGTGAGTCATGCCATATTTATCCAATAATTATCAGTACATTACCCCTTGGTAACTACAGTAGTCATAAGTAATACACCACCTAACATTTAGAGAGAGTTACATACTCCAGTCTCAACAAATGTATCAATATTCTGTCTTAAAACATCTTAACCAGTAATTTTTAAAATAAAAAATTATTTTTAATGTGATAAATTTCCGATGTTTACAACACACTGTAATTACTATCACATAATATATTATTTAATGATTTTCTATTTAATATACTTAAATTGAATTACCAGCTACCATAACACAATATGAAAAATATATAATAAAAGAAAAAACATCTTTTATTTCGAACGAGGTTTTATTACATGGTTAATAATCCACAATAAGGGGCATTTCACTAGAAGGACAAACCTTGCAGTCCAATTAGTTTTTAGGACACACATCCACAGAAATTGATTTTAAGGCCAAAGTCAGCAGAATAATTACTTTTAAGGACTAAGTCAGCAGTCCAATTACTTTTAAGGACATAATTTCATAGGTTTTTAGGCCTTAGACACTAATTACTTTACATTTTGTCCTTAAAAGTAATTATTTCAGCTGTGTGTCCTAGAAACTAATTGTACTTGGTAAAGAGGCCCTTGTGACTAATTTTCACTAACAATAAACTATAAAACTTCCCCTAAGGCATATCCCTAGTATATCAAAATGTTCTTATGAAATGGGGTATATGAGATACTTACCCTATGCATTAGCAATATATTCCATCACATAAGTTATGTACTAAATCGAGTTTGCTTATGTATTTTTTGCAGTGGGCAAATACAAATTGGGATATTTCACCAAGTGAACATTGAAGTGTTAAGGTATTTATGAAATATCAAGAATTGTTTATAAAAGTAGTAAAAATCCTTGTTAAGAATATTCATGCTAAAAATTCATCAGAGACATCGAGTATAGTAAGAAATTTTGAGTTTGAAGTTCAACCATAATAAGATCTTATGTTGAAAATAGTTCCAAGTGATAAATTGCAGCAAATTCTAGTAGGTTGAGTGAATAAATTAGAAATGAATATTTTTGCGATAAATACACTATTAGAAAATTTGAAACATCTACGTAGACCGCTGATGTAAAATAACTAGGTTGGTGGTTCCGTTGTAATTCTAACAAAATAACCACTTCTTTTTTCATTTTTAATATTTTCCAAGTAAACTGACAGGAACATCACAAAAACTATTAGTGCATTGACCTAGTTCACAAAATTCTATAAATGAAAATGATCTTATCCATAGTGTATATCTTTACCATCGAAAACCATCGGCACACCGAAATATAATCCAATGAATCTTGAAATGTGTTAAGAAATTTCTACTGGGATATTATCTAGAGAACTCTAATAGATTTCATGGAATTTCAATGAAATAATTATTTAGCATTGATAAAAAATTGTCTAAATATAATTGGTTTGCAACATTTTCTTGATGCATTTCGAAAATACTTAAAAAGAAATGTGAATTTTTTATCGACTAAATAAAAATACATTTTTGATCCTCCTTATTTGAAATGAATTTTAAATTTTTTATTTAGGAAAATATCCTAGGAGTTCTATTAGAACCATAAAATAATAAATCTTCTACTCTTAGTTTTTCTATACAAAATTCACAATAATGTGTATCCTATAATTCATATAATTAATGACGAGTGAGTCCTTGATTTTAATCCTGTTATCTAATCCAATGATGGTTTTGAAGATCCAGCTGTGGATCAAGGTGCATTGGTTCATGCACTACAAGAACGACACTAATTTCTGACGGCCCAAAGCCATCGGCAGCCGTCGAAAACTGTAGGTATAGCCGTTGGAATACGATTGTCGTTTAGTAACGCTTTCCGACGTCATCGACGATCTTTTTCCGACAGCGACCAACGGCACATTGGGACAGTTTCCGACGGCCATGTTGGACACGTGAAAAATTAGAATTGCCGAATTGCCATCCGAAAATGTCGGAAATGGTCGAAATATGTCGTAAAGGGCTATCAGAAACCGTTGGAATATGATGACCAATAGGCCTCGAAAACCGTTTGAAGACGTCGGAAATCTGGATTTTTTTTTCTATTTTCAAGCCTGCTACCTTCTAGCCACTGCACATCCGTCAATACACATAACAGCTCCATTTCGAGCATATATATACCACTAATCATTCAAATAATCAAACGTAATATTCAATCCAAAAAATCCAAATCCAACACAATCCGAAAAATCAACATCCAAATCCACATAAGATAATGTACAATCCATAAAAATGTACAAACACATCCTCACCCACTCGAAGCGTATATATATAGAAAAAAAACATAATAAAACATACGTATCATCACTCATCATCCTCTGTAGAACCACCCTACGAAGGAAAAATCCCATGCTGCTCCATATACTCCGCTAAGCGTTGGTTCAGCTGCTCCATCTACATAGCATGATGGTGACCATGCTCCTACACCTCGGCGATTTGGCTCGTAGCTCTGTAATTTCTTCTTTGTCTTAAGACATCTTATACGCCTTCTGAGATGTCCTAGCCTGCAAATAAAAACAAATTGTTTTAATGCGTCCAACATCATAAACGTAATTTGCATAACTTTACTTGAAAAATATGCAATATTTCAATTTAGTTTATTTTTTGAAAATTACCGCTTGGTTCCCAAATCCATAGCGCCTGCTAGGGATGGTGGATCCATGACAGACTCAAAAATAGTGTCCTCCTCATCAGCAGTCAACTCATCCCGTCCTGTCTCAGCCAACAGCTATGCCCGTGCTTCTTAGAACTTTTGCTGTAATGCAAAATACAATTGAGTATAAATAACAGTAATTAAAATAACAATAATCATTTTTAAGTAGACTAATCTCTACACTAAATAACAAAAATTTAGAATGGTCACTGGTATAAATAACACGTATAACTTAAAGTATAAAAAATTGGACTAATCGCTATACTAATTATAATATACTTACATAGGCAGCGGTCGCTTTATCATCATGCTCCTATGAGTATACGACTGAGCCCGAATCATCAGTCAATTTTAGGGCATGAGTATGAGCAAAAACATCCCAATACGACACAGCACCCCCACGCGCCCTTTCCTGAAATATGAATATATGTGTGTGTGTATATATATTATATTGTTTCATAAACTATCTATTAACAACTTATAACTTAAAATAGAAACATGTGAGTATAAAAATTTACCAAATCCTCGCGATGATGCTGGAATGATTTGGAACCACCGTGATGTGTGGCGGGATTCTTGTTTCTATTTGTGGAGTTCCTATCTGACTCCCTTTGCAAATTTAAATTGAAAATAACATTTTACATTTCTAAATTATGTATTAAATACACGCAACAATTTTGAAGTAATTAATATGTAGTAAACTTACTTGGAACTCCTCATTGTTCCACCATGCGACCCATCCCTCCCACACGCTAGCACTCATCTAGTTCGGTGTTTTTCCTGCTCTTCTCATAGCAGACAATGTTTATAATTTTTGACAGTTTTACTATTCCAATGGCACTGCACCAGAGAAAGATTAGTCTCTTGTAAGTCTACCGAACACTATACGTTGAGAAAATGAAAGTTATACATTTTTATAAATAGTCTACAACATATAAAGTGAAGTAGGATCAAATAGAAAGTGCAAAATATAAATTTACACTTACCAGGAAGTCCTGCCAAATGTTCTCTCTGACATTATCAGGTATCTTGCTCCACTTGGGCCAGTAGATAGTTATCCTGCATTTATGTGCCTGTCTGGATATGGAGAGCACTGTAGCTGATGGCTCGAGCTCGAAGCCACTATGTCAAAAAGAAACAAACATTTAATAAAGCAAGACTAATATCTAATAGATCGTATACAGAAAAATATTGTTAATACTGAAATATATTTAATACTTACGATCCATCAGCTTTGACCTGCAATCAGGCAGCAGGAAGAGCCGCCTCCTGTGATGGGTCATTGCCATCACCAGCTGGAGGCACTTCAGTCCCTTTCTGAGACGAAGAGGGACATCCTGTATGGAAAGAGCCACGTCCCCTAAGTTAGCCATACTTATCTAGCCGGCATTTGCTAGGTAAAAAAGACATATGTATATAGTACATATTACAGACATCATATATGAGAAATATATCATTTAATTATGTGAAACATACATTATGGCAAAACATAAAAGGATTATGTGAAATAGATTATGACTAAACATATCATTAGCAGAACATATCATTTGTAATGAGAAAATGTAACATAAATAAACACAGAAATCACCTTCTCCCGAAATGTAGATTATTAATAAGTCCTCGTCGTTTTCTGATTCAGAATCTGTTTCGTACTTTATGTTTTACATCTTTGTAATCTCAAATGCTTCTATTAATGCATTTGACTCATCGTTTAGAGGCCAAAAATCGGTTTGATCGCCGGTTATTATTGTTATTTTCCTCGTTCATCTGGAATATTCTGTCCATCAAATGTAAATCTTGCTTTTGTTTTAAAAACAGCCCACCAATCTGCTTTATCTCTTCGTAGAGATGGGTACGGAGCGTAATAAACTTGAAGAGCTTGTTTAGCAAGTATAAAAGGATCATACTTATAATAACATGAGGTATGCTTTATTTCTATAATATTATACTTTGGGTGCACGTTGATTCCAAAACCTGGAACGTTGATGAACCAGTTGCATTTAAACAAAAAAACTTCTTCTACATGTCTTGTGAAATTTGCCAATTGCAAAACCTGGGTTAACACGCCATAAAAATTATTTACATGATCATTTGGATCGTCGCTACCTTTAACAAGTACACCGGTATTATTAGTCAATTTTTCAGCACCGTATTCTTTGGTGTTAAATTTATATCCATTAACAAAGAACATTGGATAGGTCTTGACTTTCCTTTTTGGTCCCACAGCTATATGTTTCAGCATAATTGACAACCACACAATTTGTCGTGTCGTAAACGTAATTTGAAAACCAAGTAGTGAAATCTTTGGGATATCGCCATTTGAATGTTATGATTCGTAAACACTGCAATCATGGAAGAAATATTGCATTATAATTAACACACACATGTGCATATGTGTATATACGCATATGTAGATGATATGATGTATTAAGAAGAATATATGTATATTACATAAAAAATGGTGCAACTTCAGCATAATTGAGAAGAATATATGTTTGCACTACATGGTAATCTCTATCGTCCAATCAAAGTTCCACACACTTACCAACAGGTCGGCCATGTTTTTTAAAAATAGATAAAGTCGCTTGACAATCATCTTGATCAACGCCTTCATCATTACACCTAGCACTCTCAAACGATAAGTTCACATGATCATTAAAATAATGAGAGAAAAAACGAAGCTTCTTCTTTGAAATATGATTTGCAAATCGAACCTTCAACTCGTGCCTTCTGTCTCACATTTTTCTTTAGATGATTTAAGTACCTATTAAGAATTATTCCAAATTGAAATTTATTTATACATGTAATTAAACTAATATTTAACGTACTAAACATTAGTACCTCTCAAATGGATACATCCATCCATATTGCACAGGCTCTCGAAGACGTGCTTTAGATGGAAGATGAACAGGTAAATACTCCGTTATATTAAATAAACCTGGAGGAAATATTTTCTCTAGTTTGCAGAGTAGTATAGGGATTTCTTCCTCAAGTTTACGTAGATGATCAACTTTTAAAGTAGTAAAACAAAGCTCATTTTAAAACAAACTAAGTCTATTACAACCGTCGAAACTTTTGCGGGCAACAGTTCTTTAAAAGCAACGGGTAACAAATTTTCCATCATAATATGACAATCATGGCTTTTCATCCCACTAAGTCTGTTGTTCTTATAGTCGACACATCTATGAATATTGGAAGATACTGTCAGGAAATCTTAATCCTTCCACCCATTTTAAAAGTATTTTAACTTGGTTATTGTCTAGCTCATAGCATGCTTTTGGTTTTTTGTGTCATTTGGCTCGATATGAAGCTCAGGGCGATTACATATTGCTTCGATATCGCGTCTTGATTTCAAATCATCCTTCTTCTTCCCCTTAACATTCAAAATTGTATTAAAAACATTGCCAAACAAGTTTTTCTCGTTGTGCATCACGTCAATATTGTGACGAAGTAGTAGATTTTTCCAATACGGCAACTTCCAAAATATATTTTGTTTGCACCAATTATGAATCGTTGATTTACCTTAAATTTCAATTTGCTCTCCGGTTTCTTGTATCTTTGGAAAATCCTTTACAATTTCATATATATCTTCGCTTGACCAAACCGTTGGTGGTTGCAAGGGCTCATGTCTATTGGCTGTAAAAAAAAATTGTCTCTTCTAAAAGGATGACTAATATGGAGAAAACACTGATGATAATCAAACCACAAAATTTTCCTTCATGGCGATAAAGAAAATGCTCATGTTTCCTCCATGCAATAAGGATAAGCTAGGCGACCGGTCGTACTCCAACCTGAAAGCATTGCATACGTAAGAAAATCGCTAATGATCCATAACAAAGAAGCAAACATACGAAAATTCTTTTTTATGAGATGTCGTATTTTTCAACTCCTTCGTACCACAATGTTTTCAACACTTCAATCAACGACTATAAATAAATATCGATTCCTTGTGTCGGATCATCAAGGCCGGGGACGACAATTGTGAGAAACATATATGAAGTTTTCATACACATCCATGGAGGTAAGTTATAAGGTGTAACGATTGTAGGGCAAGATGAATATTTAGAACCAAATTGAGAAAATTATGAAAATCCATCCGTACATAAACCAAGGCTAACATTACGGCTCTATTTTACAAAATCGGCATATTTCTGATCAAAATGCTTCCATGCTTCCCCATCAGCTGGGTGTGTTAACGTACCTTCTTTCTATGTTCTAACACTGTGCCATCTCATATGATGCACGGTTACAGAAGATGCATATAACCTTTTAAGCCTGGGAGTAATAGGTAAATAATGCATATGTTTATACGGGACTTCCTTTTCCTTCTTCTTTCTTGGTTTGTACCTTTCGTGATTACATATTTTACAATTTCTAAAGTCGATATCTTCTTTCTAAAACAACATGCAACTATTTAAACATATATCTATTTTTGGATACGGTAAACCAAAAGCCGACATAAGTTTTTTCACTTCGTAATGATTTTCGCACATTAAATTATCGGGAGGCATATGCCGCTTCCCAGCTTGTACAACGGTTGTCAATCCAGCTTCTGTGAGGTTGTATTTAGATTTCATCGCAATATACTCTGTAGTTATTGATAATTGGGTGCCACTTGTACAGCCTTCCCAAAGGGGTTTCTTCGTAGAATCCAATAAATCGTAAAAAAAAATTCTTCAATATTTGGTTCTTCTTCAACATTAACATCGTCATCAAAAAATTATGCAGTAGGGAACATTGAACATGCTGCATCTCCAACCATATGTTCTACGAGATTCGTCATAACAATTTCATTACTCATTACCTCCTATGACTGCACAGGATTAGGTGCTACAAGTTCTCCATGATGATCACATACCAAATAGATCGGCACGAAACCGTACTGATGCAAATAAACTCTGACCATGTCTGGTATCAAATGCTTCAACAATTTGCACCTACTTCATGGACAACGGATTTCTTCGTCGTTTCCATTGTTACTTAAAGTGAAATCAATAAATATGTGTACACCATTATTAAAATGTTCACTTATTGAGCCTCGAGTTTTCCTTCATTGTTGATACATCTAGCTTCGATCAATAAAATAATCATCTCTCCTACTAATTAAAAAATAAGATATAAATGAAAACCACATTGACAATTTATCTTTCAATACAATTTTACAGTTTTTTTTGAGAGAAATGTGTGATCCTCTATAAAATAGAGGAGAGCACGCATATAGCTACGTAAATATCACAAAGATAAGGTGCTCCATACATGCCTGGTAGGTAGCAAAAGCTAGATATAAGAAACAAAAATAAAAAGGTACCTCTAAGATGAGTTCCGTCAAAGCCACCACCTATCACACCCTAATATCGAGCTCCGGCATGGCCACCGCCCGATATTAAAGTGTTTGGAGTACCTAAAAAACTAGAGAATAGCCAAAATACAAGAAATCGTCACAAGGTAAGAAAGAAGCTCCATGCTACAATGGAATAGGTGCCAAGAAGAAATATGGATCCTCTAGATAATAGAACACCATAGTGAAGATGAAGGAACAATGTATATGAGATGGATCTGCTAGTGTATCTAAGAGGAAAAATCTGCTTTGATGGTCTCTCTGCACTACAATCCTGCATCTGCGGTGGATCAATCAGTGTATCTGAAAGGAAAACTCTGCGCTGAAGCCCTTTTTGCAATCCACAGTCCTGCAATCTGAAGTCCTGAGAACCTACGAAGTGAACCTAACAATACAATTTTACAGTTTAATATTTTATATTAATTGATCATTGACACTTTGATGCTGGGTCATCCTACTTCCCATTACAAAGATAGTAATGTAATTAAATCTCGTAAGTCATTTCATTTTAAACGATTCAACAAAATTTCGACAACACTTCCCTTTTGTTCCCTGAGTCATACATGATTGCGTGCACACAGGGAACATAAAGGAAGCGCTGTCGAAATTTTGTAAACCGTTTAAATGAAATGATTTACGAGATGCAATTACATTACCGTGTTTGTAACTTTTCCAATACAGGGACAAATCCAACAAATATTGTATATGATAAATATAGATGTCCGTCCTGTCAAAAAACGAATACCCACATAACGATCATATACAATACTTATCATACGGGGTCAAAAAATACTCTAAGGGTTTTATAAATAAAGTATATTACATTTTAAAAAAAAAATTGGCTTTCGACGTTTACATTAAATTGATTAACATCTAACTTAAGTTAAACTATCGTATACGATAGTTTATCACATCCGCACATGTTTAAAAATTTAATTAATTAACCGTATGTATATAAAATTAATTATCGTTCTTGACGTTTTAGAAAACGCATAAACTTAATTATGCTTATCCACACTAAATAACCCAAATAAGACGTAAAAGCACCAAATTATTCAACTAATGCACACTAATTTCTTATCGTACAAACTAAACAAGTTAGTATTCAACACTTATAGGATAATAACAGTAATTAACATTCAATAAATTGTACTACACAATCAATGAGACAATATAAACAATTATACTAACAAATTAATTCTAAATTAACAAATTCATTAAATTAGGATTTATGGATAATACCTAAAATAGAGGAGATTAGGGGTTTGGAGGAAATGAGATTCCGAATTGACGAAGCTGGAGGTGATTTCGACAGATTTTTGGTCGTTGAAGCTAGAAGGGGAAATGATGGAGGAAGGTTTTTGGTGATTTGGGATGAGGTAAAATGTTTCTGGTTCAACCTGGGGAAGAAGGTAGTCGCGATTTTCTAACGGCTATCACCGGCCGCAAACGACAATACTCCAATGGCTTCTAACGGCTAATTAATTTATTAGTAACAAAGTCCAGAATATACTAGCCGTCGGAAATGAACCATCGGTGGCTGTCGGTACGTGTTGTCGGAATATACTGTTGTTCTTGTAGTGATGGTAAATGCTTCTGATGCTCTAATCGATCATACCGTTGGTTATTTGTAAAAGTGATTTAGGGCTGCATATGCAACTTTGTGTATAAAATTTTCACAACAACGATTTAAAGGAAGTAGGAGATCTGCAAGTATGCTTCTAATAAACGTTTATCCTATGTGCTATTCTTTTACAAAATCCTAAATCCATGAGCTAAAAATGAGAATCAACAATCTAGTATGGATTTTTTTCCTCAAATATCATCAATTTAGGCCAATTTATTCCTATTAATACATTAGATCCAACGCTCTGTCTTCATTGAGAATAATGATCGAATTGAAGGCTTTTATAGATCGGTCTCAATCCAATCCAAAGACTTAGTCAAAACTTTTAGTTTTCTACTTTGCGTTGATAATTCATTTGTTGACTAAGAAATGAAAGGAAATAAGACAAATGACGCGGGCTTTTACATATGGACTTATCTTATATTTTCCACTTTTCTCCTGTCATTCTCATACCCTGTATAAAGTAGTAGGAATATTGAAGAAATCTATACTATAATATGATTAGTGAGTTGGATTTCAGGCTCACACAGGCCCCCTTCAATTTTGGCAACCGAACCGTCTCCACATTCTTTTACTTTGTTGCGTTCTTACCTATCCATCCGCTTCTTCCTTTATCCCAAACCCTAATTATTCATTCCCAAATCGCACTGGAATCGTCCCAGCCTTTACGTCCTGAATTTTAATTCCTTCGCTTCCCCTTTGTCACCTAACCCTAAAATTAGTTATATTAAACTTCAAAGATGGCAGATGTTGTCCCACAGTTCATCGTCGACAGTAGATTTCTCCGATCCCTATTCTTTGCCTCTACCTCAGCGGTTTTCTCTCTTTCCTCACCTCTCTTTCTGCCGATTGTTATGCCCTTACTCGACCTAATTCTATGCGGCGGCCTATGATTTTGTTAGTTGATTCGATTACGCTTTACTTTGATTAACCCAATTATCTATCATATTTGAGGTAAAAATCCTAATTTCTGTTGGTTTTTATGATTTAATTTGTTATTTATCGATGATCGTGTTCTTTTTGAATTTTCTATGTTCATTTCATGTTCACAACAGTTGCAGATCAAGTGGGATTATGCAATCGGGTTCGTTTCCAAAAGGGTGTTTTATTACGTTCGAATGTGTTAACTATAAGGCTTATCTTTACATTTTCATTTTCTTAAAAACTATAACACTTGCTGTTGCCTTCAATTTTTGCTTACTTTATATGATAATTACAGAATAAATGTTTCATTTATATGTTATTTGAAAATAGATGCAATAGCAACTGTAATATATGACAAATAGTTTGTTGCTAAATATTTAAATACATTTGGACAATTTTTTTGAATAAATGTGTTTAAATGACAACTTATCAGAATATCCAAATTTGTCCTCTTATTATGATGGTTGCAATGATAGAAAAATAAACAAGTCCATATGAAGTTGGACTAACCAGGTTTAATTATTGAATATATGTTTATTTTCCAGTATGTTGATATCCGGACTCAACAATGTCATATCAATGGAAATTATAAATAAATTTTATTTTATGATAAAAGAAAGAGTTAGTTTAGGCTTTATCGCAAAACAATGGTTCGCATAAAGCCATCGGTATATACCAAGAGCCTAACTATAAATCAAAAGGACTAAGCTCCATTTTTGTATGTATTATGCTATGATGTAGAAAGATGCATCTGCTTTTACATATGATCAATTTTACTTTATTAAATTGAAATTAAATTTCATGATTACCTGACTGTTTCTTATCATCTATGCAGGTATGTTTGAAAGGCAAATCACTTGCTCTGCATTCACCAATGAAATTTTCTTTTACAAACATAAGAGAAAAGCTATGATCCATCCGTTAACATAGTATAAGGTCAGTGATCTATACTGTAAACATCATAACGATTACATGTTTTGATAGCCATGACCCACGTTAAACATTAGAAATTAACATTAGCATAACACATGAAATCGTTGATATACCCCTTTACTTTCAGTGAATTCCAATCCAAATCAAAGATATTAGATAATTTGGATGTTTTGAATCATATAACTCTTATGTACAATAGGTCATATTACTCCTAAGTAATAAATTACTTCTTCAAAATGTCAGCGACTAGGTATTTATTTGTTATGCTTTCTTTGATATTACTGATCACAATGATTAATTATCTTGGATTTTAGCAATATAGAAGAAGTTATCACATTGTTTAATGGACATAATACCAATCGATATATGTATAGGTCCATGTCATAAAGTTCATGAAGCTATTGTGATTAATGATGTTAGTTTGTATCGTTGATCGTGGATAAAGCCTCATATATGGTACAGATTTGATAGTGGATATGTAAGTTTCCTTAACACTCAAATTATACTTTTGACTGGATATATAGGGCTATATAGGTATTATCTACCTACCACTCAGCTTAGTACAAAATTATGTTTTGTTAGTTGTCTTTGTAAAATGACTAAAGGGCATTCCGTTCAATGGCACAACAATGACTGAAATAAGTGCCATCCTTAAGAGGATCTCGATTATTATCGCACTTCAACTTAATGTTAATGAGAACCATAAAATTTAATCCTCAAAACAAACGAAGCTTATATAACATGTTTCCATCTTCCGTCGTGGTTGGCATTTATTAAATTATATTTAACGTTTATCTCTAAATGGTTTGAAATTAATCGGAAATTGAATTCATAAATTTATGTTAAAAGGTGATTCTAATTATAAAATAAAGCCAATTTTTGAATAAATATTTAAACTTGAATAATGGAATTGAGGATTTTTTTTTTACCTATATAATATTTAATTACATTCCAATATAACTTACCTATATTATTCAGAAGTTGAATAGGTAATTGGATAATATACAATATAAAAGGATTTTATAAATAAAATTTGAGTGGTTATAATAAATGTTATACGCTTAAATTTTAGCTATAAAAAGATTAATTGAGATAAATAGAATAAAAAGTTAATTGAATAATATACAGTTAAATGATGTTAAAGGAATTTATAAATTGGAGTGGTTATAATAAGGGCATGTATACCTAATATATGTGATACGATATATTAAATGGAATAAATTAAATAATAATTTGGAATAAAGGAGAATTTAATTAAATTTGTTGAATAAAATTTGATTATGATAAATGACTATTCAAATTCATGATTTTTGAAATTTGTTAATTACAAATAACTGGATAAGATAATCAATTTAGAATAGTTAAGATTGATTTAACTTAAGTGAGATGAAATAGATGAAATCAATTATTGATTTAAATTGATATATGGTTTTAAATTAATTGTTTTACTTTGTTTTTATCTATTTTCTTTCAGGTTGTTGCTATTCCCCTACCTCCTTCCTTTTCGGGGACGAAAAGTTTTGAGTGGGGGAGAGTGTAACGACCCATTAATTTTGATGGTTTAATAATTTATTTAATTGAAATTTCAGTGATTTATTCATTTAATTAATTGAAAATTTTATGAATTTTTTAAATATTTGAATTTGAAAATAAAATTTTAATATTTGAAATACGTCTATTCCAACATAGAAAAGCGTAAATTTCATCAGACGTATTCGAGATCACTTTTTTTGTTGTATAAACTGATCTGCATCACTTTTTTTTATTCTTCTTTTCTTCTTTTTTTGCTGTATAAACTTTTCAAAGCTTATCCTTCTTGCTTTACCTCTACTTTTCACCTATACTTGTACCTTCCAATTTGAGCAAGGTATTGATCATTACGGACTGAATGTTTTCTCTATTTGCTTTTGTTTTTTATGTACCAAACTCAGAGAAATTACTTCTCTAACTTTTCCCATTCAGATCTGCATTATAGATTTAGCAAAATTTTAAACATGGAATGCATGGAAACTTCAGTTTACTCTCATGTCGATATCATGTCTGATCAATCAATCTCAAATCTCCAAGGCAACCTTCATGATTTCTTTATTTTTTTTATTTAAAATATGTTATATTATATATTATAATAGTTTTGACACGAGAACTGAATTTTGCAGCTGAAGTTTCTTCACTGAGATCAAAGCAAAGAACTTTGGATGGTGTAAGAAGAGAGGCACTTAACAAGATTTTAGATGTCAAAGGTTTATACACTACAAATATATAGTAGAACAATCTATAATAGGAGAAGGCTTCAAATAGTTTATATCCTGTAGGAAGTATCAGAGTATTTTGTCGAATACGATCTTCTTCTTCAACGAAATCAAAAAGTAAACAATCAGCTGTTTCTATTGAGGGTGATAAGATCACAGTCAAATCGGTAGCAGGAACCAAAAAAAATTCAATGCTGATAAAGCCTTTCCCCAGGAAGCATCACAAGGTTAACTAATAACTCACTTAACTTAAAATAGAATATTCTAATCAAATTACTCAAAAATTATATGAACTTCTTTGCGGATGATATATTCAGGGAAGTAGATCCAGTATTAAGATCAGCGTTGGATGGACATAATGTCTGCACTTTCGCATATGGTCAGACTGGAACAGGCAAAACATTTACCATGGTAAGAGTTATAACCATATATATGCTCTATTATGCTTTACTAACTTTGATTAATTATGTCATACGTTATATAAATTGTGATTATGGAAACATGCAGCTTTCTTGAGCATGCTTGAATATATGACAGAACAAAATTAAAGAAACTAAACAAAGCATAAAACCAGAATAACAAGTTCATCAGCTGAAGCAAAAATATATTGCCAACATGTAAATAATTAGACGAGCTTTAGGCAGTGGAAAAGTAAGTAATTTCTCTTGAAAAAATGTCTTTGTGTTAGAACCTATCATTTCACAACATGTCTCAAATACGAAAGAAGTAACTGACTTTTTAATCCTACCACATAGTTATGGTTCCATGATTGAACTATTTAGTATTTTTACCTATAGCTTTGGTTTCATATAAAAGTTCATTCTAAACACAGTTAGATTTATCTTTGCTCATATATGCTTACATGTGTATGCATTCATCAATGCATTTCCTTACTTTCAACAACTATTGCCATAATAAAACATAAAACAGAAGACATGAAGAGACTAACTCTGAAAGTGAGAGCTCATATGAAACTGAATTTATGAATGTGGTATCCTTGGTTCACCTTCCATGATATTTTCAAGGTGTTTCATTATTTTGCTAACTCCAACCATGTGCTTATATTTTAGCTTTAGCCTCATGATATTTAATTTTGCAACAGTACTGAGTTAAAATCTCTGATTTGCTGTTGTGTATAATTGTGATATTTGCAGAGTTTGAGAAAGACAATGTATTTTCTTATTACTGAAAAGAATAAAATCGGAAATTGTACAGAGTCTTGAATATAAATACAAAGTAAATGGGCTAAGAACCACGGCCCAGAATGATACAAAATAAAATAAGGGTTCGGGTAAAGGTGAGATGATCTTGAACCCATTGAACCCGCATCTGATGAAACCCAGTATTTGTTGAGATTAGGTTACGCCATTCTCTTATTATCTTTTACTCCCCCCCTCAAATCAGAGGCTAGGGCAAGTCGCCTTTCTCATCTTCAAGCAGAAAATTGAGAGAGAGTTAGAATCTTTCTGCTATTTTGAGTGAAAGAGATCTCCTTTATGGATTTGAAGGCTTGAGTGCTGCAAGAACCAGCTGAACCCTAGCTTTGCTCGACTCTTTGCACGACTCTTGAGTTGATGCTGGCTCATCTGATGTATTGCCTAGAGCAGAGTCGACGTTGGCTGTGTCTTTCACTTTCAGGTCATCTCTGAACCTTATGAAGTTTCGATAAGTTAAGGCTTTGGTGAGAACATCAGCCCTTTGGTAAGTCCCAGGTATGTGATTAACAAGTAGATTGCCTTTGAGAATATGGTCGCGAACGAAATAAATGTCGATTTCTATGTGCTTAGTTCTTGCGTGAAGCACTGGGTTAGCAGACATATATACCGTGCTTTGATTATCGCACCATAGCACTGGTTTAATGTTGGATTTAATCTTTAATTCACTCAGTAAGGATTGAATCCACATAATTTCAGCGGTTGCACTAGCCACGCTTCTGTATTCCGCTTCCGTGCTTGATCTGGATATTGTTGACTATTTTTTTGAGCACCATGAAACTGGATTTTCTCCAATGTATATACAGTAGCCAGAAATTGATTTTCTATCGTCTCGGTCTGTTGCCCAATCTGCATCACAGAACCCTGTCACATTGAGTGTTTTGCATGTCTTTAGAGATAGACCATAAGTTGCTGTTCCCTTTAAATATCTCAGTATTCTCTTTATAGCTTTCCAATGCTCATCAAGTGGTTCCTGCATAAATTGAGACAACTTGTTAACACTGAATGATATATCTGGTCTGGTTATGGTTGCATTTTGTAATGCTCCCACAACACTTCTGTACTGTTTTATGTTAAATATTGGTTCCCCCTGTGCTTTGACAGCTGATGATTGCAGACCATAGGTGTAGGCTGAGACTTGGCTTCTGTCATATTTGATTTTTGTAGTATTTCATTGATATATTTTCTCTGGCTTAAAAATATTTCTGACTTTGATTTTCTGATGACTTCAATACCTAAGAAATAACATGGATCACCAAGATCCTTGACAGAAAATTGCTTGTCCAGATACTGAACAAGTTCACTGATTGTTGTGTCATCATTTCCTGTAATTAGTAAGTCATCAACATACACCAGAATATATATAATAGATTCTTTATTAATTTTGATAAATAAAGAATTGTCAGCAATCTGACAAGTGTGCTTTTGAGTTTTTCAAACCAAACTCTTGGAGCCTGCTTCAGACCATAAATAGCCTTGTTTAGTCTGCACACACACTTCTTTTCCTGAATGTAACCCTGTGGCTGTTCCATATAAATTTCTTCATGTAATGTTCCATTCAGGAATGCATTGTTAACATCCAATTGCCTAATTCTCCACTGCTTATGTAAGGGAATAGTGAAGATTACCCTAATAGTAGTTGGTTTCACCACAGGAGAGAAAGTTTCATTGAAGTCAAATCCATATTGCTGTGTATATCCCTTAGCCACAAGTCTAGCTTTATATCTGCTAATTGTTCCATCTGCATTTTTCTTTAACTTGTATGTCCACTTGCAACCAATAATATTTTTGTTGTCTGGAATATTGACTAAGTCCCAAGTTTTATTTTTGATGAGAGCTTTGTACTCCTCATCCATTGCAGCTCTCCAGTTGTTATCTTTTATAGCTTGTTCAAAGTTTTCTGGTTCCTCTGTTGCTTTGATTGCAGTATAGATTTTTGGCTTAAATATTCCACTTTTAGACCTTATAGTCATTAGATGGCTTGATCTGACTTGTAATTCTTCAGAGTGTGCTTCATTATCATTGCTTCTGCTTTGACTCTGCTGACTATCTAAAGTTTGACTAATCTGTTGCTCTTGTTGGTTTGTGCAGATGGGAGACTGATTGAGATGGCTGGCCCCACCTGCTGTTTCATGACCAGAATCATTGGACATGGCAGGTTGTGAATCATTAGTGTTAGCAGTACTCTCAGTCTCCTGTTCCCAGATTTTAGAATATACAGGTAAATCAGGTATAGATACTTTTGGGTTGTATATCTTTTTGGATGTTTCCATATCAGAGTTGCCAAAGGGGAATACATGTTCATTAAAGACTACATGTCTGCTAATGAACAATTTTCCCTTACTATCCAGGCACTTGTATCCTTTCTGGTTATTAGGATAACCAAGAAATGTACATGGTTTGGATCTGAAATCTAATTTATTTGTGTTGTGCTGCCTTAAATTAGGAAAGCATAGACATCCAAATGGTTTTAAAGCATGATAGTCAGGTTTAATGCCTAGTAGTCTTTCCATAGGACTTTTACCTTTCAATACTTTTGTAGGTAATCTATTAATTAAGTAAACAGCTGTATTAAAAGAATCTGGCCAGAATTTTAGTGGTAAATGTGCCTGTGCTAAAAGTGTGAGTCCTAATTCTACTATATGTCTATGTTTCCTTTCAATCAAACCATTTTGTTCAGAAGTGTAGGGGCATGTAGACCTATGTACTATCCCCTTATCATTAAAGTATTTAGCCAATGGTTTGAATTCAGAACCCCCATCAGTTTGCATAATTTTGACATGGTGACTGTTTGCACAAAAAATGGACAAACACCTCCAATCCGTATTATCTAGTTGATTATATGTTATTTTCCAAGGTTTTAGGTTACTTATGCAAATATGTAAAAAGCAAGGACTAAAATGTAAAAGACACGCAGATTTATAGTGGTTCGGCCAGAACGTGCCTACGTCCACTTTATATGTTATTCTCTCCTTTCTTTCGGATAACAAGTACAAAGCTTTAAATGCAAGTATAAGAAAGTTGTTTGAAAGTTCCTTCCTTGCTTGAGCTCTCAAACTTGTCTGCCATTGTTGTACCCCTGCCCCTCTATTTATAGAGTGAGGTAGGGGGCAGGGGTCCTGGATGTATATAGCTGCTGATGAGCCTGGGCTGAAGCGATCTGGTTCGGCGAGGCTTCATTCGGCGTGGAGCTTGGACCGGTGATGGAATGGACCGGTGGCAGGTTGACTCGGTGGTGATGTGGAAGGGATTGGTTCGGCATGAAGGCGTTGTTGGTTTGGTAGAACATGGAGGAGAGGTGGTTCGGTCATGGTTGGTTCGGTAGAGTGGAGGGAAGGTGGTTCGGTTGTAGTTGGTTCGGCGGTGTTGGTCCGGTGGTGTGTGTATGGTGGTCCGGTGGCCTTGGTTCGGCTGAGGGGTGGTTCGGTGTTGCGTGGAGAGCGTTGGTTCGGCTAGGCATAGGTACCGAATGTATGTAAAGGGTGATTCTGGACGAAATTGATGCTCCTTGGCCTCGTGATCTCATGGGCGAGAATTCGCCCAACATTTGCCCCCCAAAGTGGGGCACATGCCTGCATGTGTCGCGCTTTGTTTTCCTGTAGTTGTAATAGCTCCATTCGGTTTCGAGGGCCGAACCATCCGGTCCGGTTATCCTGAGCTCGCCTATAAGTAGGGGAGCCACGCCTTCGTTATTTCCTACCGAGTGTGATAACCGAATCAACCGAGTGCCGAATCAACCTTAACTGTTCCAAACAGCCGAATCGAACGAGTACCGTAGCTCTCCTAACTGTCGAACCAGGTGAGTAGCCGAATGAACACATACTCCTGAATTGCCGAATGAACACGTACACTTGAATTGCCGAATGAATTCGATTGTTGGGAATGCCGAATGAATCTTTAACCTCTTAATGCCGGATGGATTTTATGCCGAATGAGATTTTATGTTTGAATCTTGCGTGGAACACTAACCCTATATTCACCTGCTTGCTTAGATTTCCATACTTCTTGTTCTAATACCATGTTTTTCTTGTGCCGCAGATAAATGTCTCGTAAAGCGGAAACTCGATCGGATAGTAAGAAGTCCAAGGATAGGGGGGAGCCTTCTTCCGTGCCTCCAGCCCAACCAGGACCGGCGCGACATGGACCTGCCCCGAGGTCGTTAGTGGATGGGTACGGTCCCCAAGAGCTTCTAAACTCTCCCCTCGATTGCTTTCCGAGCTCCCTCAAAGAGGAGCAGCTTGATGTCATTTCTCGTTCCTTCGGGATTGACAGGGCTCTTATGCTGTTGCCGGGAGAGGGGGTTATGCCATACGACCCTCCTAAAGGGTACTTTGCTTACAGCAGATATCATTGCATGTGTGGTGCTATCCCGCCTCTCAACGCTTGGATAGTTAGCTTCATCACCTATCTGAAGGTGGCTCCATTCCAGCTTCAGCCTAACTCCTATGCCATTCTGGTGAGTCTTTTCGTCATCTTTCAGAGGAAATACGGGCGTCCCCCTTCCAACCGGGAGATCCGGTATCTGTACAACTTGAGAGGCTACAAGAAGGGGTCTCCATATATCAGTTTGGAAGCGGTCGTGCCCTTCAAGCCTGTTCTAGATCTGTACTCGAAGCTCAGTATATTCAAGAAGGAATGGTTTTTTATTAGGGATGAATCTATTTCTTTCCGCCTTTTCACTTCCGGCTGTAAGTTGAACTTCATTTATATTTTCCTTGTCCCGATCACAATGCTTCTTCTTATATGCTTTTATTTCTTGCTAGCGATAGGTGGTTTTGCGATCGTGGAGACTGATTCCTTGGCGCGGATGGCTGCTGAAATAAAGGTCATTTCGGGAAGGGACAGGTCGGCCTCTTACCTGATCAGGAACGCCACTCTCCTAGAGTATAACTTGATTCTGCCACATCAATCTGTGGTTAAACAAAGAGATACAGCCGAGGAGAGGGCTGCTAAAGCTAAGGATGGGGCTACTGCGAAGAGTAGCAAGAAGAGACCTTTCTCGGTACCTCTAGCCGTTGGGGGAAAGAAGCTTAAGAAGTCTGATGGACCCTCCCCCAGTACATGTCCAGATATTCCGGAGGAGGAAGGTGGAGAGGAGGAAAGAGGCGAAGAGGAGGGCGGAGGAGATGGAGAAGGTGAAGGACAGGGTGGTAGTGGTGCTGGTGCCTTGACCTCCGGGCAAGTGGGGGAGCTTCAGGAGTGGACGGATGAGGTCTTCGTCAAGCTTTCGGGGAATCGGAGGGAGAACCGGATTTGGTGGAGAAGGCGAAGAATACTGGCAAGGCCGGGGCTGACGCCGATCCATCCCCTAAGAGCTCCTCAGCTAGGGTGACTCCGGCAGTGCAAGGTAAACTTTTGACTTCTGTAGACTCCATTTATGACAGGGACTTAGGAATATTTTATGGCTCGCTCCCGTCCTGGGATGAAATCCAGGACTTATTGTAGGATCCTACTCCTCCGTAGGGTTTGTATAATAGATGTGTCTTCTCATTCTTTTTAACTTAACATATTTCTCGAATTATGGACCATTGTATGTTCGTAACACTTGTTCTTTATTACAGGGGCAGGCGAGGTGGCCAAAACTTCAGACGTTCGACACCGTCTTGAACAATTCAAGTTGATGAGAGCTTCTACTAAGCCGCCAACTGGCCGTTTCGGGGATGTAGTTAAATATCGCCCTCTTCTTGTAGTCATTGAGGAAGGTATCCAGCAGAGGAAGAGGAGGCGTTCCTTGTTTGATTCACCACCCGATCCTCAGCTCCCACCTCAGCCTATTCAAGATATCACGGAGGAGGGTACTGAGCATATTCCTTCCCCGCATCTGCTTGAAAATCCTACCGTTATCCGCATAAAACGTCCCGACGTGCCTCGCAATCCCTTTGCCGGCCACCCGGATTTGGACCCAAGCTCTCAGGATATCCTATTTGACGAAGCCACGGGTGACATCTTCTCCCCCGCAATCCCATGGTCCGGGTTCTTGATGAGGCTAAGTCCCTAAATCTGGATCTGCTCACTACTCGGATAGCTGCTTTGGGGGACGAAGCCAATGCCAACATTGACCGCGTCGCGGAGGAGGTTAAGAAGTTGATGGAGCATCATGATCGACTGGCTAGGGCTGGGGAGGAAGTCGGGAGTGCTAACATTCGGCTGCGGCTACAGGTTTCTGATCAGGACAAGCAGCTTGCCGATCAGGCTTTCCAGATTTCTCAGCACGAGGCAGCCTCTAGGCAGTTGAAGGAGAATCTGGAAAAGGCCAGTAGGGTAGAATTGCGGAAAATGGAGGCTGCTTGCAAGGGGCGGATTGATATGGCCATTGCGACGGTGGATGAGGTTCGGAATGTGGATCTTGAGCAGATTGAACAGTTGTCTGGGAGGCTTGAGGCCGCAGAGCTTGCTCAGGCCAAGCTAAAGGAAGAGATGGAGGAAATGAGGAGGTCTCTCCAGGCTGACCGCTTGAGATATCGATCGGAGAGGGATGTTGCCGTTGCTAAGTTGTTATCCTCCGAGGCCCGGGTGAGGGAGTTTGAGGAGAATGAGGGGATGATGGATGAGATGTTGTAGGATATGTACTTCCGTACCTGGAAGCAGGGTAATCTATCCTGGATGGATGACTATCCCCGGGTCATGGCTAGGATATATCTCCGTGCTTTGGAGGAGGCCAAGGCCGATGCGGATAAGGAAAGTGGAGCGGCATTCAGGATGGACGTGGTAACCGCCCAGTTCTCAAAGGAGGAGAAGGTAGCGGTGAAGGAAGGGATGCGGCTGCTTGCTGCAGAGGAAGCGGGTGTGCATTTGGCTGATGAGGATCAAGCGGCGGACGCTGGTGAGTCTCTTTTCTCTTTCTCTTTTCTTTTTAGATCTTCATAACTCGATCGCTTACTGTTCGCTTAATGAATTCCCCTTCTGAATTGGACAGGTGGGACTTCTGATCACCATGCTGGGAGCTCCGACCCGGCGGCTAAGTAGGCTTGGAGAGTTGGTAGGATGAGGGCGAAGCGTGAACGCAGCTGGTCACCTTTTGATTTCTTTTTATTGCTGTTCACGTTAGTCCAAAACATCGATGTAACTGTAATAATATTGTTTGTGATGAAGGACGTTTTGTAATTTCATAATATAAGCTGATTCCTTTATGTTGGAATGTTATTGCTATTTTGCTGTGCTGTGTAAGTGATGTAACTATGCATGTTACTAGTGACTTGACTGTGCCTGATGCCAAGTTTTTTTCTTAAAGCATAATTTTCTCATTTTGCAATGTAATTGTGATGTGTAAATACGAACTGCAGCTACGTATTAATGTATAAAAGTAGAAGGTACCGCCCTTCATGTTTTGGCCATAGACGGCAATTTCGTGCATCCTGTAAGACTAAGCACGGAATGCTGTTGATTGTCTCGTTATCCGATTGTAAGTTCCTGTTCCCATTAGCGAACGTTCCTATTTCATGTCCTGTACTTTCAAGCACCGTTACGGGGAATAGGAGAAAAGTTTTAAATGAAATTGAAATACAGAAAAAGTAAAACTTCCAGTCACGGAAGGCCGTCGATGTGCTTAAGTTCGTGGCAAACGGGTTTTGTAGTCACTTTCCCTAGCTGTGGGTCTTGGAGACATTTGTCACCCATCTTACGCCTACTGCGGAGAGTTTTCTTTTTTACCACAGCCACACTTAAGACACATCGGAGCCGATCGCGCACAGTAACTACCCGGGCCATTATGGCCCGTAATCGTGGGTATTATTCGATTTACTGTGGCCGGCTAGCGTAGGGGCCGATCGTCAACTGTGAACTGCCCCTGGCTGGCCACACCTTATGTTGGGGCTTATGATCGGTTCACAGTCGCCGGCGAGCCGAATCGCTGTAATGAGCTGCCATCGGCTATAGTCGGCCTTTTTTATTATGACTTATACTCGGCTTATTACAGTCGGCTTTAAGGGCCGAGGCAAACAATGAGTTAACTCGCGGTAGAGGGATACCGGAGCAAAGTGTCTCATTGGCGAGGGAATAGGAGCGCAGCGTACCTGTTAGATTTCATCCAGGTGGAGTTGTGTTGTGAAGTTCTGGATTGAAATGTCATCTGCAAAGGATTTTGTTCAACAACAAAGGATAAAGCTTAACAAGTAGCTAAGATATAAAGGAACAAGTTAACAAGAGCCAAGTTTTTTAAAGTGGTTCGGCACGAAAATGCCTACGTCCACTGATTCTCTTTGTTAATTCACTTCATATGGACAGTACAAGTTAAGAAAAGTATCGACGGAGGTGTCGGATGTTCCATGCCCTCTGGAACACCTCTCCGTCCACTGTTGATAAAATATAAGCTCCGTTGTGGAGATCTTTATGAATTACATATGGTCTGTCCCAGATGGGGTCCAGTGCCCCGGGGCGCGGAAAGATTCTCTTGAGGACAAGGTCTCCTTCTTGTAAGCTGCGATGTTTGACTTTGGAGTTGTATAATGCTGCCACTTTTTGTCTGTGAGCTGCTGCTTTGAGTGCTGCATCATTTCTTCTCTCCTCAATTAGATCCAAAGACATGTGGAGGAGTTCTTCATTTTCTTCCGAGTTGTAGTGGATCCTACGGTGAGAGGGCATTATAGTTTCAACTGGGAGCATAGCCTCCGATCCGTACGCCAAAGAGAAGGGAGTATGCCCTGTTGAAGTTCTGTAAGATGTGCGATAGGCCCAAAGTGCCGTAGGAAGTTCGTCCACCCAAGCGCCTTTCGACTTTTCAAGTTTCTTCTTGATTAAGGTTTTGAGAATTTTGTTGACAGCTTCTATTTGGCCGTTTGCCTGGGGATAAGCCACGGATGAGAAGCTTTTGTGAATCCCGTGCTCTTGGCACCAGTCGGTGAATTTCTCGCTGTCAAACTGAACCATTGTCTGATACGATTTTGAGTGGTGTTCCGTACCTGCACAGAATATTTTTGATTAAGAAGTTGATAACTTTTGCCGAAGATATTTTATTTAGAGGTTCCGCCTCCACCCATTTGGTGAAGTAGTCGACTGCCACTATAGCATATTTGGCTCCGCCTCGGCCCGTTGGCAGTTCGCCGATTAAGTCAATCCCCCATATTGCGAAGGGCCAAGGGCTGGTCATCTGAGTAATTTCATTGGTTGGTAGTCGAGAGATTTTGGCAAATTTCTAACATCTGTCACATTTTTTGACAAAGTCTAAGGCGTCTTTGTTCAAGGTGGACCAGAAATATCCATATCGGAGTATCTTTTTTGCCAGAGTCTGCCCTCCGGTGTGGTCTCCACAACTTCCCTGATGGATGTTGGATAGAATTTCCCTGGCTTCTCTTCCAGCTACGCACCTCAATAAGGGGTTAGAGAAGCCGCGTCGATAGAGGATGCCTTCTTGCATCGTGTAGCGGGAAGCTTTCCTTAGAATTTTCTTAACTTCATTTCGCCCGTCTGGTAGGGTGCCGTTTTGTAAGTATTCTCGGATAGGGGTCATCCATGTTTCTTCTTCGGTTGCAACTATCAGGTGTACTTGCTCGAAACTCGGGGTTAGCAGCCTTGAGACAGTTATCGCTCCAGAAGCGGTGTCATTTCCCATGCTAGCTTGCTTTGCCAGCTCGTCGGCCTCTCGATTTTCCTCTCGAGGAATGTGTCTGATCAAATAGTGGTCCAGTTGGTTAAGTAGCAGCTTGGTCCTCTTTAGGTATGCTGTGAGTTGTTCTCCTCGAGTCTGGAACTCTCCTAGTATTTGATTCACAATAAGTTGAGAATCGCTATGGAGACATAAAGAACTGACTCCGATTTCCAGTGCAAGTTATAATCCGGCTATCACTGCTTCGTATTCTGCGTCATTGTTAGTGGTAGCGAATTCCAATCTTAGGGCATAGCGCAGCTTCTTTCCCTTGGGGGTGATTATCACAATACCTGCCCCCGAGCCTTGTTCGTTCGATGCTCCATCTACGAAGAGATTCCACTTGATATCTTCTGCTATTTCAGATTGGTCCTTACCTTCGCCAGTAGTGAATTCGGCAATGAAATCAGCTATGGCTTGTCCCTTGATAGCGGTGCGAGGATGGTAAGTGATATCATATTGGCTTAGCTCGATGCACCACTTGAGCAGTCGCCTAGAGGTGTCGAGACGATGGAGCACTTGCCTCAATGGCTGGTTGGTTAGGACTCTGACGGGATGAGATTGGAAATAGTGTCGCAGCTTCCTTGATGTGATTAGTAAACAGTATGCCAGTTTCTCGAGTTTGGGATACCGGGTTTCTGCTCCCGTGAACCTTTTGCTTATGAAGTACACTGGCCGTTGTGTGCGGTTTTCTTCTCTTACCAAAGCGGCGCTTAGGGCATGGACACAGCAAGATATAGGTATAGTTCTTCGCCTTCATTTGGCGTTGAGAGTACTGGTGGCCGTTGGAGGTGCTCGATTAGGTTAAGGAAGCTGCTGAACATTCGTCGGTCCACTCGAATTTTCCTTTGTCTCTCTTCAGTGCTTCAAAGAAAGGGATGCATTTGTCGGTTGCTTTAGAGATGAATCGGCTTAGGGCGGCCACCTTCCCGTTTAGGCTTTGCATTTCTTTCCGAGTGGACGGTATTCTGATATCTTGCAAGGCTCGGACTTGTTCGGGGTTCGCTTCGATCCCTCTGGCATGGACGATGAATCCCAAGAACTTTCCTGATGACACCCCGAAGGAGCACTTTAGAGGGTTCAGCTTCATTCCATATTGGCGGAGTACTTGGAACATCTCGTCCAGGTGGCTTACATGATCGTTGGCTTTTCTTGATTTTACCAGCATGTCATCCACATAAACTTCCATAGTTCGTCCTATCAGTTCTGCAAACATCTTGTTGACGAGGCGCTGATAAGTAGCTCCGGCGTTTTTAAGTCCAAATGGCATTACCTTGTAGCAGTACAATCCTCGGTCAGTGATGAAGCTAGTGTGGTCTTGATCGGAGGCGTGCATAGGGATCTGGTTATATTCTGAGTATGCGTCCATAAAGGATAAGAGTTCGTGTCCAGCAGTGCTGTCCACGAGTTGGTCGATTCGGGGGAGTGGGAAGCAGTCTTTCGGGCAAGCGTCATTTAAGTTGGAGAAATCGATGCATGTTCGCCACTTTCCATTAGCTTTCTTTACCAGTACCGGGTTGGCGATCTACTCCGGGTAGATGGCTTCACGTATGAAGTCATTGGCAAGTAAGTTCTTTACTTCTTCCTCGAGGGCTGCTGATCGTTCTGCCCCCATACTTCTCTTCTTTTGCTTTACCGGTACCTTGGTAGGATCGATGTTTAGTGCGTGGCATGCTATGTCCGGGGAGATTTCGGTCATATCAGCGTGCGTCCATGCAAATACATCCATGTTGTGACGAAGAAAATCAATGAGTTGATTCTTTAATTCTCTTTTTAGCTGAGATCCGACTCTCAGCAATTTACTTGGGTCGTGTTTGTCTACAGATACGAATTCCATAGCCTCCGCAGGCTCGGCGATAGCCTCCTCCTCTCCGTCCCTGGGGTCTAGTTCGTTGAAGGGATCACTTGTATATCGAAGAGGAGGGGCTTTCTTTAGTTGCTATGCTTCCAAGCTTTTCATGCAGAGAGTAGTCTCTGCATTCTTCCCTTTATCTTTCTTGCGGTTATTGCGAAGTTCGGTTACATAGTAATCCCGAGCGGCGTCCTGATCTCCTTCTACTTCTCCCACTCCATTATCCGTTGGGAACTTCATCTTCAGGCACCATGGGGCAAGGATAATTTGGAAGTCGGACAAGGCTGGTCTTCCTAAAAAGGCATTGTAGGCCGAGTGGTTGTCTATTAGCACGAACGTTTGTTTCCGAATGGCGGAGCGGGGATGACTTCCCAATTCAACAAAGAGATCCAATTGTCCGAGGGGCATCTTTGCTTCTCCAGTGAAACCGTGTAGTGGTTTGTTACAGGGGGATACATCCTTCATTGACAGCTTCATTTTTTTCGAAAGCATGCTTGAATAGGATATTTACTGAACTTCCAGTGTCTATTAAGATTCGGAAAACTTTGGCTGGACCGAACCAGGCAGAGATGACCATAAGATCCATATGAGGGTATTGCCTTCCTTCTAGGTCGCGCCCACTGAATGTGATATCATTACTTTCCTTCCGCTTAGGGTGGCGTTCTTCCATAACAGAATTGACGCAGTCTCCCTTTCTTCTGAGTGAGTTTCCATATCTTTCCATTTCTGCCCAGCTCTTGTCAGCGATGTGTGGCCCTCCTGATATTGTATGGACCACTATCTTCTCTTGGCTGGAACCGCTGGTGTTGCGGTTTCCTCCGCCTGTCTCTGGGTGGAGCTGCCCTGGGCTTTCCTTGGCAGGAGCTGGGGTCCTGTCCTGGCCCTTTACATAGCGTTCCAGCTTCTTTCTCCTGATGTGTTCTTCAATTAGATCTCGGAGATGACGGCATTCATTGGTATCGTGCCCATGAGACTCGTGAAAACGACAGAATTTTCCGGACTGGATTGCGCGATCTGACTCTTTCTTGTACGGGGGGCGCTTGTATGTAAGTTCGTCCTGGGTGGCCAGGAAGATGTTCTCGACTGTTTCATTCAAGGGAGTGTAAGCGTCAAATCTCGGTCCTGGTCGGTACAAGCGCTTTTCTCCCTTCTTGCCTCCTGCATTGTCTCTGGAGTCATTTCTCCGAATGTCTTTCGCTGCGGCAGGGGCGTTTCCATGGGCCGTCTTAGCCTGTGGTCCTGTCTGCCTTTCAGTGGCAGCCTCTTCGAGTCTCATGTACTTCCCAGCTTCATGAAAGAAATCGGGCAAGGTAGCTGGTTTTTCTTTAGTTAGTCTTCTAGCAAACTTGGTATCTGGGTGCACACCACTACAGAGGGCCATTAGGGTAAGTTTCTCATCGGCATCTTGGACTGCGGCCGCTGCGGCGTTGAACCGGGTTAGATATTGTTGCAGTGTCTCTCCGGATTTCTGTTTGACATTGGATAGAGAATAAGCATCCTTGGGTTGTTCCACGTGAATGCGGAACTGGCTAATGAACTTTTCCTTCAACATTTCCCATGAACTGATGGATCCTTGGGGTAGATGGCAGAACCAGGAGGTAGCTAGATCTGCTAAAAATAGTGGAAAGCATTTGCATAATACTCCTTTTGTTGCCCCGCTCATGAGCATATGCTGTGTGTATCTCTGCAAGTGTACAACGGGGTCGGAAGTTCCCTTGTACGGTTCCATCGTCGGCATATTCCACTCTTGAGGGGTGATGGCGGTTTCGATGTCGCGGGTGAAAGGGCTGGTTACCCTAGCGCCTATCCCTCGCTCCCTTTGCTCCCGTCGGACGCATTCCCTGAATAATCGTGCCATTCTTTCATCAGAATTTGGAGCGGACAAGAATGAGCTTGGTTCTTCCCTGCGGGATCGATCTCGTCCGGATGACCTGTAGGGATGGTATAGCCTATCATTTCTAACGTTATCCAGTGGCTGTCTTTGGCTACTCGGATGCATGCTAGGACCAGCTACAGTTGCCCCCCGCCTTGATCTTCCCCTGCGGGGTTCTGTTTCGAGCATTTCCATGGGGTCAACTTCGGGCTGGATTCTAGTTCGGCTCCGTTCAGCGGGGTTTCTATGATTAGGTGGCATGACTGGCTCAGCTACATCCGACCCTCGCCTGGTGCCTCCCCCATTGGGTTCGGTTCCAAGCGCTTCCTCGAGTTGGAGTTCAGGCTGAGTCCGGGCGCGGCCCCTATCACTGCTGTTCCTGTTGATAGCTTCTTCGAAGAGGGAAGACCTTTGCTGTCTCTGAGATCCTCCAGATTGAGACTCACCCCATGATTCAGTGTTGCGGTTGGATTCTTCGGCATCCCTCAAGCGTGACATGAGTTGGTTCACCAAAGCTTCTTGTTAGGATGCGAAGCGGTTAGTTACTTCAGTCACAACTCTGTCTAGATCTGCCCTAGTGATTGCTGCTGGTTGTTCCGCGGCAGGGGCTGTTGGATTTGCCTGATCTGCTGTCATAGTGGGATGGTTCTCTTGATCTGGATCCACTGGATCTGAAGCGCTGCTGGTTGCAACGTTCTTTCCCTTGTTGGTGTCTTTTCTCGGCCTTGAAGTCATGTTTCCTAGGCAATGAAGGGTGCTATTGGGAAAGAAGGTTGAATGAGGGAAGCTGAGGCTTCGAGTTCCAAATTCTCAGTGAAAGCACCAAAAATGTTTGCACAGAAAATGGACAAACACCTCCAATCCGTATTATCTAGTTGATTATATGTTATTTTCCAAGGTTTTAGGTTACTTATGCAAATATGTAAAAAGAAAGGACTAAAATGTAAAAGACACGCAGATTTATAGTGGTTCGGCCAGAACGTGCCTACATCCACTTTATATGTTATTCTCTCCTTTCTTTCGGATTACAAGTACAAAGCTTTAAATGCAAGTATAAGAAAGTTGTTTGAAAGTTCCTTCCTTGCTTGAGCTCTCAAACTTGTCTGCCATTGTTGTACCCCTGCCCCTCTATTTATAGAGTGAGGTAGGGGGCAGGGGTCCTGGATGTATATAGCTGCTGATGGGCCTGGGCTGAAGCGATCTGGTTCGGCGAGGCTTCATTCGGCGTGGAGCTAGGACCGGTGATGGAATGGACCGATGGCAGGTTGACTCGGTGGTGATGTGGAAGGGATTGGTTCGGCATGAAGGCGTTGTTGGTTCGGTAGAACATGGAGGAGAGGTGGTTCGGTCATGGTTGGTTCGGTAGCGTGGAGGGAAGGTGGTTCGGTTGTAGTTGGTTCGGCGGTGTTGGTCCGGTGGTGTGTGTATGGTGGTCCGGTGGCCTTGGTTCGGCTGAGGGGTGGTTCGGTGTTGCGTGGAGAGCGTTGGTTCGGCTAGGCATAGGTACCGAATGTATGTAAAGGGTGATTCTGGACGAAATTGATGCTCCTTGGCCTCGTGATCTCATGGGCGAGAATTCGCCCAACAGTGACCTATTTGTTTTTCAACAAGGGTTATGAAATGTAACACTACACTGTATGTTTCAGACTTAGCTTTCAGTAAATAGATCCAAGTGTATCTAGAATGAGCATCAATAAAAGATAGATAATATTTGTAACCATAGTCAGAGCATACTGGAGCAGGACCCCAAATATCTGCAGCAACTAATTCAAGTGGATTAGAATACATAGTAGTAGAATCATTAAATGCTAATTTATGGCTTTTGCCCATTTGACAGTAGGTGCAGATATATGGATCAGGAATATTTTTGAAAGAAACTTTGTTTTCATTGAGAACTTGTTTAACAATATTTACATTTGGGTGTCCCAACTTGTAGTGCCACAGATCAAAAATATTTCTATTCTCTTCTGTTTGATTCACCTCAGTCAAGTTACAATTATTCTTCTGGTTTACAACACTGGTGGAGTTAATAAAATTGAATCTGTAAAGCCCTTTATCAGCGTCACCCTGCAAAAGAATTTCATTAGTCAAAATATCTTTTACTAGACAGTATTTGGGAAAAAATTCAAAATAGACATTGTTGTCTCTTGCAAATTGTGAAACACTGATGAGGTTCTTTTTTATCTTTGGGACTCTTAACAAACTATTTAAAAATAACTGTCTAGTACCTTTAATATAAGTTCTACCAGTATGTGTTATTCTAATACACTTACCATCCCCCATGGTAATTGATTGTTTACCTTTGTACTCTTTGTTCCCAAGATTGAAATTGTCAAGATTGCTTGTTAAATGATTGGTAGCTCCAGAATCTGGGTACCATGCTTCATCTTGAATATGTTCAGGTTTAGTGATTTGATTTCTACAAGTATCTGACTGACCATTTTGATCCTGTTGAACTTGGGCTAAGTTTGCACTTGGGTTCCCACCTCTTTGATTGCTTGTATTCTGACCTGGTACATAGTTCAAATTTAATCTGAAGTAACACTTGGTAGCTGTATGTCCAACTTTTTCACAGATCTGACACTTTGGTTTATTATTGTTGTTCCATCTTCCTCTGCCTCTTCCCCTTATAGACTGATTGCTTCTTTGCTGATTCTGATTGTTGTTGTACTGATTTTTATTTTTGGAACTAGAGGCAAAGTTTGCAGACATATCTATTTCATTGAACTTCTTGTACTCAATTCTTCCTTCATGAGCAAGGAGGATTGAGTGAACATCTTCAACAGAGGGGGTCAATCATTGAGATGATATAACAGCTACAAATGCTTCATATTCCTCACTAAGACCACTTAGTATTATCAGTACTTGCTCTGAGTGTGGTATCCTATGACCAGCAGCATCAAGCATATCACATAGACTTTTTATCTTTGTCAGATACTCACCCATGGTCTGATTGTCTTTCTTGATACTGTGTAGTTGTCTTTTATGATGCATGATCTTGGCAGCTGATTGAGAATTAAAAATTCTCTCTATGGTCGACCAGATCCCATTTGCTGTCTTACTACCTATTACCTGTGGTAACAGTTTTATGCTTATAGATGATAATAACCAAGAACAAATTAAACTGTCCTGTCTTTGGTGCTTTATAAATTCATCATTGCTGATAGTTTTATTTTCTTGATCAGTTATGAATCTGGGTGGAACAGTGATGGTGCCATACAAAAATTCTTCAAGGCCATAGCCTCTAATGGCTGTCTCCACTTGAACTTTCCATAGAAGATAGTTATCTTCTTCAAGATGTGCTGTGACAAGTTGATTCTAGGGACTTATCACAGACTTTATGAGGCTTTCAGTGGCATTCTGATGAGATACAGGAACAGTGCTTGATGTGGCAGTGCTGCTATTATCTCCTGCCATGATAACTTGAGAGATATGTAATCAACAAGTGGAAAAAGAAGGCACTTACAGAGTCAGAGAGGGTCAACAGTGGAAGATACATGTTAGTTACAACCAAACTCAAATGATGAGATTTAACTGATGGGTTCTTGGCGAGGTAATAGCCCCTTTTGTGATTTCTTGATGGTTTCTTGATGGTTTTTCCTGACTCTGATGGTGAATTTTTCGATGCACTTCTTTCTGCTTTGCTTTTATTCTGATCGGTTGCAGCCAAGATCTTTGATCTTCAGGCACGGCACTGATCAATACTCAGATGATGAGAGAATCTCTGATGAGTATTCTGATCACCAGGTGATGACACAGTATCTGATGGTGATTCAGATTCAGCAGCCCAGATGATTTGCCGTTAGGCGATGAATGGCTCTGATACCCAGTTAAAATCTCTGATTTGCTGTTGTGTATAATTGTGATATTTGCAGAGTTTGAGAAAGACAATGTATTTTCTTATTACTGAAAAGAATAAAATCGGAAATTGTACAGAGTCTTGAATATAAATACAAAGTAAATGGGCTAAGAACCACGGCCCAGAATGATACAAAATAAAATAAGGGTTCGGGTAAAGGTGAGATGATCTTGAACCCATTGAACCCGCATCTGATGAAACCCAGTATTTGTTGAGATTAGGTTACGCCGTTCTCTTATTATCTTTTGCTTACTGAAATCTATAATCAGGTATATTAATTCCATTTTAACGTTTTCTAATGTATTCCATATCAAATTATTTACATCTACATCTATACTAATTAATGGATTGCTGTGAGGAAAATGTGCTTCATAGAATAAAGGGAAGTTGCAATTTTAGCGATCGACTCAAAAGCCAAAAAGAATGTTAATGTATCCAACTTCTTACTATTGCTATATTATTTTATTCATCCAAATATATTGCTCATACAAACGTATACAGAAGATTGTTCACTCCTGACCATAGGCGCATTTTAAATTTTTTCAGGTTGCTCCTGATATTTTGGACAAGCATTACAAAGATGGAGGAAATGAAGCCTTCGTGTGTTTTGTGAACATATACTATTTTTTGTATCAATTTAATATGTAAACCATTGTTTTGTTAACATATACTGATGGGCTGGGTTTATGCTGTTTTGTATCATGCCTTCACGCATTTATAGGTTTAATACACTTGCATGTGGATACTTTGTGAAGATACAGGTTTGTTGCATGATGCGAAAAAGGGATGTAACATCATGCAACGATTTCTATGCACCTGCAAGTCAAGCCTTACAAAATTGGCCACATTGATTGCACTCTAGGATATATTAAATTGCATATGTGAAAAGAAGATGTAGTTGGTTTGAAGAATAGTATACGCCTTAAAGTTTTATTTTTTTTGTGTTTCCTAAGAGTTTAGGTAGGCCAACTGTGAGGATTTTCAATAAGCTTTGATTATAATTTAATACAAGCCATGTCTGATTACAGTTTTAATATTACTGTGCTTTTTCGAACATTAGATCACTATATAGTTGAATAAACAAATTATTTCCTATTTGGTTCATCGTATCTTTTCTTTTTTATTCAAGAAAAAAAAAGATTGCAGGAAATGAAAAAAATTATCCAACTTTTAATCTATGCTTATGGGCTTAAATCATGACCTGTTTGATACCTTACAAACTGAGTGTTGTTTACTAATTTGAATTTGAAAAACTTGATAGTTTTGGTTCTTTTAATAATTATTCATTTTATAACCGAGTAAGGGTGGCACCATGGTTTCAAGGATATTAAGTTTCAACTCATAAATAAATAAGTAAAGGTGTTGCTTTACCTACACACAGTAAAGAATTTAGTGCAGCGTGCACTTCAGATGACGATTAGGAATGAAATTGCCTCAAATAAAATCTTTACTAAGGGTAGATGTTATATGATGTACATGATAGCATTCTTTTTTTTTTATTCCATTTTTTTCCAAATAAAATGCACTTCAGTAGTGTTTATTTTTATTCATTCACATATGATAACATATAGTCGTCACCTCTATAACTGCAATAGTTAGCGCCACAACCGTATGCGAAGCACGGGTTCGCACTACTTTATCATTTAATATAAGCTGCATAAACCCTTAATTTTATACGGATAAAGCAGAATTGTCAAAACAATCGTTCCCCTATAAAAGAAATCGCCATGACCATTAAAAAAAATAAAAAAAATGCTTATAAACTTGATCATTGCAACTTTCGTAGCTACTTCAGTGGCCCATGGGTCTAAGTCCGACTTCTCAAAAACATGCCCGCCTTCCCAATGCGGGTCCCTTCCGGTACGCTTTCCGCTCCGACTCCAATCGGATAACCCAAGGTGCAGTTTGGACGGTCTAGATCTCACATGCTCCCCGAACGATAGAACCCTTCATCTTCCTGCCTTTCCTCAATTCAAAATCACAAACATCAGCTACGCTTACCAACTCCTCACACTCGATATTGGATCCATATCTTTATCCAATTTCGAATCTTCACCATGCCCGCTCCAAAATCTCAGCTCCGTAGTTAACAGTTTTGTAGTTGATTTGTCAGTTGACGGAATCTACACTACACAGACTTCTAGAGCAAATTTTGTGCGCTGCTCCAACAGAATCAGTCCCGTTTCAAATTCGATTGGTGATTACCAAATAGCGGGTCCAATACCGTCATGCTACGAGAAGGAAAAATATTCCGTGTACGTTGCTTACAGTTTCGAATCTATGGATGTACTGGGGCATGATTGTGAGATGTTTTGGAATGAAGGAATGATTCCTGAATTTGATGATAGATATTATAATTTTGTTGATAATATTCATGAATTCATTGCGGAAAAGGAAGTCAAAGTCAATTTATCTTGGTCTCGACAGGGTTGTGATTGCTGGGAGTGTGAACAGAAAGGGGGGTACTGTGGGTTTCATTGGGGAAGAAATCAAACCTTTTGCCTTGATCACGGTGAGTTATCTTCAAATTTGTCATCTTCAAATTTGTCAATTCAGTTTGTAGTAACAAAGGAGAAGGGGGGGGGGGGTGTAGGGGGTTGTATGGATAGCTTTTATACGGTCAAAGTTCTTAGAATCCCCACGTTTTATACAATCACGTTGTTCCTTGTCATTTTCCGTGTCTGTACGCTTCAGTTTCGGCTGATTTTTTGGATGTCTGATGTTCTAATCATATATATAACTAGTATAACCGCACAACGGTGGAGAAACCGACCGTTCGATTGTATAACTTTGATAAGAAATATACATTTAATTTTTTTGTTAATATTACTTAAACATTAAGTGATAATATGTTGGAAAAGAATAAATTGGGATTCGAATATGAAAATATGAATTTCAAATTTAAATATTAATCAAAGCATTCAAAATTGTCGATTTGAAATTGAAATTTTAGAGACAAGATCCACGTTTTTAGGGAAACCGCGACGAAACAAGATCCACGTTTTTTTGGCTTCAGAAAAATTGATTTTCGCCGGTGACAGTAAGCATACCTCCCTAACGGTCGTTTTGACAAAATGTTCATATTATTTCAAATCTTCTAGCTCTTTCTAGAACGTACATCAATCCAAGTTATCCAAAATATTTATGTTGACGGATAATCTTATATGTAGTATTGGAAGGGTTTGAAGTTCCAAAATAGCCCAAAATTTTGTGAAGATTATCCATATATTTGGATCTAAGAAAATAGCTCAACCCTTTACATATAGATAGATATGACTAGGGAATTTTTAGATAATGAAAGAAGTATACAGAGACATCCTCATATTATAATGATACACGCAAATACACAATGCATTATATTATTTGAATTTTCTAAATGATTGAGTTGAATGGTTACTATTTGGCGAAAATTGACCTCATTTTGAATTGTTTATGTTCTTCTCGTTCGATCTATCCATTTTGTGTATATGTGTACACACACATACGTATATGTATACACATACATGCATGCGTGTGTGTACGCATGCGCATGCATGTTATTTGCTTTGTTTGTCAAATTTATTTGTAACATGCACTTGCGCGACCACATTTTCCCTTCTATGCCTTTTATATTTTTCCTAATCGGACACCATTACGATAATCGTGACTAAAACGTTTGACTGTACATGTGTGGGCACACATTATTTTTGCATGTTATTACGATAATGTATGACATAAATGCCATGGAGTTGCCCTTGATAGCAGACCATTTTATGGTAATGTAATTCCTTAGGTTGATTTCGTCAATAGATAGTAAGGTGGACGATATAGAAAATATTTGCCATGTCATTATATAATCATGCCGCATCATTATCAGTCATCGACTAAATTAGTTCAATAAACTCTACTTAAGTGCAAATGTGGTGTTATCTTCTAGGGAAGTCGCTAAACCTAGCTCAATGCTAATATTATATAATATACAGTGATTACCAAGCAAATTATGTACATCATATCAGAGAAAAAGAGAAATAAAACATGTTTAGTGGATGATATTTTGCATACCATTAACTACTGTTGACCAAATTCCCGTGATTGTTTAATAAATTTTGAAAACTGTAATTCTTGATTTCTGATGCTTCCGCTTTTCTTTTCATTTGCAGGTTCCAACGTTTTGCTCATTGCAGGTGTGTCCCCGTAACATATCAGTCAATTATACATGAGATATTTTTGTTCAATATACGTTTATTGTAACTGATCGATGCAGGAGCATCCATAAGTGGATTTCTCATTCTTCTAGCGGTGTCATTCATTTTGCTTTATATATCAAGACGGTCGGCAAAGGAAAAGGAAACATGGTTAAAGGTAGAGAAGTTTTTAGCTACATACAAGACCACAAAGCCTACTCGATACACTTTTGCACGACTGAAGAAAATAACGAAGAGATTTAGATATAAATTAGGCCAAGGTGGTTTTGGAAGTGTGTACAAAGGGGAACTTCCAAATGGTATCCCCATAGCTGTAAAAATGCTAGAAAATTCAAAAGGAGAGGGAGAAGAGTTTATTAATGAAGTTTCGACTATGGGGAGAATTCATCATTTCAATGTAGTACGACTATTGGGATTTTGTTCCGAAGGAAGAAACCGTGCTCTTATATATGAATTCATGCCAAATCAATCGCTAGAAAAATACATATTCTCGAAAGAGGGTAGCAGATTCAAAGGACTGTTGAACATGGAACAGATGTTGGATATTGCAATTGGAGTTGCTCGAGGTATCGAATACTTACATCAAGGGTGTGATCAACGCATCATGCATTTTGATATCAAACCTCACAATATTTTGTTAGACCACAACTTCAACCCAAAAGTTTCAGACTTTGGGCTCGCAAAGCTTTGTGCAAGAGATCAGAGTATTGTTACAATGACTGCTGCAAGGGGCACGATGGGCTACATTGCACCTGAGATTTTTTCAAGAAACTTTGGAGATGTGTCTTATAAGTCCGATATCTATAGTTTTGGAATGTTGCTTTTTGAAATTGTAAGTGGTAAAAGAACCATTGAACCAATGGCGGAGAATCAGGATGAGGTTTATTTTCCAGAATGGATATATTACAAGTTAGTTGATGGTGGAGAAATAGGTTTGGATATAGAAAAGGGAAAAGAAGAAGATATCGTGAGAAAACTAGTTACTGTAGCATTATGGTGCATTCAGTTGAATCCAAATGATCGCCCTACCATGACGAAAGTACTTCAGTTTTTAACTGGAAGTTTGGAAAGTCTGCAGATTCCACCCAAGCCTTTTTTCTCAACTTGTCAAGCTATATAGGTAGTTAAACTTAAACTGCACCTTCTTAAACTGCTAGTGCTTTATTTTTATTTACTCAATATTTACCATTGAAGCCAAAAATTTAATATGTTTGTATAATTATGTCTTACCTGATACTGTTGGACTTTGTATAACAATCATATATAAATTTTGCTGCCTTTTCTCATGTTCTCGTGGCATTCAAGTGAACGACTGCATGCAGTACTCTTAAATGTAGATTTGTCAAAAAACTTGTTGTAAAGTTAGAATAATCGTTGACAATCAACATTGTCTCATTGGTTAATTGATCCGACTTTGATGCGAGAGTTCACAAGTTTGAAACTTGCGCAGCTTGATTCGAATATTTAATCGACATGTGAGTTGTGATATGCTATTCCAGGGACATGTCGTGTCTTAGTGCATTAAAAAAACAATTGTTTGATCTCTTTGTAATTGAAACAGATTTATGGCTATGAAGTGTTTGATTGGATGAAGGGCACTAATAATTGGAGTGTGATAAATTTTCTTATCAACTCTCTTTCAACCTCACAAAATTGAAATAGCATATTAGCCAACAGGACATGCATGTTCCCTGCGTAAATCATAACATGTGTGGTCTGTATATGTTGTGGATTTAGGTTCATGCAAATATTAAATCATAAGACGGTAGTTTTGAAAGAAAACGCTTGCAGCATTTTATCATTCAACTTCGACATATAACTTATTAACCAATTACTGAATTATATATCATCCACAGTAGCTAACATATGCATTTTCTATCTTCAAACATCTGAAAATCTGTATCAATATATTACCCGTCCAAATGATTCTGCTAGAAAATTAACGGTGTTAGTTCTTTCTTCACTCGTTTTCGATTTGTCGGAACCATAACACTTGATTATTCAAGTGTCAAATATTAGTCTTTTGCTCAAGAAGGTTCCTGCAATTTACAGTCTGTTTTTTAGTGCAAGCAGGAGTCAAGACAGCCAATTTGGACTGGGAAAGTCGGTCAACTTGTGAACAGAAGCAATAGACAACGCCATGTTGTCCATTAGTGAAACTACGATTTCTTTGTATTGATCAAGAGTCGAGACATGCATTTTGGACTAGAAAATTCAGTCAATTTTTGAACAGAAATAACAACCAACTCTATTATCAATGTTATTTTCCTGTATCTTTGTAGATTTATGACGCAGTCATTCGAACAAGCATAAAACAATTTTGGAGACTACGTTGCTACAATCAATTAATTTCCTCTTTGAAATTCAAAACCTCTTTATAATTCAAAATCAAGATACAATAATATTTTACCCTTTAATTTCTCACTTCTTTGAATTTTAGCGCGAGTGGTTTCATCATTTTGATTTATTATTTCTATTTCTTTTATGAATTCTCTTTTTAATTATTTTTGTGATATAACCTAAATTGTTGTAGTCCAAGAGCACGCTTCATAGGTAAGATGCTCAAACTAAGGTTCTGAGATCACAAGTTAGAACCTTGTGCAGCATGATTTAAACGTTGGACATATTTAGACTCTAGTATGCATATACCACCTAAGACATTTGGTACCGGTTGGTTATCACCCTCTATTAAGTACCGAATTTTTAAAAAAAAAACCTAAAGTATTGTGTTATAAATAAAAACAAAATTTTCACTGTCGTGTATTTTCTAATATGAAGTTTTCATGATTATATGGTATGTAAATTTCTTTTTTATAACACGAGTGATACTTTATTCAAGCAGAACACTCTTTTTGATGTCTCGAGAGCTGGAATACATGAAATTTAAAACCTCTTTTAAAGTGTCATACCCGTAACCACTTGAGCTAGAGGTCATTGACATCATGTAAATATTTATTTTTAGTCCTAACATATATTTTATTACGTATAAATTTTATTACGTATAAATTTTATTACATTGTAAACTATTGTAGTGTTCGATTTATTTTGAAATTTATTGGCGAATTAACTAAAAGCACATATATTATTTGTAGTAAATATTATTTGTAAATCAAAATCTACCAAGTTTCACACAATATGTAGTTATTATTTTTACATTTATGAAATATAATATTTACCAAATTATGTTGTGAGCATTTATTTTCGTACAGTCTATACTTAGGCTCTATTCAGACTCTACCCAAGCTCTATCCAGGCTCTAAGGCTATTCTTAGCGTCTAGCGATTCACTTCATCTTGAAAAACATAAGTTCGGAGTAATCACAGATTGAAATATTAACACAGTACTTCTTATTACAATGGTCGAACCAGGCTACAACTGCTAGGACAAAGCTTTGCAAGTTCGAAATTAGAAACTTGTGGCTCCAAATTATTATTAAAGAATGTGTATAAAGTGGTTCGATATGGAAACATAAATTCTCACATCACATGTGATGTATATAATTTGTTCCTCCTGTCATGCCAAGAGTTATTTCATATAGTTTCCTTTTGTAGAAACAATGTAATTATCTAACGATCCATTATGATTATACTCATAAATAGCAGCCTAATTTGAATTTCTTGAGAAATTCCAACAAGTCGTAGAACATTAATACCATGAACCATACCAATGTTGGATACTTCGTTGATAAAATCTTCTCCATAATCATACGAAGTTCCCAACAATTTTATGGTAATTAGATGACCATTTGGTAACTCTCCTTTATAAAGCATTCAAAACCCTCCTTGTACTAATTGATCTTGAAAATGCTTGTCATTGTGATTATGTCTATGTATGTGTATCTTATTGGCGTTGAATGTTGTTGCTTGCACATAGAAGTTTCTTTAAAGTTAATAAGAACAAGCAATTTTGGAAGTTCGTAGACGAAACACATGTATACATGTTGGTGCTATCATAAATCTTCCTATTACTGTAATAGCTGCAAAAAAGTTATGTCAATTACTAAACCCCTAAATGAACGAAACTAAAGGGGTCTGAATGAACAGTTCGAAAATGTAACTAATTTGCTCGAATAATAAAAACACACAATATTGAACTAAACCATCTAAATACAACGCTCCTTAATTATCATAGCTCTCGCATTACTCAAACACAAAATAACTAGTATCTTTTTATAGACAGGTCAGATTAGAATTTCATTCATTGTTATATCATAAACTTTTATTCTTTTTCCATGTATTTATTCGCACAATCTAAGTGTATTTCCTTCTCAACTATTTTCTTCCTTTTTGTATTTTGTTTTCTCCCAATTTGTCAGAAAACGAGGATTTACCTTTCATTCACCATTTATCTACAAATTATAAATGAATACTAGGATTTCTAACCTTCAATGTGATGTTGTAGTAAATAAGTTAAACTAGATTTGTAAACATAAAGCTTAAAACCATGCTATTCTTTTTAATAATAAATTTATAAAAGAAATTATGAATGTGAATCAAAATAATATACTTAAAAATTACCTAAATAATACAATATCAATTTTGATTTTGTTTGTGTATTTTTTTTCATGCATTTGAAGAAATTTGTATGCATAAATTATAGACTAAAAAGATTATTTTAAAATAGTCAAGGTGCATATAATAAGTGATGTACATGCAAACTTTGTGTTTGTGAACATAACAGTATAAAGAAGTGAAAGTACACATAAGAAATTTATTTTTGCAAACATAATAACATGAAGAAATGAAAGAATAAATAGGAAATAAAAAATTATAGGTTCTTCTTCAAAACATTAAAATAGTGCCCTATGGATATTGATTGAATTAAATAGAACAAGATAATCTTGATTGAAAGGTGAAAGGATTAAACCCTGCTAATTCTATTGAATTAGTGGGTTTATATGAATCATTATTTCAAAAGGCGAAAGCGCTCGTGAGACATTTTCGGGCAGAGCATAACTCTCAAAATATTGAGGCGTAAGCTTTTCGGATAAAAAAATGTAAAATATATAATGATGTTTGACATAAGATAACACTGAATGTGGAGTGTTTGCCTCATTGAATGGAATTGCACTATTGTTAACCCATAATCCATTTTTGCAAACTTTTTTTCATCTTTCTTATAATGATCATTCAAAGTACTTGGCCTTGCCTTTGAATTGAAAAAATTATATATTATTCTCATAGGCCTAAGAACATTACCACTTCCACTTTCAAGTTCAAAACTATCATATTGTCTACACTGCTTCCACTTCTACCAATCATATGAAACATATCAAGTTTTGATTGCTTAGCATGTTTTTTTTCTCTAGAGTTGCAATGCATTCATCCTTCACTTTTTATGAAACTTTTGTACAATGTTTCCAAGGTGAGTACATTTAAAATGCTGTTCAAATTGAGCAATTCCTCAAGTACATCAATGCTCACAAAATCCGCAAAGAAAGCATTTTTGGATTAGTGGAATACGATTAATTTTAACCCACTTCCATACAATATCTTTCATACTTATTATAGATCAATAACCTATACAAAAACAAGCAACGAATAATTTAGAAATTAATAAGTAAGCATTTATTTTCTTAATACATAAAAAAAAGGATATATACGATTTTAGTTTTGATGTTTGGAATCTAAATTGATTACATTTTTGGAATCTAAAAATGGAATAGAAATTGATTCCAATATTAAGGTAGGATTTTGGGTGATGTAGATACCTATTAAAGACACGTGATTTTTTGTACTCAAAAGGCTTAAAGCCTCATCAATATGAGGCGTCGAGGCTAGCTTTTTTTCTTGCGTTTTTTACACCTCAAATAGCTGAGGCATGTGCCTTTTGAATTACGCCCCACGGCTTTTCTGCCTACGCCTTGCATTGAGGTTTGCATGTTTTAAAACACCAATAAGCATGAGTGTTACCTCATATATATCGTCAATTGGTTAAGCTACACAATTTGAATTTGGCTCATATCTATGTGGACATGCACATCATGGTGGAGCTAGATTTTTGTTTCGGTGAGGGTGCATTTTATATTTTTCAAAAAATGTGAATAAAAAAAGTATATTGAAGAATGATAAGATATTATATCGATCACAAGTTAATTATACATGTTAAAATTTGGCCTTTGTTGGAATTTTAGCAAGTTAAAACAGGTTTTAAGTCTATTGAATATACATGTTAAGCAAAATGAATAAGATTGTTTTGTGTATACTCCTAGGAAGTAGTAGAGTATAATGCAGGTATGAACTTTAGTATAATGTTTAATAACTTGAAGTGAAGTTTTATGAAATGACTTATAAATGATTTTAGTAGGAATTAAGGAATACTGTTTGGAAAATAAATGTGAATTAAAATAAAAAGTATTAGGCCTAATTAAGAAACCAATTGGAATAAATCACGTAAGTTATACTTGGATCATTTTATTTGCATGAGAATTCTTGAATCAGGATTTGAGTACATCGTTTCCGGATGATTTTCACTAGTTTGAGTTCAGATTTTTCACTCAATTCTTGACGGAGAACACTTAACACGGATTCTTGATATGGTCTTGAAGTTTTTTATCACAGTATATGACTACGTAAGCAGAACAAAGGTTTCTAATCAAAGGAACCTTATCGAAGTCCATACTAGAGAGGTCAAGCTTGTTCGAAAGTGGAATTTATGCGATCGAGCTAGAGATCATATTTGACATTGCGTATGGATGATATATGCATATCGTACGGACTTTATATATTTGTATACTATGTGTGTTGCCTTATGGAGAGTTTGGGGAATGACTCTTCTAACTCTTCTAAGGTAACATGAATAATCGGCTAAGTAATAAACTGAGGTTGTTAAGCATAAGGCACAGTTAGTTGGTTATTTATCAACCTAATGCAACAAGAAGGTTTTTGAACTTGGACAAACCATAAGCTTTGGTTGTCGGTGATTGCAATACCATGTGGTATTATTATTTAATTGATTCTTTGGTTGCTAGTGATTGCAATATCATTAGGTATTGATGCGTGACTGTTGTTTTGTTGCTTGTATCGGTATTTCGAGGACAAAATGTTCTAACGATGTAGGAAATGCAACGACCGGGAATTTCCAATGCTTTATATTTAAATATTGAATTATTTAAACATCTAAATTTTGGATTTAATGTAATAAAAATGATTTAATAAGCTTATTCAAACTCTTTTTAAATAATAAATGATATTGGTAAACTTTTAACTTTTAACTAAAAAGACTAAACTTGTTTTAATAATTATTCTTTTTAATCAACATGTGAAATTATCACTCCGAGGCACTATCTTGGATTTTGACAAAACTAGTGTTATTGGATGTAGAATATTGAGTTGTTGTACATCGATGAGTTTCATTGCGATCCGACGTCCCTTGTGGTCGTATGAGCTTGAAACGTGTTGCGATTAATTAAGAGAAAATTAAAATATAATACATTCTTCATTATAAATACACTCATCACATAAGCTTCCTAGACACATTTTCCTATTTCCCCCTTTCTCCTTTTATTTTCATTTCCTTGTAAACCAATAGCACAACCGCCCCTTCTTTTGAATTCTTCCCGGAGCTTCGAGCATCGGTTGAAGATGGCATTGGATCCATTAGGATCGTGATGAGGATGGCTTCGTGTTGGTGTGTGCGATGTTGGGCGCGGCAAAACATGGTCTAGATCGATGGTTGTGGTCAAATCTAGAGTTGCCGTTGGTTGGTGATTTAGACGGACATAGGCCAAGTAGAGGGCATGGATGGATTTCTCTTGGCAAGATGCATCTGGAATCATGGTCGCTTGGAAGTCCGATCGTATGTAGTAGATCGCGAAATTCATATGGTCATGTGAAGATGCCTAGGTCGCAATTTGTTAGATGCATTTGAGCTTGGTTTCGTTGCGTGCAGATCGGAGCTCGTTTGATGGGGAGTGTGTTGGAAAAACGGATTTTTTGATTAGTTGAGTGTTGAATGAGATGGGAGGAGAGAGGAGGATCGATGATGGGTTTGTACATTTTTGTGCATGTATAGGGAATGGTTTGAATTCGAGAAGAAGTGGGGGAGATATATATGAAGGTAATTAAAGTTTAATTAGTTAATCTAACTAAGTAATTAATCCGAAATCTTATAAAATCCATAATTTTTGCATACAAGGTCCAATTAAGGCATTGTCTTCGTTGATGCACTCGTAGCGAGATTCTCTATGACTTCGGTTGGCTTAGGCTTGGGTGGGTTTACTCGATAGTTGAGTTGTATACTATTGTCATATAATGTTTGTTGTGTAAAATATATATTAAAATAGATAACAGTGCAAGTTATTATTTTTGAACCCCTCTTTACTTTGGAAAGCAAGTGACAACATTATATGTGGTATAATCTCTCTTTTAATCCTGTAAAATATGTATCGTGATCTGGACCTTTTTACATGGTTGATAATGTTGTTGATAAAGTTTGAAATTGTGTGTGAATGGCTGAAGCAAAATTGTCACTATAAATTCACTTTGAAATCTCATGTATTTTGATGCTTGTTAAATCCGTAAAGATGTGAAAATATCGTGAAAATATAAATTTGGTTTTTCTATGCACATGTTTTGAGTGGTATTGACCTAAAGGAATTGATTTAGAAAGTTATTGAACTTGTAAAACAATTTTTTGTTGAAAATCCTACTTTTTAGTAAAGTGAAAAATGCTTTTACTTTAGGCATTTTTCCAAATCCTTTAAAGTACATTTGTGAAATTTTATTAAAGTATTATGTAAAGGAAGTTTGAAGTTTACATGTGTTTTTAGAATTATTTTTGAATTTTAAAAGTAAAGATTTTTAAATTATGAAAACATTATTTTATGGTTTTTAAATAAATTATAAAATAAGTATTTTTAAGTAATATTTAGAACAATTGTTTTAAATCAGGGTATAAGTAATTTAAAGTACATTTTAAGTCTATATAATTTTTTAAAAAGTAGTAATTATTTTATTTAAGTAATTTGGAGCTTATATAATGTAAGTATCATTTTAAATAGGTTTTTAGTAAATACATAAGTTGAAAAAGTAAGCTAAGCCTTTTATTAAGTAATAAAGGAAAGGTTGGATTTTAACATTTTTTTCTTAAAATAAGTGGTTTTGTGAAGTTAGGTGAAAGTATTTTAACTTGTTTTTTATTGGAAAAGGTACTTTATATACTAATAAAAGACATATACTTCAATGATATACCTCATTAAAAATCTGCAGCCCCCCCTAAACTAGATGGGTACCTTGCATGGAAAAAGATACATATCATTTCCATATACTGACAATACATACATTTAGAATATATATCAAGTTGTTGAACAGATGAAGGAGTATACAAACTTAATAAACGCACTCGAAACCATCCGTAGAACAACTTGAAATAGCAAAATAAAAAAAGAAAATCCAGATACAATTCTTGGGCCAACAAAAGAAAATCCCACCAGCCAAAACAAGAAAAATAAAAGGGACACGCAGCAGGAGAAGAAGTATCCAACGCCGCTTGAGGCATAAATGTTCAATGTCTCTAGAAAATCATCAAACTCAGGAAAGAGAAAACAAAATTGACGACTTTCTCAAATTAGGTCTGAAATTTCCATGGAGAGCATAAGCGTGAACAAGGCAACAAAAGCAGAGATCTACCAGCAGCAAGAGCAGAATCCAATCGGTATTCTGAAAAAGTCGAAGGCGGTTCAGGGAGGATGTTGATGATCTTTTGAGTTGATAGCAGGGTTAGAATTTGTGAAGATAAGTACATCATTCGAGTTTGTCAGATATTTACTCATTCTGTTCTGCATAAGTGATGAAACTTCTTGATTTATCAGGTGCGGTCGTAGGTGAACAGGAGTTTCGATGCCTTTGAAGATACAGCCATTTCTTTCACACCAGATAATCCACATCAGGGAAGTGAACAAAATACTGATTTCTTGATAATATGTTAACTTGTTAATTTATTGTAGAGATAAGTAATTTTAATTGGATTTGTAATTATGACTATAATAAGGAATACTTTAGAGTAATAACAAGAGAAATGGTTTGGGTTCTTGCGATGTTGTTTGAAAGACAATTGTCTTAAACCCTTATAAATATAATTTAATCTTTAAAGAGAGTTTTAAAGAAAATGATCAACTGAAGTGTTTTGGGTTTGTCGTTAACATTGTTTTAGCAAAATTTGTTTTTAAACCCATGAATAATATTTTAAAGTGCTAAAATATTGTTGATGATTTTGGAAAATACTTAAACCTTGAATAATGGAATTTGAAAAATAATAACATGTATGGAATCTTTTGGGAAAAAGGTAGAAACACATAAGTTTTAAAGTATAAAAGAGAGAAGAGGTTTATAGTAACAATATTTGAATGATATTTATTTTAAACCTCTTTGTCCGCGTTTTAAGTAAGTAAAACTTATTATTGATTTGTGAATATACTTATATTATTAAGATAAGTATATGAATACTTTTAGGAGTATTGAAATGTGTAGCAATGAGTAGTGAGTTTCAATTAATAATTAAATATTAATTAATAAGTGAAGTTTTATTTGATAAAAAAGAGTTTTACTAATAAAAGGGGTTTTAATTGTTAAAGGATTAATTAAATAAAAATGGGATTAGGAGTCCTTTATATAACCTGATCAGGCTTGTTTGTGTCAATCATGCTTATGTGTGTCGATCAAGCTTGTGTGATTACTTGTGTATGGAATGTATATGGGGCTTAGTTTACCTTATACAATCATTCTCATTTTTGTTGAAATTTGCCAAACAGAACTCCAGAAATATCTAGAAGAAACATGGTAATTATACGGTACAGTTATCTTTGGTGATGCTATACTATACGTATAATATTCATTTTGCTCTTGTAGGACAAATGATAAAGAAATCAATCTCCATCCAGTTAGGAGATCATCTCTGCTTCTATGTACTATCTATTTATTTTCAAAAGAACCGGTGTTGAGTTTAGCAAAAATCTATCAATTGGTTTTTGGAGCACCCGTTAAGCAAGGGAGTATACTTATATGAGATGATTCAAAACCGTAACCACTCCAAAACCATAGATGTGTTCTATTCTTTGAAAGAGGTTCGTAATTAGTTCGAGATGCTGGAATCTATCTAGAGATTCAAGATCTGTTAAGATATGAGAATACATGTGTAATTTTTAAGCTGTTGAGATATGAGAGTTCATGTTGATTTCGAGGTTTGTTGAGATATGAGAATCTATGTGTGGTTCTGAGATCTGTTTCAGTCGGGGACTCGTGTTTCGAGAACTATTTGAGTTGTGACTCGTGTGCTAGAATCCCAAACGTTTCCTTACCAGCGGTTATGACTATGACTAGAGATAGAATGGATAGACCATGGGTTTAGCTAACCCAAGGGTACAGGCGACTCCACCCTAGAGTTACCTATAGTTATGCAAGCGTGAGTGGTGCCCTCTATTTCATGTGTTATAGCCAACTATGTATTTCCTTTATACATCAACTAAAGATGTACGATGCTTCGAGAGGATATCTTTGATCCCGGTGCAGGAGGACTATTCTCAAAGTACCGAGGGTACCTTCATGGAATCCTACACAATTATTGAATGAGCCTTAGCGGGTTTTAATGTATATTTATTATTATTGTGGTGTCACTCACATGCATCATGGCTAGTTGGTTATCTATATTTCACAATCTAGTTATCGTAAGTTAAAAACTAGTCCATGTTTATTTACGGCATGGCCTAATGGGATGCATTTTTTTTTAAAGGGTTTCATAAACATAAAAATCCATATGACTTGAATTCTCACGTTAGTTTTCCAAACTAATTCGGGCGTTATTTTCCTATAATGCTCGGTTCAGCCCCTAAATATAGTTTCTAATTTAGCTGCAAGCTTCGATGCTTCAGTAGACAAACAGGATGCCTCCGAAATCATTGATGTATTTGTGAGGACAGTCTGTTATAACTGTACAGGATGATGATAGTTTATTTTACTCTGATTGTTTTATGTATATTAAAGATTTATTTTTGTTAAAGATCTTTCTAGACATTATATATTATCATTCCACATGTTAGATTATGGTATTATGGTTTTTTTCTTGTTCTATTTTTTCCCTTTTCTTTTACCTTAACGTTTAGTCTTTTCGGCACTTGGGTGTTCGACAAGAGAATACCATGAATGTATTAGTGTCAAAATTTGGGGGTCGAAAAAGCCGTTCGTTATATTTGGTATCAGAGCTGAAGGTTAAGCGAGAATCTTGGCTTTGGTGGGGTATAACTCGTTAAAGGATAGGGTAAGGGAAGGTCTTATTATAGTTAAGTGTATCACATATATGAGAGCGCAGATTTGTTACTGTTATAATTTTTTTATTGTGTTGATTGATATATTAAGTGTTTATTGATTCTGTTCAATACGTTTTGCTAACATTGTTGACACGGGTCTACTAAAACTTGAACAAGACAAACATAAATAGTAATATGTTGAAATTGGTAAATGAAATAATTTTACCTAGGATTATACTTTATATATTAAAGAATAATTTTCAAAAATTGATAGAGTTTTTTATGATGTGTTTGTTTGTTAGGTGTTAACGCCAAAAATGGATCAACAACCAAGAATAGATTGTAGAGATCCTACGAGACCTAGATCTAGCAGATAATAGTAGAAATAAAAGGAAAATAATAAAAATAAGAAAGAGAGACATGAAATTTTATAGTAGTTCGGCAATCTATGGTCTACGTCCAATTTATGACTATGTTGCTTATTTATTTGATGTAGTTTGTTTAAGATTGTAAGAGATCTGAGAGAGAATAAGTCTCTAGCATAGGAGTTAGATAGATTCTAGTCCTAGAATTTCCTAGAGCGGCTTCCTTGGTGGCTATTGTGTAGAGGAAGGATATGAAAAAGGGACAGAGCTTCCACGTAGAGATGAAAAAAATATGATTTTATTTGTTTGCTCCTTGGTTTATATTAATAGGGATGGTAGTTGTTTTGGGCCACAAGTCGTGTTCGAGCAAAGTCCAGATGATGGACGGAAGGAGTGTGCAAAATTGCAAGAGCCGCCAAATTATTAAAACATGTCTGTCTTCTCATGTTGGTGTCGGCATGTTTGTGTTGGTAAATTATTGCCAAACTCTTTTATACTCTTCTCCTTACTTCCTTTTGATATGTCCCATGTCGTTTCCATCAATCGTTGGTTGATTTTGATGATCATTCCTTCATTACTTGGTTTTCTCTGCTGTTTTAGCTGTTAACTCTTCAACTCTTGTAATTGGTTGTTCAAAACCCTTGGAAATCTTTTGAGCAAGCATAAGAGAAGTATAAAATTACTTGTGTGAAGTTTGAGTGGAAAATATAGAGCTAGGACATGTCACCGCCAAACTAATCAAGTCAGTGCCAATCTCTCTCCTTAACATATTTTCGAATGAAACTGGTCTGAGCTATTCCTTTGCCCTATCTAAGTGTGCATGCAAGATTTCAGGTCATTTCATCTTCGTTTCGGTGTTCTAACTTCTATTGATTTATGCTTGGTTAAAAAACCAGTTAACATTTTCTCCCTAAAGTACGCTTTCATTGAAAACAAAGCGTGCTCTAGATTAAGACAAGTCTTGGATTACTACCCTGTGAATTCCAGTTGATTGCTTGAGTGTTTCCTCGAGACACTGCCGTTATTTTACTTTAATTAGCTGATCCTTATTTATCGTCTTATATAGTTTGAATCGATATTTCTTCCTTTTGCAGTAGTGATATAATTTGCATATCGAAATCCCTATGCCACTTTAAGTTGTCGAGTGGATCTACTGTAATGAATTTGAGCAACATTGGATTAGTAATAACATGTTGGTACCGACTTGATCATGTTGGTATTGACATGTTACCTTAGGAGAATTTTTCAACTTCCTTTTATAATTAACTCTTTTTTACTTTTCTCTTCATGTTTTCTTGTCCTCTCATAGTTTTTTCTACCGAGTTGACTTGAATCCGAGTATTCCACTGTTGAGTTAGCTTCTGCCATTCACCACCAGTGTCGCCGACTTGTTCCTATGCCACCATCTCCTACTACTGCATCTTCAAACCACTCGCCGCTATTTAGCACCGCTGCCACCTCCAGATCCATAGTTCAAATTCCCAATGCCGACTATTCTTGAAACCTAGGCCGAGATAAACCTTGATTTGATCTATAGGTGGCTGTGGCGGATGTTCAAGTGGTGAAGAAGATGAAGTTGATTTGGTTGATTTCAATCCAGTACAAGGAAGTTGATTTCTAGCCTATTTAATTGGTGATGAAGCTAGGGTTAGCTTGGTTGAAAATGTACGGTTCTAAAGAGATCGATCCTTCGGCTTTGAATGTCGTTCCTATGAAATTGGCTAATTCCCGATCATCGAATAATTCCAGTATGATGATTAATTTGTATTCGGGTGTGTTAGACAAATCTATCACACTGCCTTTCTATTTCTACACTTCTAGCGATCCTAAAAAAGAAAAGCTTTCTACGTCACTCTGGACAATGGATCTGTTATCGATTTTCAATATATAACTGGTAAGTTCAAAAAGAAATAATTTTGACGTATGATGCAGTTCGTTTTTCTTGCATAAGCAAGCTATCTACACGGGATGGACCGTTCATGGTGTTCGGGATATTGGACTCACTTTGCTTAGATAACACACTGCACCTGCCCGGTTAACAATCTGAATCCGATTAGTCAGCACACATCAACTTTCTTTGGATTCCGGGTGTTGGTCACAAATGGACTTTATTCTAAATAAACCATAGCTGGCTATGTTGAATGCTAAGTTTAATTATTTAGAATGAATCGTCGATCGTACTGCCACAATTCTAGTAAAGGATCGTCTACTCCTTCCAAAACTGCATCCTCTACTACTTTGGTTTTGCCATCCACTCCAGTTGAATCTAGCCAGCCTACAAATTTTGAGCCCCAAGGCCAATTAGTGCCGGTGGGTTCTATACCGCATCTATTGCCTCCTGTGGTGCTTTTAAATGATCCGCCGAAATGAGCGCCCACTATTTTCACAGCAAAAATGCTTCGAAACATCTACTTGCAGCATGGCATTCTCGAGGAAAATGTCTGCCTGCCAACTGGAAATGAATTCACTCATCATCCCCTATATGGCTTTACAGCTTGTAATCGCTATATGTGTCTTGGTGGCATTGTCCCACTTTTTAACTCTTTCTTGACGAGATTTCTAGGAGAGATTGGGATCGTTCCATTCCAAGTCCATTTGAACAGATATGCATTGTTGTGTTCACTATACGTCCTATCTATACAAAGATTTGACTAGCTTCCTCAATTCAACAAACTCACTTATCTACTAAAACTCAAGAGGAGGATGGACTACCCGTCCATTGTAATAATAGAGGCTTGGACAAGATGCAAAGTCATCGAAAAACTCCATAGCAAAGTTCTTATTTCAAGAACGAATTACTTCTTTGTACGATGTCCAAAAGGATTCAATCATTTCGGGTTAAGAGGAAGTAAGCTTCTTTCTATCGGTCTCTCCATATCGAAATCTCCATGTTTCTAATCTTAAAGCATGTTTCTCGTAGGTCTTCCGAAACTGGTCAAAATGCCTGAGTATGAGAAAATGCTCAATGACTTAAAGGCCATTAAAGCAAATCAGCGTGCCATCTAGTTCCTTCCGACGTACGATAACCTGCAAGAATATGGACCGCTCTATCTTGGAAAAGTTGCTAACACTGAGTCCTCAACTTACAGCAGTTCTATATCTTGTACCTGTTTCACTCCCCCTACTTTAGCTCCGATGAGAATTATTTAGGAGAAGCAGAAGGTGGATCTATTATGGAGCATATGGAGGAGGCCGCAGGTAGTGAAACCGATGATCCTATGGGAGGTGATGCCCCGAGTGATGACATTAGAATGCCTACAATCTTGAAGGAAGATGAGCGTGTCGTAAGAATAAAGAGAAAAGCATTGGCCACTGTCAAGGAGGCGATAGTGCTAGCGACGATGAGAGCGACTATCACGCTAGGGTGGAAGGGGATAAGTCATTTAATGAATCGTCGTGAATGAGTCCCGAGCTAACCCACTTATCTCCTCCAAAAAACATAGTTACCAAAAGTCCCGATGAAGCTGGTGACCAAGTTATGGCAAATACTGAGGAAATTGCAGCCAACCTCATCCCTTTAGCAATGTTTTTGTCAATTTGGGAAAATTGAACGAGATCAACTTTATGTTCAACGACCTCATGGGTGAGGCGAGTTCTGAATTCAATTTTTCTTTGAGGGTTAAGTATTAGTGAAGGTGGAGAAACCCCATCCTTATGTCTTTGCGGACATGGTCTATGGAGTAATTAGAGAGGTCATCGGTGTCATACATTTAAGATCACAAACACTCATCCCTAAATACACTCGACTTTTGTAACTCCAATACTTATATGTTTTTCCTTCTCTTTTCAGGTTCTATGGCTCATGATAGGTACAATGCTCTCTCCTATTGCGTGAGCGAAATCAGAAGGTGGACTCCCGACCCTTATCCATATTATCGCATGAAACCAAAGAAGAGCAAAGGAAGAGAAGACCAGGAGCGTGAGTAAGAATGCAGGGCTGAGAGAGACCAGGAGAAAAAGAGATAAAAAGGAAAAGAGAATCTGGTAGGGATTCTTCTTGCGATGTCCACAAACAATCCAGAGATTCCTTCAAGCATTGTGGGCCTACTATTTCTTTTGTTCCTCCATGCACTGAAGTTCCTACTATTCCTCCTTTCACCGACGCTCAAACTATTATTTAACGAGAAATTTCGTCATCTTAAGCTTTAAACGCTGCTCCTCTCGTTCAATCTACAAGCATTGCCAAGCATAAACTTCTTGATTCCCTTCCACTCTTATCTACTGCATACCCACATCTACTCCTTCATGGTGTCAATTTGACCCAATTATTAAGGATGTGAAGAGTGAGCTTACTTAGAAGAAGCTTTGAGAAATTCAGGAAGATGTGGATGCAGGGTTTGAATGGAAATGCTTATGCAAGGCTCTTTCTGACGTAAACTGAATCAATTATACACAAATCCATTCGCTTGAAATGGAGAGAGTCAATCATGAGAGGATGATTAAGGAGCGAGAAGATGATCTGCTCAATTTTACAAGAGAAAGAGATGCTGGCATCAAAAAGAAAGTGGACATAGACAAATTGATGGAGGAGCTTAAACAAGCTCAAGGAAAAGCCACGACCCTGATGAGAAACGAGCTAAAAGTCTTTCTTTGCTGAAGGTGCAAAATTTAAGAAACATGCCAAGGAAAAGGCTGGGGGTGCTCGTTTAGAAAGATGAGATCATATATCCGAGGACCAGGCCCTCTTTGATCAGGCAATCGAGCTTAAAAAGCTCCAAGAAGAGAATCGGAAGCTCCAAGAGGGTAGCAATAAGTTGATTGCTGGGATGGTCACTCTGTCAATCGAGAAGCTCGCTAATGAAGTAGAACTTGTAGTTTGTCAATGTGGGCTTAAGGATCTTGAGTGAGTTAAAGCCGAGGAAGGTGAAGCAAGTGCAAGAGAGAGGGCAGAACTCAATAACAACCACCAACATTTCTATACGAGCATTTTCATGCATAAAAATCTGAAGTGGTTGAACAATGATTACCCTGTGATGCATGGGAAGAGGTACTGCACCGTGTTGGGAATGATCACTCTAAAACCAAGCTGATGGTGCAGTACCTCAGTGCTAAAGAAATTGAAATGCTCATTGTGGGGAATGCGATCCTTGCTGATGAGGATAAGAAAGCTGTTGCTGATGTTGCTAGTGCTCTCGCTGGCCCAAGCTCTTTGGGTTAGCATGAAGTACCTTTTTCAAATTCTAGAGAGCTACTGATGATTACTCCTACTTCAGCAGTTGTTACAATGATCGAGTCTTACATTCCTGTTCCTACAGTAGGTAAGTACGAAGTTGAAGTCGAGAGAGAAGTCTTGGTTCAGGTATTTCCCTCATTTCTCTAATGCTTCAGAAATTCAACTTCACTTCCTAGTCCTTTATTAATTTATACAATTCTATTCATAAATTTATAGGCCAACTAGATGTTCTGTCTTTGCCTTTTATTTCTCAGAATTTAGGCACTGAATTGATTTTCAATGCCTCAACTGTTATTTCCATAGGCATCCCTACTTCAATCCACCCCTCCAGCTCTAGGCCTAGCTCTAATGCTCAACAGATTGTGGTCTTGGAAGGATCGGAAGACATCTTTGTGTTGTTGAAGGAGGATATCCATATTGTTGGTGCTTCTTACCCAACTGACAATGAAATGATGGCAGAGATAATACAGACAGAGACTAAAGACAAGGTAAAGCCGAAGATCGAGCCAGGGGTCACTGAGCCCAGGGTTCTCCTATTCACGATCAAGACCGACAAACCAAATCTTGGTAATATGCCCGTCAGTGGATCAGAGAAGCTTGAGGTCAGACTCCTTTTGGAAAGGAGAAAAGCGAAAAGCAAAAGAAGACTTTTATCGTCGTGGTGGCCAGAAGTGAAGATTCAACAACATATTGGTTGAGTATTTTGGTTTTTGAATGTTTTTATGTCAACGGAGTCTGTATTTTCTTTTATTTTGAGCCTTAAACTGGCCGATGTTGTACAGGCATGGCTCTCGCTATTTTGTCCTGTATATAAATGATGTAAGTTATGAAGGATTAGCGTTTCTATCATAATCTCTCTTGTTTATTATGTCCTACATTTTATGTACCACGCCTGTCTGTAAATAACTACATATGTATATAATATGAATTCCTGTACTACAATTTCCTATATCATTTATTGTTGTGTCTGTGTTATATGTTTATTTTGCCGCAACCCTGTGCATGTGAATAATGCAACTTGCTTATTTATCGTAGCTCTGTGCATGTAAATAATATCCTTGTAGTTATTTAGCATATTATATTACTTAATTTTATTGTTATTGCCAAAACACTCTTTCGTCATAACAGAACTATGGTGTGTCTCGGTTTAACCAACACCATGGATTTTTTTGTATTCGAGCTCGGTAGGGCTCATCTTGACCAAATATTAGTGTTCGTTCCCCCACTCTATAGGGCTGGTTACTCCGATTGCTAGATAAGAGACTAGGTATTGTGGGAAACTGTTTGGTTTCCCCACTCTGGTTTGCATGATAGCTCCTATCTTTGGGAACTTGTGGTTTTGCCGCTCGATTCCGACCATTTGGTTCCTTGACTGTGACTAATTCCTTTCGAGCTCAGTGTTGAGATCTGGTTCATACATTAATTTCTATCTTTAGAAACCTATGTGAACAACTCAAGTCCTTGGACTACCTTTTCACCGTCACCTATCTCCAGGCTCTAGTTCATTCCTTTTGTCATCGCATGTCTATGTGCGATGCTAGCTTTTGTTAACTATGAGCATCGACTCGGTGGTTTGAGTAAATTTTCACCGTTGACTTGGCGGTTTTGAATCTTCTTGACACTGTTGGAGCAATGATGATCCTTAGAAAATGGAAATTGATTTTCTATCAATCCAACAATCAATAACTTTTCCAGTGTTGTCGGGGTAACATCGATACTTAAAAAATTAGACAATTCCTTGGTGTTATCAGGGTAAGATTGGTAAATAGAAAACATAATAGTTTCCCAGCATTGCCAAGGCAACATTGGTACATATAAAGTTGGGATTAATTTTTCCTGTCGATCTGGAGGTTTTGGGGTCTGTACGTTTTATCGGATATTGAGAAATATTTTTTAGTCATGTGGCTTATTTGGTGGAACACAAGGGTATTTCTTACAAGAATACGGTTACATCGGTCCAAGAAGTGTCATGTGACTTATTGTGTAGCGCACATGGACATTGCTTAGAAGAACATGGTTCGATTGGTTTAAGAAGCGACGTGCGGCTTATTGCATGGCACATTGGAAGATGGGTCTTCCCGACATTGTTGGAGCAACGCCAGTTCTTAGAAGGCATCGGTTGATATTCCCTATCAATCTGGCTATTTAAGTAGATTTTCCCCATTGACTTTGCGGTTTTGTACCTTCCCGATGTTGCCGGAGCAACTCTAGTTCTCAAAAGGTTTGGATCGATTTTTCCCGTCGATCTGACGGCCTGAGTTAATTTTCTCTGTCGACTCGGCGGTTTGGCCTACAAGAACGTAGTTCCATTGGACCAAGAAGCTACCTTTATTAATAAAACAGAAGAAAAAGGCAAGTACTGCCTATATACATATCCTAGAGTGTCCTTTGATGGCTTATTTGTGAAAATAGAAAATACATAGGTAAATATTAAATGTAGTAATGCCGTAACGAGTCATTGTTCCAAGCACAGGGAATCGAGAATCAACTAATAATCGCCAACTTGAAAGTTCCGTCTCCAAGCTTCTAGTCCTTTCCAGTTTGGGCCAAGTTCTCCCGTACCTTGAGAGATCCATTTTAGGATGAGATCTACTACTTCAAAGGTATGGTTACGAATCTTGGCATTGAAATGCCGTGCCACTCTTTTCTGGTGAGCAGTTGTCCTCAGTTCAACTTCCACCCGTTTGTCATCAATTTGGTTGTATAACTCGAGCAGTGGCTGCTTATTCTCTCTTTGATTGAAGTGTCTCCTACGATGAGTGGGGACTTCTAGCTCCATTGGTATTATATTCCGAACCATATGCCAATCGAATAGAGAGTGTCATATCATAGATTTTGTGTTGTCTTATAAGCCTATAGTGTAAGCGGAAGCTCATCAACCAAATTTCCTTTATCTTTCGTCAACCTCTTCTTTATGGTGGATTTGATGATTATTTTTGCTAACTCCACCTCCCCGTTCGCCTATAGATGCGCTACCATGGAAATGTTTTTCTCGATTTAGTAACGCTTGCAGAAGTCCTTGAACTTGACACTCTCGAATTGAGTTTCATTGTCCATGATGATTTTTTGCGACACTCAAACTTGCAAATAATTTTTTTGTTACAAAGTTAATCACTTTTTAATAGCAATCATGGAGATTCCGCTTCGGCCCATTTTATAAAGTAATCAACTACAACGATAACATATTTAGCTCCTTCTTTTGCTATTAGTAGTACTCCGATCAAATTGATCCCCCAGATTACAAATGACCAAAAATTGACCATTTGCGTAAGTTATAAAGATGGGGTTCATGAGATCTTCGAAAATCTCTAGCATTGATCACATCGCCTGGAGTAGTTTACAACATCTTCGTTTATCGTCAGCCATAATATCCGTAGCGATGAGCCTTTTTCACTGTATTTGCCCCTCGATGTGGTCACCGTAGCTGCCTTGATGAATTTCCATAAGGATCTTCGTAGCTTCGCTTTGGTCACTAATCTAAGTAAGGGAGCAGAGAATCCTCTCCACGACAGTACTCCAACTGCATTACGAATCATGATGCCTTTTGAAGGAGTTTCTTCCATTCATTTCAGTCTCTAGGGAGTGTTCCTCTATGTAGGTCGTCCAAGATTCTTTCTCTTATGTGGTCTCTAGACCCAATCGGCATCCATTTGATCTATGCTGGGAGCTGAAAATCTTCTACTGGAACTAGTCATAGTGAACACGATGATGAAGTCAGCCAATGCTTGTTCGTTAATTGCTTTTCGATGATGCTAAGTTACATCGTATTGGCTTACCTTAGTATTCCACTTCAGAAGTTGTATCAAAGTCTCCGATTAGTAAAGTACCTACTTCAAGGGTTGATCCGTTAACACCTTGATGAGGTGAGCTTGAAAATATAGCCACAATTTCCTTGATGCTATGAGTAAGCAGTGTGCCAGTTTTTCCTACTTAGGGTAATTTTATTCAACTCCAGCGAACTTTTTGCCGATATAGTTGATGGATTATTAAATCCTAGCCTCTTCATGCACATGTGCTACACTTAGCATGTTGGTGGAAGCTACTAAGTAGATGAACAGATCTTCTCCATTCGCCGATTTAGATAGAACCAGTGGTGTCTCGATATATAACAGTAATTCCTTAAAAGTTGTTTGATAGTCTTGGATCCATTCAAAGTTCTTCTTACCGTTCTCTAATGCACCAAAGAACGATATGCACTTATCATCGCTCTAGATAAAAAGCGACTCGATGTTATGATCTTTCCATTCACACTCTACAACTTCTTCTTTGCCTTTGGGGCTCTAATATTTTACAATGCAGCAACCTATTTTGGGTTGGCCTTAATGTCGTTCACTAGGAATCTAGGAAAATTTCCTGATGAAACACCAAATGAACACTTTAAGGGGTTTAATTTATTCCATATTTCTGAAGGATCTCAAACATCTCCAAGAGACCATCTAGATGATTTCTAAATGCTCGTGACTTTACGAGCATATCTACACATAATTTCATCACTCTTCTGATCTGATTCACGAACATTGTTTTCACCAATCTCTAGTAAGTAGCTCCGACGTTTCTCAAACCTAACAAAATTACTCGATAACAATACATTCCCAAGTCGTGATGAAGTTGGTGTTCTCCTGATCAGGCTCGTATATCATAATCTAATTGTACTTTGAGTAAGCGTCCATAAATGAGAGCAGCTCATGTCCGGCGGTTCCATCACTAAGCTGGTCGATTTTAGGCAACGAAAAGCTATCCTTTGGCTAAGATATATTCAAATCTGAGTAGTTGATGCAAATCCACCACTTTCCATTTGGTATTCGGACCAACACAGGCTTTGACACCCACTCCGGATATGTTGCGTCGTAAGTGAAGCCGTTGGCAACATCTTATCGACTTCGTCCTTCGATATAGCGGATCGCTCCAGATCTAGACAGCATCTCTTCTGCCCCACTGTTGTGAACTTAGGATCGATTTTAAGTGTGTGACATGCTATATCAAGCAATAGCCCACATACATTGGGATGCGTCCAAGTAAATACATCCTGATTGGCATGAAGAAATTTTATCAATTCGTTTTGCATCTTGATTACAAGCTGCTAGCCTAATTTCAAGACACGAGTTTGATCGTCCATGTCAACATGGATAGCAACCATAAAGTGTCGATCATTCCAACTGGAAGATTCGGTTCACCTGTAGACCCTTGAACCTTCGTTTTGTAGGCAGATACATTCTTTATGCTAATCTTCATTTGATCGAATGTGTGTCCAAATAGGATGTTAACCAAATTTTTTCTTCAGGCAATTACATCCTTCAAGCTAATGTTTATTTGATCGAATGTTTGTCAAAATAGAATGTTTGTCAAAATATGAAGTTAATCGAACTTACATTGTCAACTAACACTCAACGCACAACTGCCGACCCTATTCTAACTGTAATCACCATTGGGTCGAGACTTGGCACCTTATGCATTCGGTGTACTGATTTTGAAATATTATGTCATCAGTTATCATTTTCGTTGTTTGGCCAGGGCGGCGAAGTAGATTTTCTTAGAAGCATGCTTCAAAGAACTATCATATCGCTCCATCTCGCCCCAACTTTTTATGCTGGGGTGAGGTTCTTCAGTGATGGTACTTTTAACTAGTCTTTATTCCATTCGTCTAAGCCTTTCTTCAGTGAGTTCAGAATTATTTCCTTGAAGATTTAAAGCTTGTGCTCCAATAGGTTGATTAAGATTTTGCAGTTTCTTCATGTACTGTTGGAGTCTATTGTTCCTTATCAGTTCCTCAGTCATGTCCTTCAACATTCGCTTTTGTTATGCTCTTTAGTCTCGTAGAAACAGCAAAACTTCCCCAGTCTCTTTTGATGCTCATATGCTTTCCTCTTGGGTGGTTTATTGCATCACTCAATTCCCTAAGTGACAAGGTAGATGTTCTCCGAGCTATCAGTTAATGGCATATAATCTTTGGGTCAGAGATTCCTTAGACGTTTATCGTTTTCGTCACGCCTACCCTAGTTCCGATTCCTTTTTTTATGATTTGTGCTCTTTCCTATGTTTCCTGTACTAGCTACAAAACTATTTCCATCCTACTTAACTGTAACATTGTTCTAAACCACTTCATTTGGTTGCTCATTGACAAGTTTTCCTTCGATTATACTTGCTTCTTCTAACCTTAGAAACCAGTTTGCATTTCGGTGAAATTCCTCCATGGTAGTGGATTGTTTTATTTTACTCCATCTACCAAAATCCATATCCGGATGAATGGCTTGAACCAAGGCCATAAATATCATGTCATCCTTAGGATTGCTTACCTCCATAACCGCGATGTTAAACCGATTCAATAAAGCTTTTAGTGTCTCATCGAGCCCTTGAAAGAAGCCAGATATGGACATTACGTCCTTTGTTCGTACAATACAAAGTCTAAACTGTTCTAGAAACTTTCTTGCTAATTCGTCAAAAGTGGAAATAGACCTCAGCACAAGTCTTTTAAACCACGTGGAAACAACTCATTCCAAGAAGACATCGAAACATCTACGGTGAAAAGTATCTGTCGCTTTAGCTCCGTCCATATGCCACTCGTATTTAAACAAGTGTTGTTTATGATTTGTCGTTACATTGTATGATGACATTATTGTCATGGTAAATCTTCAACGATATTCTTCTCTCAGAATGTTTTTGGTATAAGGGGTTCAGCTTGGTGCAGAACCTCAGTCTTCATTTTTTCTGCCATTTCTCTCTTTCATCAACCATTTGACCATGTCAGTAATATACTCCTCACTTGTGCGGTAATCCACATGTCGACTATCAAGGGATATACAAGTGTTTGACTCTATAAATGATCTTGGTCCATCAACTGAAGCCTAGGCTCTCTATCGTCGGGAGAACTGTCCCTGAAGAGTACTGTCGGTGTGCAATTTGTCTTGCTATGGTAGTCTGAGTACTAGTACCAACGTTTTATGCATTATCGTCGGTATTCAATTCTAAGTTTCAACCCTCAAGCTGCATGTCAGCTTCGAAGTCGAAAACAAGTATTCCATTTTCTTACCGAGGAGTGTTACCTAATGTTCAGGTTGGTATTGAGCTGTCTTGGCTCAGTATTAATTTTTATCCTTGTAGGGGGGAACAATCTTATTTCCTCTTAAAACATTCCTTACAACTCCAACTTCCTTTTGCTTTTGCTTTCCATCCTTCCTATTTAAGCTATAAATGGAGGGATTTTCTTGTTCTATTATAGGGGAAGTTTCCCTTCTAGTTCTCCTTGTTGTTGGTGACTGCAAAGTTGGCAATCAATACAAGAAAACAACTCAGTAACAACAATTATTATAAGCGTTTTTGAGGTGAGTTCTATATGAAACACCTCGAAAGAAAACATTCATTATCCAAACACTGTTTTGTCATTGCCGCTAAAAATTTAGATAGGTGGGTTAACTCCATAAGCTGGCCTCCTATTTTCACTTCATAGTCAGCTCTTCCACCAAAATCAAAGAACCCTAATTTCTTTTCTTCTTCTCTAACCTGAATTTCTGATTCAGTTAGAGCTCCATCAGTGAATCCAAAGACTGGACCGCTCACTTAACAACGTTAGGAAAACTATCATTTTACGTCACCAAGTATGGAATATTAGCTTCTACTGGTCGCAATAATACTTTCGTACACTAATCTTCAACTCACTCTTTCACAAAATAGGTATTTTATTTATTTGTTATTTTCTTCACTCTATATATTTTTTCTTCTTTATTTTTAATTATTGTTGTACAAAATTGAAGAGGATTATGATTTGAAGTTTAAGTTGGTTAGAGGTCGGACCTTATGATTTCAAATCCTGTTTTCAAAGAGAACTCGAAATTGTATTCAAAAGTTCACTCAAGGTTGTGTTCAAAACAAAATTCAAAACTAAATTATTTGGTATAAAATTATTCTTCTCAATGGATTAATTATACTCTTGATCACATTCTGCTTGATTATATATATTATTTATAGTTCAATAATTGTCTAATTTGGCTTATATTTCTTATCACCTCATTGTGACAATTATAGGTTTATCTACACTTTGATGGTTTATGATGATTTTGAATTAATTTGGTAAATTTTTACATTTAAAAATTGATTACAACAATATAATAAATATTGTTTATTCAATAGCAATTGATCAAAGAGTTGAGACTCTTTTGGAAGAACATAATAAATTTAGGCTAAGCAAGGGCCAATGGGTTTGTTGTCATTTATTTTATTTGAAAGTTTATTTTATGTGTAGTAATGATAAGTTATTCATAAATTGCTTTCATGATCCTACAATAAATTCATTAGTTACACAATAATATATAGGGCAGTCTTGAATCAATGGAGGTGGAATTTAGTAGTTGATAAACATATTTACCAATATTATTTCTTATTTTTCCTATGAATATTTTCTTTTTGCAACGGACGTATGGATAAGAATTAAATAATAGGTTTAGTATATCTTTTTCCAAGAGAATATCAATAACAAGATTAAAATTCTTTTTAATGTGCAGACTAATAATAGGATTAATAATAGGGCATCAAAGATCATTCTTTAGTCAGCTTGTAAATTTTCTTTTACATGCTTGTAATATATGTTTAATCTATACAAATATCTTGATTCTTTGACACTCATTCTAGGGAATAATTTAATGCTAAGTGTGAACGAACTATACTCATTTTTTCATGATACGATGTGAGTATTATGTTTGGAAATTTCTACAAATGGTGGTTTTCCTACAATAGACAGGAGGCAGTTTTCTTTGATTTTTTGAGAAGGCCTAAAATTATTAGGTGTGAGTATGCCTTTCACTATTACCTTTTGTTTTCCAATACCCACATTGAATTACTCCATGCCTAAATTATAACATATTCTTATATCATTAGCAATACTATATGGAGAATTGCAGAGGTCGGAAGTAGCTTCGTAATGGAGAAAACGGTTCGCAAATCGGAGTTCGGAGGTGGAAGTTATAAGAAAAAAGGTGAAGTAGGCTGAATTGACAAGGTCAGATGTCTGAGGAAAAATTTAGACGTCTGACCCTTCAGCAAATCTGCAACAGACTTGTTCCAGAAAAAGAGGTCAAACATCTGACCAAAATGGTCAGATGTACGAGTCTGTGTAGAATTGATTCTAGAGCCTTTAGTCAGACATCTGACTAAATGGTCAAACGTTTAACCTGAAAACAAAAATTTTCGATAACTCAAGTCAAACGTCTGACCATTTTGGCCCGACGTCTGAGGCGACTTCCGCCTGTTTTTTACATGTGGACTTGGCGTGAAGATTTGTGATATCTGCAGGGGGGTTTTTGAAATATTAACTAGGGTTTTTATTCTCCTATATAAGCTAGCTTCAGGTTCCAGATATAAGGTATGAGTGCAAGCAACTGCAAAAGATTAGTCTCCATAAACTAGGGTTCATAAAAACCTAATTTTGTTCAATTCTCTTCTCCACAAATCAATTTCTAATTAGAGTTTTGATCATTGTATTCAATCTCTTGTACTCTTCTCATCAATATTAATAAAATCTCTCTCTTAAAGTGGATGTACACTAACACAACGTTAGTAGAACCACTATAAATCGCTATGTGATTTATTTTTCGTTATTGCTTTGATTTCTATATTGCTTGTTTGGGATTGTGATTTCTTTTAGTATTGGTTGAGATTGGAATTGAGTTATTAATTGGTTACCGCTGTGCTTTTGGGGTTTTGATTTGAGTGGTCTCGAGTTGGAATCCCGACCCAACATTTGGTATCAGAGCATTGGTGTTGGTAGGTGGTTATAGAAATGCTTGAATCAAGTAGTAACTCAAGTAGTTCCTCAATGGGTAATCCAAGTGGTGTAGCTCCTTATGTACGTGGTTCGTACGTAGCTTTAGGATCATAATTGGTAATAGACAAGTGGAATGGCGATAATGATTTTGAAAAATGGCAATGGAAGATGAAATCGGTTCTAAGGAGGAATCGGGTGCATCGGGTAGTGTTTGATACACATTTATTGCCAGCGGACATCTCAGATGTTGAGAGAGAGGAGATGGAAGAGTAGGCATTCACTACACTTCAACTTGCTATGGAAGAGAATGTTACCTCTGAAATTAGCGGTGAGACAACTGCCAAGGGTATTTGGGACAAGTTGGAGGAGTTGTACATGAAGAAGTCACTGACATATCGTTTGATCTTATTGCGAACGTTCTACACCTATAAGATTTAGGAAGGTACTTCGCTAAAGGCGCACTTGAACATTTTTAATGATTTGCTAACGAAGATGAAGGCGGTAGATTTGAAGATTGAGGAAGAGAAAAAGGCGATGATATTATTGTGTTCGTTGCAAGATTGCTATACAGGTTTCTCAAATAGTTTGGTCTGTAGCCGGGACACATTGACTCTTGATGATGTCAAGACGGGTCTTCTTAGCGAGAAGTTGCTGGATCAAATGAAGGTGTTAGGTGATGGAAGTAGTGGTGCTAGAAATGTCCATGGTTTATTTGTGGAGAAGGAGAGGTATGTAAAGAAGGAGAGCCGGGGACGTTCCGAATCAAGGAACCCCGGTTGGAGAGGAAATTCGAAGGAAAGAAAAGGCAAGTGCTATATTTATAGGAAGCCCGATCATTGGAATAATGAGTGTCCGAGCAAGGAGAAGGCAAAGACGGAAGTAGCATCTTCATCAGTAGCGGTGGAGAGTAGATTTGGTGAAGGAGATGTAGATGTTTTGCCGGCGGTAGCATCAGATTATTCGGGTAGCAATTGGGTGCTCGATTCGGGAGCGTCTTACCATATGATGCCAAACAGGAATTGTTTTTCTTCTTACATCGACAAAGAAGGAAATTAAATTGTTATGGGAAATGGTGCTATTTGTAAGTCGAAAGGCATTGGTTTCATGAAAATTCGGATGTTTGACGGAGTGGTTCGTACTCTCACTAATGTATGCTATGTTCTGGGACTTAGGAAGTCTCTTATCTCTTTGGGGCAGCTGGATCCTTTAGGTTGTAAGATCACTATTGAAAGTGATAGCTTACGGGTTTCAAAGGGGAGCTTATTGTGATGAAGGGTGCTAGGACTCATGGTATTTATTTGCTTCAAGGAGTGACTATAGAATGTGAAACTTGTATAGGAGTTGATAGTTCTTGCGGCTTGGATGCGATTAAGTTGTGGCATTTAAGGTTAGGTCATGTCTCAGAGAGGAGTTTAGATGTTCTTCGGAAGATGGAGACGATCGATGGGGAAAGTTTCAACAAGTTAGAGTTTTGCGAAGAATACGTCATGGAGAAGCAAACTAAAGTTTCATTTGGTAAGGGAAAGCATGATTCGAGAAGGGTTTTTGAGTATGTTCACACGGATGTTTGGGTCCGACACCTGTAGCTTCTTTAGGTGGAGCTCGCTATTATATTTCTTTTATAGATGACTTTTCTTGAAAAGTTTGGGTGTATGTAATGAAGGCCAAGTCGGAGGCATTTGCAAAGTTCAAAGCACGGAAGGCTCTTGTTGAGAATGAGAGTGGTAAGTCTTTGAAGGTTCTAAGGTCTGACAATGGCGGAGAGTATGTTTTCGGAGAATTTTTTGAGTTTTGCAAGCATCATGGTATTCGATGGCATTTTACTACACCTGAAGATCCGCAGTCGAATGGTGTTGCAAAGAGAATGAATCGTACTCTACTTTAGAATGCTCGATGTTTGAGATTGACATCGGTTTTGGCGAAGAGATTTTGGGCTGAAGTTTTATCAACTGCAGTGCATATTATTAATCGAATTCCATGCTCAGCTATTGGTAATAAAATTCCGGAGGAAGTATGGAAGGGAAAGAGTATTGATTTGAGTTATCTTCATGTGTTTGGTAGTCCTGTTTATGTGCATGATCTGAGAAATGATAAGCTTGAACCTAGAGCTTTCAAAGGGATTTTTCTTGGCTATATAGATGGAGTAAAGAGCTATCGGATTTGCAATCCTGAAACGAAGAAGGTAGTGAATTATCATCATGTTACTTTTGATGAGTAAGCAATGTTCAAGGAGAATGTGAGCTCATCGGATGTTCCGGATTTGGTTCATGGTGAATCAAAGGAGAAGGAAAGTTTCCACATTTTGTCTAAGGAGTAGAGAGAGTAGAGTAGCTGGAGATGCTTGTGAGGAAGTAGCGGTTGATGTTACATGACATAGTCTATAGGGTTCCTCTACTAGTGTTGGTGATGTACATGATTCTAGAGAAGATTCGGTTCAAGGTGGAGCTGAAGGGTGTTTGGGTGATGGTATTATTACGCGGGTTAGTTGTCGTACTATAAGACCATCCAAAAGATATGGTGATTGGAACTATCTTAGCTTTTTTGATTATTTGGACTATGCTCTTCATGTAATCCAAGATGAGCCGATGGACCTTGATGACGTCATGGAGTCGAATGATAGCTCGAAATGGATTTGTGTCATGGAGGAAGAGATGTAATCATTGTTGAAGATCAAACTTGGGATTTGGTTCCACTTTCTAAAGGAAATCGTGCTATTGGGTGCAAATGGATATACAAGGTGAAGGACAATGGGAGATATAAAGCTAGGCTAGTGGCTAAGGGGTTTGCACAAAGGAAGGGAAAGGAGTATGATGAGATATTCGCACCGGTTGTGTGCCATACTTCTATCTGAATATTACTTGCTATTGTTGCTATTCACGACTTGGAGTTGGAGCAATTTGATGTGAAAACCGCCTTTTTTCATGGGGACTTGGATGAAGACATCTACATGGAGTAACCAGAAGGTTTTGTTGTGGATGGTAAGTCAAATTTGGTTTGCAAGTTGAAGAAATCACAATATGGTTTAAAGCAACCATCTAGACAATGGTACAAGAGGTTTCATCATTTTATGCTTGAAAATGATTTGGATAGAAGCCTCAAAGATGCTTGTGTTTATTTCAAGAAGTTGAAAAAATAATTGTTGGGTGTATTTACTCTTGTATGTGGATGACATGCTCATTGCTTCTACGGATAAGAATGAAATCAACAAGCTAAAACTGAGTTTGAAATCGGAGTTCGAAATGAAGGATCTTGGAGAAGCAAGAAGGATATTGGGCATGGGAATTGTAAGGGATAAAAAGCATTTTGAGTTAAAACTAACTCAAAAGGAGTATATTGAGAAAGTGCTTTGTCGGTTTAGCAAGGAGAATGAAAAGGCATCAAATACACCTTTACCTTTGCGTATGAAGCTTTCAAGTAAAGGATCACCTATCTGGAGGAAGACAAGGCTTATATAGCAAAGGTGCCATATGCTAGTGCGGTTGGAAGTCTAATGTATGATATGGTGTGTACAAGGCCCGATATTGCAAATGCCGTTGGGATGGTTAGTCGTTATACGGCTAATTCGAGGAAATCGCATTGGGAAGCTGTGACGCTTATATTGAGATATCTTAGAGGCACATCATCTCATGGTCTTTTTTTTTGCGGTAGTAAGGCGATGGATTGCAAGTTGGTTTTTTATTGTGATTCGAACTACGCCGGTGATAGAGATATAAGAAAATCAACTTCCGAATATGTCTTCACACTTGGAGGTACAACAATAAGTTGAAGATCTAGATTGTAGACCATAGTTGCTTTATCCATTACGGAGGCGAAGTTGATAGCCGCGATTGAGGCGGCAAAGGAGCACTCTATTTGAAGCGATTGTTGTGTGACTTGGGATTTGGGCATGATTGTATTGATGTTCGATGTGATAGCCAGATTGCTATTTCACTTGGTAGAGATTTTGGCGTTTAGCTCATGGACTAAGCATATTGAGGTGAGAGAGTCATTTCTAGTAGCCATGGATGAAGATAAGCAAATATATCTTTGGAAAGTGCACACAAAGGATAACACGACGGACATGTTCACTAAGGCATTGCCGTAGGATGGCACGGTTAAGGGAGGAGCTTGGTGGTAGATGAGGAAGAGTATCGGTGAGAAATTGAGGTTCTATCTTCTTGGTAAGTGCTAGTCTTTGGTGAGATAGCTTGGGATTTGCATGTTTTCAACATTTCATTAGCGAGCGTAGGCTTTGCCTGAGCTCGTTGGTGGAGTGCAATGGGCGGTGGCTTTGTCGGAGCTCATTGGGAAAGCACTCTTGTTTGGTTGAAGGTAGAAGAAGTGATAGTCGGTGCTATCGATTGTCGTTGATGGTATGGTACCATTGGAGTTGGAGATGGATATAGTGTCGAGGTGAAGTGTTAGATTTTGGGGACACTATATGGAGAATTGTAGAGGATGGAAGTAGCTTCATAACGGAGAAAATGGTATGCAAATTGGAGTTCGGAGGTGGAAGTTATAAGGGAAAAGGTGGAGTGGGCTGAATTGATAGGATCAGACGTCTGAGGAAAAATTCAGACGTCTGACCCTTCAGCAAATCTGCACCAGACCTGTTCCAAAGAAAGAGGTCAGACGTATGACCAAAATGGTCAGACATTGGAGTCTGTGCAGAATTTTTTCCAAAGCCTTTAGTTTGACAACTGACCAAATGGTCAGACGTCTGAGCTGAAAAAAAAATTCCAGTAACTTAAGTCAAATGTCTGACCATTTTAGCCAGACGTCTGAGGTGACTTCCGCCTGTTTTTTCATGTGTGGACTTGGCATGAAGATTTGTGATATCCGCAGGGACAATTTCAAAACATTGCCTAGGGTTTGTATTCTCCTATATAAGCTAGCTTCAGGTTTCAGATCTAAGGTATGAGTGCAAGGAACAGAAGAGATTAGCCTCCACAAACTAGGGTTCATCAAAACCTAATTTTCTTCAATTCTCTTCTCCACAACAATTTCTAATTAGAATTTGATCATTGTATTCAATCTCTTATACTCTTCTCATAAATATTAATAAAAGCTCTCTCTTGAAGTGGATGTACACTAACACAACTTACTGGAACCACTATAAATCGCTGTGTGATTTATTTTTCGTCATTGCTTTGATTTCTATATTACTTGTTTGGGATTGTGATTGCTTTTAGTATTGGTTGAGATTGGAATTGAGTTATTGATTGGTTGTTTTTACACTTCTTACCACGATCTTGTCTTCAGCTGTGCTTTTGGGATTTTGATTTGAGTGGTCTCAAGTTGGAATCCTGACCAACACCTCCATCATCTTCAACTAACCGTTTATGTACATATTTCCAACCTGCATGTGTGTGTCTATGTATTATAAGCATATGCTTAGGCATTTGTAACTTTTAAATTATCTGTCTATATATTAGATAAGAAAGAAGTTGTTCATTCTAAGAAAGCACCTGCACCATTGGGACATCATTCTTGGGTTATCAAGGCTAACAAGTAATAATATGCTTTTTGTATCTAGTTTTCCTGGCATTATTCCTGAGGTACTTTCTTGCTCAATTTCACTTTTTTATTCTTTCCCATACCGGTCAGTACTTTTGGTTGTATGAAATGCTATGCAAAGATAGGAAATTTTATTTTAGAGGACGTGGAGGATAAAACTGAGTAGGTAACTGAAGATGCCAATGATATATATATTTAGCAAAGTCTCATGTATTGGTTCTACCACACATATTTATGAAAAGGTACTGAATAACTGAATTAAAATTTATGATATGTATCCGTTGACTCTCTTATTACAAGATAAAATATGGACCATTATTGTCAAATGCAAAATCTCTTTCTGCGATTTAGGCCTTGCTGTTGGCATAATCAAATTTTTTAGAGAATAAAGTTTGCTTATACAAGTGCAATTATAGTCATAGTTGTGAAACTCTCAAAACTGAGCTTTCTAAATAAAGTATAAAAGGTTTCCTCTATATAGTCTCAGATGGTCATAAAACATATATCTTTTATGGCATAAATTATATAAAAAAAGCTTGGAAGGTGTACACTAAAATTTCATGTATTTTTAAAGCAGAAGTTGGAGGAATTCTAATTTATTTAAAGGTTTCCCACACTTCAAATAGGCATTCTAATGGAGATGCTCTAACAGTAGGCATTATTCTACTGTATTGTGAAAGAATAGAAATAATCAAGAGCATAGTTGCGTAAAAATTCCTTTAGACAACAATACAAGATTTAGCACAATATTAATAGCAAAATTTAACTACTGTTATTATATGGACCTAAAAATTAATTTATGTTGTATCTCATATTATTATGTCACTACTCATGAAAATGGTACAGACTTGATATTTAATCAACTTCCTAAAACAAAAATATGCACCGAAGATTAGACGATGGTGGGATTAAGTATCTCTAATTTCAATTTTTGGTAGCTTTGGGTGCATGAACTGTGATAATATATCACTAGATGAATATTATGCATTTAGCGATAGTAATTTATTTGTATTCTTCGAAAGATTTATCAATAAAATATAAACGAAAATGGCAAGAGGAATGATAATGTATAAATATTAGTCGATTACTGGTCATTCCTAAAATTTTAACGACCCGGGGTTTTGCACCAGTTAATTATCGTCATTAGACGATTAAATTTCTAGCTATTTGCTAATGGGAGTTTTTAATCGGGTTGAGATTCTTCTAAAAATTTGTTAAGGGTTATGTGGGCTTTAAATAAAATCTTAGCCCACGTTGTCTTTATTTCTTGGTGCTGTGTGTATCAAAGCAGATACCTGTTTCCTTCCCCATTCATTTTCTCTTCGCAGCCCATAACAAAACAAACGAAAACAATAGCTGCTAGGGTTTCGAAATATTTCCAAAGCCTTGTCAGGCGCCGCGCGAAGGCAAGCTAAAAAAGGGGGCAAAATGGGGAACTGCGGCTGATGGATTTGGGCTCTTGGAGAGAAGGTGAGTGATTTTCACTCACACCCTCTAATTCAAATCTACTGTTTATATATGATTTGAGATCCTTGATTTTCGTTTATTTGAATTCATCACTTGATTTATCTTGGCCATTCGATATAGTTTTAATTTATGGGATTGATCTATGACTTGTTCAAATTTCTTGGATAACACGGTTTTGAATTTTGACTTGGTTCGATTCCTTGATTGCCAAGGCGTTGATTTTGTTCTGGTTGTCTTCGGCTTTGACTTGATTTTGACGATGTTGATTTTGTTCGACTTTAGCCATACCGTTCACTGCCTCTGGTAGCACTTTCGACCTTGTTCGATTTTACTTGTTGTTTCATGACTCCAGCCATTATGACTTTGACTGTCGTATCACTTTGATGATGCTTGAGATTGTTCGACTTTGGCCATTTGTGTTTATTGCCTCTGGTCATTTGCAACCTGTAGCATACTTGACTTGTTTGTGAATTTTCATTGTGCATTCATGTGCACTTCGTTGTTCAATCTGGATTGTCTTGATTGTGTTGGCTTTGTGAAAACTGCTGCATATATGTATGTACATTGTCACTGCATGCATGTTTGCATATCAACTTGTTGAAGTCACTTTGATGTAGTTTCATGTAGAGGCTGCACTTGTTCTGTCCACTGTTTCTAGTCGAGCTTACACTGTCCAGTTTCATGTTGCATTGTACATTTTGATTTTGGTCGAGGTTTGTTAACATTACTGGTGCGCTGTTTGGTTCATGTGAAGTTGTAGCCTTTATGCATTGTTCATTACATTAACTTGTACTGTCTAGTTGAGTTCTGTACTTGCATTATTCCGTTTCACTGTTGCATACATGTTGTCTTTTACTTGTGTACCAATTCAATATATTTTGAAATTGTATTTTGATTTGGTTTAATTTGATTATTTTGTTGTTATCTAATTATCTATTAAATAATTAGATTACGTGTTCTAATTATTTATTTAATAATTAGATTTTGCTGTTAAGTGCTGTTTAGGCAACTCTGTTGTTTTCTAATTATCTTCATTGATAATCCTTCTATTTATCTTTGTTGATGATTTGGCTTTGCTGATTCGCTATTTATTGCTGTTACGTGTTATATTTATCGTTATCCGATTTTCTTATTAAAGGATTGGATATGCGAGATTTATTGTGATTGTCGTCTATTGTTATTTGATTGTTATTGCTTCCGTGCATTAATTACGGAGTTTCAATTAGACTGACCCGCGTATTATTTTCTTTTGAATTAATACTCGGGTCAGACCGAGTTATTAGAGGCTGTTGATATCTCGCTTTGGGATGCTGCTTGAGCTATGAAGTCTCTTCATATCTTTTGGAGTAGTCAGTGTTATTTTATAGGATGATATGTATTCATGTATATTATTTACAATAATGTACTTGTATATGTAACTTCCAGTGTCGACAGTTGTAGTTGTATCACATGTATTGTAACTGACTTCGGTTATATATATGGGATTTTATATTGTCTTTATTCTGTGTTTGGCCTATCCGTGTTATTATTATATATGTTTTCCTAAACTATTATGAACCATCGTTGTTCGTTTTATACTGGAATTGAATATGTCGATGGGAGTAAATAAACAAAGAGATGAAAAAAAATATACATATATATACCACTCCTATCGAGATAACCAATACTAATGTAAGGCCTAATACGGATGGCCGCTCCTATCCAGCCTTATTCTTCGTAATAACAGACAGTATTCCCTTTTAATACTCTTTGTTATTGTGAGCATAGAGGTGGGGCGTTACAATTGGTATCAAAGCAGGGGTTTATGGACATAATATATAACATAACTTAGATGGAACATGTGTTACAACTAATTGTTGATGTTTTTATTTGTGCCTTGAGTCAAAACTAAAGTTTTGAAATTATGATGAAATTTTTAATATCTTTATTTAAAAATAAAAGTGAAGTTGTGTTTTGATGATTGATTAATTTGCGTTTTGTTTATCAGAGTGCGCAGCGGAAACAGTGAGACTGCCTTTGCTGAGTACAGCTGATAACCCTTTTGATTTAAAAATCAAAATATGAAAATGGAATTAATTTCATTGTGTTGTTACATAGATGTGTTTATTTTGTTTTCTTTGAAAATTTAGAATCCGATTTGAGGATCCACCGCGATTGCAGTTATGTGGTTTTATTGACATTTTTGCTATTTTAAATTATCTTCATTGAAGATATAATCGAGTGATTTCTTTGTTCATCTTGTAGGGTGCGTGCAAATATGAGTTGCACGTTACTGCATTAATTTTACGTTGAACCGAAGTTTGATTTTAAAACGTATTTTGTTGCCGTTATTTTTATAATGGGATTTTTACACCGGTATTATATTTTGATGTGAATTATTTTGATGAGATTTGACGTATAAAAAAAATTACTGTCTCTTTGACTTCAGTAACCGTCAAATTTAAAGTGAATTTTCAAGCGGTCATCCCGCAACGCTGATTTGGTATCCGTTTTACTGTGTTTTTTGAAGCGCAATTTCCTCGTCGAAATTGCTATATTTGTTGCTCTTTTAATCACGTGTTTTAAAATCATTTTAAACTAAAATTGTTTCCAAAAAATTTATAGTTTGCGCTTTCAAAAGAATGAGGAAGCGATTTAAATGCTTCAGCAAAATTAAGGACTATGAACCCTTACTTTTACTGATTCGCTTAATTCTGGACTTATCCGTTTGATAACGTAAAATGTTATTTTTATAAAATACACAATTTTGCACTTTCAATGAAACGATGAAGAGATTTAAACGATTTAGCAAAAGTGCGGAGTATGGAACCATACTTTTACTATTTCGGTTAATTCCGGACTCGTTAATTGAAACATCTGCTATTTGATGATTTTGATTATTTTGTTGGGCTTTCGAGCCACTTTGTTGGACCATCGGGTTATTATTGGATATTCGGGTCAATACCAGTACTAGACCTTCGGGCCATTTGTTGGGTGCCAAAAATTATAGTACTTGGTAGGCTTCGGCCATTTGGGATGCACGTGCGGCGTAGCTAAAACTCGCCACTTGTTGGGATCGATCCATCTTTTATGTTGATTTTCTAGTTATCTTAATTGATTTCTTGATATTTGTTGTTTCTAATTATCTGCAGGTAATTAGATATTTGTTGACTTGAGTTCTAATTATCTTTGTTGATAATTAGATATTTGTTGTTTTCTAATTATCATTTTTAATAATTAGATATTTGTGTTTTCTGATTATCGTTTTTGATAATTAGATATTTGTTGATTTGAGTTCTAATTATATTTGTTAATAATTAGATATTTGTTGTTTTCTGATTATCGTTTTTGATAATTAGATATTTGTGTTTCTGATTATCGGTTTTGATAATTAGATATTTGTTGTTTTCTGATTATCGTTTTTGATAATTAGATATTTGTTGATTTGAGTTCTAATTATCTTTGTTGATAATTAGATATTTGCTAATTTTGCTGATTATGAAGATTTTCTAGTCTCTAATTGATTCTAGATTATGTGATATGTAGAGATCAAATTTTAGATTGCGATTCATTTTATGCTATTTTCTAGTTATCATTTATTGATTTCTAGATTATGTTGATTATTTTGAATTGCTGTTTTCTAATTATCATCATTGATAATTCTTCTATTTATCTCTGTTGATAGTTAGAGTTTGCTGATTATGAAGTTCATGTTTTCTAATTATCTGTTGGATAACTAGATATTTGTAGTTTTGCGATTTGCGATTTGTGTTTTCTAATTATCTTTGTTGATAATTAGATTTTGCTGTTTTCTAATTATCGTATCGATAATTAGATATTGCTGTTTTGTGGTTCCTGTATTCTAATCATCTAATTGATAATTAAATATTGCTGATAATTGTATTTATTCAGTTTTGTTGTTTTTCGATTATCTATTTGATAATTAGATTTTTTTGAGAATTTGTGAATTTCTTTTATGAAATTAAAAGATTTCTTTGGCGTTTGTATTCTTGACCTTTATTTTTCTAGCTTAACCAGTTTATGTTAGAAAAATAATTGTTATTGATGACTTTAATTATTGAAATTGCAGGAACGCAATTTTTATAAGGAGGGGAGTCTGTAACGACCCGCGGTTTTGCACCAGTTAATTATCGTCATTAGACGATTAAATTTTCTAGCTATTTGCTATTGGGAGTTTTTAATCGGGTTGAGATTCTTTTAAAAATTTGTTAAGGGTTATGTGGGCTTTAAATAAAATCTTAGCCCACATTTTCTTTATTTCTTAGTGCTGTGTGTATCAAAGCAGATACCCGTTTCCTTCCCCATTCATTTTCTCTTCGCATCCCATAACAAAACAAACGAAAACAATGGCTGCTAGGGTTTTGAAATATTTCCGAAGCCTTGTCAGGCGCCGCGCGAAGGCAAGCTAAAAAAGGGGGGGAAATGGGGAAATGAGGCTGATGGATTTGGGCTCTTGGAGATAAGATGAGTGATTTTCACTCACACCCTCTAATTCAAATCCTGTTGTTTATATGATTCAAGATCCTTGATTTTTGTTTATTTGAATTCGTCACTTGATTTATCTTGGCCATTCGATTTTGTTTTAATGCTTAGGATTGATCTCTGACTTGTTCAAATTTCTTGAATAACACGGTTTTTAATTCTGAATAACACGGTTTTCCTATAGGGATATGTTTGTATACATATAAATGAGATGTAGTTTATTTATATATTCATTTGACTATTTAAGAATAAAACTTAACGTTATCAACCATAAAACCATGTTGAATGGTTTTACTTATGATTTTTTATTGTCTTTTGATAGTATTATAGGAGTTTTTAGTTATTATACTTTAGTTGTCATTTTTTATTAATCATTTTTTCTTTTTTGTTGTTTCTTCACTTTTCCATATATTTTTATAATTGACTTCACTACATTTGATAATTTATCTAAATTCCATTGTTAAAATGCCAACTTTTATTTTTCAGGCTTTAGCTGCTTCTGGTTTAAGGGCAATTCAATATTGTTGAGAAAATGAAGGTATCCATCAAGTTGTAGCATTATACAATGATAAAGGTACATCTACAGTTACACAAAATTTGTTATTTTTTCATTATTTATTCATATTCACTTGTTGGGTAAGCATTTATTACTTTATTCATAATTCACTAGTTGGATTTTTCCAAGTTACGATAATGTTAGAATATAGTTGTAGCATATGCATATATAGCCACCAAACTAATTATGTTAACTAAATTTTATAAAAATTAACTAAATTTGGCTTAGTTTTATAAGTTAATTAAGTCTATAGAAATTAATTAATTTTATAAAATTCTAATTTTTATAAAATTTTAATAAGTTAACCATGTTCTATAAAATTTAAAGTTACCAAGTTTATAAAAATCAAACAAGTTTATAAAACTTAACCAAATTTTATAAAAATTAACTAATTTTACAAAAATCAACTAACTTAACTAAGCTAAAAATTAAGTAAATTTATAAAAAGTAATCAGTTTTATAAAGTTTAACAACGTCGACTAAGTTTTATGAAGATTAACTAAATTTATAAAAAGTAATTATTTTTTCATTAAAATTAACTAAGTTAACGATGTTTTTATAAAAATTAAATAAGTTTATAAAAAAATAATTTTTTAAAAACTAATTAAGTTTTTGAAAAAATTAACTAAGTTTATAAAGATAACAAGTTCATAACTTTTAACTAAGTTTTGTAAAAATCAACCAAGTTTTATAAACATTTAACTAATATATAAAAGAAATCTTTTGAGAAGAAAAGGTAACATGATTTTGTTTATTGGTTTGTAGTACTTTGCTGACACCGTTTTGAGTTGAAAATTACCAGGAGAAAGAATAGGGATGAGTTAATTGGAATATTCTAAAAATTCCCTACCAACTCAACCTTCAAATATTGAAATTTATCTGTTGAAATGGTACTTTATGTACAACAAATCACTGTGACAACATATCACATGTCAATAAAGGTTTGAATCATGCTACGCAAGTTTCAAACTTATGACCTCTCGCACCAAAGGAAAATCACTTAACCACTGGGACAATGGTGCTTGTCGCACCAAAGACAAAGTATTAAAAACCATTTTGATAGCATTTATTATAAAATATTAGAGTTGTATAGACTACTCATTTAAGACATGGGATGATAAATTTGTGTTCATTTTTGAAAAGATGATTGGGTTATATAGATACTCTTTGGTAAGTTAAAAAATGGATTTATATAAACTACATTTTGGATATATAGAGAACCAACCTTTTGCTTGTAGACTCTAAGGAAGTATGCACCGAATCCACAACATATACTTCAGGTAATTCACAAGGATATGTAGTTGGTGGGAATTGAACCCTCGACCTTTAAGGTGAGCACCACTGCACTACCTTGGGGGTTTTCAATAAGGTATTACATTGTTGAGGTGTATAGAAATTAGAGTGGTAATCGAATTTTCAGTCGGTTCAAGACTAGAGGCTTTGCAAAGAAGCTAAGAGCATCCATTTTAGATATACAATTATGAATTTATATAAAATATCTAAGGCTTTACTCATGTGTTTGAAAGATATCCGTCAGCCAACTGAAAGAAATAAACAAAACTGAAATGGGTTATTAGTCACCCATCTGCTTGGACACATTCCACCCCTTGCTAATGCCCTATTCACTCGATTTCTTTATCAAATGAAAAAAATGTTTTCCACTTGTTACCATCTTCACTATCATAATGCAACTGTTTCCCATCATTCATCTTTGCCGGTCATCATAATCACAGCCTTTAGTAACAACACCGGATTCCCTGGATCCCCTCTTTCTCCTTTACTGCTCAGCTTCATCTCTTCTCTCCTCTTAAGAAGCATCTTGTTACTTCTCAACCTAACCATGATACGCTTAAGGATATTTACGAATTTCCTCCTCTATCTTCTTCTTTCTGTAGGGTTGGTCGCTTCCATGTTTCATATCCCTATTTCGGTGTTACATCTGCATATCAAGCAGGTTTTATTTCTACCATGATTGTAGGTGTTGTACTATATTTATCGAGATCTTGTAAATTATCATGGTACCCACACTGAAAAGAGGTATTGATGGCTATTGAATTACCTGTTTAAAGATACAACTATCACATGCTAAGAAACAGAGAAAGATGTGATTATCAAACCATGCAATTTTGGAGTTGTTTGACTGATTTTCAGAAATGGACGTTTCTTTCCATGCCATGATTGACCCAAATTCAAATAGAAGATGTTAGATAAAAGCTACAATAGTCCCTTTCTCATGTTTTTTCTTCACCTATGTAATCCCCTTTTTTAGATACATTTATAGTGCTTTTAATCAGAAGCGTGCATTAATTGCAAATGTTGGCTAGTGTAGCATCGCTACTTTGAAACATGATAGTATGTTGTCCCTGTATGTATAATGTATATCTAATCCCCTTCTGTCCAGTGTAATCAATGCCACTACATTGAATATACAATTTGAAATTTTATCTTTTCTTTTACATTTGTTCATTTCAAACGATTCAAATGATTAACGATTTACAAGAAATATTCAGATATAATTTTGTTCCTTCGTTTGTTTTTGAAGGTTGTCATGCCTTTCCTTTTTCCACTGGTTCCTATTGAGAAACCTTATTTGTATGTGTGTTACAAGCTTACTCCTTGGTTTGTTTTTGTCAAATGTGGCATGTCCTTGTCTAGCTGCAGTTGTATGCATATTTGTCACCTAGGATTTGTTCAAATTTTTGTTAAACGAAGCCTGTCCTTTCATCCTGGTAGTTTCAAAAGCAAGACTTTTATGTAGTTCCTTTTGTTGCAGTAGTGTATGTGAAGCAGCGGTAGTATTGTGTGCAACATTTCATTTTGACTGCTGTGTCTTTCATTTCTGATACCATGTTTTACTTATAGAACTAGAACAAATTTTTATAATATGTGATAGCAATCATTTTTGCATATGAGTACCATAGGTTTCAGTTTCAAGTCCTTTCTGAGTACAGTCTGCATACCCATCTAATTGACACCAAGAGTTAACATACCTAAAAGGCTTACCCTTAAATTGTCATTGAAGATCAGTCAATTGCAGCAGCAGTGGAGTATGGTCACTCTTCATACTTTTATGTCAAGATGTAAATTCTCAGTTTTGAGGAGAACTGAGCTCTCAGTTTTAAAATGAAACTAAGCTAATGCTCAGTTTGTTTCAAAACTCAAAACTGAGCTAATGCTCAGTTTGTTTCAAAACTAAAAACCGAGCTCTCGCTTAGTTTTGAGTCAAAACCGAGCTGATGCTCAGTTTTGTTTCAAAACTGAGGTCTCGGTTTTAAAACAAAACTAAGCAATGCTCAGTTTATTTCAAAACCGATCCCGCACTTGTTTCAATTCAAAACTGACGTTAACAACTTGTAATAGTGATAAAAAATGTGTTTTTATTGCATTCAAAACTAAGTTCATGCTACAATGTAAATTTGTGTTGCAATTTTTTAGTAGTTGCAAATTAAATATGTTATTTTAAATGTGCATTTTATCCCTAACTTTAAATTTCGTTGTTACAGGTAGGTGAAGTTTTTAGATGCAAAAAATGCACAAGACACTCTTTAGGTTTTTGGAGGTTCGGCCTACTTAGGACATGAAAAGTTTTTGGTTGCATTAATATTTGATGCAAACTTTGTAGATATTGTGCCATTGTCTAATGTTGTATGAAGATGGTTATAATTTCAACGTTGGTTGAGCAAACTTTGTTCATGGATATTATTTTCAACTTATTTTATGGAAATTATTAATTGTTATGCGTTTATCTTATAGTTTTTACTTTGATTTGTATATGTTTTGTATATATTATCCGATTGAAATATAATTAAATGCAATTAGATTAATGATATATGAATATTGCAATGGTACAACATGTCATAAACGACAGCATTTAAAACGTGCGATCTGTTTTTTGGAAAAATAATTCATATTAATACGAAAGCTTTAATACCTTGCTATGAGTCCTTTTAAAAGATAAAGTATATTGATACTACATCGTTTAGGAACTGCTGATGAAATAAGTAATAACAACGTTTATAGATTGTTGTTGAAAACTAATGAATAAGCTTTAAAGAGCGTACTTTAAACGCTGTCATAACTTACTAACAGCACTTAAAAACGATGATGAAAATGTAAAATAATACCTAAACACTTTTTCATAGCAACTTGAAAACGCTGTTTTAATTTTAAAATAGCAAAATATAAACACCGTAGAAAACGAATTAACATCAACAAAATAACGCTGTATAAGATTATTTTTGACAATGTTTTCTTTTAGCCGTTAGAAATTATATATCAACGACTGCATGGCGTTAGACAGCGTCTCTAACAACGTTATTATATCCTTTAACAACGATTTTCAAACACTGTTAAGAGGCTATTTTGCTGTAGTGAATGCTTCCGACTTATCTATGAATGCTTTTTGATCATTAGTAAATTTCTGGTTAAGATCATTGATCATCTGATTTAGCTATCCTCTAGTGACAGCTCCTGTTGGGTAGAAGATTATGGTAGTGGATTTTTATTATTAGCTTCAATTTGTTAGGTGTTTGCTTCATCACCATCAATTGTTGCTCTAATATACCGTCCAGACGCAGATCTTTTCTTCGGGGCTATTAGAACGATAAATCTCTACATTCTTCAAGTTGAATTTATAGTTCTAACTTCAGATCTATCCATGCCAAAGTTAATAGCTAGATCTAAGCCAGGGTTCTGTTGTTGTCAGTGAAAGTACCAAAATGTTAACGCTAAAAATTGATCAACACCTAAGAATAGATTATAGAAAACCGATGAATCTAGATCTAGCAGATAATAGTAGAAATAAAAGGAAAGTAATAGAAATAAGAAAGTGAGATACAATATTTTATAGGGGTTCGACAATATATAGCCAACGTCCACTCTATAGCTTCATCGCTTATTGATTTGATGTAGTTTTTTTTGAGATTACAAGAGATTTGAGACAGAATAGGTCACTAGTACGTGGAGTTGACAGATTCTAAGTCCTAAAATTTCCTTAAGTAGCTGCCTTGGCGACTATTATGTAGAGGAAGGAGATGAATAAAGGACAGATCTTCCGCGCAGTGATGACAAAAATCTGATTTTGTTTTAGTTTCTATATGATTCATATTTATAGGGATAGCAGTCGTGTTGATTCAGAAGTCGGGTTGAAGCGTAGTCCAAATGATGGCCTAAAGGAGTGAGCAAAATTGCAAAAGCCACCAAATTATTAAAACACATCGATGCTGACTTCTCATGTCCGTGCCGACATATTTTTGTTGGTTAGTTATTTCCAAACGCTTTTGTACTCTTATCCCTATTTCCTTGTGAGACGTTTCATGTTATTTCCATCGATCGTCGGTTGATTTTGATGACCGTTCCTTCATTACTTGGTTTTTTCTACCGTTTTAGTTATTAACTCTTCAACTTTTGCAATTGGTTGTTTAAAACCCTTAGAAATCTCTTGAATAAGCATAAGAGAAGTATAAAATGATTTATGTGAAGTGTGAGTGGAAAATTGTGACGACCCGGATTTTCGCGTTCGAAAATCGACATCCATACTTCATTCATATTTGAATGCCGCAGATTCTACTGATCAAATCCGATTCGTCGGAGCTTATAACAAAATTAAGTGTAACAACACATCCAAAGAAAGAAATGAATATGAATATCATATACAACTCCAATGAATACAATATCCAATGATATACAACAATGATATCAATAATGCTTAACAATATCAGAGCGACATATACAATAGCGGAAATAAATAGCAGCGCAAAGAATAACTATGATCTCAAATAGAAAGAATAGTCTTCAGAAGAGAACTCCAATGCTTGCACTCTCCATCTCCAAAGCACCAATCCAGAAATAGCTCGACGATGTACAAAACAAGGCCAGTCCTCGGAATCCAAAGACTGAACTAGCTCCAGATAAGCTACTAAACCTGACTATCTGAAAAACCCAACTCTAGACTGGCCGTGTGGAAAATTGTGGGCACCCAGAGTTTAAAAAGGGAACAACAAACTCCAGGTCAGTCATGGGACTGGTATGAGCAAACAAAAACAGTTTATTTTTAAAAAGAAATTCGCAATGCTTTTTGGAAAATGAAACTTCCATAAGGCCTCCCGCCACACACACAATACAAGCGCACACTTGGAGGAGATTTCTCCTTATGACTGTCAAAAATGTTTGATACACGAAAATCATTTGATATTATTATTAGTGCATAGTGCAGAAAACCTTTCGAAAGTATAATATTAATCTTAGTCAGCATACAACATTTCATCGTATGCCTACTATAGCTACCATGTTCAATAGCAGGTTACCACCACATTCCATGGCATGCTATATGCATTCATGTGTATCTTCATGTATGTTGACTTGTTGCCTCTGTTCTGCATTGTGTGGTGGTCTGAAGCCTTGAATTTGGTTCCTTTCATCGTGCTTGTGCACTGGTTTTGGTTCCACATGTTTTCATGTTGGTTGAACCATTGAACTTGAGTATGGTTATGTTGATTGTTGATTTGTTTTGTATTTTTGGAGTCTGGTCTTGAACTTGTGAGTTTTCATGTGTGGTCTGGTGGCCTCCTTTCACTAGCTTGTTGAGTTACAATGTTCACCTGATCTTGTGCAACTTTGTCCATGGTTTGTTGTGTGTGTACTTCATATTGTTCAAGAGTTTACATGTACATGTCTGGTAGTCCTTTTTTTGATTTTGTCTGGTTAAATTTGTGGTCTTGTTTCATTTGTACATACTGTTGTCTTGTTCCATATTAAAGCCTTGTTTTCCATTGCACATTTTGTGATCTGGTTTGGTTGCTTTTGAATCTTTGTTTTCACCTCTGCTATGTTTACCTGTCCTTGTTCTGGTCTTGTTCACCTTGAAGATGATGTCACTTCGAGTACTTTCTTTCTGATGAACTTGTATTCTCTGGCATCAAATGTGTCCTTGTGCACTTATTTTCATGTGTTCATTTCTTCATTGTGTTCATGTTATCATGTTGCCGAGTTTTTGAAGTCTTTATATCTGAGTTGTATCCAGTCTCTGAGTTGGGTTTGACCTTGTGCTCACATGTCTCTGCAATTTTAACAAGCAAGTGTATATCGGTGTGCACGACCTTGTGGCATGTACAGTGATACACTGTGCATGTCATAAGTTGTTCGTGTAAGATGAATTAACAAAAAATGATAATGAACAACCCAAATAACCGAGGCAAACAATATTTTCAATGTAACATCGCGGTATTTCGAACCATTTGCATCCGCACCTATCGGACTTGAATTGCGTAAAATATCAGATTATTAATTTATATTTGGAAAAATTCAGCATATACAGTAATTGAATCAATCACAGAATCACAGACACGGAGTATTACAACAATAAGCAGCAGAATAGATAAATAGTAGTTCATGAAGCTACTACATAAACATCAGAGTTTTAAATAAAATACAATAGAATATATAACGAACCTGACTCGACCTTCGAAAATCGGCACCGAATATGACACTCGTATTCAAATGCCACAGATCCAAAAGTCGAATCTGGTTCGTCGGAGCTTATAACACATCAAGTATAACAACACAGCGGAAGAAAGGAATGAATATCATTGATATACAACAGGCGATACAACAATGATAAAACATGAATCAAAAATCAGAGATACAAGATAACAATGCAACAGCGGAAAACTCAATGAACTAGCAGCGGAAAAACAGCTTCAACTTGAACTCCAAAGAAGGAATTCCAATATCAGCAACTTCACCTAAATGCTCCAACTCCAAAGTAGCTCGAACCACCATCACATTGCACCAAGCTTAGCAAGTCCGGTCCGAAGATTTCAATTTCCAAAATCTCAAAAGAGAAAACTGAAAGCTACCGAATCGATATCTACTATCTGAAAAACCCAACTCTAGACTGCCCGTGGAAAATATTGGGCACCCAGAGTTTAGGAAGGGAACAATAAACTCCGGGTCAGTCATGGGACTGGCATGAGCAAACGAAAACATTTGGTCTTTTAAAACAACAAAAGAATTTAAATTTGAAATCTGCAACGCATTTAATAAAATGAAACTACCATAAGGCCTCCCGCCACACACACAATGCAAACACAGACTTGGAGGAGATTTCTCCTTATGATAGTCAAATATGCTTGATACGCGAAAATTTCTTTGATATTATTACTATAAGTGCAAAGTGTGGAAAATCATTTCAAAAGTATAATATTAATCTTAGCCAGCATACGTACCATTATAGTATGCCTACTATAGCTACCATATTAGATGGCAGGTTCTACAACTAAAACCGTACAAGGCGCGCATTTGGATGATTGGATTTCCAACAAATGGTCGGGCAAAGGAACTTCCCATATAAAATAAAATGGAACGCCTCGGGAGGGACGCCCCTAAGAACCTAACCGGATCTCTGCTACATAAGGCCTGGTTACCTCTGTAACTAGGTAACTACTGACACGAGCATGCCATCCCCCAGTCGTTTGCGACCTTTATCCGAGGATCCTCTTAACCAAGAACCACAAAGCAATAAGTTTGCAGCAACCACAAAGTAAATATCTGGGCTCCATACCATGATACCACTTATAATCCAGAAGGAAATGGACATACCCTCGGGGGCGCTACCCCCAAATAACCTTGCTGCCATGATTGTTGTTTCGACCATAACCGGGTTGTGAGGTTTAACGAAGTTTCGTCCACAGAGCTACGCTTTTCACAAAAGCCATGCTTCGATCAACAAATGATCAGCAGCACTTTGTATGCAACATTACCAAATTGGGAATGTATCACTGGTAACCATCAATTACATAACCTCTGAGCTCGTACGTTTCAGAGAAGGGTGTTAAGCTAAGAGAATAAATCTCCGCCACCAAACAGAAATGTATTTGATAGAAACCGATTTTACATCTTAAAGTGTAATGTCAGACACACATCCATACAAGTCTGTTCCGGGTTCGAACAGAACCGAAGGAACTTCCAAAGAAGCCCTTGCAAATCCGGGAATCCACAATTTCGATCGGACTTCCCATCACTTAGGGAATCTCTATACCGAAGCAACTCAGCGCAGAGACAATCGATAGGTCATCCTATCGTTCTCGCAAATACCTGGTCTTCACCACCGGTCTTCAAATGCTATCCATAATGTCGTATCACATATTCGGAATGGGCTATATGACACATAGGTCCTCTCCCTGCTAAACCGAATAGTGAGTGCAATATTTATAAGAAACATATGGATATTGGGGTCTCAGTTAAGTCACAACTTATTACCCAAAACCTTTCTTTCAAATGGTTTAAACAAATTACCATTTCCAATCTTTTAAACAAAAAGATTCATTTCAAAAACCTTCAATGGTTTAAACAATTTCCACATTTAAACAATTCCCACATTTAAATCTTTTTAACAAAAGATTCACTTTTAAGACCCCTTTCAATTTAAAATAAGGTTCACCAATCTTTAAACAAAGATTCAGTCACAGCCTTTCAAAACAATTCCATTTCAAATTGGATTGACTCATCCGGTCTTTAAACCAAAGACTCATTCCATAGCTTTCAAAATAGTTTTCAAAGATTCATTCATGACTTTCAAAACAGTTCCCATTTCAATCTTTTATATATAAAAGATACACCATTTAAAATCTTCTCCAATTTCAAATTAGGGTTCAACTATCTTTTTCAAAATTCAATTATAGCTTTTCAAAACCATTCAATTTTAAATTTGAAATCTTTTCATCGTAATTTTGTAAATTCTCTTTTTATATAAAAGATATTATTATTTGAAATCACTTGTTTCCGTTTCGGAAAACCCGATTACAAATGCATGAGTTACGACCTTTTAGATGTAAACTTGGGTTAAATTCAAATTTCCAAAATCATACTTTTAAAATGGTTTAAAAATCCATATAAACACATTTATAACTTGTATTATCTTTTTAAGCCAAAATTTCCAAATTATTGAATTCAATTTAAAATATTGAATTCAAACTCAAATCAAAATATTCCAAATTTCAAACTAGATCAAGTTATTTAAAATAACTTTTAACTTCAAAACTCCTTTTCAATTATTTTTCAAATTCAAATTCAACCCAATTTCATTTCCAAAATCATTTGAATTTAAAATTCAAATTCAAAACTATTTTAAAAATCTGTGACTTAACCGATTTCCACGCGCAATCCATATTTGTGTGTGTAGTCCAGGGGTTTACACACAATAGTGCAACAACAATCATCACATCACAGATTAAAGTGCAGCAATATCGATAAGTGGTATAAGCTATAACGCTTATCTTTATTCACAGATTCATAGACAAAGTAAATTTATCGATAACAAGGATTCACTGATATGATTCGATGTGGGTTTCGGATAACCAACTGGAATCCGCCTCCCTGTCGCATTGAATTTCAAATGTCGTTTTATGGCCAAGGGTATTTACACCGAAAACATATCACAGATCAATTCACATCATATCTCACATCACAGATTAAAGTTCAAATTTGTTCTTATTTATGTTTAATTATTAACCAATTTAAATTCCAAGTCAACATTAATTGATCTTCCCACCTTTATAAAATCTATTTTAAAATATCGATATAAATTTAAGTAAATATTTAAACATATTTTATACTAATTGAATTAAATTTTATTAAGTTAAATCTTATTATTAAATTTATTTTATATTAAATCTATTTACATGTTTTAAAAATAGTAAAATTATAAGTAAAATCTTAAAATTATATTTTCAAAACTAACATATAAATTTAAAATCCAAAAACATATAATTTTAAAAATCTAATATTTAAACCTTTATAAAATAACATTTATATACATAATATCTTAAAATCAATATTTATTAAAACCATATATTTCCTTTCAAAACCTTGGAAATCATTTTCAAAATATATATAAACCAATGGTGTTTGTATATAATTTTCTATCCTATGGTCAAGTGATACAGATATTTTTCATTTCAATTCGCAATTTGAATATCTACGGGTATATATATCATTTCAACCCGCAATCCATAATTTCAATTCAGTGAAAATCGCTTGGGTTTATCATTTCAACCCGTAATGATTTTTCCCTATTCTAGAATATCGTTTGGGTATGTATCATTTCAACCCATAGGGAATTCTAACTAACAAGGAACTTGCAGAGTGAGAACAAATATGATAAAAATATAACGTATCAATAACAGGCATATCATCAGTGATAAATAAAATAAAATATAAACAACAATATATGGTGTCATATATCATAGGTGAACAATTATAGATAACAACATATCATATATAACAATTATATAATTAACAGTTTAGTTTAACAGCATATTTCAATTGTCATTTCAAATGAAATCAAATTTAATAAATATAAGAATGTTAATCGTGAGTGATTGCTCACCTTTCAAGGCTAGAGAGGATAGACAATGAATTGAGTTACGGATCCAAGCATGAATTCCAAATCGAAGCTAGATTGGCACGAATTCGACGAACAAAGCTAATATATAGGAACTGATGAGAACACATTAGAATCAACTTGATATATATAGAAAATACATATCTATATTTGTTTCAAAATCAATTTCAATACATATATTTCAAATCATTATTTATTTCAAACACATATTAAATTTGAACCTTAATTTATCTCTGAACTTCAAACTCTTGTATATTTATGTTTATGTATAGGCAAATCTATGGACTAGCATATACTACACATATGAACAGGAGCTTGTGAAATAACCATTGTATGAAGATCTTATATACTAATGTTTAAATCAATACTTTATATAAACTAGTACATAGAACTAATATATATATATATATATATATATATATATATATAACCAGTATATATGTACTATTAATAAGAGTCGTCGGTAACTTTGTAATACCATATATATAGTACTTTTCTCATAATATAATATACTGTGAACCTTAACACCTATACTTTAATATATCTTCATATATACCTTTCTTACAATGATATACTTCCCAAATTTTTTTTTCCAAGGCAAGCCGGTTTTATAGTGGACCGTCTACTTTTTATTACGGATGTAATAAAAATTGAAGTACAGGAGTAAGGTAAAAACACCTTAACTACTAAGTAATGAAGAAAACAGCACTGGTGTGTGAAAGACATATCACAACAACAAAAGGAATTAACGAAACTAACTACTCCTCCGAAGAGGAAGAATTTCCATCATCCACAACAACATGGGAAGACACCAAAGCTACATTTCCCAACATACTAGCAAAGGGGTGGAAACGGGAAGCAAGACAAGGATCATAAGCCACTGAATCAGACGAGTATATAACGGAGCGATCCCAGGATGAATCAGCTAGCAAGGTAGAATTCCTATCGTCAAAATGACCGTCCAAGTCAAGAACCAAAGAGTCACCAGAAGGTCTATAATAAAGACATCTAAGGTCATGCTGATCATCAGAAACAAATCTGAAGAAAGAATCGGCCTTTGGGTTAAATCTCATATCAGAAATGAAATCAACCCAACACCTCTCGGCATCATCCCAAGCAATAGAGGGACGAGTAGGACCAGGAACAGGGTCATCAACAGGAATCACAGAAACATCACCAGCATCCAGCAAAGCAGGTGGAGAGGTAGGGCTAGGAGCAGACGAAGGAGGCGGACCCGAGTCAGGCAAAGGAACAGCATGAGGAGGGACAACTGTGGAGGAAACCTTAGGAACCCAAATCCTAATTGGGGGCGAGGCAGTGGAATCTTAGGAGCAATCTCAGTAGCAGCAGCTTGCTTGCAGGCAAAAGCCAGGTGGCCAAAAGTGCGACAGGAGGAACAAATATCAGGAACCCAACCATAGCGAACACGGACCTCCACAACATGGCCAACAGCAAGCTGGACAGGAATAGAAAGCGGCTTATCCGGGGATATCTCAATCAGGGCTTTTGCATACACCAATTTTTCACGCGCGACGGTATTCGAATCAAAACATCTCAATTTCCCTACGTTACAAGCTAACCAATTCAAACCAAGCAGAGGTTGGAGAGCAGATGGAATATGCGAAAAAATAGGTCCAAACGGGAATAGAAAGAACTTGTTCACGCGCACTAGCCACAGTAGGGGACCAAGGAGTAATAATAAAGGGTTGACCATCAAAAAAAGAGGGCTCGGCCTCAAGCACAAGACTACGTTCCTCGGGGGAGGAAAACTTAAGGAAATAGAAAGAGTCAACCAACTTAACACGTAAGTTACCACGAAGTTTCCAGGCCCGACGACAAACAGAGGCCGCATCGTGAAGGCGGTGGGAAGGGTCCAAAAAGAAACCAACAAGATGATCAAACCAAAAGTCCATACCGGCTTGCAACACAGTAGGAGGAGGGATCATTACTCCATTCTCTTCAACAATTTCAAATTCAATCGGCTTGTTGATACCCGCATTACGGGGAAGAGAGGAGAAAAGAGAGGACCACGATTTGTTACCAACAAGGGAGGCGGCAGCAGGAGGAGATGGAGCATAATTCACAGGGGCATGAGACAGACCAGCATTAACAAAACACGGCGATACACTGGGACGAGAATTACTGGGAGCGGGATCCGAGTTTAAACAGGCATTTTCACGAGCACCTTCAGAGCCACATAAATTACCAAGAGCATTAGCCGATTCACAACACAAGGTACTACCTAACTGACCATACGCATTAACAATACCAACAGAAGCAGAAGGAACCACAGTCGATCCACTAACACACAGAAGTGAAACCGATTTGCCCAAACCATTTTCCAAACAGCCAGTATTATCCAAGACTTTGTTGCACTCAGCAACCGATAGGCGAGCTCGTTCGTTATCATTTGAGTTCGAAACCCCCACCATAGCACCAGGAAAAACAGCGATGGTCATATTCGCAAGTATAGGGACCTTGCTAGAGCAAACAACCAGAGCTAGGGGTGAGGGTTTGATGCAGGCAAAGGAGGGAAATTTGAGTCAGAGAGGAGCGGTGGCAAGGGAGGCTGCGGGGAAGGCATGGCGCTGAAAAAATGCCCAGATCTAGTCGAAGAACGAGAGCGGGATGGAGCGGTGAGCAGTGGAGAAGGGGGAGAAGAACTAGGTATATGGAGGGAAAGAGATGGTGAGGAGGGCAGGGGGGATTAGCGAAAGGCAGAAGACAATACAAAAGGACGATGCAAAGATGACGAAAAGAGTTCGCCAAATCAGTCGCCATTAACTGTTCGCCAAAATATTATTTTAACATAAATTTAACATATCATATAAATAACAAATTATAATGCATATGTAAACTACAAATAACAATACTTATACAGACTAGCACATGTATATACATATAATGCAGACATAACTTTATATTACTAATATAGATATAAATATACAACAACTATTCATTTGTTTTCTTTCACATAGATATGAATATACAGGTACATATGTATACATGTGTGTATATATATATTACTATATTCCTTTCTTCTTTCACAGCAAGCCAAACATATTGTATATATAAATATTGTACAAAATATAGGCTGTCATATTAGAACTACATATATATACTACTAACGTACAATCCATACTACCATATACATATATATATATATATATTGTACTCTACATATCTATACTTCAACAGTATACTAAAGTCGCATCTATAAATTTTGTATTAAAATTATATATATATATATATATATATATATATATATAATACTTTATATATATTACAGGAAGAAAGCTGTAGTACCAAAAAAGAAGCTAAAAGATATATGAGCAAATATACATATACAAATATATGTTAAATGGCTTACATAAAGTTTATATATCTATAACCAAACAGGTTATATAAAACTTATATACACTTATATAAATGACTCGACAACTAATATATATATTTTGGAAAGTGATACTGATGATATAGTTTATAAAAGCTGTTACAAATACACAGATCATATATATAAGTATGTATATGTATACAAACTAAATCAGATAATACCAATCTTGTACAAACTAATATGCTTATAAACTTCCATAAACAACAGCTTCTATATATAAAATCTAACATAAAAATATAAACTGACATATTAGAAAAACTATTAAACAGCATATCGTATCTTTAAACTTCTATACTCAATAGAGTATATACATACATTTATATGACTCATGTAAACTAATATATATAACTCAAAAATCATATTCATATATATATATATATATAAACTTATATATATCCTACCCAAAACTATGCAAACCAGTGCAAGGCTAGGGAAGTGCTAGCCGAATAGTGTGGAGGTAGCCTCGAGTGTAGGGGTTTGTGCTCAGATTAGAAGGGAACCTTGGCGAAGTTGAGAGGTGGAGGTGGTAGTAGCCGCCGAAGGCCATAGGTATTGCTCGGCTGCTAGAAGAGGGACGTGCCAAGGAGATGGTGGCCTAGGCTAGAGGAGGAGGTACAGACTGGATGGTTGGCCGAACTCGAGATGGCAAGTGGCGAGTGGAAGAAGGACGGGAGGCCGAGGGTGGCTGGGGAACTCCCGGTAGTGGAAGGCTTTCGGTTGCGGTGTTGGGTGGGTCGGGGTTGTGGTGAAAGGCAGGAACGGTGATGCTTGGGGCGGTTGATGGTGAGAAGCACGGGAGAGAGCGGGCGGAGGAGGAGAAGAGGCTTGAGAATGATGGGTAGGAGCAGGCTTCCATTTAAAAGAAAGAAAAAAAATGTGCAGATATTTTTTACTAACTTTCCTTCCTAGAGGAGAAGTTTTAAAGATGAAGAGCCAGCTGTTATCACAGAAACAATGTATATAGCATTATTTATATCACTTGAATCTGTACAGAGGAGAATAGAGCAAGGACATGAAGAGACCCCAAAATGAATACACACACAATTAATAAATTGAATTGATGGAACGGCAACCGTTGCCAGTTGTATTGCAGGAATCATAAATGCTAATGGTCGTTGAATAACGGTTGGCAAAAGAAAAAAATAAAGGATACAAAAACTCGAATACGGAACTGATGAGCAAATCATTCAGTCGATTTCGTCGCGCACCAGACATCGAAACACACCAATGAATATACTGCGGAGATCAGCACGACGAGACAAACAGAACGATACATAGATATGAATGACACGACCGTCCAATCAAAATTCGATATTCGGTACCGAGAAATGCTGCTAAAACGCCGAAAATAAGATAAACAGAGCAATAGCGGTTCAAATTTGACGAAATGAAATATTATGCCTTACTCAGAAGATCATTTACAATTTTTTTTATATAAAGATATTCAGGTTTGAAGAATATTTTATTATCATCAAATAAATTGAAATTACACAACAAAATACACTTTCATATTTTCGGATGAAAATTTCTATTTGCTATGTTTAAATAGACGTACTCCAAACATCAAATTTTCATTTTGAAATTCAATTATCTAAAATTTCACAAAAATTCAGTTAACTACGTTATAAAAACCATTAAAATTTACAAGTCCTTACACTCTCCCCCACTCAAAACTTTTCGTCCCCGAAAAGGAAGGAGGTAGGAGAATCGAAACAACTAGAAAGAAAAATAGATTTGAAATATAAAATAAAACGATTAATTTAAACCCATATAAACTACATTTACTTTAAAATTGGTTTATATTCAATTAGTTGATTCCAATTCATTTTATTTAATCAATCGGATTTATTGTGTTCACATTTGATTGGTTTCATTTTTATTCAGTTGATTTGTTTCAGTTTATTAACATTTATTATAAAGTTTTTTTCTAAACAATACTATTTGATTTAACTTATTTATTAAATCCATTTGTCTTCAGCTGAGTTGATTCCACTAAAATTTTCTGTTTATTGGTAAATTCATTATTCAACGTATTATTTATAAATTCCTTTAACAAAATATCATTTCGGGTTTCATTATTACTTACATTCATATTGTATATTATCAAATTACCAATTCCCATTAACATTTAAACTTTTTTCAGGTAAGTTATATTAATGTTTCTGAGTTATAATTAAACACTATACAAATTTACCTTTATTTGCAATATTTCATTGAGCAAATCCAGTTTGAACATTTTATTACTTAAATTCCTCTTGTATAACACAAATTTCATACGTACATTAACATTTTAACCTTTTTAAATATTTCAGGTAAGTTATATATAATGCTTAAAATGTAGTTGAGTATTATACAAGTAAAATTTTCCTAGTTGAACTATTTCAAGTTGTTTAAATTCCATTTCTTATCTTAGACACTTTAAACTCTATTTTATTTCAATAATTGAAAACCTTTACTTAACACAGAATTTAAGAATTAAATTTTCGGTTTCACTTCCCACCATTTTGAAATAAATATACATATTTTTTTTTTGAATCAAATCATATTCAAGAAATTCAAATCAACTTCAATTTCAAAAATAAAAGTGTAGCAAAGCTGCTACGAGGTCTCTCCACTTTGAGACTCGAAAATGAACGTCGACGATGCTGTAGTCATTACTGAAATTATTTCCCAGCGACAAAAGAGGAAAGTACTGATTTTCTTCTTTAAAAATTTCTTTGAAAATAATTTCCATTCAATAATAGTTCCAAATAAATAACATACTTCATTTTCTAAAACTTTGAAACCCAGATTTTGAGAGGCACCGAAAATTTAATTCTCAAATTCTTAATCTATATTTATTTAAATTCCAAATCAAATTTTAACCATGTTTTATAATTTCTCTTATTTATATCATGTTGGAATAGTCAATGATTTACAAAGCAATAAATGAAAATCAAATATTATCATTTCATACAACCAATACATTTAACTATTTAATTTCAGAAAATTATACTTTTATAGATAAAATATAATCATACAAAATTTAAAAACTTTTGAAATAATATTGTGTCAATTTGCTCTGTTCAAATGTTTTGGAATTCCTATCTATAGCGTTAGCTAGATGAATCGATCGAAACCCAAAATTCAAACTTAACAATTCAAACAACACAAAATAAAACAATTTTAATTACAAATTACAAATACACTCCCTCACAAGACGATTCAAAAATTGATTTAAAACAAGGATAGAGATTCAAATCGGAGGGACCCTAGTCAAAGAGAATTCTAAAAACGAAGGTAGACTCGAAAGGATGATAAAGTAATTAAATTACAAAAGGAAAGAACTGGTGGACTAATATTAATCGTGGTTGACCTTAACCAGGTCAACCAAAATTCCAGGAATAAGATTAATGCGGAAATTCTATTTCCCGCTTAAAAGGGAGAGAAGTGACCTCACCAAAACTTCAGGATAATCCCTGACTGTCGGGTGGAGTAATGATCACAAAGGAATGCCCCTAACCGTCTACTAGAGTTGGCTCGGGATTTGTAAGAGATAACAGCATCGGAACCGAGGATGTAGAAATTTCCAATGAATTGACGCCTGCTGTAAAAGAGTTTCACCCTTTTACAAATCATATAATAGAGCTACGGGATGCTTTAGAATCAAGAAAACACGAATAGAAAGAGACAAGAATGGATTTTAGAACAAAGGGGAAGGTTCCAAAATTCAAAGGAAACTAAGTCAAAGAGGAAGAGATTTAAGCTCGAATGAAGGCGATTCCATAATTAAATCTACTACATATGCTAAGGTTTGCCTAAAACGAGAGCTCTAATACCACTTTTAACATCCCGGTATTTCGAACCATTCGCATACGCACCTGTCGGACTAGAATTGCTCAAAATATAAGATTGTTAATTTATATTTGGCAAAACTCAGCATATATGGTAAATGAATCAATCACAGAATCACAGACACAGAGTATAACAACAATAAACGGCAGAATAGATAAATAGTAATTCATGAAGCTACTACATAAACATATGAGTTTGAAATAAAATACAACAAAATATCTCAAATACAATGAAGTTTTGAATGCAAACAGATGACATCTTTGAACAAATCAACTAGAAAAGCTGAATAGATAAGACCGATCTTCAAGCAAAGCTCCAATCTCCAAACGGTGAGTCTCAAAGCTATGACACTCAGTCAAACCCGAGCGTAAAGTAGAACACAAAACACTCGAGTCAGGATTAACATTCTTATATCAATAAATCCAACTCCGGTGAAATATCAACTAAAATAAAAGTAACTCAATAGATGTTTGGGATAACCATCCTCTAAGGATCCGTGCAACTATCCACTATGTGGCAATATATGCTATTATAATATGTCTATGGTAAAGTAAAAAGTATTAAAATAGCGTTAAGGCGTTACCGATATCCCTCTTTAACACATTTTATATATTCCCGTAGTTTATACAATGCCGTAAGCTCCTCCGTAAACTGGAGGTTTACCCAAAGGACACCACATATGTATGATACAAAACAAACTCGTAGAAGGCTCGATAGGGCATGCGCCAAGGCACTCGAGGCAATGCCAGGGGTAGATATACCGTTTGCGTATTTGGACTGGTGGTAACGCATAGCAGCTAATACCGCCCACCTCGTGACACACTCCCAAATCAAAGGTGCACCCCATCAAATCACAAAAGCAATAGAATGGTATCGAAGAAATGTGTCCGATAGGAAGAATGATCTCACTTGGCCCGGCGTGGCTCCTATTTTAGCCGCATCAAGCTGACTCACGGGAGTCAGGGTCACGTAAAAACCATATAGAATCATCACCAAACCATCCTACATCATTCTGGAATCTCCACCACGTGCACAGTTGTTAAAGTAGTTTTAGGTATTGGCAGAGAGTATGAAAATATACGATTCCGGTCTCTTTAACAAACAAACGTTATTATAACACCCTGGTCATTTCATTTCAAACAGTTCATAATTCATATCAAAATATCATATCATTTCAAACCATATCAATTTGGTATCATCATACACTTTAAATAATATTCATTTCCAGAATCGTAACACTTTCAAAATCCTAACACTTTTGAAATCATAACATTTGGAAATCATAACACTTTGGAATTCATAATACTTTGGAAATCATAACACTTTGAAATCATAACACTTTTAAAATCATAACACTTCCGACATATACAGTTTTGATATTGAAAATAGTCTATAAAATAAATAGTTATAAATTGAAATAAATATTAAAATAGTTTATATATTAAATAAATTGTATAATAAAAACAGCTTCCTCAAATTTCGCAAATCGATTCAAATCATCCTAGATTCAACAAATTCAATTTGAATCACATTCCAGTTTAACCATTTCAATTTAAGGTTCAAAGATTCAAGTTTAAAATATTCAAACATTTACAATATAAATTTTGACTTATATTAACATTTAACTTTAAATCCAAATTGAAAATATTCACTTAATCATTTTAATAACAATTCAATAAAATCCCAATTTATACAGTTAAGTCAATATTAAATATTCAATCACGGTTTTTTTAAAATTTGAGAATATTCATTTAATCACTTTTTATCACATCAATTTATAAACCAAATTTCCATAATCTCAAAATCAATAAGTTCAAATTTGTTCTTATTGAAGTTCAATTATTAACCAATTTAAATTCCAAGTCAACATTAATTTATCTTCCCACCTTATTATTGAAGTTATATAATCTATTTTTAAAATATCGATATAAATTTAAGTATATATTTAAACATATTTTACACTAATTGAATTAAATTTTATTAAGTTAAATCTTATTATTAAATTTATTTAATATTAAATATATTTTATATATTTTTAAAATAATAAAATTATAAGTAAAATCTAAAAATTATATTTTCAAAACTAACTTATAAATTTAAAATCCAAAAACATATAATTTTAAAAATATAATATTTAAACCTTTATAAAATAACATTTATATACATAATATCTTAAAATCAATATTTATTAAAACTATATTTCCTTTCAAAACCTTATAAATCATTTTCAAAATATATATAGACCAACGGTGTCTATATATAATTTTCTATCCTATGATCAAGTGATATAGATATTTATCATTTCAATCCACAATTTAAATATCTACGGGTATAAATATCGTTTCAACCGACAATCCCAAAATTCAATTCAACGATTCAACCCATAATTATTTTCCTCTATTCTAGAATATCATTCGGGTATGTATTATTTCAACCCATAGGGAATTGTAATTGTAAGGACCCAATTCTTCGACTTTCGAAAATCGACATCAATACGTCCACTGTATCAACTGTCGAGCAATCGAATGCCGGAAAACCGAATTCTTAGGGTTTTAAGAAGAAGAAAAGATAGAAGAAGAAATAAAGAAAAGCAACGGAACAATATCAGAATCTCACAATCGCAGCGGAACAACATATAATAGATAAATGAATAATCTTTAAAACAAAGAACTATCTCAGTTATTACATCACATCACATTACATTACATTATCAGAGTTTACAACAAACAAACAGCGGAAAAGAAATACTATATAAAAGTTGATACGACATGCCATCCAGCTTGCCTCCAGATCTCAACAGCAACTTCTGAATTCCAGGATGACCTGATAACCTGACTCTAGACTGCCCGAGTGGAAATTGGTGGGCACCTAGAGTTTAGGAAGGGAAACAATAAACTTCAGTTCAGTCATGGGACTGGTGTGAGAACTAAAACAGTTATTTATCTTTAAAACAACAACAAAGGAAGTATTTTAAAATAGATCCGCAATGCTTTTTTTGAAAAATGAGACTACCATAAGGCCTCCTGCACACACACACACAATGCAAACGCAGCGGAAGAGATTTCTCCTTATGATAGTCAAACATGCTTGATACACATAAAAAAAACATTTGATATTATTACTAGTGCATAGGGCTGAAAACATTTCGAAAATATAATATAAATCTTAGCCAGCATAGGCATTCGACATTTATGCCTAATATAGCTACCATGTTCAATAGCAGGTTACCGCCACATTCCATGGCAGGTTATACAACTAAAACTGTACAAGGATCGTATTGTTTCTTTGGATTTCCGACAAATTGTCAGGCCAAGGAACTTCCCATTTCCACATAGGTACGCCTCTGAAAAGACACCCCGAGAACCTAACCGGATCTCTGCCAACACAAGGCCGGGATACCCCTTAACTGGGTAACTACTGACACGAATATACCATCCCTCGGTCGTAACCGACCTATATCCGAGGATCCTCTATACCAACAACCACAAAGTAATAAATTTGCAGCAACAACATAGGTTAAGTATCTTGGCTCCATACCATGATACCACCTCTATCCAGAAGGAATGGCATACACTAAGGGGGCGGGATCCCCTAATAACCTTTCCGGATCTTTCCTGTTTTGGCCATTAACGGGGTGTGAGGTCCGACGAAGTCTCGCCCACAAAGCTATGCCTTATACAAAAGCTATGCTTTGATCAACAAATGATCAGCAACATTTCGTATGCCACATTACCAAATTGGGAATGTATCACTATTAAACATCAACTACATAACCTCTGAGGGTGTGAAGCTAAGAGAATAAATTCTCCGCCACCAACGGAAATATATTTGATAGAAACCAGCTTTACATCTCAAATTGTAACGTCATACACACATCCATTCAAGTCCGTTCCGGGATCGAACGGAACCGAAGGCACTTACAAAGAAGTCCTTGCAATCCGGATATTCACTAATCACGTCTGGAATTCCCATCACAAAGGGTAATAAAATCTCTATATCGGGGATCAGCCGATGCAGAAACATTCGACGGTAATCTTTCCGTTTTCGAAAATATCCGGTCTTCAACACCGGTCTTCAAATGCTATCCATTTCGACGTATCACTATTCGGAATGGGATTTATAAACCAAAGGTCCTCTCCCGGCTAAACCGAATAACGAGCGCTTATTTAAAATAAGTGTAGCATTCAAATTCACGCAAATCACAACAAATACCCATTTAATGGTAAATATTGATAGTCGGTTATTTAACTATCAATAGATATGCACAATATCACCAAATTCCAAATAATTTCTTAAATTATTTATTTTCCAAAAATATCTTTATAAGATATATTTTTAATACTTCAACCATTTGAAAACAAATTTCAAATCACTTTTCGCCTTTACAACTATCATTTCAAAATGGTTCATTTAAACCAATTAAGTGAATCCTTACCGATTTACTTTAAATTTACGCTCCAAATCCATAAATTTATTTCCACACTTGAAAAATAAATCAATGTTTATTTTTAAACAAATTTCCCTTTCCTTTATAAATTCCATGGTGAATTTAAATTTCCACTGATATACGATTTTCAAATCAATTTCAAATATACTTTCAATTTATCTTTAAAAGATATAATCTCAAAACATTTCACTTCATATTGGAAAACATTTCCATACTTATTTAATAATAAGTAATTCACAAATCTATTTATTTTCAACATTTGGAAAATATTTGATATGCTTAAATCACAATGAAGTATATATTTTATTCTTTAAGGAAAACATTCTCTTAAACACATTTATTTGAGTCAAAACGAATGTTGCGTAAAACATCGTTACGACAACCCAAAATCACTAGTATAGCGATTAGAAATTAAGATAGATATATAAATCCCAATAATATATAAAACATTTCCTTTCGAAAATCATTTACTATAACAACAGTGTTATAGTCCACTATTTCCTTTTATTTCTCGAAAAACGTCTATTTCAACAATGAATGTTGAAATCTATGGTTTCGATACTTAATACATTATAAAACATCCTCTTAAATCGTTTTAGTTCTATTTATAATATCACCTCCAAATATTTCTTTAATATATTGTTCACTGTCCGAAATCGTGAATATAATCTCTAACCCAAATTCCACACTTCTACATATTTAATTAAATGATTTATCCGTTATCCAAAATCGTGGATATAATCCTATTAATAATTTCTATATTTACTTTATCAAATTCAATTGATTTGGATTTATAAAACAATGTTTATAAATTCACATTTATATTTTATAAAAATTTCAACTTATAAAATCCCTTAATTAACAAATTCTATTTATATCTCATTTAAATGCCAAAATTCGATTTATATGTTAATTACTTATAAATCTTTTATTTTACAAAATCTATTCATTTTTCAACTTCACAGTTTATAAATCTATAAATTTCATTCACTTATGAAATCCATTTTTATTTCATTTTAATACTTATAAAACTCGTTTTATAATTCCAATATTTTTAATTTATAAAATATAATTTTTATAAATTTTTATATAAACCGTTTATAATAATTCATAAATCCCAATTTAAACCATTTTACAAATTAATCACCTACTTATTTCAAAAATCACATTTCAGTTATATTTCACAAAAAATCATAATTTTATAACATAAAAATTATAACGTTTATTTATTCAAAATGAATCAATTCCAAAAATTCAATAAAATGTATACTTTCAAAAATCACTTGAAAATCCTTTTAAATTCAAAATCGTTACTTTAACATTTTTAAAACTCCAAAAATAGGCCCAATGCTGCAACAACACCAATACATCAACCACGGCATCCAAACATCATATATCAATATGATAACAGAATATACCGCAAATATCTGTAAATAAATCAATACTGTTGAGGAATCCAGTTGGATCCCTCCAACCTGTTTCCCTGCATCCACAGATGTTAGCACAATACCAATCTCTTTCAATACAGAATATCACGGTATATGGGATTTATAAAATATTATCCGCTATTATACGGCGCAATAGGGTCTCATCCGCTATATAATGCGGGAAATCAACTCCAAGTACATATATAATACCAATTCCACTTCATGGTGGAATATTCGCGGTATATGTTTTTAATAAATAACCTCCACTTAATATACGGCGTATAGGGTCTATTTCAATACAATAGATAATAATTTATCATTCAAGCATACAATCAAGCAATTTTTAATCTAACTATTTAAAATTTTAAATCGTAACAATTCGATTGAGTGAGAGGTTCTCACCTTGTTTCCAATACAGTTTGCAGTGTTTTATTTTGAATAAAATTAAACACGCGTTTAATTTTACCCAAAATTGTCACTGGCTCCTTTCAATTCCAATACAGCTCCATTGCATAGTGCTCGTTAATACGAAGCCAACGCAATTCATTTCGTTCGTTTTCGACCTTGTATCAAAAAATATCAATTTTTAAAGTTTACACAATTTAATATACAATTTATTTTCAATTTATTTTTATAATTCACAATCTTTACATCCAGGCCGTGCATTTTCAACTTCATCAATCAGGGCCGCATATACTTCTTCTTCCTCATTAGGATAACAACGTACGCATGCTACAGAGAGGCCGAACCCATTAGCCTCCACAAAACCCTAGATCGACGAGCCAACAAGGTCAACTTCACGACGATCAACTAGTGCCATTCAAAAGCACGCGCTTGCCCAAACTCTCGGCCCGAATATCAAGGAACTCGGTTCCCTCCTCGTGTGGAAAAACGTGCGCCAATGTTGAACGAGCGCGAGCAATTTCTGGTCGATCCACTTGACTACAATCGATTATCACCGTTCAGAATATAGTTCTCATCTTCCTCTTCATCTTTGCAGTTGGAAGCTTGTTGAATATATGTGTGGATTTGAAGAAAATGGAGGAAGAAGGAGGATAATTTTCGACCATTGACCTTTTAGGTGGCGGCTGGAAACAATTTAGGGTTTCTGATGCAAAGAGTGAAGAGATCAAGTGCTTTTATAGGAAACTTACGAACACTATTCATCTCCAAATTTTTGAACTCCAAATCTCGTGCGGTAACCGGCGTTTCTAGGATTTAACCCGCGTTCCGGACATAATGGAATAGGTTTCGAGAGCCAGTTCGATCATATGTGCGAGTTACGGAAATAAACGACTAAATTTAAATTAAATCGGTTAAATAATTTCTATGCGTTTTAGCTTGCCCCGGACAAACCGCCCGATTGACACGAAATATGAATCTTATAATAATATAACATTACAGATCCGATGAATCTAGTTTCGTCGAAATCCGAGACTGTTTGAAAAATGTCAATTTTTATACGTCAATTAAATATTAAAATATTAAATTTTCACAATTTAACTTTAAATTCAATTTTAAAAGTTCTATAACATCAATCTAACTTCAACATGATTAAATACAACTTTACAAATTAATTTTAATCATATTAAACCCAATTTCCAATTATTTCTATAATTTGAAATATTAAATTATTGATTTAATTATCCAATTAAATATAGTTATTCAAAAATAAAAATTTATTTGACTTAAAAATTTACTTGTTAATATTTAAAATCAATTAAATATGCGAATTTTAATTAACAGAAATTTTGGGTCGTTACAAACTTCCCCCCTTAAAAGAATTTCGTCCTCGAAATTACCAAGTAAGAAAAAATTACAGAATCCATTAACTTTTCAAAACCATTTGTTCAAATTAAATTCCAAATTCATTTAAACTTTTTAACCCTTCCAAAATCCAATAGTTAAACTTCTTACAACAACTTTACTAAGTTTTCCAATTTTACTTAGTTATACTTTCAAAATTTTCAAATTTCTGAAAAATATTCTAACGCCTTAAATTTTCGGAAAATTTCGCCATAACCTCCTTTGCGCGGCTCGATCCGAAAAGAAAAATGACAGTATATATATCACAAATATACATCTCATCAAGTGATGAGGCATCCCGCAGGGAAAAAAGTGTAAAAGTACGATATTTAATCCGAAATATGTACCTTATATATTATTAGCGAGGATATACGGCTAATATAGCGCGAAAGTGAGCTCCAAATGCGAAGCAAGCGCAATCCGCACCTACTATACACTCAACAAACCATGAGAAACATGTAGATAGAAAATAATATCGATATACAACATATACCAACAACTATATATGCCAATATAGCAAATGCAATCCAAAACAATAAATTCAACCATCAACCAACTATCATCCAATCTAACATCCATAACCAAATCAATATTCATTCATATTCAATTAGTTTACATTCACTAATTTACATTCAAGTTGGTTCATTTCCAAATCAAATTCAATTCTATTTAAGATTCACTTAACTTCCAATTTGATTTAAATTACTTTAGCTTTCAATTTCATTAATTCAATTTCATATGAATTTCCATACAATCAACTAACCATCATCTAACAAACAATGTATATCCAACATTACCAAATTTCTTTACTTTACTTACATTCAATTTGGTTCAACAGTTTTAATTCCAATTGGTTTAATATCTAATTAATTTTTCTGTCAATTATTCAATTTTTTCAACTTCATTAGCTTCTAATGAATTAACACTTACATTCATTATCCCATATCAATTCACTTACATTAGATTGATTAACATTCAATCCATTTATTAATTCAATTGCTAATTCATTTAACGAATAAGGTTGAATTTCATTTATATAACTCAAGTTAATATTCATCACTTCACTTTATTAATTTACTTGGATTCAATCCATTCTATTTTTTTATTTTTCCCAAGTTTGGATTTTTATTCAACTTAATCCCAATCAAATCTCATTTCAATTTATAAAACTCATTTATACATTCACATTACCAATTTCATTCCATCAATGAATTTTATTCCAAATTATATATCACATTTTCGGTTTACATTTGTATATGAATTTATTCCTTTATCCTTTGGTTATTATTTCAATTTCCATATAATAATGATAATATTTCAATATCATCACTTCCAAACAACCAAGCAACTATATATTATAAACATTTACAGAAAATTTATTTCTTTTATATATGAAAATAGCTTTGGGTAAAAAAAATTCATTTACCTTATTTCAAAACAATACTGTGTCAGTTTATCTTGTTTAAGAGTTTAGAAACCCCTATCGAAACAGTTGGCCAGACTGCACCGACCAGAATCTATAAACAATCAACTGATAAGTCAACACAATACAAAAAAAAAATTATATTCACTAACAAGTACGCACTCATAGCTATTATTACACTCAAACTCATTCTAGAGCACTACTAACTCTATCTCTAATGAGTAACACCGAACAGAGCCAAGGTTATCACTTAACCAAATGCTCTGATACCACATTGTAAGGACCAAATTCTTCGACTTTCGAAAATCGACATCAATACGTCAACTGTATCAACTGCTGAGCAATCGAATGCCGGAAAACCGAATTCTTAGGGTTTTAAGAAGAAGAAAAGATAGAAGAAGAAAGAAAGAAAAGAAACAGAACAATATCATAATCTCACAATCGCAGCGGAACAACATATAATAGATAAATGAATAATCTTTAAAACAAAGAACTATCTCAGTTATTACATTACATCACATTACATTACATTATCAGAGTTTACAACAAACAAACAGCGGAAAAGAAATACTACATACTAGTTGATACAACATGCCATCCAGCTTGCCTCCAGATCTCTACAGCAACTTCTGAATTTCAGAATGACCTGATAACCTGACTCTACACTGCCTGTGTGGAAATTGGTGGGCACCCAGAGTTTAGGAAGGGAAACAATAAACTCCAGGTCAGTCATGGGAATGGTGTGAGAACTAAAACAGTTATTTATCTTTAAAACAACAACAAAGGAAGTATTTTAAAATAGATCCGCAATGCTTTTTTTTGGAAAATGAGACCACCATAAGGCCTCCCGCACACACATACAATGCAAATGCAGAATCAGAGGAGATTTCTCCTTTCGATAGTCAAACATGCTTGATACACATAAAAAAAACATTTGATATTATTACTAGTTCATAGTGTAGAAAACATTTCGAAAACATAATATAAATCTTAGCCAGCATAGGCATTCGACACTTATGCCTACTATAGCTACCATGTTCAATAGCAGGTTACCGCCACATTCCATGGCAGGTTATACAACTAAAACTGTACAAAGATTGTATTGTTTCTATGGATTTCCAACAAATGGCCAGGCCAATGAACTTCCCATTGCCACATAGGTACGCCTCTGGAAAGACGCCCCGAGAACCTAACCGGATCTCTGCCAACACAAGGCCGGGTTGCCCCTTAACTGGGTAACTACTGACACGAATATACCATCCCTCGGTCGTAACCGACCTATATCCGAGGATCCTCTATACCAACAACCACAAAGTAATAAATTTGCAGCAACAACATAGGTTAAGTATCTTGGCTCCATACCATGATACCACCTCTATCCAGAAGGAATGGCATACACTAAGGGGGCGGGATCCCCTAATAACCTTTCCGGATCTTTCCTGTTTTGACCATTAACGGGGTGTGAGGTCCGACGAAGTCTCGCCCACAAAGCTATGCCTTATACAAAAGCTATGCTTTGATCAACAAATGATCAGCAACATTTCGTATGCCACATTACCAAATTGGGAATGTATCACTATTAAACATCAACTACATAACCTCTGAGGGTGTGAAGCTAAGAGAATAAATTCTCCGCCACCAACGGAAATATATTTGATAGAAACCAGCTTTACATCTCAAATTGTAACGTCATACACACATCCATTCAAGTCCGTTCCGGGATCGAACGGAACCGAAGGCACTTACAAAGAAGTCCTTGCAATCCGGATATTCACTAATCACGTCCGGAATTCCCATCACAAAGGGTAATAAAATCTCTATATCGGGGATCAGCCGATGCAGAAACATTCGACGGAAATCTTTCCGCTTTTGAAAATATCCAGTCTTCAACACCGGTCTTCAAATGCTATCCATTTCGACGTATCACTATTCGGAATGGGATTTAAGACCCAAAGGTCCTCTCCCGGCTAAACCGGATAAAGAGCGCTTAGTTAAAAATGTTTGGAACACGATTCGTACTAGTTTTGAAAACAAATATTGGTCGAATTTGGTCTGGAACAAGATCCACGTTCCAAAAATGGCGGCGTGCCTTTACAAAGCCATTAACGACTATCTATTGACAAAAGACAGATTGCTTCAGAAGCAGATAGTTGTGGATCCCTATTGTGCTTTCTGTAATAATCACATTGAAACTATAGATCATCTATTTTTTCAATGTGATTATACGGAAAAAAATTGGTACTGGAGTTGTAAATTTTTTTTCAATTCACCAAAAAATGTGCTGTCCTTCTCTTTAAAGGAAGATTTGCAGAAAATCGTTTCTATTTCGAAAACAAATAATCTCAGTTCAGACTTGTTTCAACTATCTTTATCTATTGGTGTTTGGCATTTATGGAAAGAAAGAAACGATAGAATATTTCAAAATAGGTTCTCAAACAGTACACAGATATGTAACAGAATTCATCAAACCATGAGCATCAGAATGTCAAAATCCAAATATTTTAAAAACATCACTGGCATGGATGAGAAAATAATTATGAAATGGGGATATACCTCCCAACGCTGAATTGGGGTACTCTCTGCATTATCATATGCCGCGTTCCTGCTCTCATTCTTCAATCTTTGAACCCTGATTTAGCTCAACATCTACCTGTATTATTTACATTGACCTCACCTCCTCTCTTTTAATTTACATTTTAATAAACATTTAATAATACATTTTGATGTAGTTTGTTAAGTTGCAGAATATCTTTCCTTGGGAAGCTTTGAACTCTGATGACACCCTCTGCTTTCCTGGATTGACTGACATTCAAACAACATGATTAGTCCACACAATCAAATATATTGTTCTCAGTTCAGTATTACAGTGACTTATCTGGTTGTTCAGTTGGAGAAGAATCAGTCATCTGGCCTCATCTATGCTGGTTGTAGCATACATAAGTACCTGCCTTCGAGCCTATAAATCAAAACAGACCAAGATATTAGACATGAGATGAAAGATAGGAACTTTATGGGTACCCAATCGGGCCCTTACATTCCTCCCAAAACAAAAATGAGTCAAATATCTTATCTAATATAAATCTGGGCTTGATTTACTCGAAAAGGTTATAAATGAATATGGATCTCCTAAATGCTGCCGAGACTGCTGTTAAAAGACATAAAGTAACTCAGATCTGGTTGTATTTCATATAAAGCTTAAAGACTTCACCTTTGGGGTTTAAATCACTTATCTTCTTCAGATCTGGGACATACGAGATAAAGAGTTTCACAGCTGCTAGATTTGTTAACTTGTCTTCTTTCATAGTTGCAAGATCTGGTCAATATGGTGCCTCGTCGAGATAATTGAAGTAGTTGAGTAAAACTTTAACTACAGCGGCAGATTAGATTGAAGAGAATGTTACCATTCTCTTCTTGCCGCCATTAATGGTAATTATTTCGGAGTTGGTTTAATTAAAGAGTTAGAAGTAAAACATGCCTTATTTACTTGTGAGCATTCGAGAAACTTCCACGCATGGGCTCTGATATAGTTTCGTTCGGCCTTGTACCGTTTAATTATATTAAGGCCTGTTTAGTTATTGTTTTTTGCTATGTACATTGTGACCTTGCCTTATGGCATTTGTATTTTGATTTATACAGTTCGTAATAGAAAAGTTTGAACCCATTTTCAAAAAAAATAAAATAAGTGCAGCATTCAAATTCACGCAAATCACAACAAATACCCATTTAAAGGTAAATATAGATAATCGGTTATTTAACTATCAATAGATATGCACAATATCACCAAATTCCAAATAATTTCCCAAATTATTTATTTTTCAAAAATATCTTTACAAGATATATTTTTAATACTTCAACCATTTGAAAACAAATTTCAAATCACTTTTCGCCTTTACAACCATTTCAAAATGGTTCATTTAAACCAATTAAATGAATCCTTACCGATTTACTTTAAATTTACGCTCCAAATCCGTAAATTTATTTCCACACTTCAAAAATAAATCAATGTTTTTTTTAAACAAATTTCCCTTTCCTTTATAAATTCCATGGTGAATTTAAATTTCCAAATATCCACTGATATACGATTTTCAAATCGATTTCAAATATTCACTTTCAATTTATCTTTAAAAGATATAATCTCAAAACATTTCACTTCATATTGGAAAACATTTCCATACTTATTTAATAATAAGTAATTCACAAATCTATTTATTTTCAACATTTGGAAAATATTCGATATGCTTAAATCACAATGAAGTATATATTTTATTCTTTAAGGAAAACATTCTCTTAAACATTTATTTGAGTCAAAACGAATGTTGCGTAAAACATCGTTACGACAACCCAAAATCACTAGTATAGGGATTTGAAATTAAGATAGATATATAAATCCCAATACTATATAAAACATTTCCTTTCGAAAATCATTTACTATAACAATAGTGTTATAGTCCACTATTTTCTTTTATTCCTCGAAAACGTCTATTTCAAGAATGAATGTTGAAATCTATGGTTTCGATACTTAATACATTATAAAACATCCTCTTAAATCGTTTTAGTTCTATTTAAAATATCACTTCCAAATATTTCCCTAATATATTATTCACTGTCCAAAATCGTGAATATAATCTCTTGCCCAAATTCCACACTTCTACATATTTAATTAAAGGATTTACCTATTATCCAAAATCGTGGGTATAATTCCATTAATAATTTCTATATTTACTTTGTCAAATTCAATTGATTTGGATTCATAAAACAATGTTTATAAATTCACATTTATATTTTATAAAAATTTCAACTTATAAAATCCCTTAATTAACAAATTCTATTTATATCTCATTTAAATGCCAAAATCCGATTTATAAGTTAATTACTTATAAATCTTTTATTTTACAAAATCTATTCATTTACAACTTCACAATTTATAAATCTATAAATTTCATTCACTTATGAAATCCATTTTTATTTCAATTTAATACTTATAAAACTCGTTTTATAATTCCAATATTTTTAATTTATAAAATATAAATCTTTTATATAAACCGTTTATAATAATTCAAAAATCCCAATTTAAACCATTTTACAAATTAATCAACTACTTATTTCAAAAATCACATTTCGGTTATATTTCACAAAAAATCATAATTTTATAACATAAAAATTATAACGTTTATTTATTCAAAATGAATCAATTCCAAAAATTCAATAAAATGTATACTTTCAAAAATCACTTGAAAATCCTATTAAATTCAAAATCGTTACTTTAACATTTTAAAACTCCAAAAATAGGTCCAATGCTACAACAACACGAATACATCAACCACGGTATCCAAACATCATATATCAATATAATAACAGAATATATCGCAAATATCTGTAAATAAATCAATACTATTGAGGAATCCAGTTGGATCCCTCCAACCTGTTTCCCTACATCCACAGATGTTAGCACAATACCAATCCGTTTCAATACGGAATATCGTGGTATATGGGATTTATAAAATATTATCCGCTATTATACGGCGCAATAGGGTCTCATCCGCTATATAATGCAGGAAATCAACTCCAAGTACATATATAATACCAATTCCACTTCAAGGTGGAATATTCGCGGTATATGTTTTTAATAAATAGCCTCCACTTAATATACGGCGTATAGGGTCTATTTCAATATAATAGATAATAATTTATCATTCAAGCATACAATCAAACAATTTTAAATCTAACTATTTAAAATTTTAAATCGAAACAATTCGATTGAGTGAGAAGTTCTCACCTTGTTTCCAATACAGTTTGCAGTGTTTTATTTTGAATAAAATTAAATGCGCGTTTAATTTTACCCAAAATTCTCAATAGCTCCTTTTAATTCCAATCCAGGTCCATTGCATAGTGCTCGTCAATACGATGCCAACGCAATTTGTTTCGTTCGTTTTCGACCTCGTATCAAAAAGATATCAATTTTTAAAGTTTACACAATTTAATATACAATTTATTTTCAATTTCTTTTTATAATTTACAACCTTTACATCCAGGCCATGCATTTTCAACTTCATCAATCAGGGCCGCATATACTTCTTCTTCCTCATCAGGATAACAACGTACGCATGCTACAGAGAGGCCGAACCCATTAGCCTCCACAAAACCCTAGATCGACGAGCCAACACGAGCAACTTCACAACGATCAACTAGTGCCATTCAAAAGCACGCGCTTGCCCAAACTCTCGGCCCGAATATCAAGGAACTCGGTACCCTCCTCGCGTGGAAAAACGTGCGCCAATGTTGAACGAATGCGAGCAATTTCTGGTCGATCCACTTGACTAAAATCAATCATCACCGTTCAGAATATAGTTCTCATCTTCCTCTTCATCTTTGCAGTTGGAAGCTTGTTGAATCGATGTGTGGATTTGAAGAAAATGGAGGAAGATGGAGGATAATTTTCGGCCATTGAACTTTTAGGTGGCGGCTGGAGACAATTTAGGGTTTCTGATGCAAAGAGTGAAGAGATCAAGTGCTTTTATAGAAAACTGACGAACACTATTCATCTCCAATTTTTCGAACTCCAAATCTCGCGCAGTGACCGGCGTTTCTAGGGTTTAACCCACATTCTGGACATAATGGAATAGGTATCGAGAGCCAATTCGATCATATGTGCGAGTTATGGAAATAAACGATCAAATTTAAATTAAACCCGTTAAACTAATTTCTATGCGTTTTAGCTTGCCACGGACAAACCGTAAATCCGATTGACACGAAATTTGAAATCTTATAATAATATAACATTACAGATCCGATGACTATTTGAAATCCGAGACCATTTGAAAAATGTCAATTTTTATATGTCAATTAAATATTAAAATATTCAATTTTCACAATTTAACTTTAAATTCAATTTTAAAAGTTCTATAACATCATTCTAACTTCCACATGATTAAATACAACTTTACAAATCAATTTTAATCATATTAAACCCAATTTCCAATTATTTCTATAATTTCAAATATTAATTTATTGATTTAATTATCCAATTAAATCTAAATATTCAAAAATAAAAATTTATTTGACTTAAAAATTTACTTGTTAATATTTAAAATCAATTAAATATGCGAATTTTAATTAACAGAAATTCTGGGTCATTACAATAACTAATAGGGAACATGCAGAGTGAGAACAAATATGATAAAAATATAACATATCAATAACAGGCATATAATCTGTGATAAATAAAACAAAATATAAACAATAGGATATGGTGTCATATATCATAGGTGAACAATTACAAACAACAGCATACCATATATAACAATTATATAATTAACAGTTCAGTTTAGCAACATATTTCAATTGTCGTTTCAAATGAAATCAAATTTAATAAATATAAGGATGTTAATCGTGAGTGATTGCTCGCCTTTCGAGACTAGAGAGGATAGACAATGACTTTAGTTACGGATCCAAGCACGAACTTTCAAATCGAAGCTAGATTGGCATGAATTCGTCGAACAAAGCTGATATATAGGAATTGATGAGAACAAATTAGAATTAACTTGATATATACAGAATATATATATATATATATATATATATATATATATATATATATCGAAATCAATTTCAATACATATATTTCAAATTAGTATTTATTTAAAACATATATTAAATTTAAACCTTAATTTACCTCTGAACTTCAAACTCTTGTATATTTGTATCTATATATAGGCAAATCTAAGGACTAGCAAATACTACACATATGAACAGGAGCTTGTGAAATAACTATTGTATGCAGATCTTATATACTATAATTTAAATCGATACTTTATATAAACTAGTACATAGAACTAATATATAACCAGTATACATGTATTATTGATAAGAGTCGTTAGTAACTTTGTAATACCATATATGTAGTACTTTTCTTATAATATAATGTACTATGAACCGTAACACCTATACTTTAATATATCTTCATGTATACCTTTCTTACAATGATATACTTCCCAAAATATTATTTTTAACGTAAATTTAACATATCATATAAATATCAAATTATAATGCATATGTAAACTACAGATAATAAAACTTATACAGACTGACACATGTATATACATATAATGTAGACATTACTTTATATTACTAATATAGATATAGATGTACAACAACTATTCATTTGTTTTCTTTTACATAGATATAAATACACACACACATATATATATAATATTATATTCCTTTCTTCTTTCACAAAAAGCCAAACATATTATATGTATAAATATTGTATAAAATATAGGCTGTCATATTATAACTACATATATATACTACTAACCTACAGTCCATGCTACCATATATATATATATATATATATATATATATATATATATATATATATATATATATATATATATATATATATATTGTACTCTACATACCTATACTTCAACAGTATATTAAAACGCATCTATAAATTTTGTATAAAAATTATATATATATATATATATATATATATATATATATATATATATATATATATAATACTTTATATATATTACATGAAGAAAGCTGCAGTACCAAAACAGAAGCTAAACATATATGAGCAAATATACGTGTACAACAATATGTTAAATGGCTTACATAAAGTTTATATATCTATAACCAAACATGTTATATAAAACTTATATACACTTATATAAATGACTCAACAACCGATATATATTTTGGAAAGTGATACTATTGATATAGTTTATAAAAGCTGTTACGAATACATAGATCATATATATAAGTGTATGTATATATACAAAATGAATCAGATAATGCCAATCTTGTATAAACTAATATACTTATACACTTCCATAAACAACAGCTTCTATAAATATAATCTTACATAAAAAATATAAACTGACATATTAGAAAAACTTATAAACAACATATCATGTCTCTAAACTTCTATACTCAACAGATTATATACATACATTTATAAGACTTATATAAACTAATATATATATATATAACTCAAAAATCATATATATATATATATATAAACTTATATATATCCTACCCAAAACTACGCAAACCAGTGCAAAGCAAGGGGAGTGCTAGCCGAACAGTGTGGAGGTGGCCTCAAGTGCAGGGGTTTGTGCGCGGGTTAGAAGGGAACCTTGGCGAAGTTGAGAGGCGGAGGTGGTAGGAGTGGCTGAAGTCCATGGGTGGTGCTCGGCTGCTAGAAGTGGGATGGGTCAAGGAGATGGTGGCCTAGGCTAGAGAAGGAGGTACAGACTGGGTGGTTCGCCGAACTTGAGATGGTGTGTGGCGAGTGGAAGAAGGACGAGAGGCCGAGGGTGGCTGGGGAACTCGCGGCAGTTGAAGGTTTTCGTTTGTGGTGTTGGGTGGATCGGGGTTGTGGTGAAAGGCAAGGATGGTGATGCATGGGGCGGTTGATGGTGAGAAGCATAGAGAGAGAGAGAGAGAGCAGGCAGAGGAGGAGAAGAGGCTCGAGAATGATGGGTAGGAGCAGGCTTCCATTCGAAAGAAAGAAAAAAAAATGTGCAAATATTTTTTACTAGCTTGCCTAGTTGCCTTCCTAGAGGAAAAGGGTTAAAGATGAAGAGCCAGCTGTTATCACAGAAACAATGTATATAGCTTTATTTAAATCACTTGTATCTGTACAGAGGAGAACAGGGTAAGGACACGAAGAAACCCAAAATGAATGCACATACAATTAATAAATTGAATTGATGGAATGGCAACTGTTGCTAGTTGTATTGCAGGAATCATAAATGCCGAGGGCCGTTGAATTACGGTTGGCAAAAGGAAGAAAAACTAAAGGATATAAAAACTCGAATACGGAACTGATGCGGCGAATCGTTCCGTCGATTTTCGTCGCGCATAGACATCGAAACACACCAATGAATATACTATGGAGATCAGCACGACGAGACAAACAGAACGGTACACAGATATGAATGACACGACCATCCAATCAAAATTAATATTCCATACCCAGAAATGCTGCTAAAATTTCGAAAATAAGATAAATAGAGCAATAGCAGTTTAAATTTGACAAAACGAAATATGACACCTTACTTAGAAGATGATTTACAAATTTTTTTATATAAAGATATTCAGGTTTAAAGAATATTTTATTATCATTAAATATTAACTGATTTAAATTGAAATTGAAATTACACAACAAAATACACTTCCATATGTTCTGATGAAAATTTACTATTTTCTATGTCTAAATAGACATACTTCAAATATCAAATTTTCATTTTTGAAATTCAATTATCTAAAATTTCATAAAAATTCAGTTAACTACGTTATTAAAACCATTAAAATTTACGGGTTGTTACATTCAAAACCACACTTTATTGTGTACTGCAAAATATTTTCTTTCTCAATTTTACTGTGTCGATTTTTATTTTGCAGATAGTTCAGATGAGGAATACAAGCTGGAACAGAGTTAAAGATAAAATACGAGCGTTGAGTGAATTATGTAGTGAGGTGAATTATGTATAAAAAACTGTAAATTGAAAATTGTTTTGTAACCGAAATTGTATTGAAAATGTATAAATGTAGTGAGAGCTCAAATTTATATTATTTGAATTTGTAATAAAATATTTGTTTGAATAAAATATTTGTTTTAATATGAATTTCGAGTTATTTATTTTATTCAACTAATATTTATTTAATTATGTGGAAAAATAAAATAGTGAAGTAATAAATACATTTAAACGAATATATATATATATATATATATATATTTATTATCATCAAAAAAAAATCATACACTATCATATTCTACAATCTCCCCCTTCTGATGACAAGAAACATATATTAAGATTTTGACTTTATTAAATGTATTTGGTCTTGATTAATTCTATTAGCTCCCCCTATTTGAGTGCTCCCCTACACCAAGGCTCCCCCTTCACATATGCATTAAAAATGAATAAAAATATGCAAGTAAAAATTTTGAACTTATTTGCTAAAACCAAAATCTCAACTTATCTCTCCCCCTTTTGTTTTCAGCAAAAGAGTAATGTTATAAAATAGAGATAAAGTGATAGACATTAATACAACATTAATACCTAATCGAGTATAAATATTAAATTTCAATAAATAATCAAACAAAAATCATAAATACTCTATTAGGCGCATATTCCATTTTAGAGTGATAGAGGTGATGTCAGAATACCATATAGTCGTGTTCATTTGTGGTATATTCATGATAGGAAATTGTTAAACACTTACTTGCCATGCATAACCGTTAGGACTTCTAATTGAGATTAGTAGTGTCCGTTAATATATTTTTTTTAAAAAATTCAAGCATATTCTAACAACGCATAAATGTAAGGACTTGTAAATAGGTTTAGAATCAACTTGCCTATTTAATAATCAATTTTGATATATGTTCCATACATGCATAACCGTGAGGACTTTTAATTGAGCATGAAAGCACATAATCAAAGATTTCAAGTAGTTTACCCATGCATAACCGTGAGGACTTTTAAATGAGAGCGAGTACTTTGGATGATTTTATTGCTAATTAATTAAAATAAAATGAATAATTTCCTTTTTAAATACCACAGTTTGATATACTATATTGGATTTTGATCAGCGATAGTCGTAGAAATATGATAGGAATACAGATGGTTATGGAATTTTTACCAACCAAAGTTATTATAATTTTTGTTTAAATTTTTCAAAAATTTACTAAATGTACTCTCTCAAGACATAATATACGATCAAGATCAACACTTATCACTTTTTTCAGTCACTATTTATCTTTTCGATAATCAGTAGGGAGTTAACATAGGCATTTATGATCAAATCCAAAAATATAAAATCAAATTTCTAAAATGCCTAAACTGAGATGAAGTCGACAAAAACTATTTTCTGGAAGGGGTTTTGTAAAAATGTCTGCCAATTGAAAATCAGTTGTAATGAAATTATGCAGATTTTGCCTTTAGAAATGTGATGTGAATAAAACACGTTCCACTAGTACTTTTTATCAACTAGACTACCAGCATAATCTGCATCTGAATACCCTTTTAACTCAAAGTTATCTTTAGTTAGATACCATAGACCAAACCGTGAGGTATGCAACAACTACCTTATAATCCTTTTTACAGTTTTTAAATGAGATTCCTTTGGATTTTACTAAAACTGTGCACATAAATAAATAGAGAACATAATGTTTGGTCTAGAAGCGGTAAGATAAAGAAGTATACCCACGTGTATCTAGAGTAATCATCAACCAACACAAGACAATATTTCTTACCACCAACCAAATCCATATGAACTAATTCAAGGACTCTAGAGGTACTTACAGTATTCTTGGCATGAAAAAATGTTTTTTTTAATTTTTCCCAACTGATCACCTTTCCTCTTACTGGCTGATTGATATGAAATTATGGTGCAGATTTTCAGCATGTACAACATCGTTGTTGTCCATTGTGACTCTGCCACCTTTGTACTTCTCTAGGCTAAGGATCTTTGATTTGTCGCCCGTCATGTGCCTGGAAATCCAAAATCTAGGTACCACTATTGTTGTTCGTTAGCCTGCCAACTCACCTACACAAAGAAAGATTTTTGCGACCTATTTGTTTTTATAGGTCCATGATTGTTAGTGACAAACAATTTTGAAAAACAAGTTTGCGAAGAACCAAAACAGTTTATGTTTGTTCCTTTTGGAACCCAGATTTTTTTTGATTTTAAGAGATTTTCCATTCGTGCCTTTTGGAACCCAAATTGGTATGGTTTTCGTATGTTTGGGTCTATACCAGCAATTGTTGTGATTATGTCCAATTTTTCTACAAATCGTGCACTTGGAATTTACTTGATTGGTATCACTTCTACCCTTTTTAGCTTGAGTATACCCAAGTCCTTGTCTAACAGTATTAAAAGTTTGTTTCCCTAATAGCATATTTAATGATCTTTCTCCTTTTGAGAATTTTCCTAAAGTTGTAGACGATTATTGGACTTGTGACTTGAGAGATTCATTTTCATTCAATTACATAGTGCGCTTTTTGATAGAATTTTTCTCCTATTATTTTCACTTTCTTTCAAAATTAGAATTTCATTTTCAAGCGATTTAATTTTAATTTTTGATTTTTTTATTTCCTCTTCAAATGATGGACACTTATCACACTTAGGGCTCTTATTTCTATAGTTTTGAACCAATTGATCAAGCTGTTTATTTAGTTCTATCAAACTATCTCTTTGTGATTCAATTTTAGCATGCTTCTCCTAAGTCTTTCAAAAAACAGTCGTTTACTTCATGAAAATATACAAGTAATTGTGAGTGAGTAAGTTTTGATACCTTGCTTGGAACGTCATCATCGCTGTCATTTGATTCTCCTAAAAGACACTGATTTTCTCTTTCACTTTCACTGTCAATACTTTTATCACTTTGATCCCAAGTAGCTGGAAAAATTCTCCTTTCTGATTTCTTTCCTTTGTTGAATTGATTTTTATGATAGTTTTACTTGATGTGACTAGGTTTATTGCACTAGTGATAAATGATCTTCTGCTCTTCTGAGTTTTCTAGAACTTTGACGATTCTGTTCTTCGATTGTTGATTTAAGGTAGGATTTCCATATTTGTGGTTCCACGTTTTGAATCTCTTTATTATCAGTGCCAGTTCAGCTGCTCCATTATCATCATTATCACTTTTCGTTGTTCCTTTAAGAGCTATTGATTTCTTTCGCGTGTCGCTTCCTTCACGTTCTTCCTTGAATTTGATTTCTAGCTCATTAGTGGTGAGATTACCAATGAGTTCTTAAACTTTAATTTGTTTCAGATCCTTTGATTCTTGAATGGCATATCACTTTTGCTTCAAAATTTCATGGAAGAATTTTGAGGATTTTTCGAACTATTTCCAATTTTGTGTATGGTCTTCCTAGAGATTTTGATTTTTATACAAGATTAGAAAGTCGTCCATACATTTCTTTTACACTTTCATCCTTTGCCATTGTGAAGTCCTCGTACTCACTACTGATGCAGCATAGAAAGCGAATTTGACGATGTAAATCGAATCCTTCCAGGATCTCACATGATTAGCGGAAATAATCGGTGAATCGACGAAGAATCGATGGATTTAATAATACCGAAAGGCCCAAATCCGTTGATCATGAAGATACCGGATTTTAGCAATCTTAGACACGTTGATCACGCATGGTACCGTGAAGAAAGATCTATAATTCTTTGAGCGTTGATCAAGTGCACTTGATGCCGCGAATTGGCTTCAACGTTCGTTGATTCGAACCCACTCGAATACCGAAGTGGAGATAGGAGATAACACTCGACTACCAACTTAAAAATGGAGGCACAAAGCACAAACAAAATTTTATTCAAATTTCAACAACCCTTACAAATGACACGACTTGCCTATTTATAGGCTTACAACATCACAACACTACATAAATTACAACACATTACAAACAGTACAAACGGTTACAACATAATACGACTTGACATAAGAAATCACAAACAAACGACCTAAGCAACAAAGTATGTGACCTAAATTAAACAACAACGACCTATCAATCAGCGAAATTTGCTCGCGACCTGCTGCATTTTCTTCGTTTGCGATTTCGGACACAGCGCGACCTATTGGAGGAGGTACGCGACTTAAAAAAACTTCACACGCGACTTAAAATTGCACGAGCTAAATACACTGCAACGACATAAATTGCGCGAGCTAAATACACGAGGATTAGGTCGCTGGAGGTAGCGACTTAGGGAGGAGGCATGGAGTTAGATCGCGGGGAAGGGAAAAAAACTAGGTCGCGGTGGGATTTTAGGTCGCGGCTATGGGTATGTCGTGGAGAAAGGGGAAGAGTTAGGTCGCGGTGGGTAGTAGGTCGCTTGCAAGATGAATGGTCGCGACCTAAGCCTTTGGAATTCGCGACTTTGGGATAGGGTGGGAGCCGGTGATGTGGATCCAGATCCATCGAGCTTCGGTATGTCGTTGTTTGGTGGAGATAGGTCGGCTAACGACCTAGCGTAGGTCGTGGAGCAACCTAGGAGAAGTAACGGTCTGAAGGTGAGTTTCTCTGCTCGAATTCTCCGATACCCTGCATCATCCTCCCTGGGTACGAAAGAATTCGTCCTCGAATTCACATTTTCTTGATCATCAGCATAATACGGAATCAAGTGCTTCACGTTAAACACATCAGAAGTGTAAACATTCTCTGGCAGCTTCAATTTATAAGCATTTTCATTGATCCATCTTATAATTTCTACAGGTCCAATCTTTCGAGCTTTCAACTTGTTGTAAGTTCCAACTGGAAAACGATCTTTCGTCAAAACGGCATATACAAAATCTCCCTCTTTGAAGACAACACTTCTTCGTTTCTTATCCGCCATTTGTTTATACTTCTCATTCGTTTTAAGCAATCGTTCCTGTACAATTTTGTGGCATTCCTGTAACTCATTCACCAAATCACTAGCCCGTTTAACAATTCCCTTCTGATACGACACTGTTGTCAAATCCAACGGTCCTTTTGGAGTGGCTGAATATACAACTTGAAATGGACTGAATCCAGTACTTCGATTGACTGCATGATTATGTGCAAACTCCGCTTGACATAACTTCATATCCCAGCTTTTCAAGTTATCTTTCACAAGACATTGTAACAAATTTCCCAACGATCTATTCACCACCTCTGTTTGCCCATCTGTTTGCGGATGATAAGCACTAAAATTCAGCTTCGTTCCATCCATCTTCCATAAACTCAACCAAAAATGGCTTAAAAATCTAGTATCTCGATCAGAAACAATAGATTCTGGTAAACCATGCAATCGATACACCTCTTTAAAGAATAATTGAGCCACTCGTACGGCATCAGCTGTCTTCTTACAGGCTATGAAATGCGCCATCTTCGAAAACCTGTCCACTACAACATATATAGAATCATTTCCCCTCTGAGTTCTTGGCAAACCCAACACAAAATCCATGTTAATATCAACCCATGGTTTAGTAGGCACGGGTAATGGCATGTATAATCCCGCATTCGTCGCTGTTCCCTTCGAAACCTGACAGATATGACACCTCTCCACAAATCTCTCTACCTCTTTCCTCATTGACGACCAAAAATAAGATTGAGAAATCAACTGCAATGTACGATCTCTGCCTACATGGCCTTCTTCATGTAACTCTTTGATAATCTTCATTCTCTAGCTACAGTCTGGTATGCATAATCGATTCCCCTTGAACAAGAATCCATCAACCAACACAAATTCATCAGTATCCCCATCCTTAACTTTCTCAACAAACTTTGCAAAGTAAGGATCCTCCTCAATCAACTCTGGCAATAATTCGAATCCTGTCACTTCAACCTTCAACGTTGTCAACAAATGATTCCTCCCGCTCAAAGCATCCGCTACACGATTTGTCACCCCTGATTTGTGTTTCACAACAAAGGTAAATTATTGTAGATATGCTATCCACGAAGCATGTCTCGCTGAAATCTTGTCCTGCCCTTGTAGATGTTTCAACGCCTCATGATCAGTGTAAAGAACAAACTCCTTCCGAAACAAGTAATGGCGTCAGTGCTTCACAGCTTGAACAATCGCATAAAACTCTACATCATATATACTATATCTCATCTTGGCTTCAGATAATTTTTCACTGAAATAAGCAACTGGTCTTCCATTCTGACTCAAAACTCCACCAATTCCAACCTTCGAAGCATTAGTATGCAGCTCAAACAACAACTGAAAATTCGGCAGTACCAGAATTGGTGTTGTCATCAATAGTGATTTGATCTTTTCAAAAGCAACCCCTACTTCCTCTGACCATGCAAACTTCTTTCCTTTCATGCAATCGGTTACAGGTGCCATCACACTGCCAAAATGTGGAATGATTCTTCGATAGAAAGATACCAATCCATGAAAAATCCTCACTTCAGTAATTGTCTTTGGCTGTGGCCAACTCTTGACAGCTTCCACTTTATTTCCATCCACTTGAATACCTTCCTTTGACAGAACATACCCCAGAAATAAAACACTATCCGTCATAAGCACGCACTTCTTTGTTGCTGCATAAAACTGCTCTTGCCGTAAAATCAATAATACTTCTCGCAAATGCTGGATGTGCTCTTCCGTACTCCCACTATAAATCAAAATATCATCAAAGTAAACAACCACGAACTTCCCAACAAATGGTCTGAAGATCTGGTTCATCACTCTCATAAAAGTACTATGAGCGTTTGATAAACCAAATGGCATAACCAATCATTCGTATAAACCTTCCCTGGTTTTGAAAGCAGTCTTCCACTCATCACCCGTCTAATACGAATTTGATGGTATCCACTTTTCAAGTCAATCTTTGAAAACACCACTGCCCCACTCAACTGGTCTATCAAATCATCAAACCTCGGCATAGGAAATTTGTATCTCACAGTGATTTTATTAAGAGCCCGACTGTCCGTACACATCCTCCACGTCCCATCCTTCTTCGGTACCAATAAGGCTGGCACAACACATGGACTCAAACTCTCCTGAACACGCCCTTGTTCTAACAACTCCTCCATCTGCCTTCTTAGTTCTTCATGCTCTTTAGGACTCATCCTGTAATGTGGCCTGTGAGGTAAAATTGACCCTGGCACAAGATCAATCTGATGTTGAATATCCCTCAAAGGCGGTAGCTCCTTTGGTAACTCTTCTGGAAACACATCACTGAATTCTTCCAATATCGGTTTTACTTCCTCTGGAACTTCAACGGGTTCAGTAGCTTCATGTCCAATCAACAAAAACACTTCAGGACTCTCCTCTACTTCTCCAACAAATTCCTTTAAAGTCAACAAAGTTTTAATCTCCTCAATCTCTTCTGACTTGCTCTCTCCCTGTTGTCTCTTCTTTGGAACTAAAATAATCTTAACGCCTTCAAACATAAAACTGTAGCTATTGGTTCGACCGTCATGTTGCACTGCTCGATCATACTGCCACGGTCTTCCCAAAAGCAAATGACAAACATCCATCTCAACTACATCACACCAGATCTCGTCTTTATATTTCTTCCCAATAGAAAATGGAACTCGAACTCGCCTGTCCACCTTTACTTCTCCTCCTTTTCTTAGCCACGCTAACTTGTAAGGATTTGGATGTTTTTCCGTTTTCAACTTCAATTTTCTCACAGCTTCTGTAGAAATAATATTGTCACAGCTTCTCGCGTCTATTACGAATTTACACACCTTTCCCAGTATAGTGCATGTAGATTGAAAAATGTTGCTCCTCAACCAACTAGCCTCATCCTCTTGCTTGGGTGTTAAACAAGACCTTCTCATCATTAGATTACACCCTTCATCTCCTGACGCGATATCCTGTTCACCTTCCTCCACTGGACTAGAATCACCTTCCCCAACATCCTCACCATCAATCTCAGCAATCATAGTTCGCTTCTTTGGCTTTGGACATTCGTTACTCTTGTGACCCACTTCCTGGCAATTGTAACATTTGAAACTGTTGTTGACCTTCGCCTTCTCAACCTCCTTCACAATTGGTTTACTGACAACTTTAGAAACATTGGAACTCCCACTAGCACCCTTTCTCTGAGTATTGGAACTTGGAAACACACCACCTCCTCGTCTTCCCTGCTTCTCCCAAGCCAACGCTTTCTGGTGCGCTTCAGCCACAGATCTCGAATCAAACATATTAACCATATCCTGGATCTGCATTCGCAAACCTCCAACAAACCTAGCAGTCAACTGTTCCTCTGTCTCCATAATGTCATTTCGAGCAATCAGTTGATAAAACTCGTCAGCATAATCATTAACAGTCTTCGTCCCTTACCTCAAGTTTTGCAACCTATGATACATGAGTGATTGATAATTGTAAGGTAAAAATGTAGCTTTCATCGATTTCTTCATTTTCTCCCAAGACTCAATCTTTGACTTCCCCATCCGTTCTCGTGTAAGTTTGGTTTGCTGCCACCACGCCATAGCTCTCCCTCTCAAACGAGTAGCAACCAACTTCACTCTTCGATTCTCGGGAACCTCCTTGAAATCAAAGATCTCTTCAACATTAGACAACCAATCAAGAAATTCTTCTGACGCCATTCCACCCTTGAACTCCGGAATTTCCATCTTCATCCCTGATTCCCATCTACGATCGTCTTCTTCCTCTCGATACTAACGTCGTACTTGGTTTCGATCTCGAAAATGAATACTTCCCCTATCACCATCAAATTCCTCATCAAAATCTGATGTATATCGATGTCGACCACGACCACCAACATCTCTACCACCACCATTTCTACCACCAACATCCCTTCGATCTACATTCCTCCGATATCATTCATCAACATTCCTATCACGATCGTCAACATTTCTACGACCATGATCTTCTCTTCTCTCTTAATCTGAATGTGGTGAAACTCTACTTCCCCCATGACTCGATTCAGGTGAAACCCTTCTTCTACTTTGATTCATTTCAAGCATCATTCTCTCTAATCGACCAATCCCTTCATTCAACTTCTCAGTGAAACTCTCGTTGATTCGTTGCTCCATTTCATCGGCCTCTTCTCTTCCATACAAAGCATTAATGTTGTGATGACGTTGAGCTCGTCTCGGAGGCATGATTGAACTTCAAACAAACTCAAAAATAAATTCCAACACTTTCCGAACTTTGACCCAAAGTGAGATGGATCGAAACTCCCAACTTGTTGCGACTTCACGATGAACACGATGAACACTAAACTTCTCAACAATTGCAATCTGAACTCCAAACTACAAATTCTCGAAACCCAATTCTCCCAATGATACAAACTTCTTGCAATCTAGCTTTGATACCAAACTGATGCTCGTAGAAAGCGAATTCGACGATGTAAATTGAATCCGTCCAGGATCTCACACGATTAGCGGAAATAATCGGTGAATCGACGAAGAATCGATGAATTTAATAATACCGAAAGGCCCAAATCCGTTGATCACGAAGATACCGGATTTTAGCAATCTTTGACACGTTGATCGCGCACGATACCGTGAAGAAAGATCTACAATTCTTTGAGCGTTGATCAAGCGCACTTGATTCCGCGAATTGGCTTCAACGTTCGTTGATTCGAGCGCACTCGAATGCCGAAGTGGAGATAGGAGATAACACTCGGCTACCAATTTAAAAATGGAGGCACAAAGCACAAACCAAATTTTATTCAAATTTCAACAACCTTTACAAATGACACGACTTGCCTATTTATAGGCTTACAACATCACAACACTACACAAAGTACAACACATTACAAACAGTACAAACGGTTACAACATAATACGACTTGACATAAGAAATCACAAACAAACGACTTAAGCAACAAAGTATGTGACCTAAATTAAACAACAACGACCTATCAATCAGCGAAATTTGCTCGCGACCTGCTGTATTTTCTTCGTTTGCGATTTAGGACACAGCGCGACCTATTGGAGGCGGTACGCGACTTAAAAAAACTTCACACGCGACTTAAAATTGCGCGAGCTAAATACACTGCAATGACATAAATTGCGCGAGCTAAATACACGAGGATTAGGTCGCTGGAGGTAGCGACTTAGGGAGGAGGCGTGGAGTTAGGTCGCGGGGAAGGGGAAAAAACTAGGTCGCGGTGGGATTTTAGGTCGCAGCTATGGGTATGTCGCGGAGAAAGGGGAAGAGTTAGGTCGCGGTGGGTAGTAGGTCGCTTGCGAGATGAATGGTCGCGACCTAGGCCTTTGGAATTCGCGACTTCGGGATAGGGTGGGAGCCGGTGATGTGGATCCAGATCCAGCGAGCTTCGGTATGTCGTTGTTTGGTGGAGATAGGTCGGCTAACGACCTAGCGTAGGTCGTGGAGCGACCTAGGAGCAGTAACGGTCTGAAGGTGAGTTTCTCTGCTCGAATTCTCCGATACCCTACATCAACTACTAAGCATGGCAAGGCGAGATTCTTTAACTTGAGAGGTTCCTTCATAAGTCGCTTCAAGCGTGTGCCAAATTTCCTATGCAGTTAGACAATGTGAGATATGATTAAATTCAATTTGATATAATGAACAAATAATAGAATTCATAACTTTAACATTAGCATTTTGCAGTTTATTTTCAAGATCTGTCCATAGATCCATAGGTTTTTCAACTTATTGATTATCTACCAATATTATTTGTGTCCTATATCTCGTTTTAATAATATTCTATGCATCTATGGTTTTTCGAAAAAATTTCATTTTATTTTTCCAATATTAATATTCACCATTGAACATAGGTGGTCCGACTATGGACTGACCTTCAGCAACAGCACTATTAAAAGAAGCCATTTAAAAATTAAAATTTTAAAACAAAAAATGGTTTTTGTTCCTTGCTTTAATACAACTTGTAGGATCGTTTTCACCCTAGAGAGGGGTAATAGGGTGTACGAACAATAATAAAAATTAATATGGAAATAAAAACAATAACAGAAAGTAATGCAGTAGAGATCACACACAGTTTAACCCAGCTTCGACAATAACCTCCTTACGAGCTGCTTCCAAGGTTTCTACTAGAAATTAAGTAGTCAGATGCTTAAAAACACACGTAAACTTGCGACACCTACTAACTTGACTAACCTAACTCTAAGCTTAAAACCCTGCCACAACTCAACAACTAAGTTGCGAATTCTTGAACTACACCCCGTAGTTTGCACTTAGTTACACAACTAGAAGATTACACAATTTAAAATAGAAATTACAAAATTAAACCAAAAAACTAATAAAAAAACCCTATACTTAAAAGTGAAGCACAAAATAACAATGATCGGCCCAAGTGAATAATAAAAGAAAATTAAATATATGTGGCCCACTTAAAAGAAGGTTTCCCTTTTATTTTTCTTCTGGCTCGTTCATGCCGTTTCGTTTCTTATTCGATTGGAATTCGGTTTTTCAGTTTGAAGAGGCTGATTCTCAATTGAATGATTGAGGCGAGGAATTCTTTGATTAGCTTCATCAATCGGTTCTTAGACTTTGATAACTTGCGGCTGCTTCAAATGTTGATTTTGAATGGATAGAAATTGGTATGTGATTTTTTTTCCCTTTTCGATTTTTGCTTATGCTCGACTTATGCTCTGTTTATTTGCTTGGGCTCGAACTCAATATCTAACGTCGATGATGATATGGGTTTATTTATAGGGTTCAATACCCTAAATTTTCATTTGTATATTTCTATTTGAACTTGTCAATTGCTTTTCTCGGCCATGGATTATTGTTTGAATGATGTGATTTATTCTGACTTGTTCATTGTTGAATTTGCTTGAATTTCTTTGAGTTGGTTCCGTTCTGTGCTCGATGACTTCGGCATTTGAATTTTTGAGATATTCTGGACTTGTTCACCGATTCCATTCTTTGCTGGCATTCAATTTTCGAATTTTTGAAAAGATGTTTGATCATTTCTTTTTGACTACTCCTTGACTTGGATTACCCACGGCTATTGATCATTATTGATTTCCCATTACACTTTGAAACTACTCCTTGACTTGTACATGCTGTTTGATCTAATTCACTTTGTATTTATTCATGTTTTCATATGAATGAAGTCTGCACTTTGAAGTTGTTTATGCTGGTGTGTTCCTGTTGTTGTGTTCATGCTTGAAGGCTTGTTGGATTTTGGGTGTCTAGTGATTGTGGTCTCCAGGAGTATATACATATATACATACATGTATGGATATATGTGTGTGCACATCTACACTTGAAGTTGTTCATGCCTCTGTTTCATGTTCACTTGTATGTGTTCACAACTATGTTGTTGCAGTCTGGTTGATGTGAACTGGTCATTGAACTTGTATTCATGAGGTCTGGTTTGGTTGATAATTCATGTGTACTGAACTGACATATGTATGTATATATGCATACATGTGTAGCTTCATGTATGTTGGCTGGTTGCCTCTGTTTTGCATTCTGTGGTGGTCCAAAGTCTTGAATTTGGTTCCTTCCATCTTGCTTGTGCACTGGTTTTGGTTCCACATGTTTTCATGTTGGTTGAACCATTGAACTTGAGTATGATTATGTTGATTGTTGATTTTTTTTTTTTGTATTTTTGGAGTGTGGTCTTGCACTTGTGAGTTTTCATGTGTGGTCTGGTGGCTTCCTTTCACTGGCTTGTTGAGTTACATTGTTTACCTGATCTTGTGCAACTTTGTCCATGGTTTGTTGTGTGTGTACTTCATGTTGTTCAAGAGTTTTCATGTACATATCTGGTAGTCCTTTTTGTGACTCTGTCTGGTTGAAATCGTTGTGGGCGAATTCTCACACAGAAGATCTCGAGACCAAGAAGTCACAAGTTTTACCCGGGCTCGCAACCTCCACTTCGTTCAGCAAACACAAGGCTCGAAGTCCATCCGGCATTCTCCATGCACAAGCTCATTCGGCATAAGGACATTCGGTCATCCCCATTCGGCATACCGGACCAAGGCCATCACCGAGCCATCACTCCTCCCCTACATGACCGGACCAGACCACCACCGGACCACGCCTATCACCGGACCACCATGACCGAACCAAACTCCAACTTCTCTAAGCACAGCCGAATGAAGCCTCGCCGAACCAGATGATTGCCAGTCCAGATTGCTCCAGCCCGGGCCCACCAGCAGCCATATACATCCAAGACCCCTGCCCCCTACCTCACTCTATAAATAGAGGGGCAGGGGTACAACAATGGCAGACAAGTTTGAGAGCTCAAGCACGGAAGGAACTTTCTAACTACTTTCATATACTTGTACACGAAGCATTGTACTTGTAATCCGAAAGAAAGAAGATAATAACATATAAAGTGGACGTAGGCACGTTCTGGTCGAACCACTATAAATCTGTGTGTCTTTTACATTTCAGTCCCTGCTTTTTTCATATTTACATAACTCATCTAAATCATTAAGAATCATATAAAACCCATTAAATCTCACGACTTGGAGGTGTTTGCCCATTTTTCGCGCAAACATTTTTGGTGCTTTCACTGAGAACTTCGAACTCGAAGCTCCAGCTTCCCTCATCCAACCTTCTTTCCCAATAGCATTCTTCATTGCCTAGGAAACATGACTTCCAGACCAAGAAAAGACGCCAACAAGGGAAAGAACGCTGCAACTAGCAGCGCTCCAAATCCATATCCAGATCAAGAGAACCATCCCACTACGGCAGCAGTGCCCCATGTAGATCAGGCAATTCCAACAGCCCCTGCCGCGGAACAACCGGCAGTAATCACTAGAGCGGACCTAGACAGAGTTGTGGTGGAAGTGACTAACCGCTTCGCATCCCAACAAGAAGCTTTGGTGAACCAACTCATGTCACGCTTGAGGGATGTCGAAGAATCCAACCGCAACACTGAATCATGGGATGAATCTCAATCTGGAGGATCTCGGAGACAGCAAAGGTCTTCCCTCTTCGAGGAAGCCATCAACAGGAACAACAATGATAGGGGCCGCGCCCGAACTCAGCCCGAACTCCGACTCGAGGAAGCGCTTGGAACCGAACCCAGTGGGGGAGGCGCCAGGCGAAGGTCGGATGTAGCTGAGCCAGTCATGCCACCTAATCATAGAAACCCCGCTGAACGGAGCCGAGCTAGAACCCAGCCCGAAGTTGACCCCATGGAAATGCCCGAAACAGAACCCCACAGGGGAAGATCAAGGCAGGGGGCAACTGTAGCTGGTCCTAGCATGCATCCGAGCAGCCAGAGGCAACCGCTGGATAACGTCAGAAGTGATAGACTATACCATCCCTACAGGTCATCTGGACGAGATCGATCCCGCAGGGAAGAACCAAGTTCATTTCTATCCGCTCCAAATTCTGATGAAAGAATGGCACGATTATTCAGAGAATGCGTCCAACGGGAGCAAAGGGACCGAGGAATAGGCCCTAGGGTCACCAGCCCCTTCACCCGCAATATCGAAACTGCCATCACCCCCCGGGAGTGGAAAATGCCAACCATGGAACCTTACAAGGGAACTTCCGACCCCATCGTACACTTACAGAGGTACACCCAGCATATGCTCATGAGCGGAGCAACAGAAGGGGTGCTGTGTAAATGTTTTCCGCTATTCCTAGCAGATCTAGCTACCTCCTGGTTCTGCCATCTACCCCAAGGATCTATCAGCTCATGGGAGATGTTGAAAGAAAGGTTCATTAGCCAGTTCCGCATCCATGTAGAGCAACCCAAGGATGCTTATTCTCTATCCAATGTCAAACAGAAATCCGGAGAGACACTGCAACAATATCTAACCCGGTTCAACGCCGCAGCGGCCGCAGTCCAAGATGCCGATGAGAAGCTCACCCTAATGGCCCTCTGTAGTGGTGTACACCCAGATACCAAGTTCGCTAGAAGACTAACTAAGGAAAAACCAGCTACTTTACCTGATTTCTTCCATGAAGCTGGAAAGTATATGAGACTTGAAGACGCCGCCACTGAAAGGCAGTCAGGGCAACAAGGTAAGACGACTTCAGACAAGATTCCCGCTGCAGCTAAGGACACTCAAAGAAATGAATCTAGAGATAATGCTGGGGGCAGGAAGGTTGAAAAACGCCAATATAGACCAGGACCAAGATTTGACTCCTACTCTCCTTTGAATGAAACAATCGAAAACATCTTTCTAGCCACTCAGGGCGAACTCGGATACAAGCGCCCCCCGCACAAGAAAGAATCTGATAACGCACTCAAGTCTGGAAAGTTCTGCCGCTTCCATGAATCCCACGGACATGACACCAATGAATGCCACCATCTCCGGGACTTGATCGAAGAACACATCAGAAGAAGAAGGCTGGAACGCTATGTGAAAGGTCAGAACAGGACTCCAACCCCTGCCAATGAGAACTCAAAGCGACCCCTCCCAGAAGTAGGCGGAGGGAATCGCAACACCAGTGGCTCTAGTCAAGAGAAGATAGTGGTCCATACCATCTCGGGAGGACCACACATCGCCGACAGAAGCTGGGCAGAGATGGAAAGATACGACAAGTCACTTAGAAATGCTGAAGGCTATGTTAACTCCATTATGGAAGAACGCCACCCGAAACGGAAAGAGAGTGACGACATCATATTCAGTAGGCGTGATTTAGAAGGAAGACAATATCCGCATATGGATCCCATGGTCATCTCTGCCTGGTTCGGTCCAGCTAAAGTTTTCCGAATTCTAATAGACATAGGAAGCTCCGTAAATATCTTGTTCAAACATGCTTTCGACAAAATGAAACTGTCAATGAAGGATGTGTCTCCCTGCAACAAACCCCTGCACGGTTTCACTGGAGATGCGAAAATGCCCCTCGGGCAACTTGACCTCTTCGTCGAAATAGGAAGTCATCCCCGCTCCGTTGTGCGAAAACAAACGTTCGTACTAATAGAAAACCACTCGGCCTACAACGCCTTCTTGGGAAGACCAGCCTTATCTGACTTTCAAATTGTCCTAGCCCCGTGGTGCCTAAAGATGAAATTCCCAACAGATAACGGAATAGGAGAAGTTGAAGGAGATCAAGACGCCGCTCGAGATTGCTATGTAACCGAACTTCGCAATAACCATAGAAAGAATAAAGGGAAAGATGCAGAGACCACTCTCTGCATGAAAAGCTTGGAAGCATAGCAACTAAAGAAAGCACCTCCTCTTCGATACACCAGTGATCCTTTCAATGAACTAGACCCCAGGGATAAGGAGGAGGAGGCTACCGCTGAGCCTGCAGAGGCCATGGAATTCGTATCTGTAGACAAACATGATTGAAGCAGACTATTAAAAATAGGATCTCAGCTCAAAACAGAATTGAAGGATCAACTCATTGACTTTCTCCGCCACAACTTAGATGTATTTGCGTGGACACATTCCGATATGACAGGAATCTCCCCAGACATAGCATGCCACATGCTGAACATCGATCCCACCAAGGTACCGATAAAGCAGAAAAAGAGAAGCATGGGAGCAGAACGATCAGCAGCCCTCGATGAGGAAGTAAAGAACCTACTTGCTAATGACTTCATACGAGAAGCCATCTACCCAGAATGGATAGCTAACCCGGTACTAGTAAAGAAAGCTAATGGAAAGTGGCGAACATGTATTGATTTCTCCAACTTAAATGACGCTTGCCCGAAAGACTGCTTCCCACTCCCCCGAATCGATCAACTTGTGGACAGCACTGCCGGGCACGAACTTTTATCTTTTATGGACGCATACTCCGGATACAACCAGATTCCCATGCACGCTCCCGATCAAGACCACACTAGCTTCATCACTGACCGGGGATTATATTGTTATAAAGTCATGCCTTTTGGACTCAAAAATGCCGGAGCTACCTATCAACGCCTCGTCAACAAGATGTTCGCGGAATTAATAGGATGAACTATGGAAGTATATGTGGATGACATGTTGGTAAAGTCCAGGAAAGCCGACGATCATGTAAGCCACCTGAGCGAGATGTTTCAGGTACTTCGCCGATATGGAATGAAGCTGAATCCTCTAAAGTGCTCCTTCGGAGTGTCATCGGGAAAATTCTTAGGATTCATTGTCCATTCCAGAGGAATTGAAGCAAACCCTGAACAAATCCGGGCTCTAAAAGAAATAAGGATACCTTCCACCCGAAAAGAAATGCAGAGCTTAAACGGAAAGGTGGCCGCCCTAAGCAGATTCATTTCCAAAGCAACTGACAAGTGCGTCCCTTTCTTCGAAGCTCTCAAGAAAGAAAAAGGAAGGTTTGAGTGGACCGATGAATGCTTAAAAGCCTTCCTTAACCTGATCGAACACCTTCAAAAACCACCAGTACTCTCAACTCCGAACGAAGGCGAAGCGCTATACCTATACCTCGCTGTATCATCTCATGCTTTAAGCGCTGCCCTAGTAAGAGAAGAAGACCGCACACAACGCCCGGTGTACTTTATAAGTAAGAGATTTACGGGGGCAGAAGCCAGATATCCTAAACTTGAGAAATTGGCATATTGTTTATTGATCGCGTCAAGAAAACTACGACACTACTTCCAATCTCACTCCATCAGAGTTCTAACCGATCAGCCACTAAGACAGGTGCTCCATCGTCCCGACACTTCTGGACGACTCCTCAAATGGTGCATTGAACTAAGTCAGTATGACGTCACCTACCATCCTCGCACTGCTATCAAGGGGCAAGCCCTGGCCGATTTCATTGCCGAATTCACTACCAACGAAGGCAAGGATCAATTTGAAATAGCAAAAAACATCAAGTGGAACCTCTTTGTAGATGGAGCATCAAACGAACAAGGCTCGGGGGCAGGTATTGTGATAATCACCCCCAGGGGAAGAAAGCTGTACTATGCATTAAGGTTGGAATTCGCGGCCACTAACAACGATGCGGAGTATGAGGCAGTAATAGCGGGATTGGAGCTTGCCTTAGAAATTGGAGTCAATTCTTTATGTCTTCATAGTGATTCTCAACTTATCGTAAACCAAGTACTAGGAGAATTCCAGACACGAGGAGAACGACTCACAGCATATCTAAAGAAAACCAAACTGCTGCTCGACCAATTGGACCATTATCTAATCAAACACATTCCTCGAGAAGATAACCAAGAGGCCGATGAACTAGCAAAGCAAGCTAGTATGAAGAATAGCACCATTTCCGGAGCACTAGCCATCTCAAGGCAGCTAGCCCCAAGTTTTGAACAAGTGAATCTGATAACTGCAATTGAAGAAGCAACTTGGATGACTCCTATCCGGAAATATTTGCAGGACGGCACACTACCAGACAAACGTGATGAAGTCAGGAGAATTTTGAGGAAAGCTCCCCACTACACAATACAAGAAGGCATCCTCTATTGGCGTGGCTTCTCTAGCCCCTTATTCAGATGCGTCGCTGGAAGGGAAGCCAAGGAAATCTTATTCAACATCCATCAAGGAAGTTGCGGAGATCACACTGGAGGGCAGACTCTGGCGAAAAAGATACTCCGATATGAATATTACTGGCCCACACTAAACAAAGACGCCTTAGACTTCGTCAAGAGATGCGACAGATGTCAGAAATTTGCCAAGATTCCTCGACTACCCACAAATGAGATTACTCAAATGACCAGCCCTTGGCCCTTTGCTGTATGGGGAATTGATTTAATTGGCGAACTACCAACGGGCAGGGGCGGGGCCAAATATGCTATAGTGGCAGTCGATTATTTCACCAAATGGGTGGAAGCGGAACCCCTAAATAAAATATCTTCAGCAAAAGTTATCAACTTCTTGATCAAAAATATTCTGTGCAGGTACGGAGTACCACTCAAGATCATATCAGACAACGGACTCCAATTTGACAGCGAAGAATTCGCCGACTGGTGCCAAGAGCATGGAATTCATAAAAGCTTCTCATCGGTAGCTTATCCTCAGGCAAACGGACAAGTCGAAGCTGTCAACAAAATTCTCAAAACCCTAATCAAGAAGAAACTTGAAAAGTCAAAAGGCGCTTGGGTGGACGAACTTCCTACGGCACTTTGGGCCTACCGCACCTCTTTCAGAACATCAACGGGACATACTTCTTTCTCTTTGGCATACGGATCGGAGGCAATGCTCCCTGTTGAAACTATTGTTCCTTCCCACCGTAGGATCCACTACAATCCAGAAGAAAACGAAGAACTACTCCTCATGTCTTTGGATCTGATTGAGGAAAGGAGAAACGACGCAGCACTCAAAGCAGCAGCTCACAAACAAAAAGTGGCAGCACTATACAACTCCAAAGTCAAGCATCGCGTCTTACAAGAAGGAGATCTTGTTCTCAGGCGAATCTTTCCGTGCCTCGGGGCACTGGACCCCATCTGGGACGGACCATATGTAATTCATAAAGATCTCCACAACGGAGCTTATATTTTGTCAACAGTGGACGGAGAGGTGTTCCAGAGGGCATGGAACATCCGAAACCTCCGTCGATACTTTTCTTAACTTGTACTGCCCATATGAAGTGAATTAACAAAGGGAATCAGTGGACGTAGGCATTTTCATGCCGAACCACTTTAAAAAATCTTGTCTCTTTTTTAACTTGTTCCTTTATATCTTGGCTGCTTGTTAAGCTTTATCCTTTTCTGTTGAACAAAATCTTATGGCATCTCCACTCAAGACGCACCACGGCCTCATCTGGACAAGGCCTAACAGGTACGCTACGATTCTATGCACTCGCCAATGAGACTCTTTTGCTCCAGCATCCCTCTGCTGCGGGTTAACTCATTGCTCGCGCCTGCCCTCAAAGCCAACTGTAATGAGCCGATTATAAGTCATCATAAAGGCCGACTATAGCCGATGGCAGCTCATTACGGCGTTCGGCTCGTCGGCAACCGTGAACCTACTTTAAGCCCCAACATAAGGTGTGGCCAGCCAGGGGTAGTTCACGGCCAACGGCACCCACGCTAGCCGGCTACGGTAAATCGAATAATACCCACGATTACGGACCATAATGGTTCGGGTAGTTACCGTGCGCGATCTCGGCTCCGATGTGTCTTAAGTGCGGCTGTGGTAAAAAAGAAAACTCCCCGCGGAGGCGTAAGATAGGTGACAAATGTCTCCAAGACCCACAGCTAGGGAAAGTGACTACAAAACCCGTTTGCCACGAAGTTAAGCACATCGACGGCCTTCCGTGACTGGAAGTTTTACTTTTTCTATATTTCCATTTCATTTAAATACTTTTCTCCTATCCTGTATAACAAACTCTAAAGTACAGGAAACCAAATAGGGAGCATCCAGTCATGAGAATCTAAGCCTACGTACTGGGTGGCAAGGTACTCAGAGATATCCATGATCAGTTACACAAGAAGCTCGAAGCTACCGCCTGCAAATAAAACATGAAGGGCGGTACTCTCTTCTCTTGTACATAAATACATAACTATAGCTTATTCATACGTCACACCAACATTGCAAAACATGAAATTATATTTCAAGCAAAGGCTTAACATCAAACACAACTAAAATCACAGGCATATACATGGTTATACTTCTCACGCAGCACATCAAAATGACAACAACATTTAAACATAACAAAATCAGCTTATATTATAAAATCACACAAAGTTACTCTCTGCAAATAATATTGTTACAGTCACATCAATGTTTTGGACTAACGTAAACAACAGTAAAAAGAAATAAAAAGCGGCCGAATCTGGACAAGTAACCAGCTGCGTCCGCACTCCATCACCAACTTCCCAAGCCTATTTGGCCGTAGGGCCGGAACCCCCAGCATGTTGATCGGAAGTTCCACCTGTCCAATTCAGAAGAGGAATCCATTAAACAAACGATAAACGATCAAGTTAGGAAACCCGGAAAGAAAAGGAAAAGAGAAGAATAACTCACCAGCGTCCGCCGCTTGATCCTCATCCTCCAGTTGCACACCCGCTTCCTCCGCAGCAAGCAACCGCATCCCCTCCTTCACCGCCGCTTGCTCCTCTTTCGAGAACTGAGCAGTGACCACGTCCAGACTAAAAGCCGCTCCCGCATCAACCCTGGCCTCCTTTAAAGCCCGAAGATATATCTTGGCCATGACCCGGGGATAGTCATCCATCCAAGACAAGCTGCCCTCCTTCCAAGTGCGGAAGTACATGTCCTGCAGCATCTCGTCCATCATCCCCTCATTCTCCTCGAACTCCCTCACCCGGGCCTCGGAAGCCTGCAACTTGGCGACAGCAACATCCCTCTCTGATCGGTATCTCAAGCAGTCAGCCTGGAGAGACCTCCTCATCTCCTCCATCTCCTCCTTTAACTTGACTTGAGCCATCTCCGCGGCCTCAAGCCTTCCAGACAACTCCTCTACCTGCTCGAGATCCGCATTCCGAACCTCATCCACTGTCGCAATGGCCATGTCGATCCGCTCCTTACAGGCGGCCTCCATCTTCCATAATTCCGCCCTACTAGCCTTTTCCATGGTCTCTTTCAGACGCCTGGAGGCTTCCTCGTGCCGAGAAATCTGAACGGCTTGACCGGCAAGCTGTTCGGCCTGATCAGCAACCTTCAGCCGCAACCGAATATTAGCGCTCCCAATCTCCTCCCCGGCCTTGACCAATTGAGCATGATACTTCATTAACTTCTTGGTCTCTTCAGCCACCCGATCGATATTAGCCTTGGCCTCGTCTCCCATAGTAACTACCCGAGTGGTAAGCAGATCAAGATCTAGGGACTTAGCCTCGTCTAACACTCGTACCATGGGGTTGCGGGGAAGGAGGTGTTCACCCGTGGCCTCATCAAATGAAATATCCCGAGAGCTTGGATCTAAATCAGGATGACCGACAAAGGGGTCACGAGGCACGTCAGGACGCCTTATACGGATAACCGTGGGATTCTTGGAAGGAGGTGGAGGGGGGATAAACTCCGTGCTCTCCTCCGTGGCATCACGAGGAGGCTGAACAGGGAGCTGCGGACCAGGGGAAGGCTCAAATAAAGAACGAATCCTCTTCTTTTTCTGAATGCTCTCTTCGATGACCCCAAGAAGAGGACGGTATTTGACCACGTCCCCAGTATGACCAGTGGGAGGCTTCGCAGAAGCTCTCATCAACTTGAACTGTTCGAGGCGGTGTCGAACGTCTGACGTTTTAACCGCCTGGCCTGCCCCTGGAATAAAGAACAAGTGTTACGAACATACAATGGTCCCCAATTCAGGAAACATGTTAAGTAAAAAGAAAGAAAAGTGTGAAGGCACGTCTATTATACAAACCCTGCGGAGGAGTGGGGTACTGCAATAAGTCCTGAATCTCATTACAGGACGGAAGTGAACCATAAAATATTTCTAAGTCCTTATCGAAAAGGGAATCGACAGAGGACAAAAGTTCACCTTGCACCGCCGAAGTTACCCTAGCTGAGGAGCCTTTAGAGGATGGATCGGCACCAGCCACAGCCTTGCCCGCCTCCTTTGCCTTTTCCGCTTTCGATTCTTCCTCCGATTCCCAAAGGCCTGACGGAGGGCCTCATCCAGTTCAGGATCTTTCTCAGAGGTTAAGGCACCAGCATCACCATCACCATCTCCATCGCCATCTCCTCCGCCTCCTGACTCTCCTCCCACATCGCCTCCTTCGCCCTCTTCCACACCTTCCCCCTCCGGGATGATCGGGCGAGTACTAGGAGAGGGGCCATCAGACTCCTTGAGCTTCTTACCCCCCACGACTGGGTGTTGTGCAAAGGGCTTCCTCTTGCCACTCTTCACCGTGGCTCCCTCCTTAGCTTTAGCGGCCTTCTCCTCAACCGTGTCCCTCTGCTTAACCACGGACTGGTGCGGCAGGATCAAGTTGTATTCCAGGAGGGTAGCGTTCCTGATCAGGAAAGAAGCCGACCTGTCCCGTGCCGGAATGGCCTTTATTTCAGCAGCCATCCGCGTCAAAGAATCATCTTCCACGACTGCAATACCACCTGTCGCTAGCAAGAAACAGAAGCGTGTCAGAAGAAGCACAACCGTTAGAACATGGAAAATATAAATGAAATTCATCTTACAGCCGGAAGTGAAAAGGCGGAAAGAAACAGAATCGTCCTTGATAAAGAACCATTCCTTCTTGAACATGGCGAACTTTGAATATAAGTCCAAGACCGGTTTGAAGGGCACGGCCGCTTCCAGACTAATATACGGAGACCCCTTCTTGTAGCCCCTCAGGTTATACAAATACCGAATTTCCCGGTTAGAAGGAGGGCGCCCGTATCTCCTCTGGAAGATGACGAAAAGGCTTACCAGAATGGCATAAGAGTTCGGCTGAAGCTGGAATGGAGCCACTTTCAAATATGTGGTAATGCTGACTATCCAGGCATTGATAGGAGGGATAGCACCACACATGCAATGGTACCTGCTGTAAGCGAAGTAACCTTTGGGGGGATTATACGGCATCACTCCATCTCCCGGCAGCAGCATAAGAGCCCTGTCTATCCCAAATGAACGAGAGATGACATCAAGTTGCTCCTCCTTTAGGGAGCTAGGAAAGCAATCGGGAGGGGAGACCAGAAGTTCCTGTGGACCATATCCGTCCACTAACGACCTCGAAACAGGTCGATGCTGCCCAGATCCTGGTTGGGCTGGGGGCACGGAGGAAGACTCGCCTCTATCTTTGGATTTCCGTCTGTCTGATCGTGTTTCCGCCTTGCGAGACATTTATCTGCATACACAAAAGCGAAAAGACAAGTTGTTAGAACAAGGAGTACAGAGATGTAAGCGAAAAAGAATGCATAAGTCCAGAGTTCCACTCAAAGTCCAAATACAAGAGTTCATTCGGTATACATGTCATTCGGCACTAAGAGTTCATTCGGTATACATCCATTCGGCACTAAGGCCTAAGGCCCATTCAGTAAAACGAGGACCTTCGTATGTATTCGGCAAATTAGGCACATTTGGTAGTAAGTCCATTCGGCAATAAGTGTATACCTGATTCGGCAAGCAAGTTGGTTCGGCACGAAATGGTTCGGCTTTCGTTTGATTCGGCAAGCAAGTTGGTTCGGCACGAAATGGTTCGGCTTTCGTTTGATTCGGCAAGATTGTTGATTCGGTATAGTATTGGTTCGGCGCTTGTTGATTCGGTGAAGAAAACCTAAGGGGGTGCAGCCCTTATATATAGACTGGAGGAACACCACCGGACCAGATGGTTCGGCATACCGGACCAACCTCCAACCGAATGAAAACCTATACCTACTCGAAGCCGAATGAAACTGTCTCTACCAGCAGAAACCAGAAGCAGGGGGCACGCAGGGCGCCTCACTCAGATAAGTACCGAACTCCAGAGCTTACTAATAAAATAAAGAATATGATAACAATGAATGAGTCGTAAATCTCTCACTAACATGGGTTAATCATTTACACGTGTACGCAACCACGAACGGTCCATAGGCACGCTCTGAATGGCTATTAACCCTATAATCGTGAGAATTTACACTTTGACATTCCTTTTTAAGCTCATCGGTTAAATGGATATTTGATTCTGATAATTAGGAAATGGCTAAGCCACTTACACATGTACAGGGTCGCGAACGATCCTTAGGCATGCTCTGAGCTGGCGATAAACCACCTTGGCCAACGATCCAGGGGCCCACTCTAACGTGAACCTGGCATCGATAATGCTAAGCCCCCTCGGGGCACACTCTCTCGTCCCGAACGACACAATTTACTTCATCTCGAATATGTCAATCCCGAACGATCGTTACCTGAAATCACACTAAAACTGTAAATTCCTTTGCAGGACACCAACAGGATATGGGCATCTAACCCATGACACTACGAAACAAGCCTTCCTACCACAGGGAAACAAAGCGCGACACATGCAAGCATGTGCCCCACTTTGGGGGGCAAATGTTGGGCGAATTCTCACACAGAAGATCTCGAGACCAAGAAGTCACAAGTTTTACCCGGGCTCGCAACCTCCACTTCGTTCAGCAAACACAAGGCTCGAAGTCCATCCGGCATTCTCCATGCACAAGCTCATTCGGCATAAGGACATTCGGTCATCCCCATTCGGCATACCGGACCAAGGCCATCACCGAGCCATCACTCCTCCCCTACATGACCGGACCAGACCACCACCGGACCACGCCTATCACCGGACCACCATGACCGAACCAAACTCCAACTTCTCTAAGCACAGCCGAATGAAGCCTCGCCGAACCAGATGATTGCCAGTCCAGATTGCTCCAGCCCGGGCCCACCAGCAGCCATATACATCCAAGACCCCTGCCCCCTACCTCACTCTATAAATAGAGGGGCAGGGGTACAACAATGGCAGACAAGTTTGAGAGCTCAAGCACGGAAGGAACTTTCAAACTACTTTCATATACTTGTACACGAAGCATTGTACTTGTAATCCGAAAGAAAGAAGATAATAACATATAAAGTGGATGTAGGCACGTTCTGGCCGAACCACTATAAATCTATGTGTCTTTTACATTTCAGTCCCTGCTTTTTTCATATTTACATAACTCATCTAAATCATTAAGAATCGCATAAAACCCATTAAATCTCACGACTTGGAGGTGTTTGCCCATTTTTCGCGCAAACAATCGTGGTCTTGTTTCATTTGTACATACTAATGTCTGGTTCCATATTGAAGCCTTGTTTGCCACTGCACATTTTGTGATCTTGTTTGGTTGCCTTTGAATCTTTGTTTTCACCACTGCTATATTCACCTGTCCTTGTTCTGGTCTGGTTCACCTTGAAGTTGATGTCATTCCAAATACTTGCTTTCTGATGAACTTGTATTCTCTAGTATCAAATTTGTCCTTGTGCACTTATTTTCATGTGTTCATTTCTTCATTGTGTACATGTTATCATGTCACCTTATTTTTGAAGCCTTTGTACCTGAGTTGAATCTAGTCTTTGACTTGGGTATGACCTTGTACTCACCTGTTCCTGCAATTTTAACTAGCAAGTGTATATCGGTGTGCACGACCTTGTGGCATGTACAGTGATACACTCTACATGTCATAATTTGTTCGTGTAAGATGAATTAACAAAAAATAATTAAGAACAACCCAAATAACCGAGGCAAATAATATTTTCAAAACACACACTTTATTTTATACTGCAAAATATTTTCTTTTTCAGTTTTACCGTGTTAGTGTTTATTTTGCAGATAATTCAGATGCGAGATACATGCTGGAACAGAGTTGAAGATAAAATACGAGTGTTGAAAGATTTATGTAGTGAGGTGAATTATGTATGAAAAACTGTAAATTGAAAATTATGTTGTAATCGAAATTTTATTGTAATTGAAAATGTAGTGAGAGCTCAAATTTGTACTATTTGAATTTGTAATAAAATATTTGTATAAATATGAATTTTGAGTTATTTATTTTATTCAACAAATGTTTATTTAATTACGTGGAAAAATAAAATAGTACAATAAAAAATACATTTAAACGGATATATATATGTATGTTTATTATCATCAAACAAAAATCATACACTAGCATATTCTACAGTTTTTATAGAAATATGTGTGTATATATATTATTTGTATCAAAATTGGGCACAACACTCTTCGGAAGTTTTTGAAGAGATAATAAGTGAAGAATATAAATTGAAACAGAAGACCATCTAACAAAAACTCCAAACAATATGAATGTAAATGCGTAGAGAGGCAATTTATAGTGGTTCGGCGTGTTGCATACGTCCACTGTGAAGTTTTTGTACTTTTATCGATTCTCTTTGAATAGTTACAAGCAATTACAGCGAACAACAGCGGAAAACAACTTGAAATTCGAAATCAACAGCAAAGGAATGATGCAAATTCCGATCCGGCAGAGTCTAGGCGCTTCAGAATCAAAAAGATCCCTTTTCTGTTGGCCCTGGGGCTCTATTTATAGGCGTAGAAAACTGTAATCTCGCCCAAACTTCGTGAGACTTTGTCTGGCATGTGAGGGGGCCCATGCGACCGTTTCCTGAAAGTTTCGGTCCAATCTGAGATCGATATGAAACCAATTCGTATCGATCAAGATGATGTCCAATTGAGCTGAAATTTGGTGTGAAGCTTCTTTGGCATGTGCGTAGTCTCTTCTGAAAATTTCATAGGATTTGGATCAGTGGATCGAGAGATATGATCGATACGAAATTGTGTTTTCCAATTCTTGTTTGCTTTGAACCGATTCGTTCGAATTGATTGTTTCGACTCGATCATCTGCACGTGTTTCATGATGAGGTGGCGTGCATTTCTCGAGTCAATCCCCCTTTTTCTTCGGTTTGGCCGCGTTGTACCCATATATTTCGCCTCATTCGATGCGAAGGCAATTGCGATAGACTAGGTCCTTTTGACTCGAACTAGCCGTTGCCCATGGGTTTGAATGAGGAGCTCCTGATGGGTTCGAAGTAAGGTCTTTCGATGGAGTCGAAGAGCGGGACCTCGATGGATACGAACAATTGTTCATACCTGGATTTTAATACGGCTCCACTGATGGATTCGAAATGTAGCCAGTGATGGATACGAATCGCTGATGTGAACTGAAGCCTCTTGGTGGATACAAAGCCAGGTAACCTGATGGATACGAAGAAAGGCTTCCACGATGGCTACGAAGTCCATTGATACGATATCGATGGATTCGAACACGGCCGCTCCTGACCGATACGAACTAATGGGAGTTGGCCGATATGAAGTAGATGATCTGCCGATGGATTCGAATGGGACCGAGTCAAACTGAGGTACTTCGATGGATTCGAAGTTGATCGATACGAAAGTTATCGATTCGAACCAGGGTTTTGTGATGGGTACGAAATTACCCATATTGATGGATACGAAACCCAGGGTTTTTCCCTTTAATTTGACTCGATCATAACTTGAGCGTATGAACTCGAATTTACTTAAAATTTGAGATGCTGACTCCTACGACCTTTCTTGTCATGTCCTATTAATTGTAGCCCAATCCGGACTCGGACAAAATCTGTCGATATCCATAGCGGATCAAACTTGGCCCTCGATCGATTCTTGGTATTCCGGCCTTGTCAAAAGGCAGGATAACATTTTCCCCCCAAATTTCGTCTTGTGGAAACATGACATTCTTTGAAAAACTGCCCTTCCTCTCTGAACAATCATTTCTCTTTTGTCAAATGCTGTAACTTTGCGTTGATGTGATTGAATCTCGTATTACAGTGTTTAGTTGTTTGTCGAATCTCTTGTGTCAGATGTTGTACTGATCTTCTCCTGAGTTGATGTAGGAGGTTGAATGGTTGGCTTCGTTTGATGGATAAGGAATTTGTTGTGTGCGAAACGCGCATTCGTATCGATCAAGATGGTTGAATTGTGATGGATACGAAACCACCAGTGTTCGTATCGATATGTCTGTACCGCTTTCGGTTCAATGGTTGCGAGGTGGACATTTCGAATCGATCCAGGTTGGGTGGATTCGTATCGATGGATATCGGCTTCCGGAAGCATTCCCAGGGAATGATTCGATCGATACGGTTTGTATTAATGGCCTGTCGGTGGAACCGAGTCGAGCAGTGGCTTCGAAACGATGAGGTCTGGAAGGAATTTCGCCTCGATGAAAGCAAGGCCTAACAGTTTCGAAAGAACCATTCGAACCAAGGTTCGCTTGGACTGGATATGGCCGATCACGCGCACCGGGAGGCGAATCGACCCGGTCACACACCAGCTTCCCTATAAATACTCTGGTCTTCTCATTTTTACCTTTTTTTTTTACCTTTTTTACAACCGCCTCCATTTTTTGCTTTTCGGTTCGATACATCAGAAGGGATAGATTAAATCACGCCATCGATTCGTTCAATCTCGAATTCGCTACTCCTCGAATCCTTTCTCTAAATTAGGTAATCAAACGCGATTTCAAGCAACAAACATCGTTTCAGATCCATCCTTCTTCCTTCGACCATCTATTCTAGACTTTGGTAAAACCAGATCTGGTTTGGAGAAGAGGGATTGCACAGGGTAAGTTCGAATCGATCTGGGGGGTTCAGTGTTCGAGTTGAGGAAGGCGAGAATCTCTTTCGTTGAGTTTTGCATCAATCTCTGGGATGCTTCGATGGAGAAGATGTAGTTCGTACCGATGGCTACGGCGATAGATCGTGTCGGTTTGAAACGATTGATACGAAAACAAGCCCGTGGCCGATTCGGAGTCTTCAACTTTAGATCAATTCGAATTATAGTTTATGATCGATACGAAGGGTATCGATTCGAAGGTAATAGATCTCAAGTTATGGACTCCCTGATCGATACAAACCAGGCAACTAGAGATCGATGCGAAAGCACCCTATTCCGATCGATACGAACTCGGGCTTTGGAACATTGATTCGAAATATGCTTTCGGCATCGATTCGAATTGACTCTGGATGGATTCGAACAAGCCCCTATTGATCGATTCGAAACCTCTTATGATGGATATGAGACTTTAGCATTTTCTCAGCATAATTCCGACGAGCTTCATTTCTGCATATTTGGACTTAATAATTAAACTGCATACTTGACTACCTTTCAAAGCTCGTCGATGGAACTGCAACAACTTTAACTGCTTGCATATTCTTTTTAACTCTTCGACATTCTTTAAGTAATGCACACCATTGCACTACATACATTCATACACTTTACACTGGGGAATGCACGGGTCTCTTGTCGTCTAACGATGGTTTCTCATGAGTTAGCTAGTTATGGAGCCTTCGAGTTCACAGCAGCAAGAAAACCCGCAAGAAATTCAAAGTACAGTTCCTCCGAGACTAGAGGTTCCGGACATTGAGCCCGAAGTAGTTGGTCCAGCCCCGGATGAACTACCGATGCATCATTCATTCCTAATCCATGAGATTCTGTCCCGTCTCACATTTCTGAAGATATGTTGGGGAGAGTATGCTTGAGGCATGGCTTGTCGATGGATGACGTGCTATTGTCGGGACCAAATGATAGGCCACACAATCCGCCGGAGGGATATACTGCATTTAACCGCCATGCGTGTGCCGCTGGAAGGCTACCTCCATTTAACGATTATATCAGAGAAGCGTTGTCATTCTTGGGAATTTCTCCATCTCAACTGCACCCGAATGGGTATGCTTCACTTAACAGCTTGTTTATCGTCTTCATGGAATATCTTCATCGGCCACCAATCCCAACTGAGATCAGATATCTATTCAACTTCAAAAGCCGAAATGATACTCCATCTTTTACATTTCTAGAGGCGGTTAGGAACTACCAAGTGGTCACCGGGTCCTGGACTAGGCTAAGCTACTATAGGACGGAATGGTTTTATGTCCGGTGTCCTCCAGGGTTCGCCCGACGATGGCTATTCAGACGTGAGTATAGCTGAGCTCCTAAATAATTACTTCATCGCTTGTAATCGAAGTAAAATTCATATTATTATTTTTTGTTACAGCCATAATTCAGCGACCAGAGGGTAGACATTTCAAGGAGATAGTTTGAGTGCTTCAAGAAATCCCAAGTGAAGATAGGAATATTGAGTTGCTCTTGACGGATAGAAATCTCAAAACTCTTGGGCTAATTGAGCGAAGACAGAGCATACTGCTTGATGGCGCTCTAAAAACAGTCTCGAAAGAGCGGATCAAACGAAGAAAGCGCAAAGTTATTGTAATCGAGGAGGCTGATTCCGAGAGAACTCATACCGATGAGGGACCCCCAACCGGGCCCGTAGATATTGCCCAGGATATCGATGAACAGAGAAAAGGCAAGGCTGCCGTCTCTAAACTTTCTAAAAAAGGAAGATGGAAATCTGTGGTTACGTCTCGGCCCGCTTTCGGAATTAGAATTTCGGAAATGTCTTCCTCTATCATGGAGAATCTTCATGAAGAACTTGCCGATCTTCCGATTCCGGACGATGTGTCCTTACAGCAGGACGTCGGATTGGACGAAACCTCACAAGCCTTAGTTTTAAGCGAGTCTTTTCCCACTGGTGTGGCAGACACATCCGGTTGGTTGCACATCCATACATACTTCACAACACTGCATAACCTTTGACTGCAAATCACTTGTTTCGCAAGACGACTAATTCTACTTTGTTTTGCTTTGCAGATACTATGTCTGGGCGAGGTTCGATGTTAGGAAGTCTCTGACACGCCCGTAAGTCTTCATATCACGAGTCGCCCAGACGAGAAGGGGACAGGGACAACGAACAGGGATACTCTGGATATTCTAGTCAAGAAAGGTACGACAAAGATAGAGGCTATAAGCGTCGATCTCGATCGCGTACCCCTCCTCCTCCCAGAGATCCTATACAACCTCCGGCTTATGTCTCTCGTCTCTCTAAGCCTTCACGTCACAAGTCTACCTCTCAATCTTCTAGGCATGAATCTCACTGCCCTAGAACTGAGACATCGACTGCCGTAGTTACAGAACAGCCCCCTGCTGAAATTTCTAGGGAAGGGGCGATTAGGCTCGCCCAGCTAAAGAAGGATTTTCCGACTATTTGTTTTGATAATTATATTTTCCCTCCTCATCTGAAGAGAATTCCAATGGAGGCTGAACAGATGGTGCACGACTATGTGCACGATTTCTACGTCCAGTATAAGGCATGGTTTAAAGCGGCTGAGAAAGCGTCGGCATTGGCCTTTGAGCGTGGGGCCACCATCGAGAAGTTGCAGGCTGAGTTAGCTCAAAAGAGCCGTATCATTGAAGTGTTAAACACTGAAGCTGAATCTTCTCGGAAATCTGAAATGGAAGCTATCAAAAAAGCCGACGAAACCCAGGCAACGATGGATAGGATGAAATGTGAGCATTATGCCACGGTGGAGGATATGGGCCATCGAAACACCATGGTCACAGCCGAAAGGGATGCAGCCCTGAAGGAGTTAAATGAGCTTAAGTCCAAATTCGCCGAAATCGCCAAGGATAGGGATGATGCGAACAACGTAGCCCAGGAGGCGTGTGAACAAGCCGTGATGCTTCGGACAGAACGGGATGCGGCAGTAGCCAAGGTTCAGGCGGTCGAGACGAAGGTTGAGGAGAAAGTTCAACAAGCTGAGGCCAGGCTGGAGGCCGATATTGAAGATCTGCTCATCACTTACAATGCCAATGTGTTGAGGCACAGAAATTTGGCCTGGCTTCAGGATTACCCAGTACACCTCCGTAGCGCTTGGGGCCGATTGGTTGAGGAGGAAGAGGAAGCGCATCCGGATGAATCGATCGATCGATTTGAACTCGAAAACCGGTTGCTGACAGATGATGAGAAAAAGATCCTCCATGACGCTATTATTGTTCATGAAAAGGAGATGATTGGTGGCCGATCTCTGGAGGTTGGAGAGGGATCAGGTGTTGAGCATCACACTACTGTTCTTGAAATCACCGCTCCACCTTCGTTAGAGCCTGTATCTGTGGTTGATTCACAATCCGTTCCTGCTTATGACCCAGAGCAGCCGCGATTATCTCCTATTCGGGAGCATGTTTCTGAGGCCGTCCAACCGTCAACGAGTCGAACTGAGGAAGGTACTCTGAACATATCTCAAGTGTGTTTTCACTAGAGCGTTTGTTTTGAAGCGATTACTTATAACTTCTTCTCTTCTTTGTTCAGTAACCAAAATTACTCCGGCATCTTCGACCCAGGAGTCTACTCAAGGGCAAAAGGCCATCACCACCGAAACGACTGTTGTTACAACGGCAGTGTCTACTGAGATGGCGCAGGGAAGCTCCCTATTTCTCAACGAACAAATGGTGAGTGAGCTGCTTGGCCAACAGGGTAACCCTTTTACAGACTTTCCATTTATCATCAATGAGCTCCCGCCAGCCTCTAGCTCTTTAATGCAGGCCACAGTTGCCCCCAGTCAGGCCCAATCAGCTCGAGACGAGGAAATCTTGGCCGAGATCAACGCCGAAATAGAGGCTGCGGGGCATGAAGGTAGTGCCAGAATTAGGACTACGGTGCATAGTCCAGCACCTCTAAATGTGATATTGCCGAGCGACACTGTGGTCGATACCCGGGCGTCTGCCTCGTCTTCTGTTGCGGATCCATTCCTTTCAACTCCTCCGGTGGGAAGCCTTCATTTAGATTCAAGCTATGAGGAAGACGTTGACATTATGCCCCCAGCCGAAGAGCAGCCACCGAAGAGGAAACAGACTAAGCGAAGGATCTCTGTTTCTAGCGAGTCTGAGAACGAACCGCTGATAAGGCGGTCGAAAAAGAAGAAGTAGATCGGCCACTTAAGCGGATTTTTTGGTAGATAGGAACTTGTTTTCATTTTCCTTTAATAGGTCGTGTATAGATGCAGGTTCGGCCCTGCTAGTAGGAATTCTTTTTTTGGAAGAAATTATTTGCATGTAAGTCCTTGTTTCTAGTCAGTTGAAATAAAGTATTGCTTTTCTCATTCCAACCGTTTTTTCTGCTTAAGTGTTGTAATGATTAGTTTACGACCGTGCTTTTTTTGCGAATTTTGAGCGCATGTCCGCACTCCGGGGACTTAGAATAATTTGCGAGCAATAATTCGGTTCATGCTCCGAGAGCCCGATGGTTATCGATGCTTATTATACAGTTCACACTTTGGGAACTTAGAGTTAAGGCTTGTACTCCGATCCACGCTCCGGGGACTTAGAATTATTTCAACATTTATACTCCAGTTCGCACTCTGGGAATCTGGAGTTAATGAGTGTTTATACTCCAGCCCGCGCTCCGGGGACTTAGAGTTATTTTAAAGTTCATACTCTAGTTCGCACTCTGGGAATCTGGAGTTAGTGTTTATACTCCAGCCCGCGCTCCGGGGACTTAGAGTTATTTTAAAGTTTATACTGCAATTCGCACTCTGGGAATTTGGAGTTAATGTTTTTACTCCGGTTCGCACTCTGGGAACCAAGAGTTGATGTTTATACTCCAATTCGCACTCAGGGAATTTGGAGTTAGTGTTTTATACTCCGATTCGTACTCCAGGAACCAAGAGTCAATGTTCATACTCCAATTCGCACTGTGGGAATTTGGAGTTAGAGGGAGGATTGTCGTGTATCAATCCTTGTGAATGGTGATGTGGTGTTTTCCCCCCGAGCTCGGGTTTCATTTAGCGAGTGATCGGTCGTATCACAGTCACTCCCTATTTGAATAAATCCCACAGCATGATGGAACTTAGCTCTCCGTGCATCGTGATATTGTACGTCATACTCAGTAAGTCACAGCTCTGGCTCGAAGAGATGACATTTTATTGCTGAAATGAAAGAAGCATGGAAAAATCAGTTGCCTTATTACAAATTCAAACTTCGTAATGCAAAATAAAATGCAAACGAATAAATTGACAAAAATAGATAAGTAAAGCCTATCATGTGTAGTAGCGACGGAGACTCTCGCTATTCCAGGCCCTCGGCAAAGTAAGACCGTCAACGGTCGATAACTTGAACGTGCCATCTCCGAGCTTTTGTGAAATCACATACGGCCCTTCCCAATTCGGTTTCATGTGCGAAGGGACCGGATAAATTCTCTTGAGTACGAGATCGCCGAGTTCAAAGGTTCGCGGACGGACCTTGGCATTGTATATTCGGGCGACTCGACTTCGATATGCGGCTGCCCCCAAATCAGCTTCTTCACGCCTCTCATCGAGTAAATCCAGAGATTCAGCAAGTAGTATGGCATTCGTTTTCGGATCATAATATGTCACACGATGAGAGTGCACTTCCATTTCGACTGGAATAACGGCTTCAGAGCCATATGATAGAGAGAACGGAGTGTGACTAGTTGCAGTTTTGTGAGTCGTTCGATAAGCCCATAACGCCATAGGAAGTTCGTCGACCCACTTGCCCCCGGCTTTTTCCAGTCGCTTCTTTAGAATGGATTTGATAACTTTATTAACGGCTTCGACCTGACCATTCGCTTGAGGGTGTGCTACTGCAGAGAATTTCTTATGGATGTGAAATCGTTGGTAGAAACGCTTGAATTCAATACTGTCGAATTGGGCTCCGTTATCGGTGATAATAGTACGCAGGAGACCAAACCGGCAGATAATGTTGCGTACTACGAAGTTGATTACTTTTTTCCTTATAATCATTGCAAGAGGTTCAGCTTCGGCCAATTTGGTGAAGTAATCAACTGCGACGATGGCGTACTTTGCGCCACCTTTAGCTAAAGGCAATACCCCAATTATATCAATTCCCTATACTGCAAACGGCCAAGGGCTAACCATTTGGGTTATCTTAGTAGGTGGGGCTATAGGAATCCAAGCATGTTTCTGGCACTTGTCACATTTTCTGGTGTAGTCTGACACGTCTCGATTAACAGTGGGCCAATAATATCCGTATCGGAGTAATTTCTTGGCGAGTGCTTGCCCCCCAGTGTGATCGCCACACTCTCCTTCGTGTACGTCGTGTAACACTCGTTTGATTTCATCATGCGCGATACACCGGAGAAGAGGAACATAGTACCCTCTCCTATACATAACTCCATTCTGAATGACAAACTGCGAGGCTTTTCGAAAGACCTGCCTCTTCTCGCTCCAACGCTCGGGCAATATCCCATGCTCAATGTAATTTCGATAGGGGGTCAGTCATGACTCCCTTCTGATGGTAGCCTCAAATGCATAATTAGTCTCCATCTGATCAATGCTCGGAGAAGATAGAGTTTCAACGGGAACGAGCCCCAACTGCTGAGCTTCGCCCGTACTTGCCAATTTTGCCAACGAATCGGCCTTCTGATTATGCTCTCAGGGAATGTAGAAAATGGCATAGTAATCGAATTGAACAAGAATCTCCCTGACTCGAGTTAGATAAGCAGCTAGTCTTCGATCCTTAGCCTGATATTCACCCCGGACTTGACATACGATTAATTGGGAGTCACAGTAAATCTCTACAGTGACAATTCTCAGGTCATGGGCCAGCTTCAAGCCAGTAAGCAAAGCTTCATATTCAGCTTCATCGTTGGTTGCACGGAACTCGAACTTTAGAGCGTAGCATATGGATCGGCCCTCGGGGGTTTCAAGCACTACCTCTGCGCCCGAACACCGATCATTGGATCACCATCAGTATATAGCTTCCGTATGTACTCGGGAGATTTGCTAGTCTCAGGTAAGCCCTCGGGTACACTGAATTCGGCAATGAAATCCGCTAGGACTTGACCGTGTATGGCCCTTCTCGGGGTATAGGTAATGTCGAATTGACTCAGTTTGATGTTCCATTTCAGTAACCTACCAGGCGTCTCAGGCCGCGTGAGGACCCGTCGTAACGGCTGATCGGTGTACACAGTAATAGGATGAGCCTGGAAATACGGACGGAGCTTCCTCGAGACGATGACTAGGCAATAGGCCAACTTTTCCAACTTTGGATAATTTCTCTCGGCTCCGGTTAATCGTTTACTCACATTGTAGACCGATTTTTGCACTCGGTCCTCCTCCCGAACTAATGCAGCACTGATTGCGTTTTCAGATACTACCAAGTAGAGATATAACTGTTCATGGTCAATGGGATTTGAAAGAATTGGCGGTGTGGAAAGATGTCGAACTAGTGATTGAAATGCACCTTCGCATTCTGCAGTCCATTTGAAGTTTCGTTTCCCTTTTCGGATCAGATCGAAGAAGGGAATGCATTTGTCGGTTGACTTCGAGATGAACCTGCTCAGTGCTGCAACCTTCCCGTTAAGACTCTGAACTTGCTTTATGGTCCTTGGAGTTTGAAGATTCCTGATAGCCCAGATCTTTTCAGGGTTGGCCTCTATCCCTCGGGCGTTGACGATGAACCCAAGGAATTTTCCTGATGTGACTCCAAAATGACATTTTAGCGGATTAAGCTTCATCCCATATCTCCGGAGGATATCGAACATCGATCCCAAGTCTCTGACGTGATCAACAGAGTACCGTGATTTTACCAACATGTCATCTACATAAACTTCCATAGTCTTCCCGATCTGGTCGGCAAACATTCGGTTGACTAAGCGTTGATAGGTTGCGCCGGCATTTTTTAATCCGAAAGGCATGACCTTGTAGCAGTATAGTCCCAGATCAGTCACGAAGCTCGTATGTTCTTGGTCGGGTACATGCATGGGTATCTGATTGTAGCCTGAGTAAGCATCCATGAAAGATAGTAATTCGTGTCCGGCGGTTGAATCTACAAGTTGATCGATTCGGGGAAGTGGAAAACTGTCCTTCGGGCAGGCTTTGTTCAAGTTGGAGTAATCAATACACGTTCTCCATTTCCCATTAGGTTTCCGGACAAGTACAGGGTTGGACACCCACTCCGGGTATAAAGCATCTCTAATGAACCCATTCGACTTCAATTTATCGACCTCTTCTTTCAGGGCGGCAGATCTCTCTGGATCCATACCACGCCTTTTCTGTTTGGCCGGGATATATCGCGGGTCAATATTTAAAGTGTGGCTCGCGATGCCCGGCGAGATTCCACACATATCAGAGTGCGTCCAGGCGAATACGTCGAGATTTGCCCGGAGAAAATCAACCAATTCCTGTTGTGTCTCTTGGCTTAACTGAGACCCAATCTTCAACATTCTCGATTCATCGTCATCATCATCGATCAGAACATCAATCGTCAGCTCAGCCGGAGAAGCTTGACTCTCCGTAGATTCTTCTTTGTTATCGTTGTCTCTCGGGTCAAGATCCTTCTGGAATTGGTTGTGGTGCCCGGGCTGAGGCCCAGGCACCAATTGTCAATTGTCCGTAAAGCGGACGCAGAGAGATTCCTCTACGTCCTTCCCTTTCTCACTTTGCTACGCCTCGCGCAGCTCTGCAACATAACAAGCTCCTCCAGCAGCCTGATCTCCATGAATCACACCGATGCCGCAATCGGTGGGAAATTTCAGGGTTAAACACCATGGGGCGATTGCTGCCCGAAATTCAGCAAGGGCCGGTCGGCCCAAAAATGCGTTGTATGGTGAATGAATGTCTAAAACAACAAATTGCAGCATACGCACTCTCCTGCACTCACCGACTCCCAACTCCACGGGTAACTCCACAACTCCCGTGGGTATGTTAGCACTTCCATCGAAGCCGTGGATCCAGGATTGACAAGGTTTCAGGTCCTTGGCTTCCATTTTCATCTGGTCATAAGCTCTTTTGAACAAAATATTAACAGAACTTCCGCTATCCACCAGTATCCTCTTCATCCAAGCAGGACCAACCTGGGAGGATATAACAGCGGGTCGATAGTCGGGGCTTCGACCTTATCAGCATCACGATTTCTGAACACGATGTCATCTGCCATCGTCTTCTGTTGTTTGGCCGGAGCCCCTTCGTCATAACTACTACAACACTCGAAGTCCCTATGCCTAATCGAACTGGCATATGACTCCATTTCTTTCCAGCTTCTGTCTGCTGGATGAGGACCACCACTGATTGTATTTATCACTAACCTCCCGCCCGTACGGGCGGGTTCCTCCTGTCTTGGTTGATTCGGTTGACGATTTTGATTTGACGGGCCGGCGCCACCAGACTGTGGCGCCCGTACGAACTGATCCAGCTTCCTTTCCCTGATCAATTTTTCGATTAAATCCTGCAAGTGTCTGAACTCATTGGTATTGTGGCCATAGCTGTCGTGGAATCTACAAAACTTGCCCGTTTGAATTTGTCCCTCTGATGACGGTTTCAGAGCAGGCTTCTTGTATTGCATGGCGTTACAAGTCTATAGGTACACGTTTTCCAACGACGTATTCAACGGAGTGTAATTGTTAAACATAGGGGCCTTACGCCTCGGGCCACGGTTCTGATCTCGCTTCTTGCTTTGATTTCCATCATTCTTCGGTTGAGATTGTTTATTCTGGATATTTAACTGCACCTTTCCAGAACTCTCTCCCGATTGTTTAACAGCCACGTTACTTTGAATTCCTTCTCCACTGGGTCCTGCGTCGTCCTGCTTCCTAGACTGCTTCGCGTCCTCACGCTTCAAGAACTGGACGGCTTTGGAGTAGAAGCGGTCCAACGACGCAGGAGGTTTTCCTGCCAACCAATTTCCAAATTCTGAATCAGGGTCAATCCCTTTTGTCAATGCCATCAGAATTAAGTTGTCATTGGGATTGGTGATCACTACACAAGCTTTATGGAATCTCTCCAAATAGTGTCTGAGCGTTTCTCCTGGAGCTTGAGTGACGTTAGACAGAGTGTTGACATCCTTAGGTCTCGCAACATGCATGCGGAACTATTCCACAAACTTCCTAGCCAGTTGATTGAACGAAGAGATAGAATGGGGTGGCAATCGCGTGAACCACATCGTAGCAATGCCCCCCAAGGAGATGGGAAAACTCCTACACTTCACCGCATCGTCAGCCCTTGCGGCGCTCATAGACCATTAGTACTTCAAGATGTGATGATTGGGATCCGAGTTTCCTTCACACATCGGTAACGCCGGCATCCTAAATCGCCGAGGGGGTTCGGCGTACAGAACCTCGTCCATGAATGGGGTGTGACTCTGGGAGATTCCCCAGTCGTCGTTAGTAAACCCCTGACTCTCATGGACCATCTGCCTGATCATAGCCGAAAGATCCGGCACAGCTACATTCTGGGCTTGTTGGGCCAGGGTGTGGTCGGGTTCCACAATGCGAGGCTGGACCGGACGCTGTCGACGGTCTAGGTCTTGCCTCCTTGGCTCAACATCTTCTGGCACATACGGCTCAGGAGTCTGCCTCTGTTGATGGAGATTCTAATCGTATAAATTATGAACATCAACCCCTGGCTCCGTAGCGATGGTTGCAGGGTGGTTATAATCGGTGTGCTATGGAACAGTGCCTCCATGGGAGGAAGGCCCTGTATGTAAGCTAGCAGATGGACCAACTCGTAGTTGTCCGACAGTCAACGCCGGTAGGTTCCCAGTAGCTTGCGCATAACTCCCGTCCAGTCGGGGTCGTGGGGATTGGCGATGATAATCGGAAGAAGCCGAACTCTCTGTGGAAGAATGAGAAGCGTGATCCATCCTGGACCTCCTGCGCTTCAGGCTGTTTAGCTGGCGGGTTAATTAAGTATTGGCGCGTAGTTACTCGGTCAGCTATTGCCGACTTTGGGTCAGCTCTTGGAGCAACATCTGAAACTCTTGTCTGGTTATCGGTACTGATGATTCCGAAGGTCCGGTGACATCCTGAGTAGATGGTGGCAGCTGCGCGGGATTTGGCCTATCCCGGCCTTCTTGGTCACCGATGTTAGAAGTGGTCCTGGTACTCACCATTGTGAGAAGCGGAATCCTTTCCTTAGATTTTCGCAAATCTGAATAGAACGGAAGGGATCTGGACTTGAGATTTGGATCTCTCTCTTAGATTTGTGCAATCCGGTATCGATGACAGATCCAAGGAGCGGGAGAAAAACTAGGTATTCTCAGTGAAAGCACCAAAGTTTTTGTACCAAAATTGGGCACAACACTCTTTGGAAGTTTTTGAAGAGATAATAAGTGAAGAATATAAATTGAAACAGAAGATTATCTAACAAAAACTCCAAACAATATGAATGTAAATGCGTAGACAGGCAATTTATAGTGGTTTAGCGTGTTGCCTACGTCCACTGTGAAGTTTTTGTACTTTTATTGATTCTCTTTGAATAGTTACAAGCAATTACAGCGAACAACAGTGGAAAACAACTTGAAATTCGAAATCAACAGCAAAGGAATGATGCAAATTCCGATCCGGCAGAGTCTAGGCGCTTCAGAATCAAAAAGATCCCTTTTCTGTTGGCCCTGGGGCTCTATTTATAGGCGTAGGAAACTGAAATATCGCCCAAACTTTGTGAGACTTGGTCTGGCACGTGAGGGGGCCCACGCGACCGTTTCCTGAAAGTTTCGGTCCAATCTGAGATCGATACGAAACCATTTTGTATCGATCAAGATGATGTCCAATTGAGCTGAAATTTTGTGTGAAGCTTCTTTGGCATGTGCGTAGTCTCTCCTGAAAATTTCATAGCATTTGGATCAGGTGATCGAGAGATATGATCGATACGAAATTGTGTTTTACGGTTCTTGTTTTCTTCGAACCGATTCGTTCGAATCGATTGTTTCGACTCGATCATCTGCACGTGTTTCGTGATGAGGTGGCGCGCATTTCTCGAGTCAATCCCCCTTTTTCTCCGGTTTGGCCGCGTCGTACCCATATATTTCGCCTCATTCGATGCGAAGGCAATTGCGATCGACTAGGATCTTTTGACTCGAACTAGCCGTTGCCCATGGGTTTGAATGAGGAGCTTCTGATGGGTTCGAAGTAAGGTCTTCCGATGGAGTCGAAGAGCGGGACCTCGATGGATACGAACAATTATTCATACCTGGATTCGAATACGACTCCACTGATGGATTCGAAATGCAGCCACTGATAGATACGAACCGCTGATGTGAACTGAAGCCTCTTGGTGGATACAAAGCCTGGTAACCTGATGGATACGAAGAAAGGCTTCCACGATGGCTACGAAGTCCATTGATACAATATCAATGGATTCGAACACGGCCGCTCCTGACCGATACGAACTAATGGGAGTTGGCCGATACAAAGTAGATGATCTGCCGATGGATTCGAATGGGACTGAGTCAAACTGAGGTACTTCGATGGATTCGAAGTTGATCGATACGAAAGTTATCGACTCGAACCAGGGTTTTGTGATGGGTATGAAATTACCCATATTGATGGATACGAAACCCGGGGCTTTTCCCTTTAATTTGACTCGATCATAACTTGAGCGTATGAACTCGGATTTACTTGAAATTTGAGATGCTGACTCCTACGACCTTTCTTGTCATGTCCTATCAATTGTAGCCCAATCCGGACTCGGACAAAATCCGTCGATATCCATAGCGGATCAAACTTGGCCCTCGATCAATTCTTGGTATTCCGGCCTTGTCAAAAGGCAGGATAACATATATATATATATATATATATATATATATATATATATATATATATAAGAATAACAATCGACATGCATTGTTTAGAAAAATTCAAAACTTGACAATGACCTGTAAACGTGTAACTTTGATCCGTAATCAGGTACATACATGTATATGTGTTAGTATATGCTTCAAAATTCAATTCTTTGAACAAAAAAAATTGAATGTTCACCTGAATTCGACCGAAGAAAAATTAAAACAAGTTGTTGAAGCTTAGAAATCGCCAGAAACAAAACTAGACGATCACCAACAAGTTGTGGTCCCGTATTTATACTATTGAAAATTGACCAATCATCATGATGAATAAGGAAATTGTGACCCTTGACAAGAAAACAATTCAATGGAATGATAACGACTATTTGATAAACCAGATGGATTTCTTTCCAACATTATGGCTTAAAATGATTCAAAGCACGTCATGCTCACAAAAAGTCGTACTTTAGGGGACAAAAGACAGTCTGCCTTTTGGCAAGGCCGTATATCATCGACTTGGCTAGGAACAGATAGTTATCGACCTTAAGAATAGATTATATACAACATTGTGGACGATGGTCAGGAAAATTCGGACCGGGTCCCAATCGAGGTGCATTTGGTATGGAGTGACTGGCATATCCCTATGAATTTACATTTCAAATTTCAAGATGATCGGATTTCATACGCTTGAATTATGGACAAAGCATACATTAATATGGATCGATCGGGAATGATCCATAAAACAGCATAAATCAGCAAATATCGATTGATATCTCAAAATCCACAAGGCCAATCCACTTGAAATTTTTAGAGCATCAGTATATTGAAGAATGAAGCTTACAAATACGATCGCATGTCAAAACTTTGAGATACAAAGAAGGCCGGTCATTTTATGCCAATCCTTCATAATTATCGGTGTAGCTCAGTGAACTTTCCAAATGTGATAAAGTCGGTCCATATCTTTTAATCTACAACTCGGAATGACTTATATTTTAAGTGCAAGTTCAAGAGGCATGTGGAACCCACAAAAAACAATCGCTCATCAGTTGGAGACAAAAAAATAACAATCAGCCTAACTATAGCCGATCGTTCCTAAATATCGAATTAGGCCCACCGATCTTTATGGTGGGCCCCTATGGACCTAGATAGCCTTCAACCGAAATACCTCATCATCTCTCTCTATAAATACCGACATGTTGGTTCATTTTATGATCTTTACGCTGCTTTTTACTCTAAATTCCATTGTAATTAAGTATTTGCTATTTTCTACTGCCTAAGCAGATTAAGTGATTAATAAAGGATAGTCTTCAAAGTGGATATAAGCATACAATGCCAAACCACTATAAACCTCTGTATCTTTGATTACTACTTATAATCTATGTTCATTTACTCGGCTTAATTTTTCTTTTCTTCATTTACTTCTCTAAGAAAACCATTCTTGGGTGTTTGTGACCATTTTAGTTGTAAACAATACCCTTCAATAAGCTTCCTCTACACACTTCCCTATTTTCCACTTATGCCTTTAATTTTCATTTTCTTGTAAATCAAAAGCACGACCACCTCTTTTGAATTCTTCCTCAAACGTTGGGCGTTGATTGGGGATGACGTTGGATCGGTTGGGATCATAGTGAGAAGGGCTTTATGTTGGTGTGTGCAATGTTGGTTGCGGCGAAGCTTGGTCGAGATCGATAGTTGTAGCCGAATCTGGGTTTGCCGTTGGTTAGCGATTTAGGATACGATAGGCAAAGTGAAGGGCATGGATGGATTTTTCTTGGAAAGAGGCACCTGTAGGCATGGTCGCTTGGAGTTCCGATCGTGGTAACATATTGTGACATTCATACAGTCGCATGAAGTTGCTTAAGTCACATTTCATTTGCTGCAAATAAGCTTTGTTTCGTTGGGTGTAGATAGGAGCTCGTGCGATGGGGAGTGTGCCGGGGAAATCATTTTTTCGATTAGCTGAGTGGTGGATGAGATAGAAGGAGAGAGGAAGATCAGTGATAGGTTTGTTCACTTTTGTGCATATGTAAGGAATGATTTGAACTAGGGAAGAAGGGGAGGAGATATTTACGAAGGTAATTAAAGGTTAAGCAGTTAATTTAATTAAATAATTAACCCAAAATTTTATAAAATCCATAACTTTGGCATACGAGGTCCAATCGACACACCATCTTTGCCATTGCACTCATAGTATGATTCTCTAAGACTTGGGTTGGCTTGGGCTTGGGTGAGTTTACTCATCAGTTGAATTGTATATGTTGTGATGTAATGTTTGTTGTGCAAAATATAAATTAAAATAGATAACGATGAAAGTTATTATTTTTTGTACCCCTCCTTACTCTGGAAAGCAACTGATAGCATTATGTGTAGTATAATCTCTCTTTTAGTCCTCTAAAACATGTATCATGGCCTGGACTTGTTTACATTGTTGATAATGTTGTTGTTTGATAATGTTGGAAATTTACTCTGAAAGGTTGAAGCAAAATTGTCGCTACAAACGCACTTTCACACGTATATTAAGTTCAAATCCCGTATATTTGACACTTATTAAATTGGTGAAAACGTGAATATATTATATTAGGTTGTTCTATCACATGTTTTGAGAATGTTTGACCTAAAGGAATTGGTTTGGAAAGTTGTTGAAATTGTGAAACAAGTTGTGTTAAAAATTATGGTTTTTAGTGAAGTAAAAATGACTTTTATTTTAGATATTTTTCCTAATCCTTTAAAGTAATTTCGTGAAAAGCTTTTAAGGCATTTTAAAAAGGAAGTTTGAATTTTAAATATGTTTTTCGAATTATTTTTGAGTTATAAAAGTAAAGAGTTTTAAATTATAAAAACATGTTTTTATGGTTTTTAAATAAGTTATAAAATATGTATTTTTAAATAATATTTAGAATAATTGTTTAGACCTTAATATAAGTATTTTAAAGCACATTTAAAGTATATACAATTTTAGAAAATTAGTAATTATTTTATTAAAGTAGTTTGGAGCTTATGTAATACAAATATCATTTTAAAGAGGTTTTTGTAAATACATAAGTTGAAAAAGCAAATTAAGCCTTTTATAAAGTAATAAAGGAAAGTTTGGATTTTGACGCTTTATGTTAAAATAAGCGGTTTTGTGAAGTTAAGTGAAAGTATATTGATTTGTTAAATTAATATAAAGATAATTAATTGTAATTGGGATTATAACTGTGACTTTAATGAGGAATACTTTAAAGTAATAAAAAGAGAAATGGTTTTGGGTTGTCATGACATTGTTTGACTAGCGATTGTCTTAAAGCCTTAAAAATATGATTTAATCTTTAAAGGAAGTTTCGAAGAAAATGATTAAGTGAAATGTTTTGGGTTTGTTGTAAATAATATTTTAGTAACATTTTTTTAAACCCTTGAATAATATTTTAAAGTGGTAAAATATTGTTAAATGATTTTGAAAAATACTTAGATCTTTAATAATGAATTTTAAAGATAAGGGGTATGGAATATTTTAGGAAAAAGGTAGAAAAACATAGGTTTTAAAGTATAAAAGATAGAGGGGTTTATATTAATAATATTTGAGTGAAATTTGTTTCAAAGCTTTTTGACTATGTTTTAAGTAAGCAAAATTTGTAATTGATTTTTGAATATATTTGTACCACTGTAATAAGTATATAAATACTTTTGAGGGTATTGAAATGTGTATAAATGAATAGTGAATTTCAACTAAAAGGTGAAGTTTAATTAATAAGTGAAGTTTTATTAGATAAAAAGCAGTTGTACGAATATAAGAGATTTTAATTAAAGAAGGATTAATTAAATAAAAAGGAGATTGGAAGTTATTTATATGACTTGATCGTGTTTGTGTGTCGATCATGCTTGTGTGATTACTTATGTTTGGAAAGCAAGATTTTAGAATTCGGTTTTATTTTCGATTTCGGTCATTTGAAATTTTCGTAGTTGCGACCAGTTTCAAAAATTCAGATGTACTGGATTTCATTTTGGTTTCAACATGGTTACCGATTTTGATACATTATATGTAAATTAAATATTTATTATTAAAATATAATCAATTAAATCAAATAGAGAAAAAAACGTAACTAATCATGTTTACAAGAATTAATGAATAAAATTTACACATTTAAAAAAGAGTAACTTTTTGACCTATCCATGTGACTTGGTTGTTTATATTGTTTTTTTCCTATTTTAACTTTTAATACTGTTGTTACATCAATGCACTGTCAATGTTGTTGACTAATTTAACTTTTCTTGCACGAGATACAATTCCATACATTTCTTCTTCATTTTTAGCAAGGTAAACTCATCCATTTCTTCTTCTCAAATAACATACTTCACAGCGCCAATAACTTTATTTCAGATTTTGCTACAAAAGTACTTGGAATTGGTACCTTTTTATTCTATTTTCAAAATTGCGTCAAAAATGATTTATTTATATCATTTACCCAAAACCAATTTTTAATCCTAGTTTCGTTTTTTGCTCCAGCGGGGATTGAACCGAGATGGTCGGAATTTCGGGATTCCAGCCGGAACCTCAAACCATGATGGAAAGTATATAGGGCTTATTTTCCCTTATGCAATCATTCTCATTTTTATTGAATTGACCAAACATAACTCTTGAAATACCTAGAAGAAACATAGGAATTATAGGGTATGTTATCTTTGATTATGTTATACTATACATATAAACTCGTTTTGCTCTTCTAGGATAAATTATAGGGAAATCCATCCCTGTGTAATTAAGAAGCGATCTTTTCTCTTATGTATTGTCAGTTTAATTTTAAAGGAACCGGAGTTTAGTTTATCCAAAATCTATCAATTGATTTTGTGAGCACCTTATAAGCCGGGGGTGTATATGTATATGAGATGACTCAAACCACTCAAAAACCATATAAGTGCTCAATGTTTCGGAAGAGGTTTATGATAGATTCAATATGTTGGAATCTATGTAAAGATTCGAGATCTGTTAAGATATAGGAATCCATGTGTGATTTCAAGATCGGTTGTGATATGGGAGTCCACGTGTGATTCCAAGATATGTTGAGATATGGAACTCCATGTGTGATTCTGATATCTATTGAGATATGAAAATCCATGTGTGGTTCTGAGATCTGTAAAAGTAGGGATTCATGTGTCAAGATCAACTCGAGTTGTGACCCATATGTTGGAATGTCGGACGTAGCCTCACCAATGGATATGACTAAACCTAGATATAAAATGCATGGACCGATGTTTAGCTAACCCAAGGGAGCAGGTGACTCTACCCTAGATATAAATATAGCTATGCATGCGTGAGTAGTGCACTCGGTTTCATGTGTTGTAGCCATTTATGTATTTCCTATGTGTATCGTCTAGGGATGTATGATGCTTCAAGATGATATCTCTAATCTTTGAGCAGGAGGACAATTCTCAAAGTACCGAGGGCACCTCCATGGAATCCTACAAAATTAGTGAACGTACTTTAGCGATTTTGGTTGTATACCTATTATTGTTATAGTGTACACTCACATGCACCACGGCTACTTGATTATTTATATTTCACACCCAAGACATTTTTATAATATCACTGGATTTTCTAATAGAAATGTTTGGTTATCATAAGGAAAAAACATGTCATGTTTATCTACGACATGGCTTCATGAGATACCTTTATTTTTTAAGGATTTCACAAATATAATAATCTATATGATTTGAGTTTTCATGTTTATTTTCCAGACTGATCTGGGTGTAATTTTCTTATAATGCTCTGGTCAGCCTCGCGTACATTTCCAAATTTAGTCAAATGTTTTAGAGCTTTAGAAAACGTACTGGATGCCTCCAAAACCTACTCATATATTTGTTTTCCATTAAATTACTTATTTTGTATGTATCAGGAATTGTGAGGACATGCTACTGTAATTGTCCAGGCTGATGATAGGTTAGTTTACTATGATTATTTTATGTACATTAAAAAAAATTTGGTAAAGGTTTTTTGAGATATTATTATTATCGTTCCGCATGTGAGATTCTGATATTGTGTTCTTTTTTCTTGCTCTATTTCCTTTTCCTTTTCTTTTATCCTAACCTTTTGTCTTTCCGATACTTAGGTGTTCGGTATGAGAATACCATGGGTATACATTTTGAACTTTTTTTGTATGACATGATTTTTGGTGAGAAAAAATAAATTTGTGATTGTATATTGCGAATGTAATTTCAACATGATATTCCTAAAAAAGAAATATTAATGTACACTATTTGGATCAGTATGACTATATGAGATATAGAAACATGGAAGGTGCTTGTAATATAGCATTGATTTTGAAAGTAGGAGATGAAAGTAAATGTAGAACAAATGTACTCAATTTGGTGGTAAGATTGTCAACGTAATTCCATCAAATATGGGTCGCATTCGTTGTATGTACGTTTTATTAAATTATATTACATATATTTGAAGAACATTTTTTTTTCCATATTTAAAACTACATATTTTTTTTTCTATTGTATGGGAATTGATGCTTTAATATGCATGCTTAAAATATTTCACTAATTAGAAAGTTGTGTGTTTTACATACAAAAAAATCATTATTTCAATAGAAAATTGGTAAGCATTGGCATAAAAATGAACCGCGAGTCTGTTTTTCGGAAAACAAAACGATGCGATCTGTAATGGGGCTTGGTTTCTTAAAAATCTAGGATAATTCAATGCTTTAAGGGTTTGAATAACATGGTCCCTAATAGTGGTCAAATTCACATAAGGTGCAGTAGGAAGCATAATCATAGGAAGACACTAAATACTAGTTACTACATTCAAAAACAAGAATAAATCTTATCAGAGCAGGTTCTAAATGCAGCCCACTTCAGCCCACTTACCACGGAAGGGTTATGCAAAAAGAAAGCTCATTATAGCTTAAAAATGGATATTTCATTAGCCATTTAAAGACTCAAAGATTTTTTTAATGTTTTGATTCTTAGAGGTCATTGCGTAGAGGTGAATGAAAATATATACTTAAAGTCCTAAATTAGCAATAAAATAGAAGAGATATACATGTTTGTATACTCTTTTCCATCAACCTATATTGGCCCTTGGGTTGGGTAATTTTATATGATGAGGAAGAGCTATATGGTCATGGTTTAACAGGCACTGCCCGTATGTACCACCAGACAGAGTACGAGTCAAAAATAAATAGTTTTTTCTATTTAAATTCAAATTGTATGACTATAACAGTCATTTTTGAATGGACGTGACTTTGGCTAATGGATATGACCATTGCGAAAAACTGCCTTGGTTCAAACGAACATGCATAGATTTTCATATGGATAGGACCGTTGATGTAATGACCCTAATTTTGAGTAGCATTATTTAAAATATTTATTTAAATAAATTAAGTAGAATAATGTTAATAGTTAAGGGATTGAGATTTGTTAATCAATAAGGGATCATTCCTTAGTGATGTATAACCAAAAGAGAGTTAAAAATGAGTAAGTAGGAGGAATAAGGCAAGGGGAAAATAGTAATCGCCTTTGGTCGTTGGTCGTATACCCTAAACCCTTTTATCCGTCATTTCATATTCATTTCAACATTCACGAACAAAACTAAAGCACTAGAGAGCTCGTCCAACCACCATTAAAGAGATTCAACAAGAAGAAAAGCTAGGATTCAAGTAAAAAAGCTTAAGCAAATCAATTAACGAGCAAATTTCCATCTTCATAACACGAAGCCAAGGTGAATAATAGATTAACATCTCATTTTTTATTATGATTCGGTTTTATGATTATAGCTGAATTATTTCGCAAGATTATATGCCATATCGTGTTTGTTTATATGGATATATATATATATATATATATATATGCTTGTTGTTGATTTGTATTGTTTAATATAGATTTTATGATTATTAAATGACATCCAAATGATTTACATTTTGATATATGGTCGAAAACATTATTTTAGAAATTGGTTTCAAGTTTCATAATTTTCTAAGTTATTGTCGATTTGTTATGAATTTTCTATGAGAGAAAATAGTTAATATTGGGTTTAAATTATTTAAGGCAATTGTATAATGATTTCAAGTCTGAAATTTTTATATTTTAGAATACATGTTAAAAGTGAATTATTATGATTTTTAGGGAAGTTTTCTAAGTATTTTACCAGAGTTATAAAATTATTTAAGTTAAGGGACTTAAATGTTTTATATGTTTTATCAAGAGGAAGGGATTATTTGCTTAAAATGTTTTAAATGGTTAATTGTGATTTCGGCAGCCTTTTAGAAAAAGGATTTTTGTAAAGAAATGGCAGCCAATTATATTTTGACAAATTAGGCAAGTTAGGTGAAAAGAAATTACTTTGAAAGGCATAAAATCTGTTTTGTTTTAATTTACCACTTTTCCACTTCCATTTGCTAGCTTTCATCACCATACTTCCGCTAATGAACCTATTCGAAACCAATACACATGGTACTAAGCCATTGATATGTAGTGGATTGGAGAAAAGCAGAAGGGACCGTGTTGAAACCATGCTTTTGAAAGGGTAGAGGTTATTCTTACAAGCTTTCCAATCCAGTACTTACCTCTGATTGTAAAAGATGCTTTCGAAGAGATTAAAGCCAACTTTATTAGCTTTTGAACCAATCAACCTGCCTTTGTTTTAAAAAGGAGCTTTCGAAAGAGTTGCCGCCTTTTCACCTATTCGATACCTAACTGCCGCATTTATACCTTTCAAATTAGTTAATGCCACTTTTCTTTATAGCCTTAAAACTTCGTATGCTTTTGCCTTTTAATTTTGAAGCCACTTTCTCAATGCTTTCGTAAGGATCATATAGCCACTTTTAAATGGTTTCGGAGGCAATGGTTTCGAAAGGTTGAGTTTCGAAGCTATCCTCTCCGCTGATTCCTTTACTTGGATTAAAGCTTTCAGAAAGGATACTTTTATTTATGTTTTCTTTGAACCAATGGTTATGTTAAATGTTAAACCAAATGGTTCGAAAGGAATAATTTCAAATGGTTTTGAAGCACCATTATCCTTTACTTGATCCCAATGCTTTCAAAAGGTATATTGTGAATGTTTCATTAGATATGTTTTAAGTATTTTGAAAGGGAGGTTCTAATGCTTTCAAAATATAAGTATAAATGGTTTTGAAAAAGGATGTCTAAGATTTTAAGTAATGCTTTCGAAAGGGTTGTTTTCAATGATTTCGAAAGGTATTATTTAAGGTTTTAAGCAAGAGTTTCGAAGGTATTGCTTGGCCTCATGGCCTAAAGTTTCCTAAGTTAAAAAGGGTTTTAACTTATTTTATAGGGATAAATAATCACATTGATTAGATTTCATCAACATTGTTTTGTATAAAGCTTAAATCATGGCATACATGTTTGGATTAAAGCAAAGAGTATCATTTCCTTGTTTTATAAAGATATGATTTCATGGGTAAATCATTTGTAAAGATTGTTTACAAGGAAATGAAAGTAAAAGGGTAGTTAACCCTAAGTTCATGACTCAGATATTAGTAGACCAAAAGGGACTGGTATGGGGTCGCCCTCTATGCTTTAGTTATTAGCCCCTAGCTAAAATAAGTCCAAAATTCCAATGTGTAGGGCTTTGTCACGGATGAGACTAAAATGAGGTTATACATAGAGTAAAGATAGGTTACTGGTGAGCCCAAAAACCACTAGGATCAGTTGACCCTAGAAGGAGAAAGTTAAGGGCAGATGGCCTGTCATTGTGTCTTATAGAAGTTAGATTATTGTTATGTTTGGTATGCCCGAGTCAGCCAACGGTTATTATTTAGCCAGATAAAATTATAGCATGAGCAGATAGTCCATTAATTGCCTGATTTATAAGCATATATATTATTGCGCTTGCTATTATAATCAATTTTATTATCGGTTTTGATTTGCAAAAGATATGATTTTTAAAGGTTGTTGGTGAGGGGAAACCCATTCTGCTAACCGGCATGGTCCCATTTAATATCAGTGAACCGGGATGTAATAGTAGTAATCAAACTAGTCTTTATGTCTGACTCAAAGATTATGTTTTTCCCTTAAAACCTCAGGTGCTCGAAATGAATTTGAGTAGATTTAGAGTTAAGGACTTTCCAACTTTAGTAGGTTGGATGAATAAGCTTCCAAAGACGTGCAGGAGGCAAAGCTAGCTATGTGGGAGCTATTTAGTATTGTTTCCGCTGTAATGTATTTATGACTAATATGTCCATCTATTTGGTACTTTGATCATCTACGAGGGCATCTTCATATGTCGCTCTTGGCATAATTTGTAATAATTACATTTGATCAAAACCTAGGAATCGTTTTGGGATTATGTACTTGAATATGAAATATTAATTTGAAATGTAATAAGAAAAGCTACTTTTGAAATCTTTCTTAATTTTATTTCATGTGCTTCTGATGTTATGGATACAATTATCATTATCGTATTTTATCACTGGAAGTTAATACTATAGAAGACTAAAGCATCTATAGTGCTTAGATTCAGGTCTCAAAGTAGGGGATGTTACAACTTGGTATTAGAGCATATGTTTATGAGAACTTAACAGAAAATTTAAACTTAAAAAAGATTTTAGAAAACATAATCCTAAGGAATTGGAGAAAAGAGTGGGTTATGGGATAACGTTATAGTAACGTACTTGTATTTGGTGTATATATAAGTATACACTTTATCGTAGTTCTCTCATCTTTCTTAGGCTACTCTTCTATATGTTACAAAGGCTCAAATGTAAATTTTAAGGAAGTAATATATTGATGCTAGAAATGAAAGAGTTATATTTGGTGGATGAAGCACACAACTAATGGAAATGCTAGACCAAACATTAGAAGAAATCCAAGTCGGGCACCAGCTGCTAATGTGGGTGCTGGAGCGCAGTAGGTTGATATGAGAGCTATGTATCAGTTCTTGTCAACCTGATGCAAGCTGGAGCTGCTGTGGGATTAGTTGGAGGAAATGTTGAAGGAGGAAATAAGGAATCTTTGATTGTCAATAACTATACGGTGCTAAGTAGAGACCATGCTAGGCTTGGAGGGAAGCCTTTAGCGGCACTGAGGATACAATCGAAGTAGAGAACCGGTTGCTTCATTGCGAAAGGATCTTTGCTGATTTGGGGCTTAATAATGAGCAAAAGAGGAGGCTTTATTTTAGACAATTCCAAGGACCAGCATTGCACTGGTGGAACCGTGTTACTGTGGGAGTTAATGAGAAGACCATAACTTGGGTCGAATTCAGAAGGAGATTTGAAGAAAGATCCATGTCGGTGATCTCCAAGTCAACTCTGCTCAGGAAATTTGCAAAGTTGGTGCAAGGAGTCATGACGGTGCTGGAGTATGCTACCGGATTTGAGGAGCTATAGAGATATGGATATGTTACAGTTGGTACGGTTATCAAAAGGAATGAGATGTTCATCCATGGATTGAAACCCAAGCTTACAAAAGCAACTGTGCCACACATTAGGGATCCATGCGGTGTACATAATTAAATTACACGGAATGGAAAATAAACTATTAATTGCACCATTTATTCAACAGTCTTAGATGAAACAAAATAGATTATTCATATATCCAAATAATTTTAAAGTGTCCTTGCCCAAACAACCATAAACCAAACAAACAACAATTTCATACAACAGATCAAGTTCATTCTTATTAATTTCATTTCATATATTTGTTGTTTGATTTCCTTTTCATCCATATAATGATTTGTCTTTTTAATTTACATTTATTTCTTGCAAATTTTCATTTACTTAAGTTTAAATCATCTACTTACAACATTTACGTTCTATCCTATTTTATTCTAGTCACCTTTTAATTGTAACTTAAGTTTATAACTTTTTAACATCAATACTTATTTATTAAAGAGTTTCATTGAATATTTTCATTATTTCAAGTTTTACTTGTATAATATCCTATTACATTTTCTTATTAAACATTACAACTTTTAATTAAGTTATATATATGCCTTTAAGAATGTAATTGAAAATTACACAAGTTTATCTTATTTCTTTTAATTAAGTGGAAATTAGCCATAAGGGCCTCTTTAGCAAGTGCAATTAGTTTCTAGAACACACAACTGAAATAATTACTTTTAAGGACAACATGCAAAATAATTAGTTTCTGAGGCCTAAAAACCTATGAAATTATGTCCTTGAAAGTAATTGAACTGCTGACTTTGGCCTTGAAATTAATTTCTGTGGGTGTGTGTCCTAGAAACTAATTGGACTGCAAAGTTTGTCCTTCTAGTGAAATCCCTTTAATTAATCTAATGTTCAATAATCATATCCTTTGCTTTTTATAGATTATAAATTTCAACTTTCTTGTTATTTCATTGATAACCTAGCATTTAATCTCTTATTTCATTTATAGGTTCCAATTATTAATTACTTACATTCCATCTCAATAATTAAAATCTCTAATTTACAGAAATTTAAGAACTAAATGCCGGGTTCCACTTCAAATCGTTTAAAAATAATAGAATGATGTATATACTTATAACATATAAATCCGATTATATTTAAAACAATTTGAAATTTATATTTGTTTACCAAAATAAATCTGTAGTAAAACTACTACAGTGGTCTTCCCACTTTGAAACTCGAAAATGAATGTCGATGATGCGTGCACTCATCACCGAAATTATTTTGCCAATGACATAGAGGGGAGTACAGAACTTATTTCTTTCTAAAGTTTCTTTAAAATAATTCTTTCAAATTATATTGAAATATTTATATCAGAAAATACTTATAAACAATATTATTATTTTCCAAAATCCTTTGAAAGCAATTTTCAAAATCCCAGAACTTAAGTTCTAAATTCCAATTTTCATTTATTTTATTTTAGATCTTATTTCCAACCAATATTTATAAACTTCACTACCTAACAATCAATATATTACAACCAAATATAACCTTTATAAAATTTATTACTTTATGTATGGAAAATATAATAGGCAAAATTATTTCATTTACCTATATTTCAAAACAAATATTGTGTCGGTCTGTCCTATTAAGTGTTTAGAAATCCATATTGATGTCATAGCATCCTATGCACCAACCAAAATTTATAAATACAAAACGGAACAAATTAACACAATATTAAAACCCATTTACAACACTAACAAATATGCTTTCTCCTATGTATACGCTCAGCGACTCATCATAGGGTATTACTACCATATTAATAAAGAGTCAGACCCCATAATGCTAAGGTTTTCGTTAAACCAAAGCTCTGATACCAAATGAAACATCCCGTCTTTTTATACGCTTTAAATCGATGATAAACCACACATGTCGGACTCAAACCATATTAAAGGGTGGATTATTATTGGGGTGAATAAGAAAAAGAAGAGAAAGAAAAAAACAAAACAAAATCTTGCAGCGGAACGACAAAATATAATGATCAAATAAATAGTTCATGAAGCTGTTTTACAAAACATTAGATTATACTTATACAACACAGAATCAGAGTTACACATACCAAAGAATAATATATAACAATGCAGCGGAACAGTATGAATGTAGGGGAATAATATAATAGATAATAGTAACACAATCTTCGCATTCGTCCCCCAGAAATAAAGTCTTCAAATCCTGAAATGCTCAGGCTGACCCGAGTGAATTGAAAAGACAAAACACTCGACTCAGAACTAAAAGATCTTATGTGAGTTAAATCAACAAAAATAAATATGAGTGGAACGGAGTCAGAGTAGTTTACGGGATTTGACATCTCCTATCCAGTGTCTAACGTGAGTGCAGTAACTTAAGAGATGCTCGGGATTCACATCTCCTAAGGATCCGTTAAACTATGTAGTAATATACGTATTATAATAATGTCTACAGTAAAATAAACTTACTTTTAAATAGCGTTAAGGCTTTACATTTCCCCCTTAACACGTAATAGTCCTAGTAGTCCATCCAGTATCAGCGCATCTTCAAATCGGGAGACTACCCTAAATACTCCATGGGCTATGGGAGAAATCCAAACTCGTACAAGGCACGATAAGGTAGGTGACACGGCACAACTAGGCAATGCCAGGGTAGATATACCAATTACGCTTCCGGACCGGTGGTAATGCGTAGCTGCTACTACCGCCCATCTCGAGCCACACCCCCAAAAATCAAAAGGGTCCCAATCAATCACAAAGTAATAGAATGGTATCGAAGGAGTGTGTCCGATAAAAGGTGCTACCTTCTTAGCCCGTCAATCGCTCTTGTTTTAGCCACCTTATACCAACTCACGGGAGTCGGGTCCATGTAAATACTTCAGAGGAATGCCGCGACCATCCTACTTCATTCTAGAATCTCCACCGCGTACACGGTTGTTAAAGTGGTTTTTGGTATCGACAGAGAGTATGCCCGTATCCGATCTCGGTCTCATCAACAACCCAACGTTTTATTACACCGCGGTCATTTTCAAAATAGTTCATTAAAACCAACATATCATCGTATTTTCAATACCAAATCAATATGATATCATTTCATTTCAAATATATCCCTTTTTCAAAAATCATAGCACTTTCAAAGTTATAACACTACGAAATCAAAAACACTTGAAATATAACACTTTCAAATCATAATACATTGAAACTCTTAACTTCCACCACTTAAATGGTTTAAATATTAAAATACTTTATATAATAAATTAGCTTCTTCAGTTTCACAAATCAATTCCAAAACAACTCGAATTCTAAATTTTGATTTTAACCAAATTTCGAATCATAAATTTCAATACGATTACATTCCAAATAAACTATCCCAAATTTTATCGATTCCAAAATAGATTTGATCCACGGAATAAACCATTTCAAATTCAATATATTTCAAACTTTAAGTGTTAAACAATTTCAAAACTAAGTTTGGTAATTACGATTCAACAATTCAATTTTCTTTTATTTAGTTTTGAAATATTTTGCATAATAAATCCATTATCATTTAAATAAAACTCAAATTACAAATAACTAAATATTTCCTTTAATTTTTTTGTACTTGAAATATTTGTTTAATTCATCTTAAACCAAAATCAAGTTATAAAAGTCATACCTTCTAAAATTTCAAATTTAATAAATTTCACATCAAACTTATTTGAGTTTAATTCTTAAATAAATTCAATTTCAAATAAATCTCAAATTTATCTTCCCACCTTAATTTTATTTAAATCATTATAAACTCTATATTAAAATATAATTTAAATACTTAACCATATTATCTTTAATAAAAATTAAAGTTATTATTAAGTTTATTCTATATTAAAACAAATTATACATAGATTAAAATCAAGCATAAAATAACATTTATATAATATCTAAAATCAATATTTATCTAAAACCATATATTTCTTTACAAAACCATAGAAATCATTGCAAAATATTTTTTTATATAGACCACGGTGTCTGTATATAATTTTCTATCCTATGGTCAAGTGATAAAGATATTTATCATTTCAATCCGTAATTTAAAATATAAATACGGTTATATATCATTTCAAACCGTAATCCCGAATGAAATAAAATCCATAACAACTTGCAGTTTATAACAATATAAAATACAACATCCATTCATCCAATATCAGTCATCAAACATTTATCACAATCATCATCCAATTCAATCAATAACATCAATATAGAACAAATAATAAATAAAAGGTATTTACTGGCAGTTTATATTCAATAATAAATTAAATAACTATTTTATCCAAATAAATTCAAATAAACTGAGATGATGATTCAGAATATGCCAAACAGTTATAAATAAATTTCTAATCACATCATAAATCAATTTAATAAACATAAGAAATTTTAGAAGTTGTAAGTGGGTTAGAATACCCACCTTTTGAATTTCAATTGAATTTAAATCCAATTTAAACCCAAAATTTGAACAGCCTTAGAATTCGTCCAAACCAGGGTCAAAATTTTCGGAATTTTATTACGATCCTAACGGAGAAAACCGCGCGTGAAACATAGTCTCGTAAAAGATACGCGAGTTAGAACATTATACGATTCGAAAATAAAAATAAAAATAAAATAGTTAAAGCATAGCCACGTTACCTTTTCTTCCCAGAAACCCTAGCCACAACAGAATATTGTGATCGAACACGTACACGACACACCTACCACGAATTGCCACCGCACGTCGTTGCTACAGCCGCGCCGCCCACCCCCATGCAAGTGCCGACCTTCGACCCTCCTGTGCGAACCACCTCGCCGTCATTCGTGACCTAAACGAACACCCAGCCGCCGAAACTAATCAACCATAATTGAATAATTATGGTAGATCCAGCCGTTAATTTGAAAAACTACCTACTCCGATGAACTACGCAATTGACTCTCTTCACAACGGTACAAACGAATCGGCGATCGGTCGTGGGTGATCGCGTTCGATTGAACGGCCGAGAATAACCCTCGAATTTCTGGACAATCGGTGATCCAAATGCAAAAACGAATTGTAAATCTGAGCTGCGCTCTTTGAGAGCTTCAAATCGATATGCAATTAGATATAGTTTGTGGAGTTTGATTTCTGAAGTTGTATTTTGAATTGAAATTGGATTGGGAAGATTAGGGTTTTCAGCCATTGAGGAAGAGGAGCAACAGAAATTTCTGTACATACAGAAATGAGAAATAGAAGGCTGCTAGGGTTTATAATGATATATATATATAGGCAGAACAAAATAGAAAGGAATGGGCTCGATCGGTTTGAAGATTGAACGTTACGGCCCAAAAGGCCCGTTTCGACACTGGAACGAAGATGGGTCAACCCAGATATTAAAATAGATGTTTTTAAATATTTTAAACGCAATGGAAAAGGTTTTAAGTCCAAATTGCATTGTATGAAGAGGTTATGCTAAAATCGAGTTATTTCAAATTGATTTCAATTAAATCGATTTCTAGGCGTTTCGAGTTTGTAAGATCAAACGACAAGTCCGATCGCTACGCAACTTGAAATCCTACAATAATTTACTGTTACTGATCCGATGAAACTGGTTTCGTCGAAATCCGAGTAAGTCTCCAAAATGACCATTTTTCAGTTAATAAAATAATTTAATATTAAATTAATTAATCATTTCTTCAATTCAAATTTAATTATTTACAAATTTTATCAGTTTGGATTACTTAGTAGATTTAGATTCCTTTAAACAAATTTCTATATCAATTTGTCATTGAATATTTCTCAATTTACAGCATTTAATTTCAATTTCAATTAATCCAATTATTATAAATTTAAATTCCCAATAAATTCATTCATTTGGTTCTCAATCCTGTTATTCACTAAATTTTCATCTCATGGTATAATTACCATGGGTTTGTATTTATTACATTAATTCTTTCCCGTTTCATCTTTATTTCAATTAATCATAGTATTTAATTTCATTTACTAGCCATTAATCCATTGGTTATAGATTGGATTCCAATTAATTAATTTCCAATAACTTCCTTGCTTCAATTCTACTCTTTTTATAAAGTCTATTATCACTCTATAAACCTAGTTGTTATTTGTTTGTCTTTCATTACATTCATTTACACTTTACAATCATTGTCCTAACTCACATTAACGAACATTTGCTTTCATTTAAATGCAATTGATTTCCAATTAATTTCATTGACTAAATGTATAGGTAATTTATGATGATTGTTACCACAACCTCACATTTACACTTAAGTTTATAAATTTCAAATAATTATTATAATTACTTATATAATATGAATTCATTCAAATACCATTAATTGTACTAATTCATTTATTTATACAACACTTACCCTTATTTACCTATATTCAATTTTACAACCAAGTTCAACAATTTACATTATTTCATCATTGGTATTTCACTTCAATTATCAATAATTAGTTTTTAATTACCATTGCTACATTTCATTTTTAACATTCACTTTATTATAAATTATAAAGTTTTTTTTCGTTTCTTTCTAAATTTAATTACAAAATTCTTATTAAATTAACCAATCTAATTATCGAAATTTACCGGTCGTTACACTCTCCCCCACTCAAAACTTTCCATCCCCGAAAAGAAAAAAGGAGGGAAAAGAACGAATTAAGTAGTCAATACATCTTATTCAAAATATTAATTTTATAAACAAATAAATTTACAAAATTTAATAATTTAAGTAAAATATATCTATTTATAACTATTAAGTCTTTTCATACTCAAATTAATAAAGTTTGGAAAATAATTTTCAAAATTTGTCTAAGTCCAAAATTTATGGAAAATTTCGGCGCAAAGTCTCCTTTGTATAGAGAGGCTCGGGGGAAAATATAATATAAAATATAACAATATATATCACAATATCTCAAAATAATATATCCCAACAACGGGAAAAACAATATAATAACGCTATAAACCGTAATCCGAGAACGTAACTATTTGTCGGGCAATTAAAGCTTAATTATGAAACCAAAAGCAGTAGCAATTGCTTCCATAACCTGCATTTCACTTATATAATCTAAAAGAGTTAATAATTACATAAAATGAAATATTAATTTTGTTTCATCCACTAACAAACAAATCAATGTCGAACAACACAATAGCTTGCAACTATAGCATACAATCATCATACAGAATCAGCACAATTCAATTATCCATCCATATCAAACAAAACAAATAGTTGTTCGGGTTCAAAACTTTAAATCGTACAAAATGTAAAATAAACAATTAAGTGCACCATTTACTCAACAATCTTAGATGAAACTAAATAGATTATTCATATATCCAAACAATTTTAAAGTATCCTTGCCTAAACAACCATAAACCAAACAAATAAAAATTTCAGACAATAGATCAAGTTCATTCTTATTAATTTCACTTCATACATTTGTTGTTTGATTTCCTTTTCATCCATATAATGATTTATCTTTTTAATTTACATTTATTTCTTGCAAATTTTCATATACTTAAGTTTAAAATCATCTACTTACAGCATTTACCTTCTATCCTATTTTATTATAATAACCTTTCAATTGTAACTTAAGTTTATAACTTTATAACATCAATAATTATTTATTAAAGAGTTTCATTAAATATTTTCATTATTTCAAGTTTTACTTGTATAATATCCTATTACATTTTCTTATTAAACATTACAACTTTTAATTAAGTTATATATATGAATTTAAGAATGTAATTGAAAATTACACAAGTTTATCTTATTTCTTTTAATTAATCTAATGTTCAATAATAATATCCTTTGCTTTTTATATATTATTAATTTCAACTTTCTTGTTATTTCATTGATAACCCAGCATTTAATCTCTTATTTCATTTAGAGGTTCCAACTATTAATTACTTACATTCCATTTCAATAATTAAAATATCTAATTTATATAAATTTAAGAATTAAATGTCGGGTTCCACTTTAAATCATTTAAAAATAGGAGAATGATGTATATACTTATAACATATAAATCCGATTATATTTAAAACAATTTGAAATTTATATTTGTTTATCAAAATAAATCTGTAGCAAAACTACTACAGTGCTCTTTCCACTTTGAAACTCAGAAATGAATGTCGATGACGCGTACACTCATCACCGAAATTATTTCCCAATGACATAGAGGGGAGTACAGAACTTATTTCTTCTCAAAGTTTCTTTAAAACAATTCTTTCAAATTATATTGAAATATTTATATCATAAAATACTTATAAACAATATTATTATATTCCAAAATCCTTTGAAAGCAATTTTCAAAATCCCGGAACTTAAGTTATAAATTCCAATTTTCATTTATTTTATTTTAGATCTTATTTCCAACCAATATTTTAATTTCATTACCCAATAATCAATATATCACAACCAAATCTAACCTTGATAAAATTTATTACTTCATATACAGAAAATATAATAGGCAAAATTATTTCATTTACCTATATTTCAAAACAAATATTGTGTCGGTCTGTCCTATTAATTGTTTAGAAATCCCTATTGATGTCAAAGAGTCCTATGCACCAACCATAATTTATAAATACAAAATTTAACAAATTAACACAATATTAAAACCCATTTACAACACTAACAAATACGCTCTCCCATATATGTACGCTCAGCGACTCATCATAGGGTATTACTACCTTATTAATAAAGAGTCACACCCTATAAAGCTAAGGTTTTCGTTAAACCAAAGCTCTGATACCAAATGTAACATCTCGTCTTTTTATACGCTTTAAATCGACGATAGACCACACATGTCAGACTCAAACCATACACAAGGGTGGATTGTTATTGGGGTGAATAAGAAAAAGTGGAGATAGAAAAAACAAAATAGAATCTTGCAGCGGAATGACAAAATATAATAATCAAATGAACAGTTCATGAAGCTGTTTTACAAAAAATTTGATTATACTTATATAACACAGAATCAGAGTTACACATACCAAGAAATAATAAATAACAATGCAGCGGAATAGTATAAATGTAGAGGAATAATATAATATAATAGTAACACAATCTTCGTCTTCGTCCTCCAGAAATAAAAATCTTCAAATCCTAAAATGCTCAAGCTGACCCGAGCGAATTGAAAAACAAAACACTCGAGTCAGAACTAAAAGATCTTATGTGAGTTAAATCAACAGAAATAAATATGAGTGGAACGACGTCAGAGATGTTTACGGGATTTGACATCTCCTATCCAATGTCTAACGTGAGTGCATTAACTTAAGAGATGCTCGGGATACACATCTCCTAAGGTTCCGTAAAACTATTTACTATGTAGTAATATACGATATTATAATAATGTCTACAGTAAAATAAACTTATAAACTTACTTTTAAATAGCGTTAAGGCTTTAAATTTTCCACCTTAACACGTAATAGTCCCAGTAGTCCATCCACTATCAGCGCATCTCCACATCAGGAGACTACCCTAAATACTCCACGGGTAATGAGAGAAATCCAAACTGGTACAAGGCACGATAGGGTAGGCGACACGACACAACACGGCAATGCCAGGTTAGATATACCAATTACGCTTCTGGACCAGTAGTAACGCATAACAGCTACTACCGCCCACCTCGAGCCACACCTCCAAAAATCAAAAGGTCCCCAATCAATCACAAAGTAATAGAATGATATCGAAGGAGTGTGTTCGATAAAAGGTGCTACCTTCTTAGCCCATCAATCGCTCCTGTTTTAGCCACCTTATACCAACTCACGGGAGTCGGGTCCATGTATATACCTCAAAGGAACGCCGCCACCATCCTACTTCATTCTGGAATCTCCAACGCGTACACGGTTGTTAAAGTAATTTTCAGTATCGACAGAGAGTATGCCCATATACGATCTCGGTCTCTTCAACAAACCAACGTTATTATTACACCACGGTTATTTTCAAAATAGTTCATTTAAAAACATATCACTGTCTTTTCAGTACCAAATCAATACGATATCATTTCATTTAAAATATATCCCTTTTAAAAAAACATAGCACTTTCAAAGTTATAACACTTCGAAATCAAAAACACATGAAATATAACACTTTCAAATCATAATACTTTGAAACTCATAACTTGAAACATAACTTCCACCACTTAAATGGTTTAAATATTAAAATACCTTATACAATAAATTAGTGTCTTCAATTTCACAAATCAATTCCAAAACAACTCAAATTTCTAAAGTTTAATTTTACTAAATCCCAAATCATAAATTTCAATACGGTTCAGCTTCAAATAAACTATCCCAAATTTAATCGTTTCCAAAACAGATTTGATCTTCAGAATAAACCATTTCAAATTCAATATATTTCAAACTTTAAGTATTAAATAATTTCGAAACTAAGTTTGGTAATTACGATTCAACAATTCAATTTTCTATTATTTGGTTTTGAAATATTTTGCATAATAAATCCATTATCATTTAAATAAAACTCAAATTAAAAATAACTAAATATTTCCTTCAATTTATTTATACATGAAATATTCGTTTAATTCATCTTAAATCAAAATCAAGTTATAAAAGTCATGCCTTCTAAAATTTCAAATTAATAAATTTCACATCAGACTTATTTGAGTTTAATTCTTAAACAAATTCAATTTCAAATAAATCTCAAATTTATCTTCTAACCTTAGTTTTATTTAAATCATTATAAACTCTATTTTGAAATATAATTTAAATACTTAACCGTATTATCTTCAATAAAAATCAAACTTAATATTAAGTTTATTCTATATTAAAACAAATTATATATATCTTAAAATCAAGGATAAAATAACATTTATATAATATCTAAAATCAATATTTATCTAAAACCATATATTTCTTTGCAAAACCATAGAAATAATTTCAAAATAATTTTTTATAAAGACCACGGTGTATGTATATAATTTTCTATCCTATGGTCAAGTGATATGAATATTTATCATTTCAATCCGTAATTTAAAATATATGCACGGTTATATATCATTTCAAACAGCAATCCCGAATGAAATAAAAATCCATAACAACTTGTAGTTTGTAACAATATAGAATATAATATCCATTTATCCAATATCTATCATCAAATATTTACACAATCGTCATCCAATTCAATCAATAACATCAATATAGAACAGATAATAAATAAAAGGTATTTACTGCCACTTTATATTCAATAATAAATCAAATAACTATTTTATCCAAATAAATTCAAATAAACTGAGACGGTGATTCAAAATATGCCAAACAGTCATAAATAAATTTTTAATCACATCATAAATCAATTTTACAAACGTAATAAATTTTAGAAGTTGTGAGTGGGTTAGAATACTCACATTTTGAATTTAAATTGAATTTAAATCCAATTTAAACCCAAAATTTAAACAGTCTCAGAATTCGTCCAAGCAAGCATCAAAATGTCCGGAATTTTATTATGATTCGAATGGAGAAAACCGTTCATGAAACAGGTCTCATATGTAAAAGATACGCGAGTTAGAACATTATATGATTCGAAAATAAAAATAAAATAAAATAATTAAAGCATTGCCACGTTACCTCTTCTTCTCGGAAACCCTAGCCGCAACAAAATATCGCGATCGAATACGTACACTGCACAGTCGCCATGAATCGCCGTCGCACGCCGCCGCTACAGCCGCGCCGCCCAACCCCACGCAAGCGCCGACCTCGGACCCTCCTGTGCGAACCACCTCGCCGCCGTTCGTGACCCAAACGAACACCCAGCCGCCAAAACAAATCAACCCTAATCGAATAATTACGGCAGACCCAACCGTTAATTCGACAAACTACCTGCTCTGATGAACTACGCAATTGACTCACTTCACAGCGGTACAAATGAATCGACGATCGGTCGTGGGTGATCGCGTTCGACTGAACGGCCGAGAATGACCCTCGAATTTCTGGACAATCGGTGATCCAAATGCAAAAACGAATTGCAGATCTGATCTGCACTCTTCGCGAGCTTCCAATCGATATGCAATTCGATATAGTTTGTGGAGTTTGATTTCCAAAGTTGTATTTTGAATTTAAATTGGATTGGGAAGATTAGGTTTTTCAGCCATTGAGGAAGAGGACCAACAGAAATTTCTATACTGCAGAAATGAGAAATAGAAGGCTGCTAGGATTTATAACGATATATATATAGCCAAAAAAATAGAAAGGAATGGGCTCGATCGGTTTGAAGGTTGAACGTTACGGCCCAAAAAGCCCGTTTCGACTCCAGAATGAAGATGGGTCAACCCACATATCAAAATAGATGTTTTTAAATATATTAAATGCAATGGAACAGGTTTCAAGTCCAAATTCCATCGTATGAAGAAGTTATGCTAAAATCAAGTTATTTCAAATTGATTTCAATTAAATTGATTTTTAGGCGTTTCGAGTCCGTACGATCAAACGACAAGTCCGATCGCTACGCAACTTGAAATCCTACAATAATTCATTGCTACGGATCCGATAAAACTGGTTACGTCGAAATCCGAGTAAGTGGCCAAAATGACCATTTTTCAGTTAATCAAATAATTTAATATTAAATTAATTAATCACTTCTTCAATTCAAATTTAAATATTTACAAATTTTATCAGTTTGGATTACTTGGTAGATTTAGAATCCTTTAAACAAATTTCTATATCAATTTATCATTGAATATTTTCCAATTTACAGTATTTAATTTCAATTTCAATTAATCCAATAATTATAAATTTAAATTCCCAATAAATTCATTTATTTGGTTCTCAATCCTGTTATTCACTAAATTTTCATCTCATGGTATAATTACCATGGGATTGTATTTATTACATCAATACCTTTCCGTTTCATCTTTATTTCAATTAATCATAGTATTTAATTTCATTTACTTGCCATTAATCCATTGGTTATAGATTGAATTCCAATTAATTAATTTCCAACAACTGCCTTGCTTCAATTCTAATCTTTTTATTAAGTCTATTATCACTCTATAAACCTAGTTATTATTTGTTTATCTTTCATTTCATTCACACTTTAAAATTACTGTCGTAACTCACATTAACGAACATTTGCTTTCATTTAAATGCAATTGATTTCCAATTAATTTCATTGACTAAATGTATAGGTAATTTATGATGATTGTTACCATAACCTTACATTTACACTTAAGTCTATAAATTTCAACTAATTATTATAATTACTTACATAATATGAATTCTTTCAATTACCATTAATTATACTAATTCATTTATTTATACAACACTTACCCTTATTTACTTATATTCAATTTTACAACCAAGTGCAACAACTTACACTATTTCATTATTGGGATTTCACTTCAATAATCAATAATTAGTTTTTAATTACCATTGCTACATTTCATTTTTAACATTCACTTCATTATAAATTATAAAGTTTTTTTATTTATTTTTAAATTTAATTACAAAAATCTTATTAAATTAACCAATTTAATTATCAAAATTTACGGGTCGTTACACTCTCCCCCACTCAAAACTTTTCGTCCCCGAAAAGGAAAAAGAAGGGTAAAGAAAGAACTAAGTAGTCAATACATCTTATTCAAAATATTAATTTTATAAACAAATAAATTTACCAAATTTAATAATTTAAATAAAATATACCTATTTATAACTATTAAGTCTTTTCATACTCAAATTAATAAAGTTTGGAAAATATTTTTCAAAATTTTTCTAAGTCCAAAATTTACGGAAAATTTCGGCAGTCTCCTTTGTACGGAGAGGCTCGGAAGAAAATATAATATCAAATATAACAATACATATCACAATATCTCAAAATAATATATCCCAACAATGGGAAAAACAATATAATAACGCTATAAACCGTAATCCGAGAACGTAACTATTTATTGCGCAATTAACGCTTAATTATGAAACTAATAGCAGTAGCAATTGCTTTCATAATCTGCATTTCACTTATATAATCTAAAAGAGTTAATAATTACATAAAATGAAATATTAATTTTGTTTCATCGACTAGCAAAAAAATCAATGTCGAACAACACAAATACTTGCAACCACAGCATACAATCATCATATAGAACCAACACAATTCAATTATCCATCCATATCAAACATAACAAAGAGTTGTTCGGGTTCAAAACTTTAAATTGTAAAGAATGGAAAATAAACTATTAAGTGCACCATTTACTCAACAGTCTTAGACAAAACTAAATAGATTATTCATATATCCAAACAATTTTAAAGCATCCATGCCCAAACAACCATAAACCAAACAAACAACAATTTCAGACAATAGATCAAGTTCATTCTTATTAATTTCATTTCATATATTTGTTGTTTGATTTCCTTTTCATCCATATAATGATTTATCTTTTTAATTTACATTTATTTCTTGCAAATTTTCATTTACTTAAGTTTACAATCATCTACTTACAACATTTACCTTCTATCCTATTTTATTATAGTAACCTTTCAATTGTAACTTAAGTTTATAACTTTATAACATCAATACTTATTTATTAAAGAGTTTCATTGAATATTTTCATTATTTCAAGTTTTACTTGTATAATATCCTATTACATTTTCTTATTAAACATTACAACATTTAATTAATTTATATATATGCCTTTAAGAATGCAATTGAAAATTACATAAGTTTATCTTATTTCTTTTAATTAATCTAATGTTCAAAAATCATATTCTTTGCTTTTTATAGATTATAAATTTCAACTTTCTTGTTATTTCATTGATAACCTAGCATTTAATCTCTTATTTTATTTAAATGTTCCAATTATTAATTACTTACATTCCATTTCAATAATTAAAATCTCTAATTTACAAAAATTTAAGAACTAAATGTCGGGATCCACTTCAAATCGTTTAAAAATAATAAAATGATGTACATGCTTATAAATTATAAATCCGATTATATTCAAAACAATTTGAAATTTATATTTGTTTATCAAAATCAATCTGTAGTAGAACTACTACAGTGGCCTTCCCACTTTAAAACTCGGAAATGAATGTCGATGATGCGTGCACTCATCACCGAAATTATTTCCCAGCGACATAGAGGGGAGTACAGAACTTATTTCTTTCCAAACTTTCTTTAAAACAATTCTTTCAAATTATATTGAAATATTTATGTCAGAAAATACTTATAAACGATATTATTATATTCGAAAATCCCTTGAAAGCAATTTTCAAAGTCCCGAAACTTAAGTTCTAAATTCCAATTTTCATTTATTTTATTTTAGATCTTATTTCCTACCAATATTTTTAAGTTTCACTACCCAACAATCAATATATTACAACCAAGTATAACCTTTAAAAATTTATTACTTTGTATACAGAAAAATAATAGGCAAAATTATTTCATTTACCTATATTTCAAAACAAATATTATGTTGGTCCATCCTATTAAGTGTTTAAAAATCCCTATTGATGTCATAGCGTCCTATCCACCAACCAGAATTTATAAATGCAAAATGGAACAAATTTACACAATATTAAAACTCTTTTACAACACTAAAAAATACGCTCTCTCATATATATATGCTCAACGACTCATCATAGGGTATTACTACCCAATTAACAAAGAGTCAGACCCCATAAAGCTAAGGTTTTCGCTAAACCAAAGCTCTGATACCAAATGTAACATCCCATCTTTTTGTATACTTTAAATCGACGATAAACCGCACACGTCAGACTCAAACCATACAGAAGAGCGGATTGTTATTGGGGTGAATAAGAAAAAGCTGAGAAAGAAAAAAACAAAACAGAATCTTGCAGCGGACAAAATATAATAATCAAATAAATAGTTCATGAAGCTGTTTTACAAAACATTTGATTATATTTAGACAACATAGAATCAGAGTTACACATACCAAAGAATAATAAATAACAATGCAACAGAACAGTATGAATGTAGCGGAATAATATAATAGATAATAGTAACACAATCTTCGTCTTTGTCCTCCAGAAATAAAGTCTTCAAATCCTGAAATGCTCAGCCTGAGCCGAGCGAATTGAAAAGACAAAACATTCGAGTCAGAACTAAAAGATCTTATATGAGTTAAATAAGCAGAAATAAATATGAGTGGAATGGCGTCAGTGATGTTTACGGGATTTGACATCTCCTATCCAGTGTCTAATGTGAGTGCAGTAACTTAAGAGATGCTCGGAATTCATATCTCTTAAGGATCCGTTAAACTATTTACTATGTAGTAATATACGCTATTATAATAATGTCTACAGTAAAATAAGCGTTAAGGCTTTACATTTTCCACCTTAACACGTAATAGTCCCAGTAGTTCATCCAGTATCAGTGCATCTCCAGATCAGGAGACTACCCTAAATACTCCACGGGCTACGGGAGAAATCCAAACTGGTACAAGGCGCGATAGGGTGGGCGACATGGCACAACTAGGCAATGCCTAGGTAGATATACCAATCACGCTTCCGGACCGGTGGTAACGCGTAGCAGCTACTACCGCCCACCTCGAGCCACACCCCCAAAAATCAAAAGGGCCCCAATCAATCACAAAGTAATAGAATAACATCGAAGGACTGTATCCGATAAAAGGTGCTACCTTCTTAGCCCGTCAATCGCTCCTGTTTTAGCCACCTTATGCCAACTCATGGGAGTCGGGTCCATGTATATACCTCAAAGGAACGCCGCCACCATCCGACTTCATTCTGAAATCTCCACCACGTACACGGTTGTTAAAGTTGTTTTCGGTATCGACAGAGAGTATGCCTATATCCGATCCCGGTGTCTTCAACAACCCAACGTTATTATTACACCGCAGTCATTTTCAAAATAGTTTATTAAAACCAACATATCATTGCCTTTTCAATACCAATCAATACGATATCATTTCATTTCAAATATATCCCTTTTCCAAAAATCATAGCATTTTCAAAGTTATAACACTTCAAAATAAAAAACAATTGAAATATAACACTTTCAAATCATAATACTTGCAAACTCATAAATTCCAAATTTTATCGATTCTAAAACAGATTTGATCCACAAAATAAACCATTTTAAATTCAATATATTTCAAACTTTAAGCATTAAACAATTTCAAAACTAAGTTTGGTAATTACGATTCAACAATTTAATTTTCTATTATTAAGTTTTGAAATATTTTGCATAATAAATCCATTATCATTCAAATAAAACTCAAATTACAAATAACTAAATATTTCCCTCAATTTATTTATACATGAAATATTCGTTTAATTCATCTTAAACCAAAATCAAGTTATAAAAGTCATACCTTCTAAATTTCAAATTTAATAAATTTCACATCAAACTTATTTGAGTTTAATTCTTAAATAAATTCAATTTCAAATAAATCTCAAATTTATCTTCCAACCTTCATTTTATTTATATCATTATAAACTCTATATTAAAATATAATTTAAATACTTAACCATATTATTTCCAATAAAAATCAAACTTATTATTAAGTTTATTCTATATTAAAACAAACTATACATAGCTTAAAATCAAGGATAAAATAACATTTATATAATATCTAAAATCAATGTTTATCTAAAACCATATATTTCTTTACAAAACCATAGAAATCATTTCAAAATATTTTTATATATAAACCACGGTGTCTGTATATAATTTTCTATCCTATGATCAAGTGATACAGATATTTATCATTTCAATCCTTAATTTAAAATATAAATATGGTTACATATCATTTCAAACCACAATCCCGAATGAATTAAAAATCCGTAACAACTTGCAGTTTATAAAAATATAAATACAACATCCATTCATCCAATATCAATCATCAAACATTTATCACAATCATCATCCAATTCAATCAATAACAACAATATGGAACAGATAATAAATAACAGGTATTTACTGGCAGTTTATATTCAATAATAAATTAACTAAGTGTTTTATCCAAATAAATTCAAATAATCTAAGATGATGATTCAAAATACATCAAATAGTCATAAATAAATTTCTAATCCCATCATATATCAATTTAACAAACCTAAGAAATTTTAGAAGTTGTGAATGTGTTAGAATACTCACCATTTGAATTTAAATTGAATTTAAATCCAATTTAAACCCAAAATTTGAATAGTATTAGAATTCATCCAAACTAGCGTCAAAATGTTCGGAATTTTATTAATTGTGATCCTAACGGAGAAAACCGCGCGTGAAACGGGCCTCGTATGTAAAAGATACGCGAGTTAGAACATTATACGATTTGAAAATAAAAATAAAAATAAAAAAATTAAAGCATAGCCACGTTACCACTTCTTCCCAGAAACCCTAGCCGCAACAGAATATCGCGATCGAACACGTACACGGCACAACCACCATGAATCGCCACCGCACGCCGCCGCTACAGCCGCGCCGCCCACCCCCATGTAAGCGTCGACCTCCGACCCTCTTGTGCGAACCACCTCGCCGTCGTTCGTGACCCAAACGAATACCCAGCCGTCGAAAAAAATCAACCCTAATCGAATAATTACGCCAAATCCAGCCGTTAGTTCGACAAACTACCTGCTCTGATGAACTACGCTATTGACTCTCTTCACAGCGGTACAAACGATTCGACGATCGGTCGTGGGTGATCACGTTCGATCGAAAGCCGAGAATAACCCTCAAATTTGTGGACAATCGGTGATCCAAATGCAAAAACGAATTGCAGATTTGAGCTGCGCTCCTCGAGAGCTTCAAATTGATATGCAATTCGATATAGTTTGTGGAGTTTGATTTCTGAAGTAGTATTTTGAATTGAAATTGGATTGTGAAGATTAGGGTTTTCCGCCATTGAGGAAGAGGAGCAACAGAAATTTCTGTACGTACATGAATGAGAACTAGAAGGCTGCTAGGGTTTATAACGATGTATATATATAGGCAGAACAAAATAGAAAGGAATGGGCTCGATCGGTTTGAAGGTTGAACGTTGCGGCCTAAAAAGCCCATTTCGACGCCGGAACGAAGATGGGTCAACCCATATATCAAAATGGATGATTATAAATATTTTAAATGCAATGGAATAGGTTTCAAGTCCAAATTCCATCGTATGAAGAAGTTATGCTAAAATTAGGTTATTTCAAATTAATTTCAATTAAATTGATTTCTAGGCGTTACGGGTCCGTTCGATCAAACGATAAGTCTGATCGCTACACAACTTGAAATCCTATAATATTTCACTGTTACGGATCTGATGAAACTAGTTTCGTCGAAATCCGAGTCAGTGGCCAAAATGACAAATTTTCAGTTAATTAAATAATTTAATATTAAATTGATTAATCACTTCTTCAATTCAAATTTAATTATTTAAAAAATTTATCAGTTTGGATTACTTGGTAGATTTAGAATCCTTTAAACAAATTTCTATATCAATTTATCATTGAATATTTCCCAATTTATAGTATTTAATTTCAATCAATTAATCCACTAATTATAAATTTAAATTCCCAATAAATTCATTTATTTGGTTCTCAATCCTGTTATTCACTAAATTTTCATCTATGGTATAATTACCATAGGTTTGTATTTATTACATTAATACTTTCCCGTTTCATCTTTATTTCAATTAATCATAGTATTTAATTTCATTTACTTGCCATTAATCCATTGGTTATAGATTGAATTCCAATTAATTAATTTCCAATAACTGCCTTGCTTCAATTCTACTCTTTTTATTAAGTCTACTATCACTCTATAAACCTAGTTATTATTTGTTTATCTTTCGTTACATTCACACTTTATAATTACTGTCCTAACTCACATTAACGAACATTTGCTTTTATTTAAATGCAATTGATTTCCAATTAATTTCATTCACTAAATGTATAGGTAATTAATGATGATTGTTACCATAATCTTACATTTACACTTAAGTATATAAATTTCAACTATTATAATTACTTACATAATATGAATTCATACAATTACCATTAATTATACTAATTCATTTATTTATACAACATTTACCCTTATTTACTTACTAAAATTGGCCCATTCTTCGCACACGGACTGTTTATGTTATTGTAAACGAAAAGCAAGGGTATTTTCGAAATTTCAAAAAGACGCCGAGTAAGTTAATTCAACGAATTTTCTTTATTAGTAGTAGAGATATTCAATTTTACAACCAGTGCAACAATTTACACTATTTCATTATTGGGATGTCACTTCAATTATCAATAATTAGTTTTTAATTACCATTGCTACGTCTTATTTTTATCTATGATAACCCAAATTTTTGGACATCTAATAAATCGGTAATTAACTATTTTAATCAATTGAACAGATAAAATTCTGATAATAAAAAATATCTGGATGTGTAAATGAAATTGGAAATGTAACAAAAATTTAATTTTAAATATTTGAATAAGTATTTATTTGATAATCTCCTAATTTAGTTAATTTTAAATTGGCAAAATCGTTATTTCAAACAAAAATAATAATGTGCTGTTTATATATATAGATATAAATAGATTTTAAATAGACTTAATTATCTTCAAATTTAATAAGTGTTGTTTAAATGCATATGTATGTATGTATATATATAAGTTGTTTTTAAATAGCATAATTATTTACAAATTTAATAATGTGTTTATTTAATTATATATATTTGAGTTGATTTTTAAGTTGGGTTTTAAATTAAATTTGAATTTGGATTTAAATTTGAATTTAAAGGATATATATATTAAAAGTATTTTGGATATAAACATATGGATATGATTTTTTAGAATAAGATTTGTCTTATAATATTTTCTTAAAAGAATTTATTTTTATAAATTAAGAAAGTATTTATTAATAGAAAAATAAATATAAAGGCTTTTATTAATATTTTAAAATAATTTAAAATTGCATAAGGACAAGTGTAAGGAGATTAATGCATACAAAAACAAATGTAGGGTGATTAACTAATGTTAATGACAAGTGTTAGGTTTTTGTTACAAGTGTCACCAATTTATTTCATTTTTTTTTCTTTTATATTTTTAAAAATCATAAGTAAATTTATATATGCAACTATTTCTTCTCTTTATTTCTTTTTCCTATTCTCATTTCAAAACTAAAAAAAAGTAAAGCCATAGTAGATAAACAGATCTGAGGTTAATTAAAACAAACCTGAGAAAATCAAAACATGTTTAAGTTTTCAACCTGGTCTAAAGTAAATCAGCAAGCAGCAGATTCGGTTTAACTAAAACAAAGAAGTTCAGCAACCCAAGCACCAAGCAAACAGAATAGTTCAGGGAAAGAATGGGAAGAATCAAAAAATGCAAGTTCAAAATAAAAGTTCAATTCAATATACAATCAAGCAAGATAAGATCAGAATCTAACCCAAGTTTCAAAAACAAAGGGGTTTCCAGATCATCATCAAAATTGAAAATCAAGGACCCTGTTCTCTGCTTTCCCAAGACAGGTAAGTAAACCCTTGTTTTAACAATTTAAATCTGGTGACAAATGAATATATACACCTTGATGCATGCAACAGTGGTATAGTATATATGTAGTTTTCATGAATATTCGGATAAGAATGCAATGATACATGTATGTGACACGTCTGTGTATATATATCATTTAGGAAGCCTCTATACTTAGTTTGCAGGCTAAAATTCAGTTTCAGAAATCAATCCTTTTGATTCAATGACTTTCAGATTATGATCATTGAAAGAAAACTGTTTGTATGAACCCATTCTTGTTTTTTAAAATATTTGTAAGTATGGGTTGAAAGTAATTAACTAAGTAAATAGAAATTGATAGCGAAAACTTAATTCAAATTAAAATTCAATTTTTAAATTTACTAGTTTTGATTTTAAATATGGATTCGCAACTAGAAACCATGAATTTTAGTGTATAAATCAAAAATTTTAGGTTGTGATTAACGGAGAATTTCGAGTTAAAGGGAAAATGGAAAATTCTCGAATTTCAACGATCTACGAAACAAGGGTGGTCGGCGTTCAGGTCAGAGGTGGCTAGGGAGTCGATGATGGTAGGAAAAGTTGCGAATGAATTCATAAATAGCGTTGGTGGGCACGGCGAAGCTATTTAGGGTTAACCGTCTGTTTTTCGATCAACGTTTTAATCTCGGCAACTCGTGGTTAGGGAAGAATTGGAGGCGATCGCGAGTTGGGATTTAGTGGCATGGGCATGTGACGAAGTTTCGGTTGTTGTAACGTCACGCCTTTTTTACGCTTTAAATCGACGATAAACCACACACGTCAGACTTAAACCATACAGAAGGGCGTATTGTTATGGGGTAAATAAGAAAAAACAGAGAACGAAAAAGAAACAAAATAGAATCTTGCAGCGGAACGATAAAATATAATAATCAAATATACAGTTCATAAAGCTGTTTTACAAAATATTTGATTATATTCATACTACACATATAAGAGTTACACATACCAAAGAATATTAAAAATGCAGCGGAATAAAATGGTGTAGTGGAATATATAACAAGTAATAATAATCTTCGTCTTCGTCCTCGAGAATAAAATCTTCAAATCTTGTGAAATGCTTGGACTAACCCGAGCGAATTGAAAAGACAAAACACTCGAGTCAGAACTAAAAGATCTTATGTAAGTTAAATCAATAGTAAATAATATGAGTGGTACGGCGTCAGAGATGTTTACAGGATTTGACATCTCCTATCCAATGTCTAACATGAGTGAAGTAACTTACGAGATGTTCAGGATTCACATCTCCTAAAGACCCGTTAAACTATCTACTATGTAGTAATATACGTTATGATAATAATGTCTACAGTAAAGTATAATGTACTGAAAATAGCATTAAGGGGTAACCCATATAGCCCTTAACACACTTTTATATTTCCATAGTCTATACAATACCGTAATCTCCCCTGTACTGGGCGTCGTTAGAGGGCACTCCATAGGTATGGTACAAAACAAAATCGTATAAGGCACGCTAGGGTAGGTGACACGGCACAACTAGGCAATGCCAGGGTAGATATACCAATTGCTATCCGGACTGGTGGTAGCGCGTAGCAGCTACTACCGCCCACCTCGAACCACACCCCCAAAAATCAAAAATCAAAGGTGGTCACCGAATCAATCCAAAAGTCAGAGTATAATATCGAAGGGGATGGGTCCGATAAGAGGTGCTACCTCCTTGGCCCAAGAATCGCTCCTGTTTTAGCCACCTTATGCCGACTCCCGGGAGTCTGGTCCACGTATTTACCTCAAAGGAAATGCCGCCACCATCCTACTTCATTCTGGAATCTCCACTGCGTACACAGTTGTTAAAGTGGTTTTTGGAGTTGGCAGAGAGTATGACAACTTCCGATCCCTGTCTCTTTAACAACCAAACGTTATTATAACACCGCTGTCATTTCAAAATATTTATACTTCAAAACCAGGGTATAATATTCAATTCAAACCCATATAAATACGATATCTTTCTTTTGTTTTAAAAACCAAATCAATATGATAACATTTTTATAAAAACCCAAATCAATATAATATCATTTTAAATTTCAAATATATACTTTTCCCAAAATCATAACATTTCCAAAGTTATAATATTTCGAAACCAAACACTTGAAATATAGCCTTTCAAAACATATAAAATTAAATTTCATAACTTGAAATACAACTCCACCACTTAAATGGTTTAAATATTAAATTACTTTATATAATAAAAAAGCTTCTTAACCTTCACAAATCAATTCCAAATACAGATTTAAATCCCCTAATAAAACATTTCAATTTCCATATATTTCAAAACCAAATTTTATAATTCATATATATACCAAATTCACTTTTACTATTATTTAGATTTGAAATGTTTACTTAACAAATCAATATCATTTAAGTAAAACCTTTTAAACTTCAAATAACATGATATACTTAACTTTAATTTAACTTGATAATATTCATTTAGATCGACTTGATATTCATTTAAATCCAAAATCAAGTTATAAAATCATACCTTTTAAAATCTCAAATTTATTTAAATTTCAAATCAAAATTTTCGAGGATAATTCTTAAATACTTTAATTCAAATCAAATTCATATTTATCTTCCAACCTTAATTTTATTTAAGTCTTTATAACTCTATAAATATAATTTAAATAGTACTTAAATGTATTATATCTTAATAAAATCAAAATTTTATTATTACACTTCTTTTATACTTTTATCCAATTTTATACATAGCTTAAAACCAAGAAATTAATTATATATATAAATAACATTATAAATATCCGAATCAATATCTCATAAACCATATATTTCTTTACAAAACCATAGAAAATCCTTTCAAAATATTTATATATATAGACCACGTTGTCGGTATATAATTTTCTATTCCATGGTCAAGTGATACAGATATTTATCATTTCAATCCGTAATTTAAAATAAATTTACGATTATATATCATTTGAAACCGTAATCCCGAATAAAATGAAATGCATAACAACTTGCAGTTTATAACAATATAAAATACAACAACCATTCATCCAATATCAATCATCAACCATTTATCACAATCATCATCCAATTCAATTAAAAACATCAATATATAACTGAAAATAAATAACAAACATTTAATGACTGTTTATATTCAGTAATAAATTAATGTAACTGGCAGTTAATATACAATAATAAATTAATAACAATTTAATTCGATATATTCAATTTAACAGGGATGATGATTTAAAAATATACCAAACAGCAATAAATAAATTTCTAATCACATAGAAAATTAATTTAACACACATAAGAAATTTAGAAGTTGTGAGTTGGTTTAAACACTCACATTTTAAAGTTAAATTGAATTTAAATTCAATTTAAACCCAAAAATTCAACAGTCTCAGAATTCGTCCAAACTAACGCCAAAAATCCGAAATTCCAATACGAACCTTTCGGGGAAAACCGCGCTAATTTCGACCTCGTATGTAAAAGTTATATCGATTAGAAGGTGAACGATTTTAAAATACGAAATAAATGAAATAAAGGAACGAACCACTAGTAGCTTTTCACGTCATCATCTCTGGTTCGACCCCTCTTTCTCACATGCACACGAAACCTTACCGGCCGCCACAAATCATGACGCTGTAGTAACGACCCATAAAATTTTAGCAATTTTTAATTGGTTTATAACGTATTGAATTGGATTTTTGAGAAATTATTAATAATAAAATTTTGAAATAAAAATTTAATATTTGGATTACGTATAATTAAATATAGCAAATGGTAAATTTTCAATTAATTATATGAAAGTTTATTTATTATGTAATTCTATAAAATTCAAATCAGTTAATAATTGATGAAAATAAATTTGTTTCCAAACTTGAAATTTTTTTTCTATAGAAAATTTCTAAACCCTCTTTTGAGTGAGACGTCATCTTTCATTTTTCAAAATTCAGACCTTTATTGCTCTGTTTATCTTAATTCTGACAAAATAGCAGCATTTTCGGTACCGTTTATCGACTTTTGATCGTATAATCATACCACTGATATATGTATACCGTTTTGATCATCTCGTCGTGATGATCTCAATAATATATCTATTTTTGTATTTTGAGGTTTGGTATGCGATGGAAACAATAAACTGTTCGTTGTAACGGTACCCTAAACTGTGACTTTATTTCTTCCTTCGGTTTCAAAAATTTGAAACGTGATGTCCAATCAACCTATTAATTGCTTTAATTGTTTTCTGAATCAGTGGGTAGCTGTTACTTTTCCTACCGTTCAAAAGTTACTATTCCTAGCTACTAATAAATTTAGAAATCAGTGTCTGTTACTTAATTTATGGCATGCGTTCAAAGCATTGGCTTTTATTATTCAGCACAATTAAGGGTGGCCGATGCTATCACATAACCGGTAAAAGATTTGTATACGTTTTATTTGTTTATGTGGCAACGATTCACGTTTACACTATTTTTGCGTCCACTTCTTCCCTGCCATAGTTATATTCTAGCTGTCATTATAACCTTCATATCATCATTCACTACAAATTCAACCGTTACTTTCTACCATTTCGATAGAAAGAAAAAAAACGTATAAACTGTAAAAGTTTTGAATTCATTAATGTTAACGGTTCATTCCGAAATTTTCTTTATAACTTATTTATTCTTATTATTTTAAATGGAAAAAGCTTGATTTTGCCGTGCCTTCCTTTCCTATCTACCTCTGCCATTATTTTTTTCCCCACTGTGTTTCCCACCACACCATTCTTATTCCTCCACTTCTTCTCCTCAGCCACATCCATCGCCTCCGCCACCGTGACACCGATGAAACCCCACTCCGCTTGGACCACCATCAACCGCCATCTCCCTATTGTCGATGCTTCCAGATCTCCGCTTTGTTCGCAACCCGCCTCGACCTTGAACCCCTCTGGTCGTGCCCCTTCCTGTTACATATATATGTAAGTCATTCGTCGTCTATATATTTACTTACTTAAACTAAATCTGGAATTTTATATGCGTTATATATATATATATTTAGGTTTGATAAGTTAGGTGAAGATATATATAATACCGTGTATATTATAAGGGTAATAGGTGTATTGTTTTATAAGTTTACATGAGTTTTATACATTGTTATAATTTACAAGTCAGAATATATATTGATTTTCATGTCTGTATTAAAGTTTACATGTCTGTATACATATTGTTTTGCATGTAAATTTGTTTATAGTTGGTTCGCATATATTTGGTTAAGTGAAGTCTGCATATATATATATATATATATATATATATATATATATATTTTAGTATTCGAGCACTATATGTGTATTATAAATTATTATGCCTATATATATAAATCATACTTTAAAACGTAGGCTCTGTGCTAGTAGATGTTACAGGTTTCTATTTTGAAGAGAAAAAATTAGGTCTGAGGGGATTTTTCATTTGAAATAAATTTAGATATTATATATATATATATATATATAATGGATTTATTTTAATGTATAGTCATGTATTACTTTAATTATATACTAGATTCTAGTTTAGTATGGAGATTTTTTTATGTGTTTCGACCTTTGAACTGTATACATATATTTTGATTTTGTATATCATGTATGCATATATGATCTGCTTTGAGACAATACATTTATTTTAAATTAGGTATATATTAAATTTATTAGGAACATTGATTTTTGAATTTTAAATATAAAGATTTTGTTTGTATATTGGTTTTATACTAAATTTTGTAGTGTACGTGTATAAAGTTATTTGTTATAATATGTTTATATAAGATTTATTGTTTAAAAATTTTAACATGTATGTAGATTTATATTGGCCTATATATATATATATATATATATATATATATATTAGTACATATAGGTATACCGGGTTTGGGGTTTTAATAAACATATAGGGATTTTAATTATAGGTGTTTAGATGTAGTATTTATTTGAAAGAGTGTGTGTGTGTCTATTATTTTAAATATAAGTTCCAAACTTAATACTGGGATAAGAAAATAATGTAGAAAACGATATAATTCATTTCGGTCTATAGCAAGCAGATTCTGATTTATTTCATCAATTCCTTATCCATTAGCTTTGTCCAACAAATTCATGCCAATCTCACTTTGCTTTGGAATTCGTAACTTGCTCTGTTGTCAAACTCTCTAGCTTCGAAAGGTGAGCAATCACTCACGATTAACGTTCTTATATTTATTAAATTTTATTTCAATTTAAACGATAATTGAATTATGCTGCTGTAGTTATTTAATTTGTTATATATATGCTATTATCTGAACTATTCACCCGTGGGATATGACACCATATCTTATGGTTTATATTATACCGCTATTGATGATATATGCCTGTTATATTATTATCTTATCTGTTATCACTCTACAAGTTCCCTGTTAGTATAGAATTCGTTATGGGTTGAAATGATAAACCCAAGCGATTTATTTTGAATTGAATTGGGATTTACGGGTCGAGGTGATATCTAACCGTATATATTTAATTTAAGGATTTAAATGATAAATATTTGTATCCTTTAACCATATGATAGAATTATATACAAACACCGTCGGTCCATATATAAATATTTTGAAAATAAATTCTTCGGGTTTGGAAAGAAATATATTGTCTTAATAAATGTTGATTCTTAAATTTTTATATATAAATGGTAATGATATATATAGATTTAATAATAATATTTAATTTTACTAAGATTTATTTAATACATATAATATGTTTAAGTATTTAGATTTATATTTTAAAATAGACTGGTAATAATTTGAACAAGTTAAGGTTGGGAAGATAATATGAATTTAGTTGAAATTGTATTCAATAAAGGATTTTATTTAATTAAACCGATTTGAAACTTGTTGAAACGGAGAATTAAGATATGATTTATAACTTGGTTTTTGATTTAAGTAATTTAATGAATATTTCTCGTTCAAATAGATTTAAGGAAATATTTAGAAAAAACGAAAAAGAAATTTAAGGTTACCTAAATGATATTGAATTTATTAAATGGATATTCCATGACTAAATAAAAGAATGAAGTTAAATCAAGATCTATATGAAACTGCTAAATTTAACCTTGAAAATGTTGAATATTAAAGCTTTGAAATATACTGGAATTTAAATGGTTTATTTTGTGATGCAGATCTGTATTTGAAATTAATATAATTTGAATTTGTTATTTAGAAGCTGAATGGGATTAAAATGGAAAATTTAGATTGAATTTAATTTGAATGGGAAAGTCGAGTTGATTTGGAGGAGATTTGTGAAGTTTGAGGAAATTGCAAATACTTTACTTTATAAATTATTTAATACATATAAATACTATTTTGGGAAAAATAGATATATTTTAAATGGAAATGATATTTGGTTTTGAAGTATAAATTAATTTGAAATGACCATGGTGTTATAGTGTATATTTCCTTGTAGATAGCTCCACGGATCCTTAGAGAATGGTTATCCTAACATTCCTCTAAGTTACTTGTATTTCAGTTGATATTTCACTTGAGTTGGATTTATTGATATAAGAATGTTAATCCTAACTCGTGTGTTTTGTGTTTTGCTTTACGCTCGGGTCAGACTGAGTGATACAGCATTTGAACTCACCTGTAGAGTTTGGAGCTTCATTAGAGATCCAACTATCGATTCAGCTTTCAGCTTTTCTAGTTGATTGGTTTAGAGAAGTCATCTATTCGTACTGAAGACTTCACTGTATTTGAGATATTCTGTTGTTTTCTATTTGTAACTCTGATATTTGTATAGTAGCTTTATGAACTACTATTAATTTATTCCCCTGCGTATCATTGTATTACTCCGTGTCTGTGATTCTGTGATTGATTTATTTACCATATATGCTTTGCAAAATATAAATTAACAATATGATATTTTGAGCAATTCAAGTCTGACATGTGCGGATGCGAATGGTTGAAAATATCAGGTCGTTACAGTTGGTATCAGAGCCTTGGCTCTAAGAAAATTTAGCATGTATACTAAATTTAATTACGGAATCACTTTCATTCGGTCTTGAACTCCTTTCTCTTAATTGGAAGTTCCTTTGAATTTCGGAATGTCCCTCGGTTCCGAAATTCATTCTTGTCTCTCCTTATTTATATTTGTTTGATTCTGGAGTATCCCATAACTCCACTAAATGATTTGTTGAAGGGGTGAAAACTACTTTACAATTGGCATTGATTCATCGAAGATTTCTATATCCTCGGTTTATGATGTTGCTATATCTTGATATGCCGAATTCTATCTCTGACGATCGAATGTCGATTTGTTTTGGAATTCCGCATCGATTATATTCCTGAAGTCACGGTTGACCTGGTTAAGGTCGCCCGCGATTTATAGAAGTATATCCATCTTCTATTTTTTAATTTAATTATCTCATCTTCGTTGAGCCTAGCTTCGAATCAGATTCTATTTGATTAGAGTCCCTCTAATTTGTATCTCTATCTTTGTTTTGAAATCCATTCTTAAATCATCCTTTGAAAATCGAGTTTTGTTTGTATTTTAGAAATTGTTTTATACCGAAATTATTATATTGATAACTATGATTTTATTCTATATATAAAGTGAAATATTTTCGATAAGCACTATATATCTTTTAAAAATGAAAGTCTGTAATTTTGAAAGGATGTGAAATTTTGAAAATTTTATAAGAAATTTTATTTATATAAAAATGATTTATAATTGAAGGGTTCTGAATTAGAAATTTGAGAGATTGAACTCCGATATTTTGAAATTGGTTTTAAGATTTTTTGAAAATATATAATAATACGATTTGAATGTATTTTTCGAATAAGAAGTGTTTCAAATGACTCAAATGAGTTCCAATGATTTCAAAGAAACTTCAAAGAAGTTTTAAGAAAATAGAAGTCCAGAACTCACTTTCGTTGGAGAATAATTTCGGTGATGAGTGCATGCATCACCGACATTGATTTTCGAGTTTCAAAGTGGGGAGAGGCCACTCTAATAGCTTCGCTATGCGAGTGAATTTGTGAAACCAATTTTGATTTCAAATTCCAAAGTATAATTCGATATTCAAAAGATATATGTATATATATTTGAAATGATTTAAAGTAAGCCAGTGTTCAATCCTTGAGTTTTCGATTTGATTTATAAAAATTAATTTACTGATTTGTTGCTGATTTCCAACTCTTGGATTTGAAATTTGATTTCACCGACTATTTTGAAGGTTCGAACACTTTAAAATCAAGGTTTAAAATTCTAAAGCTAAGAAATTTTGAAGAGTATAAAATATTTGATAAAGAATATAAGTTTAGTTTTGTATGTTTAAAGTAGGAAGAGTATGACTTAAGTAAATTTGAAACTTTGGTTAAATAAATAATTTGAAAAAGGAAAATTGGATTTTTATATAGAAATAAATAGTTTAAAGGTTTAAAGGGATAGTTATAAATTTGGAAACCATTTTGAGTATAACTGATTTTTAGAAAAATATTTGGTTTTGAAATTAGATTGGAATTAAAACCAGTACTTATATGGTGATTTTGGAAATGAATTTGTTTCTTGAATTACGTTAATTTGGAAACTGGGATTATTTTCTAAACCTATTATTTTGGGAACTTTGAAATTTAGATATTAAATTTGAAAGAAGATTTGGTGAAATCGCATATGATTTTGAAACTGAACTGATTTTGAAACGAACTGGAATTGAGAACCTTATTTTACTAAATACTTGATTTAGGAGTTATCGAACTTGTATAAAATTGATTTGTATAAGTATGAAATTGATTGGAAAGGTACTCAATTTGAAAGGTGTAACCTTATATAATCAAAGTCTATATAAGTGTGATTTGATATACTATTGATTTTGGAAAGTATTCGATTTGAAGATGAAATAATATATATATATATATGTGTGTGTGTGTGTGTGTGTGTGTGTGTGTACTTTATATAAGTATGATATTTGAAAGTGATTTGAAAATGTACTATATGATATATATTTTCGAAGTAATGATATGGAAAGTGCCTTCTGCTTGATACCCGCTTTGTGGCCACATTGTGGATTCATTCTATCGATATTATTCTCTTTGATTTTGGTTTTTCGGATGTGATACTCGAGTGTCCTACTGTGGCGTAACCCACGGTCGTTTTTTTGGGTAGCGTAATCCGCAAGGTAGAGATTGCTTAAAGGATATGGATGTTTCCTGGGGGATCCATGCGTAACCATTGTTATGTATCCTGCGGTCTATAGGTTTTGTCGTCGTGGCGTAATCCGCAAGACAGAGATTGCTTAAAGGGTATGGATGTTTCCTGAGGGATCCAGGCGTAACCATTGTTATGTATCCTGCGGTCCATGGGTTTTGTTTATCATGGCGTAATTTGCAAGGCAGTGAATGCTTAAAGGATATGGATGTTTCCTGGGGGATCCAGGCATAACCATTGTTATGTATCCTGCGATCCAGGTGTTTTTTTTGGATTGTACTTTCCATATCGGTTTTGAAGGTTTTTCAAGTATTTTCATTGGGTGTTGAAACAGGTCTACTAAGTACATGAATAATTCTAGCTTTGCGCCTGATCAACGCATGGCCAGAGTCTGCAAGAACGAGGATAAACTTGTTGAAACATCGAGTTATAAAAGTATTTTCGAAAGGAAAATTAGTTTCGATATAACAGTTTTTTTAATAAAGGTATTTCCAACAAATAAAATTCTTAATTTAATACCATTTCAACTAAATCCCAATTTATCTTCCTAACCTCTATTTATTCAAATTATTTGAAATATAAATTTTGTATTAATATTTGAAATTGAAATTCTTTTGGTTTGAAATTAACTATTCGAGCCCGATACTATTCTTTTGAATCTACCTTATCTACCCAGCTTTATTTATTCACCTATATTCTCTTTTCCGAATCTATCTTCTTTCCTTCTTTTGAATATATCCTTTAAAATATTGTTTATTTATATACTACCTGGTTAAATAGTAATTTTTTTAGTGTTTTGTTAAATAATTGGTCTCATAATTAATTGAATGGATTTAATAAAATGAGTTTAACCAAACTATTAAATATTAATTAATTTAAATGAAAGAAAAAAAAAGTATATGGTTTTAAATAGATTGTTTAATTTGTTTTCCAAAGTCTAATTGTAACGATCCCGGATTTAATTGAGTGTAAATAAATTATCAATTTAATTTTTGAATTAAAATTTTGTAATAATTAGTAATTTATACAAAATGTTAGTAAAATTTTGATAATCGAGCATTTGAAAATTATAAAACAGTAGAATGAAGTTTGTGTTGATGTTAAACAAATATTTCAATTATATGACCAAACAAAATATATTAATAGATACACTTAAAACAAAACATGAACACTTGAAACAAAACAGGTAAAGTAAGCATAAAAATAAATTATGTATATATAAAGGCTTGTATGAGTAAGTATGCAGCAGAGTAGTAAAATAAAGTATTTAAGCAAATAAATATGCAAAGTAAAACAATAAAGTACACTTTCATGTACATCAAGTAAGTAAAGAAAGCAATGCAAGCATGGGAACAAAGCATAAAGGAAATATCATCAACCACTTTATATCTATATAACATAAGTATATAAACAAGACAAAAGTATGTACCATCTCAGCCATCAAAAACATTACTGCATGCCTGGAAACCATATACAAAAACATAAAGTACATAAACAATTAAAAGCTTTCATCTCAACCCAAATAAACAAAAGAAAGAAACAATATAAAAGTAAATATATGTACAAGCTTATGCAGCTATACCTCTGTTGCACCTCAAAGGTATAATTAATGCAGCACGAATTGGTATCTCATCAGCCACCATATGCAAAGAAAATCTATGAAGAAAATAAAATATACATCCTGTCCTTGCAAAGCACTTCAAGTTGCATACTTTCTTTTATTAGCTCACCATTTTATTCACCATTCAAACTAAGAAAAGAGAAGAGAAAAAAAAACTAAAGAAACATCACTATCTACAAAACTCAAAACATTATTCAAAGGAAAACCAAGCAAGAAGATTCAATCTGCAACAATAATTGCTCTCTGTTTTTCAAAACTGAAGTGAGCAAACTTCACCTTGTTACTGTTTTCAAATTGAGGGGAGTAACACCACGAATCTAAATGGTTTAAAAGTATTGTTTTGTTGTATGTTTATCTCTGAAACTTAGTTTGTTTGTTTTAGCATACCTCTGTGAATGTTGAATACAGTGACGAACATCTCAGTGTTCTATGCTTCTCTGTTGTTTGTTACAGTTAAATATTTTTTTTTTAAAAAAAAAAAACTTAAACTATCTTCATCAAATCATTATTAAGTCTTAACTTTTCAACAAAAATAAGATGTCTAAACTTAAAATCAGATTTTTAAATTTGTTCAACAAAACAAAATGGTGGACTATGCTCTGAAAGCAAGTTTACAGGTAAACCATAATAATTTTGGATAAATCTGATTTTTGTGAAATGCTAATTCACATTTATAACTTGAATCCTTACTGGAAAACATGATTTTTAAACCCAGTTTGATGATTTTTCACTGTGTGGTTCGAGAGTAGTTTTGGGTTGATCAAAAAATGAGTTTCGATCAAGTTCAGTTGGCTGGAGGCTCAATCGAGCTTGGGTCTACGCGTGGTGGTGGAGGAGCCTGTGGTGGGGCGGCAAAAAATAATCGGAGACGCTCATGTTCGTCGGGGTGTCGGCGGCGTAGGGGTAAAGTTGGTAAACCTAGTTTTTGAGTGGGGAGGGAGCTCGTGCCTCACGCCCTCGTTTGAGCATCGAGTTGCTCGTGCCTTTGGGGAATGGTGGCTGGGTGGATGACGCGTTCGTGGCCGGAGGCGTTGGCGGTCTGGTGGTCAGAGTTGATGGCGCGACGTGTTGACAGGTTCATGGTGATGTGCGCGAGTTGTTCCAGGTTTTGGTTTCACGTGTTTTCAAATTTTGGGTCGATGGGTTCAAATTTTGATTCAAACCAGGAAGCGTCGAACTAGGTCGTGGTTTGGGGTCGTGGGGTTGCGAGCGCCTGTTGCTGATGGTCGCGATGGTAAACGGAGGTCGGCGGCGTTTGTCGACGTGCACAAATGTGTCAGGTTGATGATGTATTGGGAGGGAGACCTGAGTGAATTTTTAAGAAAGAAAAAAGAAAAAGAAAGGTGAACAATTGGCTCTGGCAGGAGTTGTTTGTACCAGTAGACAAAATTGTTTGTTTTCTAAAATTTGTGATTTAACATATTTCAAATGAATTTTGTTAAGCAAGTTTTTTTTAGTATAATTAGATAAATAAGTTTTTTTCAAAGCTTGTAAACAAGATCTCGAGCGAGTTCAACCTTTAGGTATTTAAAGTTAAATGTTTTTAATATACATTGTCTTGGTGTTCAATTTGTTTGAAATGATTTTGTATTAAATTTTAATTAATCAATGTCTAGTATGGAAATGATTCCAAGTATTTAAATTTAATAGATTCAAATGATAAAACGAAGTAGATTGGCTTAAAAACTTTTCTGATATAAGTAATAAATGTTATTTACATTCATTTTTAAGAATTATAAAGTGAATTTAAAATGGAACTTATGTTTAAAGAATAATCATTTGGAATTTTAAATCCCAAATACAATTTAAACCTGAATTAAAAGTGTAATGTTAAAATTACACTTAAATGATTAATGAAATCATTAATAAAGGAATTAATTATCTTAGAGATAATTAAAGTAATAGAATGATTTAATTAATAGGGTAATTAAAGAATGATTGATTTAATTTATGAATGAATAATTAGATTTATTTATAATTAGAAATGATTAATAATGAATTAATCTAAGATAATTTCTTAAGAAAGTGATTAAGAAATATTATTAGTTAATAAGGATAATTAACTAAGGACTATTAAGTAATTGATTTAAAGTGATTAATGTTAATGATTTATTGGATTAAATAAATTAGATAATCAATTATAAATGATTTAAATTACTTAATGAAAATAAATAAATAAGAATTGGATAATAAATTCATAAGTAATTAATTTAATTGGAGATAAATTGAATTACATAGGATTAAACAATTAATAAATCCTGTTTGATTTTTGGATGCTTGAATTACTTATGAATGATCGTATTATATGTGATGCCTTGAATTGATTATCCTATCTTATTTGTGATATTTTGTTCTGTAGATTGAGCTGTGTATATTTATTACATTTGTATATTATCTGTGAATCTGTGAATGGACGATGAGCGTTATAGTTTTATATCGCTTATCAACTATATTTCTGTGTTTTGAATCTATGATGATTGAATGTTGTTGCACTATTGTGTTAAACCCCTGGACCACACTTACACACACACAATTATGGATTTCACGAGGAAATCGATTTAAGTCACAGATTTTGAAACGATTTTAAATAGAAAATTTAAATTCAATTGGTTTGAAAATGAGATTGGGTTTAAAGTGAAAAGCAATTGAAATGGAATTTCAAAGATGAAATTTGTTTTGAGTAACTTGATTAAGTTTTGAAATTTAAATATTTTGATTTAAATTTGAATTCAATACTTGACATTGAGTTCTATGATTTGAAACTAGGGATTAACGATATTGTGCAAGTTATATACGAGTAAAACCATTTTTAAAGTATTATTTTTGGGAATTTGAATTAACCCAAAGGTTATAACTTGTATAAATGAAATTGGGTTTTCCGAAATAAGATTGTTGTTTCTAAATGATAAGAAGCTTTCATAGGAGGAATAAATTTCAAATTGTATTAAACGGATTTCAAATTTAAATGGAAATAGTTCCCAGTTATTGATGAATATTTGAAAACAAATTTTTAAAAGTGAATATTTGGAAATAGTTTGAAATCTATAAGATAAATCTTTAATTTAAAGATTTAGTGAATTAATCAAATTGAAATGGAATTGTTTTGAAATCTGGAAATGAATATTTGTGAAACTGGGTGAATTTGGTGAAATTAATCTTTTGTTTAAAAGATTAAAATGGAAATTGGTTTAAACCATTTGAAAAGGAAAGTTTTGAATTATTAAGTTGTGACTTAATTGAAATCCCATATCCATATGTTTTAAATGTTGCGCTCACTATTCGGTTTAGCCGGGAGAGGACCTTTGTGTCATATATCCCATTCCGAATATGTGATACGTCGTTATGGATAGCATTTGAAGACCGGTGGTGAAGACCGGGTATTTGTGAGAACGATAGGACAACCTATCGATTGTCTCTGCACCGAGTAGCTACGGTATAGAGATTCCCTAAGTGATGGGAAGTCCGATCGGGATTGTGAATACTCGGATTGCAAGGGCTTCTTTGGAAGTGCCTTCGGTTCTGTTCGAGCCCGGAACAGACTTGTATGGATTGTGTGTCTGACATTACATTTTGAGATATAAAGCAGATTTCTTTCAAATACATTTCTGTTGGTGGCGGAGAATTTATTCTTTTAGCTTAACATCCTTCTCTGAGACGTACGAGCTCAGAGGTTATGTAGTTGAAGGTTATCAGCGATATATTCCCAATTTGGTAATGTGACATGCTAAGTGTTCTGTGAAATGATCATTGTTTGATCATTTGTGATATGATCATTTGTTTGATCATTTATCTTTGTGATCATTACTTTGATCATTTGTTGACCCAAAGCATGGCTTTGTACCAAAGCGTGGCTTTGTGGACGTGACCTCGTCGAGCCTCACACCCCGGAATGGTCAAAACAGGAAAGATGCGGCAAGGTTATTAGGGGGTAGCGCCCCTTTAGGGTATGTACATCTCCTTCTGGATAGAAGTGGTATCATGGTATGGAGCCCAGATACTTACTTATGTGGACATCACAAACCTATATATATATCTTGTTTTGTGATTTGATGTTGGGGCCCCGGTTAAAGGTTGTTACAACCGGGAGGTGGCATACTCGTGTCAGTAGTTACCCAGTTAGGGGTAACCCGGCCTTGTGTTGGCAGAGATCCGGTTAGGTTCTCGGGACGTCCTTCCAGAGGCGTTTCCATGTGGCAATGGGAAGTTCCTTGGCCTGACCATTTGTTGGAAATCCAAAGAAACAATACGAACCTTGTACGGTATTAGTTGTAGAACCTGCCATCTAATATGGTAGCTATAGCGGGCATAATATAATGGTACCTATGCTGGCTAAGATTTATATTCTACTTTCGAAATGTTTTCTACACTATGCACTAATAATAATATCAAAAAGGATTTGATTTCTGCGTATTAAGCATATTCGACTATCATAAGAAGAAATCTCCTCCAAGTCTGCGTTTGCATTGTGTGTGTGGCAGGAGGTCTTATGGTAGTTTCATTTTCCAAAAGCATTGCGATTTTCAAAAGGATAAATCTTTTGATTGTTTTTAAAGTCAAACTGTTTTTGTTTGCTCACACCAGTCCCATGACTGATCCGGAGTTTATTGTTCCTTTCCTAAACTCTGGATGCTCATCATTTTCCACACGAGCAGTCTAGAGTTGGGTTTTTCAGATAGTTAGATATAGTGGATTATCTGGAGTTAGTTCAGTCTTTGGTTCGCACCAGTCTTGCTTATCTTTGTGCATTGTTATGGGGAGTCCGAGCTATTGCTGGATTAGTTCTTGGAGGTGGAGTTCAGATTTGGAGTTCTTCGTTGAAGACTATCTTAGAGTTATTTGTTCCGCTGCTAGTGTTATCTATTTTCTTTCCGCTGCTATTTTATTGTATCTCTGATGTATATTGATATTCATTGTATCACTCTGTTCTATCAGTGTTGTATATCAATGTATTATTCTTTTATTCCGCTATGTTATTTACTTAATGTTGTTATAAGCTCCGGCGAATCGGATTTGAACGGTCGAATCTACGACATTCGAATACGATTTGAAGTATGGATGTCGATTTTCGAGCGGGAAAAATCCGTATCGTCATACTAATTTTTCATCTGGTTGTTTTTATTCTCCTACTTTGTTCCTTTTCGGGGACAAAAAATTTTGAGTGGCGCAGAGTGTAACGACCCATAAAATTTTAGCAATTTTTAATTGGTTTATATCATATTGAATTGGATTTTTGAGAAATTATTAATAATATAATTTTGAAATAAAAATTTAATATTTGGATTACGTATAATTAAATATAGCAAATGGTAAATTTTTAATTAATTATATGAAAGTTTATTTATTATGTAATTCTATAAAATTCAAATCAGTGAATAATTGATGAAAATAAATTTGATTCCAAACCTGAAAAAAAATTCTACATAAAATTTCTAAACCCTCTTCTGAGTGAGTCGTCGTCTTTCGTTTTTCAAATTTGGACTTTTATTGCTCCGTTTATCTTAATTCTGACAAAATAGCGGCATTTTCGGTACCGATTATCGACTTTTGATCGGATAATCATACCACTGATATCTGTATACCGTTTTGATCATCTCGTCGTGCTGATCTCAATAATATATCTATTTCTATATTTTGAGGTTTGGTATGCGACGGAAACAATAAACTGTTCGTTGTAACGGTACCCTAAACTGTGACTTTATTTCTTCGTTCGGTTTCAAAAATTTGAAACGTGATGTCCAATCAACCTATTAATTGCTTTAATTGTTTTCTGCATCAGTGGGTAGCTGTTACTTTTCCTACCGTTCAAACATTGCTATTCCTAGCTACTAATAAATTTAGAAATCAGTGTCTGTTACTTAATTTATGGCATACGTTCAAAGCATTGGCTTTTATTATTCAGCTCAGTTAAGGGTGACTGTTCCCATCACATAACCGGTAAAAGATTTGTATACATTTTATTTGTTTATGTGGCAACGATTCATATTTACACTATTTTTGCGTCCACTTCTTCCCTGCCATAGTTATATTCTAGCTGTCATTATAACCTTCATTTCATCTTTCACTACAAATTTAGCTATTACTTTCTGCCATTTCGATAGAAAAGAAAAAAAAGTGTAAACTGTAAAAGTTTTGAATTCATTAATGTTAACGATTCATTCCAAAATTTCCTTTATAACTTGTTTATTCTTATTATTTTAAATGGCAAAAGCTTGATTTTGTTGTGCCTTCCTTTCCTATCTACCTTTGCCATTACTTTTTCCCCACTGTTTTTCCCTCCATACCATTCTTATTCCTCCACTTCTTCCCCTCAGCCACATCCATCGCCTCCGCCACCGTGCCACCATCGAAACCCCACTCCGCTTGAAACACCATCAACCGCCATCTCCCTATTGCCGATGCTTCTAGATCTCCACTTTGTTCGCAACTCGCCTCGGCCTTGAACCCCTCTGGCCGTGCCCCCTCCTATTACATATATATGTAAGTCGTTCGTCGTCTATATATTTAGTTACTTAAACTAAATCTGGAATTTCATATGCATTATATATATATATATATATATATATATATTTGTGTTTGATAAGTTAGGTAAAGATATATATAGTACCGTGTATATTATAAGGGTAATATGTGTATTGTCTTATAAGTTTACATGAGTTTTATACATTGTTATAGTTTACACGTCAGAATATATATTGATTTGCATGTCTGTATTAAAGTTTACATGCCTGTATACATATTGTTTTGCATGTAAATTTTTTTATAGTTAGTTTGCATATATTTGGTTAAGTGAAGTCTGCATATATATTTTAGTATTTGAGCACTATATGTGTATTATTAATTATTATGCCTATATATATAAATCATACTTTAAAACCTAGGCTGTGTGCTAGTAGATGTTACAGGTTGCTATTTTGAAAAAAAAATTAAGTCTGAGGGGATTTTTCATTTGAAATAAATTTAGATATTATGTATATATGTATAATCGATTTATTTTAATGTATAGTCATGTATTAATTTAATTATATATTAGATTCTAGTTTGGTATGCAGATTTTTTTATGTGTTTCGACCTTTGAACTGTATACATGCAACGATCCGGATTTTCACATTCGAAAATCGACATCCATACTTCACATCGTACTCGAATGCCGCAGATTCGACCGTTTAAATCCGATTTCTCGGAGCTTATAACATCATTAAGTACAACACAGCGTAAGAAAAAGAATAATACATTAATATACAACATCTGATACAACTGAATGATACAATGAATATCAATATACATCGGAGATATGATACAAGAAATAGCAGCGGAAAGAAAATAGATAACACCAGCAGCGGAACAATATCTCCAAGATAGTCTTCAAAAGAGAACTCCAACTCCAAGGCACCAATCCAAGAATAGCTCAAACTCCCAATAACGATGCACAAAGATAAGCAAGTGCAGTCCTAATCCAAAGACCGAACTAACTCCAGATGATCTACTGAACCTGACTATCTGAAAAATCCAACTCTAGACTGCCCATGTGGAAAATTTGTGGGCACCCAGAGTTTAGGAAATGAACAATAAACACCAGGTCAGTCATGGGACTGGTGTGAGCAACAAAAACAGTTTATCTTTTAAAACAAACCACAATAGATTTTTAAAAACAAATCCGCAATGCTTTTTAGAAAATGAAACTACCATAAGGCCTCCCGCCACACACACAATGCAAACCCAGAATTGGAGGAGATTTCTCCTTATGATAGTCAAACATGCTTGATACGAGAGAATTTCTTTTCAATATTATTATTAGTGCATAGTGCAGAAAAACCATTTCGAAAGTATAATATAAATCTTAGCCAGCATAGGCATTTCGCACTTATGCCTACTATAGCTACCATGTTCAATAGCAGGTTACCGCCACATTCCATGGAAGGTTATTAAACTAATACCGTACAGGGCGCATATTGTTTTGTTTGGATTTCCAATAAATGGTCAGGCTAAGGAACTTCCTACTGCCACATGGGATCGCCTCTGGCGGGACGTCCCGAGAACCTAACCAGATCTCTGCCAACACAATGTCGGGTTACCTCTGTAACTAGGTAACTACTACTCGAGCATGCCACCCCCCGATCCTTTGGGACCTTTACCCGAGGCGCCTCTAAGCAACAACCACACAGAAAATGAGATTGGAGCCACCACATAGGTATATATCTAGGCTCCATACCATGATACCACCCTTTACCAGAAGGGAATGACACACCCTAAAGGGCGCGACCCTCATAACCTTGCCGCATCTTTCCTATTTCGACCATTTCCGGGGTGTGAGGTCCTGATGTAGTCTCGTTCGCAAAGCTACGCTTTATAAAAAAAGCCATGCTTTGATCATAAATGATCAACAAATGATCATTATCACATAGCAGCACTCAGCATGACACACTACCAAATTGGGAGTATATCGCTAATAACCTTCAACTACATAACCTCTGAGCACATACGTCTCATAGAAGGGTGTTAATGCTAAGAGAATAAATTCTCCGCCACCAACAGATATGTATTTGAAAGAAATCTGCTTTATATCTCAAAGTGTAGTGTCAGACATACAACCATACAAGTCTGTTCTGGGTTCAAACAGAACTGAAGTCACTTTCGAAGAAGCCTTTGCAATCCGGGAATTCACAATCCCAATCGGACTTCCCATCACTTAGGGAGAACTCTATATCGGAGAAAATCAGTGCAGAGTCAATCGATAGGTTATCCTATCGTTCTCACAAATACCCGGTCTTCACCACGGGTCTTCAAATGCAATCCATATCGACGTATCATTATTCGGAATGGGTTATATGACACAAAGGTCCTCTCCCGGCTAAACCGAATAATTGCGCAATATTTAAAAACATATGGATATGAGATTCCAATTAAGTCACGACTTATTACCCAAACCCTTTCTTTTAAATGGTTAAACAAATTACCATTTCAAATCTTTAAACAAAAAGATTTATTTCACAAAGTTCACCCAGTTTTGCAAAGATTCATTCATAGATTTCAAAAACAATTTCCATTCCAATTAGGATTAACTCATCCAATCTTCAAGTTAAGGATTTAACTTATAGCCTTCAAACCAGTTTCCATAACTTGGAAAATCGTTTTCATTTTAACTTGAAATCCCTTTAACAAAAATCGTAAGTTCATTACATATGTGAAAGCTTTTATTATTTGAAAACAAATAGTTTTCATTTCAGAAAGATCCAATTATATTTGCACGAGTTAAAGCTTTTAAATTATAATCACATTCCCAAATCAATACTTTTAAAATAGTTTAACCCATATATAACTGGTATAACATATTTAGTCCCTAGTTTCCAAATATAGAATTCAATTTCAAATCTTGAATTTAAATTAGATTATTTAAATTCCAAAACTTAATCAAGTTATTCAAAATAAATTTCATCTTTGAAATTCCATTTCAAAAGCTTTTCACTTTAAACCCGATTCCATTTCCAAAATCATTTGGATTCAAATATTCGACTTTTAAAACTATTTTGAATTAAATTCAAATATCTGTGACTTAACTGATTTCCTTGTGAAATCCATATTTGTGTGTGTATAAGTATGGTCTAGGGGTTTAACACAATAGTGAAACATCATTCAATCATGATAGATCAAAACATAGAGATATAGTTGATAAGCGGTGTAAACTATAACGCTTATCTTTCATTTACAGATTCACAGATAATAACAGATGTATCCCAAATAAATGAATAAATTATACATAGCACAATCCACAGAACAAAATATGACGGATCATATAGGACAATCAGTTCAAGGCATCTCATACAATACAATCATTCATAAGTAAGGTCAAGCATTCAATAATCATTTATAAGCAGGATTAATTAATTGTTTAATCCTAATCAATTCAATTTATTTTCAATTAAATTAATAACTTATGAATTAATTTTCCAATCCTGATTTATTAATTACAAATAATTTGATATAAATTAATTAATTAATCACCTTAATTAATTAATTTAACCTCTAAACCAATTACATGATTAATTAACCCCTTAATTAATCATTTTAAGAAATTAAACCTTTAATTTCTTACCAATAAGCAGTCATCTCATACCAATAAATCATTAATTACCAATTAATCTTTATCAATAAATTAATCACAATATCCAATTTTAATTACAATTAGTAATTAACCCCTTAATTATTATCATTAAGTAATTAACAATTTACAATTAATTATCTTAATTAATTAATCTAATTAATTATCAAAATTAATCACATTAATTTCATTACTTAATAATACCTAGTTAATTATCTTCATTAACTAATAACATTTCCTTAATTACTTTCTTAAGAAACCATCTTAGATTAATTCATTATTAATCTTTCTAATTATAAATTAATCTAAATTATTTATTTATAAATTAAATAAATCATTCTTTAATTACCTTATTAATTAAATCATTTTATTACCTTAATTATCTCTAAGATAATTAATTTCTTTATTAATGATTTCATTAACATTTAAGTGTATTTTAAACATTACACTTTAAATTTAAGTTCAACTTCCATTTTGAATATCAGATTCAAAATGATTATATATTTAAACATTTACCAAACTTAGATATCCACTTATAAACCTATATAAGAAAGTTCTAACTAAATTACTTAAATTTTTATTTAAAATTTAAGCTTTAAAATACATTACATTTTATCTTGCAAATTCAAGTTAAAACAATTTATTTAACTTTTCACTCAAAATTAATAAAACCTTTATAAAAGAATTTTATAAAAAATCAAGTTAAACATTTGTTTGAAAACAAATATACTTTTAAAAGCTATTTTAATTTAAACTTGTTTAAAACACATTCAGGTTTAAAACTAATTTAAATTTCCAGATTTGGATTCAAAGAGACTTGAATCCATATTTTAACTTTGATTTAAACTTTGATTTTAAACTTTGTTTTAAAATCTTGATTTTTAACTTTAATTAAAAATCCAAATTTCTTTTTAAAACTTTAAGATTCAAAGTTCCATTTTAATCTAACTTCATCTAGATTTAAACTTATTTTTAAATCTATCTCACAATTTTAAATTCTATTTAAATTTGCCTTAGATTCAAATTTTGTTTGTTAGGTTCACTAAAACCTGAAACAAAACCGTACTTCATCCAAACCCCTGCGCAAAAAAGACAATCGTGCACGTGCACTTTGCCGCCGCTCACCTCTGGTCGATGCTGCATCGTCCGGCAAGTCGACGGCGACTCCCAGGTCAACTCCCGATCACCCAAACTCCAACTTTGTCTCGCATTCGAAATCGAGGATTTCGAACCAAAACCTGGAACACCCTGAACATTTCCACTCCCCCAAACCTAAAAACATCTCGTGTTCAACACCCCGACCACCAGCGGCTACACAACTCCGGCCGTGGACTCGTCATCGACCAAGCTTCCATCACCCAGAAGCTCACCGCACTCGATCACCTATGCTAGCCGCGGTGATCGATACACTATGCACAAAAAAATTATGTTTAAAAATTTAAACTGTTCGCCGCCGCTTCCACGATGAACTGGACCACCACCCACTATTTTTCCCAAACTCTCTGATCACCCCTTCATCACCACAGAGAACCCCGAGCACTGCGATCTACTTGATCAACACAAAAACCAAATATTCCCATTCCCATTCAAACACAAGCTGTTACCTCAACGCTTGATTAAAAATAGTAATTTTGGTTTTAAAAATCAAGTTTTAGTTTTAGCTTTTGATTCATATACCTGAATTTACAAACTATGACAAATCATTTTTGACTTAATTTCAGTTTACACTGTTTTTTCAGAAACAATTCTAAGTATTTTTTAACTTAAACAAGTTTTTAAACAAAAAAACTGTGATCTGACAAGCACACTTGATGCAAGACTTATGCCTCAATATAGTTTGGATCAAGATCAATTGAGTTTTGATAAGAGTTTGGGTCTGGAACTGAAACCGGGGAGAGAAACATAGAGATACACCTATATATATATATATATATATATATATTCACAAACACATTAAATTTTAGAGATAAGCATGTAACAGAGCAATATATTTAAACCATTTAGATTGTGAAGTTACTCACAGTATTTTAGCAAAGTGACGGAGCCTTCCTTGTTTTGAAACCAGGCTTTGGATTTTGCTGAAATCATTTTGATCTCTGGTTTGTTTTGTTAGATTGTGGTTTGTTGATGTTTTTAAGACAATGTTTACTTTAGTTTCTCTCAGCTTTGAAGATGAACGAACTGATGAAGGAGGTTGGTGTATATAAGGAGTGAGTTTGCAAGTGATATTTTTTTTTTATAATACAGGTACATATAAAACTTTATTTTTTTTTCACGTCAGAGATTTTTTTTCCCATTTCTGGTGGCTGAGATGATGTTGCCTTGGGCTAGAGATGATTTGTTTACTTCAGCCATGTATAAACCTTTATTGTCCTCTTTATTTTCTTCTTTTACAAGCTCAAGATATTTATGTTTTGTTTGAACATATCAGAATGTATTTTGTTTCTTGCTTTGCATACTTATCTATACATATGTTTGAAAACATGAATGTATATTTCTTCCATTTGCTTTATACTTTGTATTCTAAGTGAATTCTATTCTTTTTCTTTAACATGTTATTTAAATTCTTCTAATGCATTCACTTAATATTCTACATAATTTTATTAATATGTTGTTTGACTTTATATTTTATAATTTATCTTATATATATGTATTCCTATTCCAATTTCTAACCTAAATATTTAATTGTCTTGTATGTCTTATACTTATTATTTTATAATATAAATAAATTTCAATTTATATAACTATAAATTTGTTTGAAATATTTGTTCGACATAAACACTTATTTGAATTCGGAGAAACTCGAATCTATTTACCGATTAATTTTGCAAATTTATTCAAAAATTAAATTAATTATCAATTTAAATTTTAATCAAAATCTAGGATCGTTACAATACATATATTTTGATTTTGTATATCATGTATGCATATATGATCTGCTTTGAGACAATACATTTATTTTGAATTAGGTATATATTAAATTTATTAGGAACATTGATTTTTGAATTTTAAATATAAAGATTTTTTTTGTATATTTGTTTTATACTAAATTTTGTGGTGTACATGTATAAAGTTATTTGTTATAATATGTTTATATAAGATTTATTGTTTAAAAATTTTAACATGTATGTCGATTTATATTGGCCTATATATATATTAATACATATAGGTATACCGGGTTCAGGGTTTTAATAAACATATAGGGATTTTAATTATAGGTGTTTAGATGTAGTATTTATTTGAAAGAGTGTGTATGTGTGTGTATTATTTTAAATATAAGTTCCAAATTTAACACTGGGATAAGAAAATAATGTAGAAAATGATATAATTCGTTTCGGTCTATAGCAAGTAGATTCTGATTTATTTCATCAATTCCTTATCCATCGGCTTTGTCCGCCAAATTCATGCCCATCTCACTTTGCTTTGGAATTCATAACTTGCTCTGTTGTCAATCTGTCTAGCCTCGAAAGGTGAGAAATCATAACGTTCTTATATTTATTAAATTTGATTTCAATTGAAACGACAATTGAATTATGCTGCTGTAGTTATTTAGTTTGTTATATATATGCTATTATCCGAACTATTCACCCGTGGGATATGACACCGTATTTTATGGTTTATATTATACTGTTATTGATGATATATGCCTGTTATATTATTATCTTATTTGTTATCACTCTACAAGTTTCTTGTTAGTATAAAATTCGTTATGGGTTGAAATGATAAACCTAAGCGATTTATTTTGAATTGAATTGGGATTTACGGGTCGAGGTGATATCTACCCGTATATATTTAATTTACGGATTTAAATGATAAATATCTGTATCCTTTAACCATATGATAGAATTATATACAAACACCATTGGTCCATATATAAATATTTTGAAAATAAATTCTCTGAGTTTGAAAAGAAATATATTGTCTTAATAAATGTTGATTCTTAAATTTTTATATATAAATGGTAATGATATATATAGATTTAATAATAATATTTAATTTAATTAAGATTGATTTAATACATATAATATGTTTAAGTATTTAAATTTATATTTTAAAATAGATTTTGGTAATAATTTGAACAAGTTAAGGTTGGGAAGATAATATGAATTTAGTTGAAATTGTATGCTATAAAGAATTTTATTTAATTAAACCGATTTGAAACTTGTTGAAACGGAGAATTAAGATAAGATTTATAACTTGGTTTTTTATTTAAGTAATTTAATGAATATTTCTCGTTCAAATAGATTTAAGGAAATATTTAGAAAAAAAAGAAAGAAAAAAGAAAATGAAATTTAAGGTTACTTAAATGATATTGAATTTATTAAATGAATATTCCCTGACTAAATAAAAGAATGAAATTAAATCAAGATCTATATGAAACTGTTAAATTTAACCTTAAAAATGTTGAATATTAAAGCTTTGAAATATACTGGAATTTAAATGGTTTATTTTGTATTGCAGATCTGTATTTGAAATCAATATAATTTGAATTTGTTATTTAGAAACTGAATGGGATTAAAATGAAAAATTTAGACTGAATTTAATTTGAATGGGAAAGTCGAGTTGATTTGAGGAGATTTGTGAAGTTTGAGGAAATTGCAAATATTTTACTTTATAAATTATTTAATATATATAAATACTATTTTGGGAAAAATAGATATATTTGAAATGAAAATGATATTTGGTTTTGAAGTATAAATTAATTTGAAATGACGACGGTGTTATAGTGTATATTTCCTTGTAGATAGTTCCACAGATCCTAGAGAATGGTTATCCCAACATTCCTCTAAGTTACTTGTATTTCAGTTGATATTTCACTTGAGTTGGATTTATTGATATAAGAATGTTAATCCTGACTCGAGTGTTTTGTGTTTTTCTTTACGCTCAGGTCAGACTGAGTGATACAGCATTTGAGACTCACCTGTAGAGTTTGGAGCTTCATTAGAGATCCAACCATCGATTCAGCTTTCAGCTTTTCCAGTTGATTGGTTCAGAGAAGTCATCTGTTCGTACTGAAGACTTCGCTGTATTTGAGATATTCTGTTGTATTCTATTTCTAACTCTGATATTTGTATAGTAGCTTCATGAACTACTATTCATTTATTCTGTTGCGTATTATTGTATTACTTTGTGTTTGTGATTCTGTGATTGATTCATTTACCATATATGCTGAGTTTGCAAAATATAAATTAACGATCTGATATTTTGAGCAATTCAAGTCCGACAAGTGCGGATGTGAATGGTTGAAAATATCAGATCGTTACAGCTGCCTAGCTCGCTACGGCCACCTGTGACCCAAACCAACGCCAACTCCGCTAAGCCCAGACCATACGCCAACAGTGCCCCCCTCCCAGACCACGACGATCTCCTCCGGTGGCCCACGGTCGTGAGTAAAATGCTCATGCCTTTTGCCATTTTTTCGCGAATTTGAGAGCTTCCAGCCCCACGTAACCGCATGGATCTGGCCTGCTCGACGACCTCTACCCATTGATCACCTCCGATCGATCTAAAATCGCAGATCCACCGTCCACTCCTTCGACATCTCATGAACGGTCGAAAATAAAAGGCAAACTTCTGATCAGACGATAGCTCGAATCGCAAAACAGATTGCAGATCTAAGTTGCGCTCGTTGAGAGCTTCAGATCGATATATAATTTGATATGGTTTGAAGAGTTTGAATTTTTGGCTTTGAATTTTATTTGAAATTGCAATTGAAATTTTAGTTTTGTCTGCCATTCGAGGAAGAGGAGGAACAAAATGAATTGTACATACAGAAAAATAAGAAATAGAGGTAGACTAGGGTTTATAACAGGGTATATATAAGCAAGGTTGAAATAGAATAGATGGATCCGATTTATGGACACGTTAAACGATGAATGGCCCGAAAAACCCGTTCTGACTCCGGAACGAAATTGGGTCAACCCGTATATCAAAATAGATGTTTTAAAATATTTTAAACGCAATGGAAAAGGTTTCAAGTCCAAATTCCATCATATGAAGAATTTATGACAAAATCAAATTATTTCAAATTGATTTCACTTAAATCGATTTCAAGACGTTTCGCGTTCGTACGATCAAACGACAAGTCTGATCGCTATAAAACTTGAAATCCTATAATAATTCACCGTTATGGATCCGATGAAACTGGTTTCGTCGAAATCCGAGTTGGTGGCCAAAAATAGCTATTTTCTAGTTAATTAAATAAATTAATTAAATCACTTTTCAATTTCAACTCTATAATTAACAAATTTCATCAATTTTAACTTTCTTAATCATTTACACTAATTTAACCAAATTTAAATGACCATTTGGATAAACCTATACATTTTAGTGTTAACATTCAATTTCACTATATTCAAGAATTATAAATTGAATTTTCCAATAATTCCAATTAATTTACTTTTCACTCGGTTATTTCTTTCTATAAACTTAGTGAATATTTGTTTTACGTTCATTACATTAGTGCTCCCATTCCATCCTTTATTTATCGACTATCATATCTCCATTTACTATATTTTGGTCAATTCACTCTTCCGTTATTATATTAATAATCACTAAAATAACGTTTATTATCAACCATAAACATTATAATTACTTAACGGACATTGATTGTACAAAATTTTCAATTTATTACGCATTACTTCATCAGTTAACATAACTTTGAATTCATTTCTCAATTTACAAATTTCAATCAATCATAACTTTAAAATCTATTTCAATTAATTGGGTGTGCACTAATTTAGTTATTGCATTAATTCTTATTAATATAATATTAAGGTTCCTTTACTCTAATTGATTTCCAAATTTATTATTAAAAGAAATAAACAGGTAACTTATACAAGTGTTACCATGCCTTTAATTACATTCATGAATTCCTATTATCAAGCAACCGTTACAGTTCTTAAATACTTAACCTTTTATTTAATTACCATTAACTATGTTATTATTATTCCATTAGCTAATTAGGTATTTACGTTCGTTTCTTTCATTTCAGTTTATCCATTTATTAAGTTTTACATTAATAAATCTTTATTTCCAAATATTACCTTAATTAACATTAACATAATATTTTATTTAGATTTATTGCAATTGATTCCAATCCAATTTCCTAATATACTCTAATTTAACAACTTATAAACATTGTATTACCTCCCACATTAATGTAACTTTTGTTTACATTTATTCAAATTTGATTTTCTCATTTCAATTAATAGACTAAATAAACGGGCAACACATAATTATTGCCTTCGTTTACTTTTACTACATTTAAGTTTATTGTTTACAGACCCAAGGGCAACAATTAACACTATTTCTTTATTGGGCTTTCACTTCTATTGTCAAAAATAAATATTAATTACCAAGGATACACTTGTTTCCTTATATTCAATCCAAAGACTAGTATAACATTTTACACATTTTAAATTATTGTAATTTCATTCAGTTTAACAATAATTAGCTTTAATCATTATTGTTACGTTTTATTTTACTTATTATTTCATTAATAAGTCACAAAATTTTATTACTCCAAATATTAAATCACAAAGTCTTATTCATTTAACCATTTATGTTATCGAAATTTTTCGAGTCGTTACACTCTCCCCCACTCAAAACTTTTCGTCCCCGAAAAGGAATAAGGAGGGAAAAGAAGAACTTAGAAATCAATATATCTTACTTAAAATATTAAATTTATAAAAAAAAAATATACAAAATTAATTACTTTATATAAAATATACTAATTTATAACCATTAAATATTTTTATACTTAAATTAATAAAGTTTGGGAAACATTTTTCAAAATATTTCTAAGTCCAAAATTTATGGAATTTTTTTGGCAGAGTCTCCTTTGTACGGAGAGACTCGGGAGAAAATATAATATCAAATATAAAAATATATAACATATATTTTCCAAAATAATATATATCCCAATACGGGAAAATAATATAATAATGCTATAAACCGTAATCCGAAAACGTACCTATTTGTCGGGCACTTAACGCTTAATTATGAAACCAAAAGCAGTAGCAATTGCTTCCGTAACCTGTATTTCACTTATATAATCCAATAAAGTTAACAATTATATAAATTGAGATATTTAAAGTGGGTTCAACCATAAGCAAACAAATCAAAACATCAACCACTTGCAACAAGGCACACAACCATCACATAGAATCAACACAAATCGATCTTTCATTCATATCAAACAAAACTAATAATTGTTCGGGTTCAAAACTTTAAATTGTACATAATAAAAAATATACTATCAAGTGCATCATTTACTCAACAGTCTTAGATGAAACAAAATAGATTATTCATACATCCAAACAAATTTAAAGTATCCTTACCCAAACAACCATAGACCAAACAAACAACAATCTCAAACAATAGATTAAGTTTATTCTTATTACTTCCATTCATACATTTGTTGTTTGATTTCTTTTTCATTCATATAATGGTTTATCTTTTTATTTTAAATTTTATTTCTTACAGTTTTCATATATCCCTTCATTCATATCATGTAAATTCTCTTTTTATTTCATTACATTCATTCATTACTTAACTTCATTTATTTACCTTCATTTATCCTTCTACCTATTTTTATTATAAATAACCTCAACTTTTACTTAAGTTTTTTCTCATTTCTTTACAACCTTTCAGTCATACTTAAGTTTACACATTTACAACATCAAATTCTTATTTATAAAAGAATTTCACTTAACATTCCTATTACATAAGCTTTACTTGTATAATCTCCATTGCGTTTTCTTATTAACATTTCAACTTTTTACATCTTTTGGTAAGTTATATATATGCCTTTAAGAATGTAATTAAAATCATACAAGTCTCTCTTCTTTTCTTTAATTAATTTAACGTTCAATAATAATATCCTTTGTCTTATAGGTTACACATTTCAAATTTCTTTTAATTTCATTCATAACCTAGCCTTAAATCTCTTATTTTAGTTAAAGGTTCCAATTATTAGTTACTACACAAATTGAAACTATTAAATATCAGAACTTAAGAACTAAATACCGGGTTTAATTTCAAATTATTTTAAATAATAAATAAATGTATATACTTATAGTTTATATATCCAATTATATTTAAAATAGTTTAAAATTTATATTTGTTTTTCAAAAATGAATCTGCAGTAAAACTACCACAGTCGCCTTCCCCTTCGAAACTCGAAAATGAATGTCGATGATGCAGCCGCCATCACCGAAACTATTTTCAGCGACAGAGAGGGAAGTACAGAACTTATTTCTTCCAAAATTTCTTTAATATAACTCCTTCAAATAATTTTTAAATATTTATATCAAAAAATACTTCTAAAATATTGTTATTATATTCCAAAATCATTGAAAGAATTTTCAAAACCCCGGGACTTATGTTCTAAATTTCCAATTTGATTTATTTTATTTTCAATCTTATTTCAACTATTATTTATAAATTTTATTACCTAACAACCAATATATTGCAACCAAATATATATACCATTTATAAAAATTTATTTTATATATAGAAAATATAATAGGCAAATTATTTCATTCACCTATATTCAAAACAAATATTGTGTCGATATATCCTATTAAGTGTTTAGAAATCCCTATTGATGTCATAGCGTCCCATGCACCAACCAGAATTTATAAATACAAAACGGAATAAATTAACACAATATAAAATCTTTTATAACACTAACAAATACGCTCTCTCATATATACACTCTTAGTGACTCATCATAGGGTATTACTACCCTATTAATAAAGAATCAGACCCCACAAAGCTAAGGTTTATCGCTAAACCAAAGCTCTGATACCAGATGTAACGTCCCGCCTTTTTGTACTCTCTAAATCGACGATAAACCACAAACATCAGACTTAAACCATACAGAAGGGCGGATTATTATGGGGTAAATAAGAAAAAGCAGAGAAAGAAAAAGAAACAAAATAGTATCTTACAGCAGAACGATAAAATATAATAATCAAATATACAGTTCATAAAGCTGTTTTACAAAATATTTGATTATATTCATACTACACATATCAGAGTTACACATACCAGAAAATATGAAAAATGCAGCATAATAAAAATGGTGTGGTGGAATATGTAACAAATAGTAATAATATTCTTCGTCTTCGTCCTCCAGAATAAAATCTTCAAATCCTGTGAAATGCTCGGACTGACCCGAGCAAATTGAAAAGACAAAACACTCGAGTCAGAACTAAAAGATCTTATGTAAGTTAAATCAACAGTAAATAATATGAGTGGAACGGCGTCAGAGATGTTTACGAGATTTGACATCTTCTATCCAGTGTCTAACGTGAGTGCAGTAACTTAAGAGATGTTCGAGATTCACATCTCCTAAGGATCCGTTAAACTATCTACTATGTAGTTATATACGCTATTATAATAATGTCTACAGTAAAGTATAATGTACTGAAAATAGCGTTAAGGGGTTACCCACATAGACCTTAACATACTTTTATATTCCCATAGTCTATACAGTACCGTAATCTCCCCCGTACTGGGCATCGTCAGAGGGCACTCCATAGGTATGGTACAAAACAAAATCGTATAAGGCGCGCTAGGGTAGGTGATACGGCACAACTAGGCAATGCTAGGGTAGATATACCAATTGCTATTCGGACTGGTGGTAGCGCGTAGCAGCTACTACCGCCCACCTCGAACCACACCCCGAAAAATCAAAAATCAAAGGTGGTCACCGAATCAATCCAAAAGTCAGAGTATAATATCGAAGGGGATAGGTCCGATAAGAGATGCTACCTCCATGGCCCGAGAATCGCTCCTATTTTATCCACCTTATGCCAACTCCCGGGAGTCGAGTCCAGTATTTACCTCAAAGGAAACGTCGCCACCGTCCTACTTTATTCTGGAATCTCCACCGCATACACAGTTGTTAAAGTAGTTTTCGGAGTTGGCAGAGAGCATGACAACTTCCGATCCCGGTCTCTTTAACAACCAAACGTTACTATAGCACCGCGGTCATTTCAAAATATTTATACTTCAAAACCAGGGTATAATATTCAATTCAAACCCATATAAATACGATATCTTTCTTTTGTTTTAAAAACCAAATCAATATGATATCATTTTTATAAAAACCCAAATCAATATAATATCATTTTAAATTTTAAATATATCCTTTTCCCAAAATCATAGCATTTGCAAAGTTATAATATTTCGAAACCAAACACTTGAAATATTGCCTTTCAAAACATAAAACTTTAAATTTCATGACTTGAAATATAACTCCACCACTTAAATGGTTTAAATATTAAATTACTTTATATAATAAAATAGCTTCTTCACCTTCACAAATCAATTCCAAATACAGATTTAAATCCCCAAATAAAACATTTCAATTTCCATATATTTCAAAGCTTTAATTATTCAATATTTCATAATCAAATTTTATAATTCATATATATACCAAATTCACTTTTACTATTATTTAGATTTGAAATGTTTACTTAATAAATCAAATATCATTTAGGTAAAACCTTTAAACTTCAAATAACAGGATATACTTAAATTTAATTTAACTTGATAATATTCATTTAGATCGACTTGATATTCATTTAAATCAAAAATCAAGTTATAAAATCATACCTTTTAAAATCTCAAATTGATTTAAATTTCAAATCAAATTTTTCGAGGATAATTCTTAAATACTTTAATTCAAATCAAATTCATATTTATCTTCCAACCTTAATTTTATTTAAGTCATTACAACTCTATAAATATAATTTAAATAATACTTAACCGTATTATATCTTAATAAAATCAAACTTTTATTATTACACTTCTTTTATACTTTAAACCAATTTGATACATAGCTTAAAACCAAGAAATTATATATATATATATATATATATATATATATATATATATATATATATATGAATAACATTTATAAATATTTGAATCAATATCTCATAAACCATATATTTCTTTACAAAACCATATAAAATCCTTTCAAAATATTTATATATATATATAGACCACGATGTTTGTATATAATTTTCTATCCTATGGTCAAGTGATACAGATATTTATCATTTCAATCCGTAATTTAAAATAAATTTACGATTATATATCATTTCAAACCGCAATCCCGAATAAAATAAAATGCATAACAACTTGCAGTTTATAACAATATAAAATACAACATCCATTCATCCAATATCAATCATCAACCATTTATCACAATCATCATCCAATTCAATTAATAATATCAATATATAACAGAAAATAAATAACAAACATTCACCGGCAGTTTATATTCAGTAATAAATTAATTTAACTGGCAGTTAATATACAATAATAAATTAATAATAATTTAATTCGATATATTCAATCTAACTGGGATGGTGATTTAAAAATATACCAAACAATAACAAATAAATTTCTAATCACATCAAAAATTAATTTAACACAGATAAGAAATTTTAGAAGTTGTGAGTGGGTTAAAACACTCACCTTTTGAATTTAAATTGAATTTAAATTCAATTAAACCAAAATATTCGACAGTCTCAGAATTCATCCAAACTAGCACCAAAAAGTCCAGAATTCCAATACGAATCTGACGGAGAAAACCACACGTAATTTCGACCTAGTATGTAAAAGTTATATCGATTAGAAGGTGAACGATTTTAAAATACGAAATAAATGAAATAAAGGAACGAACCACTAGCAGCTTTCCACGTCATCGTCTCTGGTTCGACCCCTCTTTTTCACACGCATACGAAACCCTATCGGCCGCCACAAATCATGATGCTGCCCAGCTCGCTACGGCCACCTGTGACCCAAACCAACGCCAACTCCGCTAAGCCCAGACCGTACGCCACCAAAGCCCCCCTCCCAGACCACGGCGATCTCCTCGGTGACGCACGATCGCGAGTAAAATGCTCATGCCTTTCACCATTTTTTCACGAATTCAAGAGCTTCCAGCCCCATGCAACCGCATGGATTTGGCCTGCTCGACGACCTCTACCCATTGATCACCTCCGATCAATCTAAAATCGCAGATCCACCGTCCACTCCTTCGACATCTTATGAATGGCTGAAAGTAAAAGGCAAACTTCTGATCAGACGATAGCTCGAATCGCAAAACAGATTGCAAATCAGATTTGCGCTCGTTGAGAGCTTCAGATCGATACATAATTTGATATGTTTTGAAGAGTTTGAATTTTTGGCTTTGAATTTTATTTGAAATTGCAATTGGAATTTTAGTTTTATTTGCCATTTTAGGAAGAGAAGGAACATAATGAATTGTTCGTACAGACAAATAAGAAATAGAGGTAGGCTAGGGTTTACAACAGAGTATATATAGGCAAGGTTAAAATAGAATAGATGGACTCGATTTATGGACGCGTTGAACGATGAATGACCCGAAAAAACTGTTCTGACTCCGGAATGAAATTGGGTCAACCCGTATATCAAAATAGATGTTTTAAAATATTTTAAACGCAATGGAAAAGGTTTCAAGTCAAAATTCCATCGTATGAAGAAGTTATGACAAAATCAAATTACTTCAAATTGATTTCACTTAAATCGATTTCAAGGCGTTTCGCGTTCGTATGATCAAACGACAAGTCCGATCGCTATGAAACTTGACATCCTACAATAATTCACTGTTGCGGATCCGATGAAACTGGTTTCGTCGAAATCCGAGTCAGCGGCCAAAAATGGCTATTTTCTAGTTAATTATATAAATTAATTTAATCACTTCAATTTCAACTCTATAATTAACAGATTTCATCAATTTTAACTTTCATAATCATTTACACTAATTTAACCAAATTAAAATGTCCATTTGGATAAACCTATACATTTTAGTGTTAACTTTAAATTTCACTATATTCAAGAATTATAAATTGAATTTTCCAATAATTCCAATTAATTTACTTTCCACTCTATTATTTCTTTCTATAAACATAGTTACTATTTGTTTTACATTCATTACATTAGTGCTCCCATTCCATCATTTATTTATCGACTATCATATCTCCATATACTATATTTTGGTCAATTCACACTTCCTTTATTATGTTAATAATCACTAAAGTAACGTTTATTATCAACCATAAACATTATAATTACTTAACGGACATTGATTGTATAAATTTTCAGTTTATTACGTATTACTTCATCAGTTAACATAACTTTGAATTCATTTCCCAATTTACAAATTTCAATCAATCTTAACTTTACAATATGTTTCAATTAATAGGGTGTGCACTAATTTAGTTATAATTTAGTTATTGCATTAGTTCTTATTAATATATTAAGGTTCCTTTACTCTAATTGATTTCCAATTTTATTATTAAACGAAATAAACAGGTAACTTATACAAGTGTTACCATGCCTTTAATTACACTCATGAATTCCCTGTTATCAAGCAACCGTTACAGTTCTTAAATACTTATGCTTTTATTTAATTACCATTAACTATATTATTATTGTTCCATTAGCCAATCAGGTATTTACATTTGTTTCTTTCATTTCAATTTATCCATTTATTAAGTTTCACATTAATAAATCTTTATTTCCAAATATTACTTTAATTAACATTAATGTAATATTTTATTTAGATTTATTGCAATTGATTCCAATCCAATTTCCTAATATACTCTAATTTAGCAACTTCTAAACATTGTATTACCTCCCACATTAATGTAACTTTTGTTTATATTTATTCAAATTTGATTTTCTCATTTCAATTAATAGACTAAATAAACGGGCAACACATAATTATTGCCTTCGTTTACTTTTTCTACATTTAAGTTTATTGTTTACGGGCCCAAGGGCAACAATTAACACAATTTCTTGATTGGGGTTTCACTTCTATTGTCAAAAATAAATGTTAATTACCAAGGCTACACTTGTTTCCTTATATTCAATCCAAAGACTGGTATAACCTTTTACACATTTTAAATTATTGTATTTTCATTCAGTTTATTAATAATTAGCTTTAATTATTATTGTTACATTTTATTTTACTTATTATTTCATTAATAAGTCACAAAATTTTATTACTCCAAATATTAAATCACAAAGTCTTATTCAATTAACCATTTATCTTATCGAAAAATTTCGAGTCGTTACAGTTGTGATCACGAGCTTGTTGGTGGTCTGTGGTAATGGTGCTGAGAGGTTCTAGTGATCGGCTTGGTTCTTGATTCCTATCAAACTGCTCGATTTCGTTTTGGTGTTCATTACTAGGTCTTGAAGGATGGAATCATAGAGGATGATGTCGATGACTTATCTGAGGTGGTGTTGATGGTCGAATATGCGCCAACCATCTGTGCACGTATACGCGTGATATCCTATGTTTGAGGGATGTTTGTGAGTTTGCTTGGGGAAAGAATGGTTTTATCATAAGTTTTACGCGAGGAAAGAACTTGATTTTTGGATTGTGTTCGACTCAGGAATTTGGGGGTTCTTGCCCGGGTTTTTGATGGTGGTATCCAGTTTTTCAAAATAAGATACAAGTAAATGTAAACCAAGTTTTAAGCAAAGCATTAGCAAGTTTTAGATGAATTTCCAAAGTTTTAAATTGTTGTTTAAGTAATTATAATAGGTTAAATCCTATATGTTTTAGGATAAATTAAAAGTTGTAATTAAGTAAAGTACAAATTATTTAATGTATTAAGGATGAATAATTGATTTATGTAACAAGGAAATAATTAATTAATTAATTTAAGATTAATTAATTTATGCAATCAATTTAAAGAATTGACTTATTAATGTGATCAATTAATTAAGTTATTAATTAAAAGATGATTAATTAAAGACTGGTCACTTAATGTAATTAATTAATGATAATTACATTAGTTAAGGGATAATGGTTTAATGTCATAAATTAAGAAGGGTAAATTAATGGGTGATTACTAAATATAATTTATTTAATGATAATTACTAAATGGAAGTAATTGAGAATTTATTACTTAGTGTAATTAGTTAAAGTATGGATCAATTAAAGAAATTAATAAAAGAGTTAGTTAATTAATGAAGATGATTAATTTAAGGGTAATTAATCAATGGAATAAACTATAAATTTATGGGAATAATTAAAGGTTGATTAATATGAATGCTTGAAGGTTAATTAATTTGTGTAATTAATTAGAGGTTAATTGCTTAATGTAATTAAGATGATAATTAAGGATGATTAATTGGTTTGTAATTAATTAATATTAAATAAGCAGGATTTAAAGATGATTGAAATAATTAATTTAATTATTTAAATTAATTAGAATGATGTGATGAATTAATCTTGCTTATGGATGATTGAATAATATTAATGCTGAATTATTTGTATCTCTAGTATGTGTTTGTGATGCTTTGTGATATGAAGTGTTTTGTAATATGAGATGTTGGGTTGGACATTGATAATGTGATTATCTATGATTAATTATAGTGTAAAAATTACATAATATATTTAAGATTGAATTGTATTCACTTGAATAACGTAGTTAAGATGGTATGGAATTCGAAGAGACCGGAGTCGGGTATTAGTAAATACCCGAAACCACTTCGATTCTTCATAGATTGATATGTAAAATCAATAGGCTGGAATGGAATGATTTAAGTGAATTGGACCATTTAATCTAAGTTTTGGTACTTAGGAATTGATGTATGAAATAAGTGATGTTTATAACAAATTGTGAATTTGTAAATTGATACGAGTTACCCCGGGTTTTAAGTAAGTTTTATACTTTTGTGTTCCATGTTAGATGGGTTTTCTCACGTTGGTTTCCAGCTTGACCCGGGTGTTACTTTGATGTAATGCTCGGGTCAAACCGAGTATTACAGATTTTCAGGTATGGACGTTCCGGAACTCAGGAGGTGAGTTGGATGGTAGGAACATATGGAGTGTATTCCGCTGTATTATATTGTAGTTATCTAGGTCATGTTGATTTTAACTGTCTAATGATTGTGAAATGTTGTAACTCTGATGTAATAATGTAAAATTAACTAATACAGTTTTTCTTTGTATAACTGCTATTTTATTTGATATTATATTTTGATCCGCTGCGAATGTGAGAATCTGTGTTTTGGTGTCTCTGTTTCTTCTTTTTCCTCTATCTCTTTCTTCTTCTTCTTAATTATCTGGAATTTTCAGGATCGAAAATTTTGGGTTGTTACATTTTGGTATCAGAGCAGAAGGTTAAGCGAGAACCTTGGCTCTGGTGGGATTACTCATTAAGGATAGGGTCAATGGTACCCTAGAATGAGTTGAGTGTGTGTGTGTGTATATGAGAGCGTTCTTGTTATTTTCTTATATAAAGATTTTAAATGATTTTAAAGGTAAATGATTTTATATAAGATTATATTTTGATATATAAATCAATATTTCTTTCTAATAAATATTAAGGTAATTGGTTGTTAAATTATTGGAATTAAATTAAGTGGTAATAGAAATACAACCAAATTTAAATTGAATAAAGAAAAGTTTGAAATAGATTCAAATTGAAATTAAAATCTTGAATTTGGAGAAGAGTTTCAGAATAAGATAATGATGAATTGGTTTCCTTGGTTATTCATAAATGATTGTTGTGTTTGATAATAAAATGTGTATTAATGAGTAAGCAAATTGAAATGTTTTAGGAAAGTAAAACATTTAGGTAAGTATGACTAATAAATTGGAATTGAAGATGATCTGAATTGTGAAGTTTTAAATCTGGGTTCGGAATTTAAAGAATATTATTTAATGTATTTGAATAAAAGGGTCTTATTTCAAACAAGAGTTGTTTGAAAATTTAAAAGAAATTTGTTTTGAACTGAAACCAAAGTGGTTTAAAATTTGAAGTATAACTTGGTGTGTAAAGGAAATTAATATATATGTGTGTGTGTGTGTGTGTGTGTGTGTGGATATACATAATATCAAAGATGGTTTGAAATAAACTCTAAACGTTGAGTTTTAAATTTGGAATGAGATGTGATACCCAAAGTGATAAGTTATTGAACTTATAAGGGGGAAGATTATTAATGTGAAGTTTAAAATTTGAAATGGGAATTTGAATTGGGTAAGGTTGGCTGGATTAAGTAAATTGAATTTAACTTTGGAAAAGTTAAATAATTTAACAAGCAACCTAAATTGGAAATTTCAAGATGAAATTGGGATTTAACTTGGGAAGTTAAATGGTTAATTTGAATTGGGAGTTTGTGTGATCTCAAAATAGGTTTGAGATCTGGAAATTGGAAATGGATGGATATTTTAAAATAATTTGAATGATACCATCCTGTTGTTATTAATAATCTTTAAGCTAAAATTGGATTTGTTTAAATGAATGAAGAAATGGGGTGTGGTAATATATCCATTATTAAGATAAAATGGAATCATTTTGGACTTAAGATTTGAATGTTTAAGATAAAACTTCAAAGGTTTGGTTTCAAAATTTAAATTTGACGATAAATTCAATTTCGAAGATTTAGTTGTTTAAAAAGGATTCGAATTATTATTTAAACTTTGAAATAGGTTAAAAATGGAATTTGAATTCAGAATTAAATGGTTTAAAAATATAAGTTGATTTGATTTAAAGAATAAAATCAACATTTAAAAATCTAACTCGTATTTATATAATTCAGGATGGTTTAAATTCGAAATTTTAATTGAATTAGTTCAAATTGAATTTGATTTGAATTAATTAAAATTGTGATTAAAGATGGATAAGTTTAAAATTCAAATGGGAAATATGAATTGGATTGATTTGAAATGAAATTAAAGTTGAATGAGTTCAAATTCAAATGGGAATTGGGATTAATTCAAACTGGAATTGAAATGAATTGAAATTGGTTCAATTTGAAATTTATTTGAATTAATTAAAATTATGTTTAAAGTTGAATAAGCAAATTCAAATGGAATTTGAATTGAATATAGAAAAGAAATTGAGGATAATTCAACTTGAGTTGGAATTGGATCAATTTAATGGGAAATTGATTGGAAATGGAGATTGGGAAGTTGAACAGTTTGGCTCTGGACTATTTTTTTTAAATAAATTATTTTTTCTTAAATCTATTTTTTCAAAGCTACTACTATGTAACCTTTGTTTTCAAAATCAAACTATCTTATACTTATTTTATAACTACTTCTGGAACTATTTGACTATTTTACAACTGTTTTACAAACTAATTATTGATTTTCAACTATTTTATAACTAATTACTATTTATAACTATTATACAATTATTTGACTATTTTATAACTATTTTATCATTGTTTAGCTATTTTACAGATATTTTACAAACTAATAATTATTTTTCAACTACTTATCTATTTTTAAACTTTTCAAGCTATTTTCTAAATTTAAGCTGGACAGAATTCAAACTGTTTATGATTAAATATCCATCTGAGATAAGAATTAAAGTGATAATCCAAATGGGGATTAAAGTAGCTGCGAGTAAGTGAATAAAGATTTAAATGAATGTGAATAGAAAGGGAATTGATTTAACTAATAATCAATGAAGATAAATACGTGGGATGTACGTATATTATTCTATTCGCATAGTGATTTGATCCGGATTCGAGCATAGAATTCGAGATAGTATATCGATCCGAGTTAGGATTTTTCACTCCATTTTCGACGACGAACCTGGATATGGATTGTTGATTGGTTCTGGATATTCTCTATCATTGTTATGGCTATGTAAGGAGAAAGACGGTTTCTGATCAAGAAACCAGATCTGAGTCCGCACTAGGAAGTTGGGTGGACGATACTAGTTCGGAAGTGAAATTGTGTGATCGAGTGAGCAATCAAATGGGTATAGCAGGATGATATGTGTACATCATACGGATTTGAATGTAATTGATATTGGAAAATTGTGGATAAGAAATGTGAAATGTTTTTTGAAATGAAAGGTATATTTTGTGAAATATATGATGAAGTAAAGTGGAAATTGGATATTTCTATGGTAAAAATTTACTTTATGGAAATAAGTAAACTGGTAAGTGACTTTATAGAGTAATCAAATTTGAATATTTGATTTGGAATAAACAAAGTTATATATCTTTGTTGTATAAAATAAATCTCCCCTTGTTGAATCTATTGCCGGAAGGAATGGATTTTTGAAAGTGTTTGAAGTATAAAAGGGAATTTATACAAGTTTGAAGTAATCCAAAGATTTTTAAAGTTATATATATATATATATATATATATATATGTAAAGGATCTTATGAGAATGATTTTGAGAAAGGTTTTTGGAACCTTTGGAATTGGAAAGGCTTTTTGGTTTTTGAGTAAAATCAATATTGAAATTTGGAAAGCCTAGTTTGAGAATTATCGATTTTGGGAATCGATTCTGTGTAAAGAAGATTTGGATGAAAATCATAAAGGGTATGATTTGAAAGATACTATAAGAGTATAGTACAAAATGTTTTGAGATTGGCTCTCTGGGGAAAAGGTGCTCCCTTGAAATGAACTTCTCAGGAGTGCCACAGGGTGGTACTGCCTTGAATCCTAAGAGGGGATTCTAAAGTCGATCCTGTGAGGAGTCCGAACAAAACTAGTTCCTGAGGATTATGTGTAGTGTGTAGCGAAAGTCGAGGGCGCTGATGCCTATAGAGACATTTGGGTTATGCTGTGACGACAATGTAACTCAATGTCATTGCGATCTATTGCAGACCATAGCGAAAGTCGTATGTGCTGCTGAGTGCCAACAGTCTACGTTTGATTTTATATCGGTAGACTACGACCTATGGTGACATAGCGAAAGTCGTGTGTGCCAGTGAGAGCCAACAGTCTACGTTTGATTTTATATCGGTAGACTGCGACCTATGTGGGAGTGGAGAAGTTTCGTTTTTTTTGGCAACGAAAATCGAGGGCGCTGATGCCTACAATTATATAGACTTTTGCTGTGATGGCAACGTAACCCTGGAATGTAACTGTGATCCATGGTGGGTTCCATGGCGTAATCAAGGGGCACGGAGTGCCCACAGTTGCATGGACTTTTGCTATGACGGCGACGTAACCCAGGATGTAACTGCATCCATGGATGGGGGTGATGATTTCCAGAGCATTCTAACCAAAGAAATTTCCTCTATTTTCAAATGTTTTCTATATTTTCAATAAAATTATTTTTCATATATTTCACTGGATATTGAAACGGGTTTACCAAGTACTTATAGATTTTCAGTCCTACGCCTGATCAACGTATGACCGAATCTCTGTGAGAACTAGGATGGACTTGTTGAAACATCGAGTTATAAAATGATATTTTTATAAAACTATTTTGGCAATATTATATAGATTTTAAATGGTTTTAAAAATGTTCAAAGAGAAAATTTAACTGATATTAAGTATTTTAATAAATTCTGGTTTCGTTCCTTTTCGAGGACGAAAAGATTCAAATGGGAGAGGAATGTGATAACCTAGATTTTTGGACATCTGATAAATGGGTAATTAACTGTTTTAATCAATTGAACAAATAAAATTCTAATAATAAAATATATCTGGATATGTAAATGAATTTGGAAATGTAATAAAAATTTAGTTTTAAATATTTGAATAAGTGTTTATTTGATAATCTCCTAATTTAATTAATTTTAAATTGGCAAAATTGTTGTTTCAAACAAAAATAATAATGTGATGTTTATATATATAGATATAAATAGATTTTAAATAGACTTATTATCTTAATAAGTGTTGTTTAAATGCATATGTGTGTGTATATATATGTATTTAAGTTGTTTTTAAATAGCATAATTATTTACAAATTTAATAATGTGTTTATTTAATTATATATATATATATATATATATATATATATATATATATATATTTGAGTTGATTTTTAAGTTAGATTTTAAATTGAATTTTAATTTGGATTTAAATTTGAATTTAAAGGATATATATCTTAAAAATATTTTGGATATAAATATATGGATAAGATTTTTTAGAATAAGATTTGTCTTATAATATTTTCTTAAAAGAATTTATTTATATAAATTAAGAAAGTATTTATTAATAGAAAAAATAAGTATAAAAGCTTTTATAACATTTTAAAATAATTTAAAATTGCATAAGGACAAGTGTAAGGAGATTAATGCATACAAAAACAAATGTAGGGTGATTAACTAATGTTAATGACAAGTGTTAGGTTTTTGTTACAAGTGTCACCAATTTATTTCATTTTTTTCTTTTATATATTTAAAAATCATAAGTAAATCTATATATGCAACTATTTCTTCTCTTTATTTCTTTTTCCTATTCTCATTTCAAAATTAAGAAAAAGTAAATCCATAGTAGATAAACATATCTGAGGTTAATTAAAACAAACCTGAGAAAATCAAAACATGTTCAAGTTTTCAACCTGGTCTAAAGTAAATCAGCAAGTAGTAGATTCAGTTTAACTAAAACAAAGTAGTTCAGCAACCCAAGCACCAAGCAAACAGAATAGTTTAGGGAAAGAATGGAAAGAATCAAAAAATGCAAGTTCAAAATCAAAGTTCAATTCAATATACAATCAACATGATAAGATCTGAATCTAACCCAAGTTTCAGAAACAAAGGGGTTTCCAGATCTTCATCAAAATTGAGAAATAGGGAGCCTGTTCTCTGCTTTTACAAGACAGGTGAGTAAACCCTTGTTTTAACAATTTAAATTCGGTGATAAATGAATATATACACCTTGATGCATGCAACAGTGATATAGTATATATGTAGTTTTCATGAATATTTGGATAAGAATGCAATGATACATGTATGTGACATGTCTGTGTATATATAATCATTTAGGAAGCCTCTGTACTTAGTTTGCAGGGTAAAATTTAGTTCCAAAAATCAATCCTTTTGATTCAATGACTTTCAGATTATGATCACTGAAAGAAAACTGTTTGTATGAACCCATTCTTGTTTTTAAAAATGTTTATAAGCATGGGTTGAAAGTAATTAACTAAGTACATAGAAATTGACAGTGAAAACTTAATTCAAGTTAAAATTCAATTTTTAAATTTACTAGTTTTGATTTTAAATATGGATTCGCAACTAGAAACCATGAATTTTAGTGTATAAGTCAAGATTTCTAGGTTTGTGATTAACGGAGAATTTCGAGTTAAAGGGAAAATGGAAAATTCTCGAATTTTAGCGATCTACGAAACAAGGGTGGTCGCAGGTCAGGTCAAAGGTGGCTAGGGAGTCAACGATGGTAGGAAAAGTGGCGAATGAATTTATAAATAGCCTTGTTGGGCGCGGCGAAGCTATTTGTGACGCCCCACCTCTATACTCATGCTAGCCATGGACACTATGGAGTAATGCCGTCAACTAGCACGAAGGATAAGGCTGTTGAGGAGCGACCATCCGTGTAATTGCCTTGTGCAAGAACTGATATGTCAGATAGTATAACATTCATTTCAATTCAAGAGAAAATCCGATATACCCATACAAACTCAAAGCTACTACACAGTGGTTATATATAATCTTCAGAAACAAATACAGAAATAAACATAACACAAGTCAGTCATAGATATCCATATCACAAGGCGGAAAAAGATATGAATATAACACATTTAAGTGTATATCAGAGTAGTGGTCTAACAAGATCCACAATACTACAAAAGAATACATACAAGTGGTACACAAAAGAATATGTATACATCAATGAGTTTATCTCTCGAGTTTATAACAACAAAAACTACCAATCTAATGTAGTTAGCCAAAAGTCAGATAACACTCCCAAATGAGTAGTCAAGCAGAAGCACCTATAACATCTCGGTCTGACCCGAGTATTATTTAATAAGAAAATAATAAACGGATTAGTCTAGCTATAAATATCAGATAAAATGATATAGAATAAGAGATATAACAAAACATATGATAACAGTAACGCCGTACTACGAAAAGTATACATTCAACATCAACAAAATCATACAATACCTCAATTATCTCAAAAGCACCAAAAAGAAAGTCATATTCTTCACCATATTCACCAAACCACAAATATTGATAAATATATCAATGCCAATTGGAAAAGTTAGCATATTTAGATTGCTAGGATAGAATGAGAAATACCTTAACCACGAAAAGTGTTGCTAGGAGTTTGCACCATATTTAGATTTCCCTCCTTCTTGCCTTGAAGTTGGTACATGCAGATATATAATGACCCGAGCTTTTGCAATAGCGACAAGCAAGGGGCTTTGAACACTTATTCGCATAATGGTCCTTAGAACCACAATTATAGTATTTCCCACCACTAGAGGAAGAAGACTTTGCTATAGGAGTTTCTTGCTTCCCTTTCTCGTTGGGATAAGGACCTTTGAATTTACTAGGCCTTTTCTTGTTGTTGTTGTTGAAGTTTGGTTTGGCATCCACAACTTCAACATCACTTTCCTTATCTGCCTCTTCAAGTCGAAGAGCGATATCAATAAGTTGGTCAAAAGAAACTTCCAATTTCAGAAGTAAAGGCTTCTTGAGATTTTTATTCAAGCCATAGAAAAATCTCGGATTCTTTTTCAGTGGGGTATTAATGTATTCAACCCCATATTTAGAAAGAGATTCGAAAGATGCGACATATTCCGTCACAGAGGATTCACCTTGAACAAGGTCAATAAAACGACGGGCCAAAGTCACTATTTCAGCTTCCGGCACAAATTTTGATTCGAATCTTTCCCAGAATTATTCCCAAGTAAGACTCGCTTCAATACTTTCAGAAATAAGAAGCTCATACCAATCTAGTGCTCTTTCTTGGAGCATACTACAAGCTACTTGGACTCAGTGAAGATCAATAAGATTCATGCGAGAAAAGATGCGATCACATGTTCTAAGCCAAGCCTGGACTTGATCGACGCTTTCGGAACCCTTGAATGGCTTCCCACCCAAGTTGGTATAGTCACTGCACAAGCGTGCAAACCCGTATTTAGGGTAAGTATGCTCTGGATTGCGTCCGGCAGCCTGAGCATTCTTTACTAGATCTAGAAGTTGTTGTGCAAACATAAATACTCCATCCTGGGGAGTAGCACTAGATTGACCAGCGCTGGGACGGCCAGGTCTAACCATTTCTCTTCTTTAAGAAAGAAAGAAAGAAGAAGAAAAATTTATTCTCAGAATGAATATCAAACAATAATGATTGATAAAAAAGGCACCACAAAAGAAAATAGGATAAGACGGTACGAAGACTCGAATTAAATCCTAAGGCACGACTCCTAAGATGGACTTAGGACGATGATCCTTGTTATAATATTTCATATTGTTCCGAAATTTGGCTCCGATACCAAGCTGTGGCGCCCCACCTCTATACTCACGCTAGCCAAGGACACTATGGAGTAATTCCGCCAACTAGTACGAAGGATAAGGCTGTTGAGGAGCGACCATCCGTGTAATTGCTTTGTGCGAGCACCGATATGTCAGATAGTATAACATTCATTTCAATTCAAGAGGAAATCCGACATACCGATACAAACTCAAAGCTACTACACAGTGGCTATATATAATCTTCGGAAACAAATATAAAAATAAACATAACACAAATCAGTCGCAGATATCCATATCACAAGGCAGAAAAAAATATGAATATAACGCATGTAAGTGTATATCAGAGTAGTGGTCTAACAAGATCCACAATACTACAAAAGAATTGATACAAGTGCTACACAACAGAATATGTATACATCAATGAGTCTATCTCTCGAGTGTATAACAACAAAAACTACCAATCTAATGTAGTTAGCCAAAAGTCAAATAATACTCCCAAATGAGTAGTCAAGCAGAAGCACCTGTAACATCTCGGTCTGAACTGAGTATTATTTAATAAGAAAATAATAAACGTATTAGTCTAGCTATAAATATCAGATAAAATGATATAGAATAAGAGATATGACAAAACATATGATAACAATAATGCCATACTATGAAACGTATACATCCAACATCAACAAAATCATACAATACCTCAATTATCTCAAAAGCACCAAAAAGAAAGTCATATTCTTCACCATATTCACCAAACCACAAATATTGATAAATATATCAATGCCAATTGGAAAAGTTAGCGAAACACAAATTCACCAATGCACAAATATTGATAAAGCTTATCAATGTAAATCAAGAAAATTGGTGAAACACAAATTCTATAAATCATCAATAGAAATCCAGAAATCACAAAAGGGGGAGGCCTATCACAAAATGGGAGCATGAAAACTCACCAACACGTGTATCACAAAACGGAACGCTATTCCATGGTTGCTAACCATTAATTTTGAGCCGAAACTCCACTAAAACGGCCCGAAGACCTTTGAGCCAAAGCTCCACTAAAACTGTCTGAAGACCATGCGTCGCTACCCCACCAAGCCGAAGCTCCACTAAAACGGGGTTTAGTCTCCCTCGCAGACAAAGAGACATCGCACATTGCTTGTCAAAATCACAAAATGATCATCATTGATCGATAAGTGTAAATTACACCAAGCTAGTAGATAAATAAGTTTAGCTTCATGTCCCATAACCACTGGCTTAACTTAATTATTTACGAACAAATTGTACATTTCCACTCGAAAATTGTCATAAGAGTTTCAATCAAACAAGTCCAAGAATTAACCGACGAAGCAAAAGCAAGCATTTCATAGCACTTGTTTTACTAAGCCGTTTAATTAGATTTCTCATACGAGTGAGGTAAAGGTTTGTATATACTAATAGGTAGGAAAACGGTTTTAGATAACGAGCTTTGTAATTGAAAATAGAGTTGAAACGGTTTTGATGAAAGAGTTTTGATATTTACTACTAGTATAGAAACCTTGGTATATTGTAAAGTGACAAATCACAAAAATGGTTGTAGAACAATCAATCATCAAAATTTCACGTTTGAAGACGTGAATTAAATCCAAAGAAATCGATTTTGAATCCATCAAGATGGATGTTCCCAAAAATCCTAAAGTAGAAGTCGTCGAAGTCGATAATAAATGATACAACAATTGGGAATCAACACGAATCGATTTAAAATTGAAAATCAACACAAAATAGGAAAATTGGGCCTATATAAGAAGGTCAGTCGACTGACTGCAAATGGCAAGTCGACCGATACAAAAACCTGGACGTTTCATTTCCTGCAGTCAGTCGACTGATTACAGAGGCCAGTCGACTGATTGTAGGAAATAGAGACTTCCAGCCTCTGTAAACAGCCCAGGAGCATTCATTTGCTACAGCCAGTCGACTGACTGCAAAGGTCAGTCGACTAACTGGCACTGGGGCTGTTTTTCAGCCTATAAAATGAAGAGAAACTCTTCCAAAATTGCAACCGGACGAGCAACGGGAGCTAGGGGCTTATGCAAATCGACGACCCGGTTCTATAGGCTCTTCGATGCATCACCAAAACACATTCAAACATCAAAGTTAGGATTTTTAGAGATTTGACTTCAAAACACTAAAAATTGGAATATTCACCAATTCAATCCAAACCAAAAGCAAATGCATATGAATAAGTGTTAGGAATTCATACCCAACAATCAAAGATAGTCATAGACATAGATGTAAGATAATTATCTCACCTTTTTCACAAAAACAAGGAAGAAGAAGCTATAAAGCAAGGCTAGAACAATCACTCTTCAATTCCAACCCAAGAAGCTTGAATTTAAGCTAAAAATAAAAAAAATTCCTAAGTTAGACTTTAGGAATTTCTGAAATTGAAGGTAGAATGGGTTGGAGAAGAAGAAGAGGACACTTACCAATGGCTTCTCTTTGAATTTGGAGTTAGAGCTTGGATTTGCAATGGAATTAGGGCTTAGGAATTCTAATTCTTTTTCTCTACCCCCATTTTTATGAAAGCTTGGAGTGTTAGGAAAAGAAAGTGAATGAAGAGAAGTGGGGGTGGAGCTAGAGTTAATAGTTTAGGCTAACCCAAACCCAAAGTCCTAAGTGCAAGAGGTTAAATTTTTAGCTAACTCCAAACATATCAAAGTTTATATTCAAAAAGGTCGCAAATGCCGTTTTGGACTCAATGGAAGTGGTCTCGAGTCCAAGTTCGGTCGTTTGCAAAAAGTAGCTTTTCGGACTAAAATTCAACTAACGATACTACATTTAAATAAAATATTTAAATACACAATCTTAAAATATGCAGGTTATTACACTATTTAGGGTTAACTGTCTGTTTCGATCAACATTTTAATCATAGAAACTCGTGGTCAAGAAAGAATTGGAGGCGATCGCGAGTCGAGATTTAGTGGCATGGGCATGTGACAAAGTTTCGGTTGTGATCGCGAGCTTGTTGGTGGTCCGTGATAGTGGTGCTGAGAGGTTCTAGTGATCGGCTTGGTTCTTGATTCCTCTCAAACTGCTCGATTCGTTTTGATGTTCATTACTGGGTCTCGAAGGATGGAATCATAGAGGAGTGATGTCGACGACTTTTCTTAGGTGGTGACGATGGTCGGAGATGCGCCGACCACTGTGCACGTGTACACATGATATCCTGTGTTTGAGGGATGTTTGTGAGTATGCTTGGGGAAAGAATGGTTTTATCACGAATTTTACGCGAAGAAAGAACTTGATTTTTGGATCGTGTTCGACTCAGAAATTTGGGGGTTATTGCCCGGGTTTTTGATGGTGGTATCCAGTTTTATCAAAATAAGATACAAGTAAATGTAAACCAAGTTTAAAGAAAAGCATTAGCAAGTTTCAGATGAATTTCAAAAGTTTTAAATTATTGTTTAAGTAATTATAATAGGTTAAATCCTATATGTTTTAGGGTAAATTAAAAGTTGTAATTAAATAAAGTACAAATTATTTAATGTATTAAGGATGGATAATTGATTTATGTAATCAGGAAATAATTAATTAATCTTTATTCAATCAATTTAAAGAATTGACTTATTAAAGTGATCAATTAATTAAGTTATTACTTAAAAGATGACTAATTAAAGACTGATCACTTAATATAATTAATTAATTAATGATAATTACATTAGTTAAGGGATAATGGTTTAATGTCATTAATAAAGAAGGGTAATTAATGGGTGATTACTAAATATAATTTATTTAATGATAATTACTAAATGGAAGTAATTGCGAATTTATTAGTAATTAGTTAAAGTATGGATCAATTAAAGAAATTAATAAAAGAGTTAGTTAATTAACGAAGATGATTAATTTAAGGGTAATTAATCAATGGAATAAACTATAAATTCATGGGAATAATTAAAGGTTGATTAATATGAATGCTTGAAGGTTAATTAATTTGTGTAATTAATTCGAGGTTAATTGCTTAATGTAATTAAGATTATAATTAAGGATGATTAATTGGTTTGTAATTAATTAATATTAAATAAGCAGGATTTAAAGATGATTGAAATAATTAATTTAATTATTTAAATTAATTAGAATGATGTGACGGATTAATCTTGCTTATGAATGATTGAATAATATTAATGCCTGGATTATTTGTATCTCTAGTATGTGTTTGTGATGCTTTGTGATATGAAGTGTTTTGTAATATGAGATGTTGGGTTGGACATTGATAATGTGATTATCTATTATCAATTGCTGTGTAAAAATGACATCATATATTTAAGATTGAATTGTATTCACTTGAATAACGTAGTTAAGATGGTATGGAATTCGAAGAGACCAGAGTCGGGTATTAGTAAATATCCGAAACAAATTTGATTCTTCATAGATTGATATGTAAAATCAATAGGCTAGAATGGAATGATTTAAGTGAATTGGACCATTTAGTCTAAGTTTTGGTACTTAGGAATTGATGTGTGAAATAAGTGACGTCTATAACAAATTCTGAATTTGTAAATTGAAACGAGTTACCCTGGGTTTTAAGTAAGTTTTATACTTTTGTATTCCATGTTAAATGGGTTTACTGACGCTGGTTTCCAGCCTGACCCGGGTGTTACTTTGATGTAAAGCTCGGGTCAGACCGAGTATTACAGATTTTCAGGTAAGGACGTTCTGGAGCTCAGGAGGCAAGCTGGATGGCAGGAATGTATGGAGTGTATTCCGCTGTATTATATTGTAGTTACCTGGGTCATGTTGCTTTTAATTATCCAATGATTGTGAAATGTTGTAACTTTGATGTAATAATGTAAAATTAACTAATACAGTTTTCCTTTGTATAACTACTATTTTATTTGATATTATATTTTGATCCGTTGCGAATGTGAGAATTTGTGTTTTGGTGTTTCTGTTTCTTCTTTTCCCTCTATCTCTTTCTTCTTCTTCTTAACTATCTGGGATTTTTGGGATCGAAAATTTTGGATCTTTACATTAACGTTCACTTCATTATAAATTATAAAGTTTTTTTCATTTCTTTCTAAATTTAATTACAATAATCTTATTAAATTAACCAATTTAATTATCGAAATTTACAAGTCATTATAATATCCTTTACCTAGAATTGATGACTTTTCCAACCAGTTGAGTAGAGCCAAAGTATATTCTTAATTGGATTGGCAACAGGGTTCTATAACTCATAGTAATGGAGGATAGTAGTCCTTTGACGACGTTTCGGACAATATATGGATCATACAGATGGTTAGTGATGCCATTCGGACTATCTAATGCGCCAGCATTTTTTGTGGACTTGATGAACAGAATCTTCTGAGAACAACTAGACAGATTCATATTAGCACATTTTGATATACTCGAAGGATTAAAAGAGCATAAAGTTCATCTTAGAGTGGTTCTTGAGATGCTGAGGTAGCATCAACTAAAAGTAAAAAAAATTGAAGTTCCATTTCTAGAGGAAGAAAGTGAAGTTTCTTAGTCATATAGTCTCGGAGAAAGGGTTTTTAGTAGATCCCGCTAAGATCGAGGTGGCGAATAGTTGGAAAAGACCCAAGATAGTGACTGAGATAAAGAGTTTCCTTGGATTAGCTAGTTATTACCGAAGATTCATTAAGGATTTCTCACGGATAGCAGCACTGATGACTAAGCTAACTTGGAAAGATGTGAAGTTTGTTTGGACTGATAAATGTGAGGAAGCATTTTAGAAACAGAAACACTTATTAACTAATGTGCCTATTTTAGTTGTTCCAGAAGGGAATCAGGCTTAGTGGTATACACGAATGCATGTGGAACAGGAATAGGAGCTGTGTTAATGAAAAGAGGTAAAGTGATTGCCTATGTTTCTCAATAGCTCAGGCCACATAAAGCTAGGTACCCAACTCATGAATTGGAATTAGCCACAGTGATCTTGACGTTGAGGTGTAGAGACATAACCTTTTTAGGGAAAGCTTCGAGTTGTATATAGATCATAAGTCGTTGGTATTTATTCTCTCAAAAGGAGTTGAATATGAGATAGCAATGCTGATTGGATATTTTAGCCGCTTATGACTTTGGTATTGAATACACACCGAGGAATGGTAACAAGGTTGCAAATGCACATATCAGGAAGCATTAGAATGCAATATTGACAATGATCGCTGAATGGAAAGATTTAGAAGCATTGACTATATGCGGAGTACAATGGAGATCAAAGAGTAGTTCTAATCAAGAAATTGCTATGTTATCGTGTTTAGAAGTTCGAGCGGTGATGATCGAATGGATTGCTTCTGAGCAAGGGGAGGATCCATTATTAGCTAAAGGGATCATAAGGTCAAGGAATGGAACATAAAGCGATGACTTAAAAGATTTTAATCTTGACCAGAAAACGATCATGTGTTCCAAATGCAGGAAACATTAGGAAGGAAGTTCTTAGAAAGTACCATTATTTGAAGTTCTCCATTCATCTGGAGGAACTAAGATGTATCAGGATATGAAAAGGAGTTTCTTTTGGGAAGGTATGAAAAGAAAGATGTTGGCTTATGGGTGAGATAGTGTTTGATATGTTAACAGGTAAAAGTTGAACGTCAGAAACCAAGTGGGTTACTTCATACTTTGGATGTTTCAGTCTGGAAATGGGATTCTATCTTAATTGATTTCATAGATAGATTGCCAAGGTCTAATAGAGAAAATGAGAATATCTGGGTTACAGTGGACAGATTGACCTAGAGTGCCCATTTTATTCAAGTAAAATCGACCAGAACAACACCAGGTTTAGCTAACTTATTCATAAGGAATTTAGTTAGACTGCATGGAATTCCTAGTATTATAGTAAGTGATAGAGATTCCTTATTCACTAATGAGTTCTAGAAAAATATAAAGAAGACCTTAGATACCAAGCTCAAGATGAGTACCGCTCACCATCCATAGATAGATTTCAGAGGATTTGTTAAGAGCTTGTGTGCTAGATTTCAAAGGATCATAGTTAGACCATCTACACTTATTCGTGTTTTTGTATAACAAGATTTATCAGACTAGTAAAGGGATAGCACCATTTGAAGCTTTATATTGAAGACCACATATATCTCCAGTTTATTGATTAGAGACCGACATATGTTAATTCTTGGTCCGAACTTGGTTAAAGAAGCTATATAAAAGATTGAGTTAATTCGGACTAGAATAAAGGAAGCTCAATCTAGGTAGAAGAGTTATGTTAATAAAAGACGAAAAGGTTTAGAGTTCTCAGTCGGAGATCATGTTTTCGTCAAGATGTCATCGATGAAGGTGTGATCCATTTGGAAAATCCAAAAACTGGCACCGAGACTCATTAGATCGTTTCCTATAATAGAAAGGGTTGGGAACTAGCGTATAAAGTTGAGTTACCAAATAGTCCGGCATGAGTCCACATTGTTTTTCATATTTCTCATCTAAGGAAGTGTACTCGAGAACCAGGACCACTATTACACCTACTGTTTTAGAGGATTTAGTAGTGGAACCGAATATGACTATAGTTAGAAAACCAGTTAGTATAATCATGAGAGATGAGAAGAGATTATGGAATAAAACTGTCAGATTGATCAAAGTCCAGTGGAGTGACGACGAGAGAGACTGTACTTGGGAAACTGAGAGCAGGATTAGAGACACTTATCCTGACTTATTTCATGATATGTTTTACCTTTATGTTTGATTGTTGCGAGTACCTTATTGTGATTTCGTGGATGAAATTCCTTAAGGAGGGGAGTTTGTAATGACCCTAATTTTGAGTAACATTATTTAGAACATTTAATTGGATAAATTAAATAGAAAAATGTTAATAGTTAAGGGATTGAGATTTTTTAATCAATAAAGGGTCGTGCCTTAATGAATTTATAAGCAAAAGTGAGTTAAACTAATCAATCTGTGAGAATTGAACATTTGGTAGGTTATACGAATAAGCTTCTGAAGACGTGCAAGAGGCAAAACTAACCATATAGGAGCTATTTAGTAATATTTCTGCTGTGATGCATTTATGACCGATATGTCCATCTATTTAGTGCTCTGATCATCCAAGAGGGCATCTTCATATGTCGCTTTTGGCGTAATTTGTAATAGTTGTATTTGATCAAAACCTATGAATCATTTTAGGATTACGTAACTGAATATAAAATATTGATTTGAAATGTAATCTGAAAAGCTATTTTTGAAATCTGTCTTAATTTTATTTCATATTTATGTGCTTCTGATATTATGGATATCATTAACGTTACCTTATTTTGTCATGGGAAGTTAATATTATAGATGATTGTAGCATCTATAGCGCTTAGCTTCGGGCCTCAAAGTAGGGGATGTTACAATTGAAGACCATAAATGGAGAGGAATATTGATCACATGCCTAATCGATTTTCACAGTCTTCTTTCTCCCTGTTCAACGCAGTAACACAGAATACACATCACAGTCTCAAGCAGATCATTTTCTGTTGTATCTTGGGAGACTTCATATAAAGTCTTAAGGAAATTGTTATGACAAGCCTCTTGAGAAATTTCCTTCTCATTTCAGTAGATTGTTTTATAGCTTTATATTATTTCCACATTGTTCTTTTCTTTTTTTAACACTCACCCATTTTGGAGGGATGTTCTCGCATTGTGAATGATGTTGTCTCTAACTTCAGAGTTGTGTAGAAGTAGATTTATAGTATTTGAGTTTGTTCTATACTAACACTATAAGAAATAAATGAATCACATAACATATATGCTATGTTGAATACCTATCTTTGTTAAATCCCGTGCCATCTCATTGCATATCAGACCATCAGACCATAGAGATGCCCCATCATCTAGTATGCACTAGCACAAAAAAAAATTACCAAATGTTGTCTGATGTTATAGTATCATTTCTGAAATTCCTACCAGACACCACATAAATATTGACTAATATGAATAACTGTTCACAAAATGAAATTCAAATATCTTATTTAAGCAATATTTTATTTCAAATCAAATTCAAATACAATACAACTTTCGCTATCACTTTACTCACATTTTCAAATACAACTTTCACTATCGCTTTCATATATACAACATTTCTCTACACTCTCATATGTAACATTTTGTTTACTCACATGAGTTTGTTTTTAATGTTGATGTTGATTTTCTTGCTCCAGCTTGTGTCCAGTTACCTATCAAATAAACAACATAGTAAAATGGAAAGGGAAACAAACCTGAATTGCAAAAACAAAATTGAATTGAATATTAATATTGCCTCAATTTATGGGTTTGTTTTCTCTTCATGCTTTAGCCAAGAAAAAATATATTTATGCATGGGCAATTTATGATATGCATAGTGTATCATGGTGAATATCACAAGGTCGAGCATCGATTAAATCTCACAGATTTTTTCAAAGATTTATCCCGAAGGCTCAACATAGTGCAAATGTTCACAAGGTCAAGCCCAAGCTTCCTCGGGATCAACTTAGGTGCATATATCGTAAAACAAATTCCAGCAATTCAAGTTCAAAAAAGTGCACTATTGGTGAAACACTTGAATACTCAAACCAGGAATATATGAAAACTAAAGTGTGGGACAATACAGCCAGAATACCCAAACCAGGAATATTTGAAAATTGAATTGTGGGATAATATAGCCAGAATACTCAAACCAGAAAATGCACACTTCCAAATTCACACATACATACATACATACATATGTATGTATGTGTGTATGTATGTATGTATATACATGAAAATGCATACTTGCACATCCAAGAAATGCAAACAAGACAACTAGGTAAGAATTCGAGGCAAAACTACAGTGTACATAATGTTCAGAACTGTAGCGCTTGTAAATAAGAATTCAAGTGCACATAATCAACCTCAGGTGAAACTGCAGTGCACATAGAAGAAACTCAAGGTAACTCAAAACAAGTTCAAATAAAAATGGTTCAAATAAGGGCATGAACAAGGAATACCAAAAAATGTACACATGAAGCATGTATAATGGTACATGCACGGCAAGCGTTTCATGCTATAGGCAATAAGTATATATCATCAAAGTGAGCATGTACATATATACACACATACACACACACATACACACACATATGTATAGAAATACATAAGCAACAAACAACAAGTACTCAAGCAAAACAAGAAATCATGGTGCTGAAGCAAGTATATACAATACATAAGTTTATACAAGTACATACAAGTATATTCAAGTATATGTACAAGAACTGAATTGGAAGAAGATTTGAAAATGAAAGTGTAACAAGTATCAAAGTGCACAAAAAAGAAACAAAGCATATGAAAGGGATTCAACCAATGTCAAGGCAATGCTCATTGACTTGTTCAGGGCAGTGCATTGGCACTGCCTAGACAAGGCAGTGCACTGCCTTGAACAAGGAAGTGTGCAAGCACATGGACAAGGCCGACGATGCAACAAGGTAGTGCCACAAACAGCAAGTGCCACAAATTAAAACAAGGCAGTGCCATAAATTAAATCAAGGCATGCCACAAACATTCAGGCAGTAAAGTAATGTATCAAGTATAGATCAACCACCAACATTCACACATACATACATACATACATATGTATGTATGTATATACATGGATGATATTAGAATTAAAGTGCACTGCAACAAGATCAACTCAAAATGGTTCAGCTCAAAGCAATAAGGAGAAGCAAATGATAATGTATATGAAAGCATAGGAGCAGATAAATAAGGGATAATGAAAACATTCTACTCCTTTTTAGAAATTCTAGGGACAGTTTCGATAGGTATGGAAACATATGAAAACATTAAAGTGTATATGAAACATACATACAGATATACAAGGGACAGTTCGACATGGTAGCAACAAGACTCAAGTGCCAGTGCACACAGGAGCAGCTCAAGGAAACTCAAAACAAGAACAGCTCAAAATGGTTCTGCTTAAAGAAATTCAACAATTAGTTCAGCTAAATGGTTCAACCTCAAACCAGTTCACACACATACATACATGAAATGGTTCAAGCTCAAACCAGCTCAAAGTAATTCAATAAATGATTCAGCTCAAAATGGTTCAAGCAATTCAAATTGGTTCAGCTCAAAGCGAACCAGTTCAAGCTCAAAATGGTTCACAAACAAAGTGAAACAAGGCGGCACTACAAACAACAAGTGCCACAAATCAAAACAAGGCAGTGCCATAAACATTCACACATATATACATACATAAATATGTATGTATGTATGTATGTATGTATGTATGTATATACATACATGATATTCAAATCAAAGTATACTACAACAAGATCAACTCAAATGGTTCAGCTCAAAGCAACAAGGGGAAGCAAGTGACGGTGTATATGAAAACATAGGAGCAGATAAATAAGGGACATATGAAAACATTCTGCTTCTATATAGAAATTCTAGGGAAAGTTTTGACATGTATGGAAACATATGAAAACATTAAAGTATATATGAAAACATACACACAGATATACACATATGTATATACATGTATATATGTACATAGTGACTAGAAAGGCAACAAGTATATCACTTAACGTCAAGCATCAGGAAAAAAATTAATTTTTAGTTCAAGGGAAACAATAACAGCTAAGTGAAAGAATCACAAGTGTAAGGGGCGATAATAAAAGCAAGGGGCAACCAGCGAAACAAAGAAGTGATCAAAGTCGAACTTAACTCCCAAAATCATACAATGAAATTTTAAGGTGAAAAAATTAATTGAACAAGAATCAAAAGGATATTCATACATGTATACATACATATGTATGTATGTATGTACATGGAAGTTCAAAACACTTACTAACTCAGACATGAACTAATAAAGCAACAACCAAAGTTTTCACCATCATAACACATATATCTCAAAACATTACATGATCAAAACATTTTGGTCGGTGCACTTTCGCCAAGTTTTGTCCATTATCACATAATCATCAAAATCATCATAGGCAAATCAAGCCGAGATCAATACACAATCGAAAGGGGAGGGCAATAAATCGAAAGGGAATCAGATTGGCAAGTAAATACTTTGAAATTCAAATCTCAGCATATGTATAAAAGTATACGAAATTAATTCCTGTATAAAGAACCCAATTCATCATTGGCAGGATGACTGAAGTCGAGAAAGGGGAAAAAATCATACCAATATCAATCGAAAAACGCTCAAACAGGAGCCACAACCATTAATAGCCAAGAAATCGAAGCATGCAACCAACAAGGAATGAATGGAGCAAGACGATTTGAATGAATTTCAAAGGGGTCGAAACCCTTATTCCAGAAGACGCTTGATTTTTTCAGACGATGAAATGATTTGAGAGGGAAACAAAAATAAAAAGGAGGATAAAAACATAAAGGGGTAAACAAAAAAAGCGGCCATGAAATAATTGAGAGGGGAAAATGGAGCCAAACGACATATAAAATGTTGTCTGAATAAGAAGCATGTACATAGAGATTTCATAGGCTATTCAGACAACATATGAAAGTTTCACGGGCTATTGACATAGCATATGATTTTTCCATGTGCTGTGTGGAAAAGTAGGACAACAGGAAATCTACCTTATGTTGTGTCATCACTGTTGTCTGATTCATTTTATAGCATAGTGTAAAGCACACCTAGTAGAATACATGATTACTCTAACAAGTTGTATTAATTGATAGTGTATCCTATACATCTAGTAATGTTGAATATTTATCGAATAATGTTGTGTATTACGTTAGTATTTAATTTTTTTTGTTTTAGAAAAGATGGGTTTTCGATGATTTTGATTGGTCTGAAAATTCATGTCGTCTCATTTTTGTTGTCCCTTTTCTACTACATAGTTATCATTATGCTCTTCTGTAGTGTTTGTACATCCCTGAGCATGAATCTGTGCATTTTTGTGCATTAATTGTCGTTGCTAATTGTTGTTTCTATAATTAAGTTCAAACAACTTAAGACTTTCCATTTTTTACCGAAATAGAAATGACAACGGTTGAGTTATCAGCAAAAAATGCTACTTACAACAGGCCCGATCTGTACATAAGAGATGACGATGACTTCCATAGATGTCAAAGTGGGATACTACTCCATCTCACCATGTTGGGTCTATGAAGGTATGTCGAAGAGGGTGAACTTGTGCCTACATCGGGCCAAACTAAAGAAACACATAAAGATGCGTTTCTGGTTTGTTGATGCATGGGGACATTATAATTTCCCTTATAAGAATTACATTATGAATTGCTTGGACAAGATGTTGTATGAAGTATAACAGCGTCACCAGATAAGAAAGCCTCTCTGGATTGCACTTGCAAATAAGTACAAAACCCAAATGTCAGTCTAAAGAAGTTCATAATAGACAAATTTATGGACTATAAGATGGCAAACTCCAAATCAGTGAATACTCAAGTGCAAGAACTTCAATTTATCATTTATGAATCTGAATCAAAATGACATAAAGTTGGAGAGTCATTCCTTGTCAAAGTGATAAAAAAAATTTGACTCCATCATGGAAAGACTACCGCAATTATCTTAAACACGGGAAGAAGGAGATTTATTTAGAAGATCTCATCATCAAGTTGAAGATTAAGGCATACAATTAGGGCATAACGCAACCAAAATGCGAAGAGGCATTTATTACAAAAGGGTCTAAGTAGAAAGGATACTTCAACAACAAAAGGAATATTTTCTGACAAAAAAGGAAAGCACCAAAAAATAAACACGGAGAAAATATGCAAGTAAAAAAGTTTAAAAGCTGGTGGTGTGTTTGTGGAAATAAGGAATATGCTGCAAATGATTGTAGACACAAAAAGAAGAACAATTCTGAACAAATGTGGTGGAAAACATGGACATTGATGATTTGTTCTTTGTAGTTGTAACAAAATTCTGCTTGGTTCAAAAATCCACAAAGTGGTAATTAGACATGGGCACTACTCGTCATGTCTGTTCTAGCAAATCCATGTTCTTCACTTATAATATGTTGGTTTAGGAAGAAAAACTCTACATGGTTTATTATGTTGTTTCCATGACTAAAGGCGGTGACACATTCATATTCAAGTTTACTTCTAGAAAAACTGTTACAATGAATGAAGTGCTTCTTGTTCCAAATATCTGTGTTTTCGAAGAAAAATTTCGAATGGTCTGAGTCGGACAAAATGGTTCTCTCCAAGGCTAGAAACTATATAGGAAGAGGATATTTATATTATGGCCTATTTAAGGCAAATGTAGCTGTAATTGGCAATAATAATATGGATTCTAATTGTGGTGGATTCTAATTGTGCATTGGAGTAAAATAAAATTTCTTATTTGGTTATGCATGAAATATATTATGTCATGATAGATTAGTATACATAAATTTTTGGAAAATGAAAAAACTTTCAAACTTAAGATTAATTCCAAAATTTCAAGTTGATAAGAAATACAAACGTGAGACATGTATAGAAGCAAAAATGGCCAAAAAACCATTCCATACTATCGAAAGAAGTACTGAACAACTAAGGATGGTTCGCACTGACTTATGTGATTTTAAGTCATTGCCTACAAGAGGTAGGTAAAAGTACTTTATCACATTTATTGATGATTATACAGGATATTGCTATGCGAATCTTTTAAATAGTAAAGATGAAGCAACTACATCGTTTATAAAATACAAAGTTAAAGTAGAAAATCAACTTAACAAAAAAAATCAAGATATTAAGATCAGATCTAGTTAAGGAATATGAATCGCTATTTGAACAATTCTGTGCAGAAAATGGTATACATCAAAGAACAACTCCATATTCAGCACAACAAAATGCCATTGCCGAAAGAAAGAATAGAACGTTAAAAGACATGATTAACAATGTGCTTTTAACTTCAGACCAACCAACGAACTAGAGGGGAAAAGCGCTAAATATATCTAATCACATACTAAATAGGGTTTCTCCTAGTAAAACAGGAACAATTCCATACAAATCATGGAAAGGATGGTTACCAAGTTTCAAATACCTCAAAGTATAGGGGTGCCTGCTGATTTTTAGTCTTCATGTCTGATATAAATGACATCGGTGTACATACAATCATGAAGTTAACAAATGCCTCATTCTTTGATGATGTGTTCTCGCATAGAAGAAATGATGGAACTTGTGTCTCTAAAAGGACAAGAGAAAAAAGTGATAGCCATATGAAGATGAAACTCATCGTGATAAAGATAACATTGAACCTAGAAGAAGCGTAAGGGCAAGAACTTCTAAGTCGTTTGATTTGGAATTTCTAACATACATGTTAGAACATGAACCTCAAACTTATAAACAAGCAATGTCATCCTTTGAATCTTGCTGTCAGAAAATAGCAATCAAAAGTGAAATTGATTCTATTCTAAGTAATAAAATTTGGAAAAAAATTAAAATCCTTCCTAGAATAAAACAAATTGGTTATAATGAATTTTAAAGAAAAAGATAAAGCCAGATGAATATATTGACAAATATAAAGCTATATTGGTGGCCAAAGGATATCATCAAAAATAAGGTGTAAACTTCTTTGATACTTGTTCACCAGTTACATGGATGTAAAGATGACGCTCTTAGATGGAGATCTCGATGTGTAGATATACATGGAGCAACCGAAGGATTTTATTTCTAAAGGAAATGAAAATAAAGTTTGTAGATTTGTAAAATCATTATGTAGACTTAAACAAGCTTCAAAATAATGGCACGTAAAACTTGATTGCCTCATGATAAAAAATTGTTCTCATATGAATGAATATGATAAGTGTGTTTATTACAAACAAGTTCATCAATCATATATGATGATTTGTCTATATGTGGACGACATGCTAATTTTTGGTTGCAATATTATGGTTATAGAGACTACAAAGAAAATGATAATAAAATATTTTGACATGAAAGACTTAGGAGTAGCAGAAATTATTTCGGGAATCGAAATAATAAAAATATCTAATGGAATTAAATTATCTCAATCACACTATGTGTAGCAAGTGATTGAAAATTCCAAGATTATGGAATCAAAGGAGTAAAAACACTTTTTAATCCATTGGAAGTTCCACAGAAAAACACTATTGAGAGTGTAATGCAACTGGAATATTCTCATGTAACAGATTGTCCAATGCCGTGCGGTTAAATCCTTGCTAAAGCCATGCAAAATCCCTGCTATAGTGCATAGTGCTCTTCGACCACTACACTATTTCATTTTAACGCTATTAAACAGTAGATACACTTTAAGCCATGCTATTTTCCGCTACACCCAATAAATCAAGGATTTTTAGAACCCAACTTAGCAATATTATTATATAACGGATGATTTGACCAGTTCATTTTTAAACCAAATCAACAAGGTTTGGGTAAAGACCTAATTTTAGGCATAAGTATTCAATGTAAGTTAGAAATCTATTATAATCATCAAATCTAGGTTGCAAAAATCATGGTATTCTTTAGTTTTTTATATAAGGTCTAAAATATTTCATTTTCATACACAAATGAAGTTAGAATGGGAATAAATTAACTTTAAATATTTGGTTTTATATCAAATAATGTTTTTTGCACCGTCGCTATTTTTTGCTATATGTCTGCTTTATCCCCGTTATAACTTTTTGCACCTCCATCGTAAGCGCTTTAACTACAAAAATCTAGTGTATCACATGAATTATGCAAGATTAGAAATTGCTGATGCAGTAATTTGACTAAGAAGGTCTACAAGTAACCCAGGGAAGGAACATTGGAAAGAACTAATGAGAGTTTTGGGATATTTAAAGAATACCACAAACTTTTCCTTACATTATGGAAAATATCCTACCATAAGAAGGATGTACTGATGCAAACTGGATTTCAGATTCAGAGGAACCAAAGTTAACAATTGGTTTTGTCTTTACCATTATAGGAGCAGTGATGTCATGGAAATCTTTAAATAAACATGCATAGCGCGATCCACTATGGAATCCAAGTTCATCGCTTTAGATAAAGCAGGCAAAGAAGCATCATGGCTTTGTCAATTTTTAGAAGATATTTCATATTGGTCCAAACCTGTACCACCATATGTATTCACTACGACAATTAAGAAACATTAAGTAGAGCGCAAAATTTTGTGTATAATGGAAAGTCATGACACATTCGTCGATTCCATAACGCAGTAAGGCAACCACTCTAAAATGGAACTATTTCTATTGATTATGTAAGAACAAACAATAACCTTACAGATCCATTTAATAAAGGTTTATGAAGAAAGAAATCCGACCATGCACAAGGGAAATGGGTATAAAAGCTTAAAACTAAGAAAAGTTACTTAGTTAAAATGTCTGGTAATTTTGTGCGAGGGGAAGGAGCTATATGGCCAAGGTTAAAATGTGTTCGCCGCCCGCCCATTTCTTACCGGACCAGGTGTCGGTCCAATAGGATTGGACTATATTATATTCTTATTGAACAAAACTAAACAGTTTTTTACCCTTTTAAGTTCAAACATTATGACTATAATAGTCATTTTTGAGTGGGCGCAAGTTTTCCTAACGAACATGACCATCGCAAATAATTGCCCTGGATCATACGAACATGCACATCTTTTCATGCGAATATGACCGTTGAAGATTATAAAAGGAGAGGAATACTGATCACATTCCTAATCGATTTTCACAGTCATCTTCCTCTTTGTTCAACGCAATATCCTAGAGTAGTCATACACATCACAATCTCAAGTAGAACATCATCTATTGTATCTTGGAAGACTTTAAATAAAGTCTTAAGGAAACTATTACGACAAACCTCGGATAAAATTTCCTTTTCATCTCGGTTAGATTGTTTATTGCCTTTAGCTATTTCTACGTTGTTATTTTCTTTTGCTGTCTCTTTTCTACTACATAGTTATCACTACGCTCCTGTATGGTATATGTGCGTCCCTGAGCACGAATCTGTGCATTTTAGTGCACTGATTATCATTGTTAATTGTTGTTTTTGTAATTATATTCATACAAATTGAGACTTTCCTGTTTTCACTGAGATAGACATAGCAGTAGTTGAGTTATCAATAAAAACTGCTACTCACAATAGATCTGATCCATTCAAAAGAGATGGTGAAAACTTCCACACATGGCAAAGTCATATGATATTTTGTCTCACTACATGGGTCAGCGAAGTTATGTCGAAAAGGAAGACCATTTTCCTGCACCGCGCCAAGTAAATAAACACACAAAGATGCATTTCTGGCTAATGATGCATATAGACATTTTGATTTCTTATGCAAGAATTACACTTTGAACTGCTTGGACAAGATGACATACAAAGTATATTAGCCTCATCAGATAGAAATTTCTCTTCGGACTGCACTTGCAAATAAGTACTAAATGCTAGTCTGAAAAAGTTCATAGTAAAAAAATTTATGAACTATAAGATGTTAGACTCCAAATAAGTAACTATTCAAGTGCCAGAACTTTAACTTCTCATTCATGAATTTGAATCAAAAGCACATACAGTTGGAGAGTAATTCCTTGCTGAAGTGATAACAGAAAAGTTGCCCCTTCATGGAAAGACTGTCGCAATTATCTACAACACAAGAAGAAGGAAATTTCTTAAGAATATCTCATCGTGAGGATAAAGATTAAGGCAGACAAACGGGGGTAACACAACCAAAAAATGAGGAGTCATTTATTACAAAAGGGTCAAAGAAGAAATGAGACTTCAACAACAAAAAGAAAAAATTTCCACATAAGAGGAAAGCCCCAAAAAACAAACCCAGAGAAAATAAGCAAGTCAAAAGTTTAAATATCAGTGTTGGGTTTGTGGAAAGATGGGACACGCCATAAAATGTTACATACACAAGAAAGAGAACAATTCAGAAACAAATATGGTGGAAAACATAAAAATTGATGATTCGAATTTTTATGGAGTTGTAACAGGATGCTACTTGGTTCAGAACTTTACCCAGTGCTGGATAGACATAGGCATTAATTGTCACATCTGTTGTGACAAATCCATGATCTCCACTTATAATAAATTCGATCAGGAAGAAAAACATTACATGGGTAATTCTGCAGTTTCCATGATTGAAGGCAGCGACACAGTCATATTCAAGTTCATTTCTGGGAAACTATTGCAATGAAATAAGTGCTTCTTGCTCTAGATATCCGCAAGAACCTAATCTCTTGTGACTACCTACCTTTTGGGATAATTTAAGTCAACAATAAACCACACATGTCTAACTTAAACCATTCAAAAGGGTAGGTTATCAATGGGGTTAATAAGAATATAATAGAAAAGAAGGAGAGTGCTATCTAGGTTTTTAACCTAGCAGGAACCGGTAGGAAACAGAACCACCTTGTGTAAACGGAAGATTTCAGTTTTGAACCAGAAAATCTAAGATAAGGGCCAAGTTATATGTCTAAGGAAGCGACTGGGATCAACGAGGCCGAGAGATTAGCATTATTTTAGTCCAATAAGTGGCGGAGCGCAAACAGCTATTGAATTGCCATAAAAATGAAAAAACTATGATAAAAGACTATGGAATCATCTCAAATTCCAAACCCTAGAAAATCCTAAGTGCTTGGATCATCAGTGACCCATATCTCTCCTCAAACCTTCAAACAAACTAGCTAAGGAATACTACAAAAAGAGGCCAAGACAATGGCTTGGAAACGAGCCAAGTCTATGGGTTGCTAGCGACCCGCAGACCATAGGTTGCTAGCGACCCATGGTTCTGCATCATTTTGTGAGCAAAATCCTCCATGGGTGGTTCCCTACCTACCTGCGAGCAGATGATGAAGTGGCTTTGCCTAAAAGTTCTCCGATCCATATAAATACTATCCTATCTGCAACATAAACTGGATCCTCTCCGGACTATTTCTGAAGCTCTGTTGGAACTATTCTTCACTCTCTACCTCCTCACGACAATCTCCAAAGGAATTCACTATGATTCTCCAGTAGATTCCAACTCCTTCAGCATACTTTAAGATAATCAAAGCCTTGTAATCAAATATCTCTTGCAACAACAATCGTTCTATAATAAAGCTCAAAGTGGACGTAGGCTTCATTAGCAGCCGAACCATTATAAAAATTCTTTGTCTTCTTTCTTTTACCATTCTTTTTCTAAATCTATTCTCTATGATATTGCTCTGTCAGAACAAGACTGGTGCTTTCAAACTCAAACCAGGGTATTGGTCTATTTTTTGGGTCAACATTTTGGTGCTTTCACTGAGAACCCAACTTAGGGTCTGGATCTAACTATCTACTTTGGATCCCATAAGTCCAGAAGTTAGATCCCCAGTTTTGATTAAAGAACTCACTGTTTTAGAATCAAAGCCACCCGTTAGGAGAATAACTGCCCCTGGGAGATCCAGAGAGGTGGAAATAATTGGAGAAGGTGTTAGTCTCCAAAAAGATAAAGTAATTGGTGCTAACTTAGCGAACTAGGCACCGGCGTCTCCTGTCAGCATAAAGTCGTCACCAGGGATGAGCTAAATAAGATGGCTGAAGAGATCAACCAGAGAATAGAAAATAATGAAAAGGCTCTAATGGATATTCTCAACTCTCTATTAACTCTACAATCAAACCTCACTTCAAGGACTATGCATGAACCCGTGACTACCGTAGGACAAGAGAATTCCTTCGTTTCTGGTCTGCATAGAAGATATGGAAAACAACCACAAAGAATGATAACGACAGGATGTAACATGGAGGAGAACTAGAATACTCCACCTAACGCCAGGCAACCGATCTTGAATTTGAATCAAGGGACCATAATCCCATAAGAGGACATAATTGTGAATCTTTCCAATGCAGAAGATGGAGAGAAAGGTAATCAGATGGAAGAGAACGTCAATGCATTCGATGATGCTTGAAACATCCAAACTACCCCAGTCAGGCCAACTGCAAGCCAACGAGGTCCCATGGAAGTGGCTCTCTCGAAGACAGGAGAGCCTATATTTCAACACACGTGCCAAGATTATTTGTAGAACCAAACGCTTGGTGCAGTGACTGATTTTCGCCCCTAGGACTACCGGACATCAGAGGCGTACATAGCTGATATGGTTAAATGGCTGATGGATGAGAGTAAAAGCCGAAAGGATGATGAATAGGGATGTGCCCGGAGTCGGACCCCTTTTACCGACGAAATCTTGAACGAAAGATATGTAGACAAACTAATTATGCTAACTATCCCATTCTACGACAGAATGAAGGACCCAAAACCCCATTTGTAAAAGTATAGTTGGCATATGGACGGAGGCAATGCTCCAGAGGTCGTTCGCTGTCGATGTTTTTCTATTTTCCAAGAAGGAGTTCCATCTAGTTTAGCGGTCTCTCACCAAAATCTATTTCTACCTTTGACCAACTTGCAATAAAATTCCTCGACCAGTTCAGGCTCTATAACGTGCAACCAAAGGACGTCATGTCCCTCTCCGAATTGATCCAAGGACGCAGCGAGTCATTGATATCATTCATGAGTAGGTTTAACACCACAGTGACAGAAGTAAGCAACCCAAATGAGGACTTGGTCTTTATGGCGTTAGGCCATGCTATTCGCCTGGAAATGGAGTTCAGGAAATGGATTAAGATGAAGCAACCTACGAACATAAAAGACTTCAATAGCAAAGCAAGCCAGTACTTGAGATTGGAGGAAGCACATGAGCTAGAAAGAAAGTCTACAGGTATACAACAGATGAACATCAGACATGGTGACATGGCAGCTAGTTGAAATACGCACGATCCTAGAATTGCTCAAGGAGTCGCGGGGAAGGGTGGAAATCAGAAGAGAAGAAACCAGAACTCCGATAAGAGAAATGGTGGCGGCAGCAACAAAAGATTTAGTGAGTTTAGATAGGAAGACTATACCCCTCTGAATGACATTCCAAAGAATATTTATCTCGTAATGCAAGATACCAAAGAGTATAAAAAACCTCTTAGAAAGGAGGCAACAGAACAACAAAAGTGCTTAGGGAAGTTCTGCCGCTTCCACAAGACACACAGCCTAATACGAACGAATGCTGCCACCTGAAGGACCTCATCGAATGATTAATGCGAGACAAAAAACTTTTATATTACGTGAAAAAGCCACCAAAACCCAATCAACCTATGGTCCCTCGGCCTTCTAAGGAGGCTAAAAGAAATCAAGCTAGAACTATTTAAGAAGGGTCAAAATGAACCGACTAGAGGCTTATTATTGGAACAATATCTGGGGGACCACTTCCTACGCAATGAAATTGGGGAGAGATGGTGTGATATGTGGGTTCATAAAAGCACACCCCGAAGGAATCGTGTTTAGCAATAGATGATGAAACTCCAGTCAAACTGCAAAAGGTTTTAAGCGATAACATAGTATTCCACAGTCGAGACACCAAAGCAATTGAAGCTCTAACTCTTGACCCAATGGTGGTGACAGTAGGAATCAGGCACGCCGTAGTTCGACGAGTGCTCATCAATAGTGGCGGCTCAGTTAACACACTTTTCAAACGTAATTACGATCAAATGAAGATTGGCATGAAAAGCATATCTGTGTGCCAAGCAAAGATTCAGGGGTTTACTGGTAAACCCAAACAACCGGTAGGGACAATTGACCTTCCTATGGAGCTTGGAGAGGGTGAGCGAAGAGTCGCCCTCATTCTGACTTTTGTTATCGTGGATGAAATGTCAGCATAGAATGTATTCTTGGGACAACCCATGTTAGCCGATTTCAGAATAGCATTGGCCCAATGTTGCCTTACAATGAAGTTACCCACCAAACACGGAGTTATAATTGTGAAAGGAGACAAAAGCATCACCCAGGAATGCTATATCATAGAATTACGTGAGTCAAGAAGAAAGGAAAAGGAAAGGATGCAGGGAAAAACCTCCACATTCGTGAACCCTCTGAACAGCAACTACAGAGCCGCCCCTAGCTTGGGGAGCCTAGCTGATTCGACAAGGCTTTGGACCTTAGGAAGAAGATCTCAGAGGAGGATCGGACAATACTGGTGGAGTTGACAGTGTCTGTCCTAATCTGTATGGATGACCCAACGTGGGTCCTATAAATTGGGTCGTACCTTGGAAACAAGATGCGGTCAAAACTAAACAAATTCCTTCACACTAATTTGGACTTATTTGTTTGGACACACTCCAATATGTGTAGGGTATCACCTGAAATTACCTACCATGACCTCAATATTGACTCCAAATTTGCACCAGTGAAACAAAAGTGGCACAGCTTGGGCCCTGAACGGTCCAAGGCATTGAGAGAGGAAGTAGATAAACTGATGGCCAACGGCTTCATCCGAGATGCAATTTATCGTGAATGGGTATCAAACACAGTCCTAGTCAAGATGTCTAATGGAAAATGGCAAACTTGTATTGATTTTACAGACCTAGACAAAGCCTGTCCAAAGAATAGCTTTCCGCTCCCTGGAATTGATCAACTTATGGATGGAATGGCAAGGTATGAACTGCTGTCATTTGTAGATGCATACTTAGGCTATAATTATATCTTGATGCATGAGCCTGACCAAGAGAACACCAGCTTCATCACCAATTTAGGATTATACTACTATAGAGTAATGCCATTCGGCTTTAAAAATGTAGGGGCAACGTACAAAGGCTAGTGAATACAATGTTCAAATGCCAGATGGGAAAAGATTATGGAAGTATGCGTGGGCAATATGTTGGTCAAATCTCGGGCAGCTACTAACCATCTAGACAACCTCGTCGAAATGTATGAAATACTCCAGAAGTATGGAATGATACTTAACCCACTTAATTGCCACTTCGGAGTAGCCTTTGGGGAATTCTTTGGATTCATAATAAGTGCTCGGGGCATCGAAGCGAATCCAGAGCAAATAGCAGCTTTACGGGAAGTCTAAGCCCCTAAAAATAAGAAGGAACTTAAAAGCTTGAATGGAAAAGTCATAGCACTGAGTCGATTCATCTCAAAAGCTATAGGCAAGTGTATACTATTCTTCGATGCGCTAAAGCAGGGAAAGAAAAACTTTGAATGGAGTGAAGCTTGTCAGACAGATTTCGAGGAATTGCTACGGTACATGGAAACCCCTCTGACCTTATCGAAACTGATCAATGGAGAAGGCCTATTCGTTTATTTAACAGTTTCCCCGCATGCACTGAGCACCGCACTCGTGCGGGAAGAAGCAAGAATCCAGCGATCCATGTACTACATTAGCAAACGATTCACTGGAGCTGAGAAGAATTACCCAAAACAGGAGAAGCTAGCGTTTTGCCTCTCGATTGCATCTTGAAAATTCCAACCATTCTTTTAGGCTCATCCAATTAAAGTATTGACTAACCAGCCTCTAAAGCAAGTTTTATACTAAACCTAAACTTCTGGACGACTACTCCAGTGGAATATAGAGTTGAACCAATATTATATCACATACCACCCAAGGAAAGCAATCAATAGGCAGGCGTTGGTCGACTTCACTGTCGAATTTATGATACGGGATGACGAAAAAGAAGTTCAGTCGGAAATAGACACGCAATGGAAGCTCTTCGTTGATGGTGCATCAAACAACTTCTGTTCAAGAGCAGACATAGTGCTCGTAACCCTCGAAGGGCGAACCATTAGCTATGCCTTGTGATTGGAATTCCCTGCAGCAAACAACAAAGTGGAGTATGAAGCATTAATCGTTGGACCGAGGATTGTGAAGGAACTTAAAATAAAATATATTCACATATACATCGACTCCAAGCTGGTCGTTTGTCAAGTGAAAGGGGAGTACCAAGCATGTGGGGAAAATGTCGCCCCGTACCTGTTCAAAGTACAAGAGCTGCTAAGCAATATCGAGCACTACACTATAACTCACATCCTATGGGAGAAAAACACTAAGGCAAATTACTTGGCTAAGCTGGCAAGCTCCATAGAAGCCCACTCATTGGGATTGGTTTCAGTTGAAACACTAACCAACCTACGTATAGACAAAATGGACGTAGACTGGATTCTAGAGACCACCGTCGAACCAGATACATGGATGAAACCAATAAAGGATTAACTACTTGCAAGAACCCTACCAACTGATCGAAATCAACGGAATAAGCTCCTTCGGAAGGTGCCACGGTTCACGATACAGGATGGGATGCTTTATCGAAAGGGATTCTCGACCCCACTTCTCAGGTTTGTGAACGGTAATGATGCATAACAAATCTTAAAGGAGGTACATGAAGGCAATTACGGAGACCATACTTGGGGGCAGATCCAGGCAAAGAAAGTCCTTCGATATAGATAATTCTGGCCAATAATACGCAATGCCGTAGATCACGCTTGAAGATATGGTCACTGTCAAAGGTTCGGCAAAATTTAAGAGAACTCCTTCAACGGAACTGACGTAGATGTTTAGCCCATGGCCATTTGCAATATAGAGGATCGATTTGATTGGCGTCCTGCCAATAGCAAAGGGAGGAGCCAAATAGGCTGTAGTTGTTGTCGAGTATTTTACAAAACGGACAGAAGCGGAATCACTAGCCACCAGAACCATAAAAAAGTTATTAACTTTGTTACTAAAAACATCATTTGCAGGTTTGGTGTGCCACAAAAAATCATCATTGACAATGGAACCTAATTCGAAAGCGCCTAGTTCAAAGACTTCTGCTGGCGCTTCCAAATCGAAAAAAGCTTTCCCGTAGTGGCTCCTGTAAGAAACGGGCAAGTGTGAGCAATAAAAAAGATCATTAAATCCACCATCAAAAAGAGAATAACAAAAGCAAAAGGAAATTGGGTTGATGAGCTTCCACTCACACTATGGGCATACAGGACAACACACAAAGCGGCAACTGCTCATACTCTGTTCGCCTTGGCTTATGGTTTAGAGTCAATGATTCTTATTGAATTAGAAGTCCCCTCGCATCGAAGGTAGAACTCAATCAAAAGAAAAATGAGCAGCTCCTACTTGAATAGCTAGACATGGTCGATGAAAAAAGAGAAGAGCTAGAGTTGAGAACAGCTAGCCACCAAAAAAAGGTCACATAGTCTTTCAACTCTAAAGTTCATAGTCAAACCTTCAAAGTTGGAGAGCTGGTGCTCAAGCGAGTTTACTCTGTTCCAGGGGCCTTCAGACCAAATTGGGAAGGACCATATGTCGTTAATCAAAAGCCCAAGGACGGGACTTTCAAGCTGACAACCATCGATAGGGCCATAATTCCTAAAGCCTGTAATAGCGAATCGCTTCATCGTTATTTCATTTAAAAAACTAGTTTATGTATTCTCTATTTTTCAACAAATAAGCCATCCCGGAAATGCAAGAGGTAATGTAAATAGGCAAATAATCTTCCATGTTTTCCTCAATAAAATTCAATTTGCTTTTTCATACCGACAAAACTATGTCTATAATAAACACCCGACGGGTAGACGAAAGCAAATCGACTCAAACCGTTGGATTGGTGAAACTCGATCCTAGCCTCGCAAAAAACCGATGTTGCCCTGGCAATGCCGGGAGGTCTGAAACTAAGTCGTCGTGTTTCCCGAAGATAGGCAATGCCGAGGAGAACCAAATTTAAGCTCCTTACGCTTCCCAGAGATAGGCAACGCTAAGGAGCATCAAAAGCTGTGCATCTCGTAAGCCGCACATTCAAATTTAAACTCCTCGTGTTGCCCAGAAATAGGCAGCGCCAAAGAGCACCAAATTTGAATTCCTTCCGCTACCAGGAGATAGGCAATGCTAAGGAGCATCAAAAGTCGCGCATCTCATAAGCCGTGCATTCAAATTTAAACTCCTCGTGTTGCTTGAAGATAGTAAATGCCGATGAGCACTAAATTTAAATTCCTTGCGCTACTCAGAGATAGGCAATGCTAAGGAGCATCAAAAATCATGCATCTCATAAGATGCACATTCAAATTTAAACTACTCACATTGTCCGGAGATAGACAACGCCGAGGAGCACTAAATTTAAACTCCTTGAGCTGCCAGGATATAGGCAATGCTAAGGAGCATTAAAAGTCGTGCATTTCGTAAGCTTCGCATTCAAATTTAAATTCCTCGCGCTGCCCGGAGGGACGCAACGCCAAGTAGCATCGTAAGCCGTGCATTCAAGTTTAAACTCCTTGCGCTGTCCGAAGATAGGCAACGTCAAGCAGCACCAAAAGCCGTGCATCTCATAAGCCGTGCATTCGAACTGAAACTCCTCGCGTTGCTTGGAGATAGGCAACTCCGAGGAGTATCGAAGCTAGCCCCTTGCATCGCCCGTAAATAGGCAACGCCGAAGAGCCTTAAAATTAATTCCTCATGTCATCCAGAGATAGGCAACACCGAGGAGCATAAAAAACTCCTCGCGTTAGTCAGAGAAAGGCAACACCGAGGAGCCTCAAAACAAACTCCTCCCATTGCCCGGAGATAGGCGACGTTGGGAAGCCTCAAAGCGAACTCCATGCATTGCCAGCAGATAGGAAAAGCTGAGGTGCATCCAAACTTAAACTCCTCGTGTTGCCCGTAGACAGGCAACGCCAAAAAGCATCTGAGCTTACACTTCTTACGTCGCCCAGAGAGAGTTAACGTCAAGGAGTGCAGAATGACGTGCACAACTCAAGTAGCACCCTAAATTCCAAAATAATAGCCCTTACATGACCTAAAAATGGGCAACACCGAGGAGCATGAGACATTGCATGCATATAGTCAGGAACAATGAGTGCAACCCAGACAAAATTAGTGCTAGAAGGAAGGCACTCAATAATCAACAATACTTACTCATGCGCAAATTGCATATTTACATGAATGTCGCCAGAAAATGAGATTGCATGCTAAAGTCGCAAAACTTCTAAAAAAAGTAGAATCAAGTTATAACTTATCCATATTTTCAATAAAGATTATCCAAAACTCAAAGTTACCGGTTATCTGAAAATTTTTTGAATTAAACAGCCCTGTAAACTGGGGGGTTTACACTCTTACTAAGACAGAAACACGTGAAAACAATAAGTTCACAAGTTTTGTCACTCCAAACAATAATAAGTTCACAAGTTCTGTCTTAAATTTTTATGAATTTCTAAAAAAAAATTCTCTAGCTTCCAAAGTGCTATTAATCTATAAGTTCTGTTACTTCAAATGAAGGGCCTTGGCTATGATCACAGAGCTAGAAAAGTGTGAAACGAAACAAGAACAAATGCACAAAACATATATGAACAGAAAGATAAGAGCACATTCAAAATATCAATATGTTGCTTATAATTTTCTATACAGAGGGTCAAAATGTGGGGGTCGTACCTGCACAACAATGACCAATAAAAAGAAAATACAGACTCAATAGTAAGGACGCAAAGTGCAGACTTCGAACTGGAATAGAATGAATCAAAAAGAAACAAAAACAAGTCAGTCTTCCTATAAGCGTTGACAAACATCAAGTTAACCTTCATACAAACCACTCAACGTTTCTTTCCATCGCTACCCTTTCGACCCTTGGTCGGTGGTTTCTAATTCTTTTCAGGAGTAGTATCACTTTCCGTAATGTCAACGAGCACTTTGGTGGAAATATCCTCCTCTTTCTCCAAAATTTTCTTGAAAGAGCCTCCCTTTACCTTACGTTTTCTAGATTTCTAGGAACTCTTCGAAGCCTTGATCGCCTCCACCCTTTCCTTCTTGACGGTAACCAAATTATGCTGAGTCTTTTGTGGCTACTCCATCTGAGTTTCCTGCTTCTTGACTTCCGCTGCAATTACATCACCTTTCAAATACATCGAAGAGTCATTCAAGCCATGGAATGCGGCTAGCTTCTCAGCTTCTGGCCTCGATTGTGAACTGGACGTGGATGTGGTAATTGAAGCAGGAACAGAAACAACCTTAGAAGATGTGAAAATGGCAGCAGGCACAGGCGTTGAAGTAGCTGGCACATCAATAGGAAAAGTGGATATACCTATAAGATCAAACATGAAAGCTTTAAACTCCTCTTGCTCTTGTGTCGTAAGTTGAAAACTCTCGAACTTGGAGGAGACAAGGACATTACGTGTGCTAGAAGAATGCTCGAGAAGGCCTACTTCATACTCGCCACCATCAGCCTCTTTCGATGGCTCCGCCGCCGGAGGAATAATTTCAAGTCTCGAACTCGTTGGCCGGTCGTGGATTTTCTCTGATCATTCGTCCATGCCTGAAATATAAGGCTTGGTAAGCACATTGGTAGTGGTTGTCAAAGCAACGTCGGTGGCCTCCCTCTCTCTTTTAATTCGAAGAATTTCTTGGCCCTCAAGTAACGCTTTCTTGGAGTCATCATTAAGATAGGCATCTTCCAACTCTTAATCGAAGTAAACGTTACCGTTGTCGGTGAAACGAGATAAGATTTCCTCCCAAACAAGGGCAAGAGTGCATGGCAACTTCATGCCTAGATAGTTGAGACTTCCTTGATGCAATAGAGAGTTGACATAGAAATTCAGAATAGTTGCATCCAGCTTCTCCATTTTCCTATCGAAGGCATTTTGAAGGTCCAAGTAGTCCATTTTCATGGCAGCTTTCTCAACTTCGGCAGCAGTTTGTCGGCACTAAGCCACGCGTCCTGAGCCTATAACTTGGAAATGATCTCAGCATAGTTAGAAATAGTTCTATAGTGCTCTTCAATGATGAGGTCTTGATCAGCGATAGTCTTTCGTTGAGCCTCGATCGTTGCTCTGCAGGCATGCACCTCTTGCTTCAACTTTTCCTCCTCCGCGTTAGCCTTTTTGATCTCATCTCCGTAGATGATTTATATTCGGCTATGGGCTTCTCTAACCTCTTTCAGTGTGTCGACATTACTCATACTATCCTACGGAGCCACCGTTTTCTCTTTCTTTAATTATTTAATTTTGGCGTCGCGCTCAGCTAGCGCCTTCTCAAAGTCATCTTTCTCTGATTTGAAGCAGAGGATCTCTTGATAGTTGTTCCTGTTTGTATCTGCTAGATATTTACAAAGCTTCTCCCATTGTTCGGCTTGTTCTAAGTCACTCTGAATAGCTTGGAGATAAGGCATTTAGGAATCCTTACAAATAGGGTGGAGATCCTAGTCAAACTTGACCCTCTTTAAGAACTAACCCGAAAGTGCTGCCTCAAGTTTATAGGGGACCGAAGGAAAAACATAGTTATGCCTTCATTGGGGGCGAGAGGCACCAGGATCAATAGTAATTATAGAAGAGGATGAAATATGAATTGGATGCAGAATCAGAGTAGAAATGATGGGAGTTTCTTGGCCCACAGAGGAGAATTTTGAAGCGAGCTTTGAAGAATAGGGGCGATGATCAAACTTAGACTTTTCCGACAGTTCATCGCTTCCCCTAAGAGATCTTCTTTTCTCACGAGCTTGATCACTTTCTTCTTGGAAATAGGTTTTAGCTTCAAGTTCTTTCCTCTGTCTATATTCCTCCTCCATCTCTCAAACTTGATGGTCGCTGGAGGAGCGCTTGGGATACTGCTATGAATCGGTAAAGTCTTTCATCGTAAAAGCCTCGTCCCCTCATCAAACCTGTCATGAAGCATACATAGAAGATTTCAGAAGCGTAACATAAACTAAGAAAATGCATGAAGTGATGGAAATAAGTGTAATCCTAGTGCAACATGTAGTGTGTTCCTAATGTGGGTCTAAGACGTCGTCATGAACCGGAATAAACGGCTATCGTAGGAAGGATCCGACTAACTTCAATTTTTGTGGGTGGAACCGGGCTAACTGCTGATGCAGTATCACCTAAACGAGGAATTGTCATGTCAAATTTAAAGTCTCCTTTTATGGGCGCGTTAAAGTTAAAAAAAGCATCGATAAAATCTCCGAACCACCTCGACATTCCTACTCGGAGAATCTTGATGTCTACTAGTTTAGAGTTTTTCCTTTGCCACTCACCTCGGGAAAGGACAAAATTGGGAGAATGGGACTCAATGCCAAAGTCTCATCGCAAGACTCCGAGTCTCCACCCTCTGATTCTGACAAGAAGTAATCATTGGCAATGGATTCATCGTTGCTACTCTCAAATTCTCCTTCTTCCTTTTTCGAGTCCAGCAAGGCTTTGCCTTCTCTTTGCGTGAACTCTTCTTCTTCTTCCTCAAGAATTGGAGGCATTCTAGCTGAACCACCTAACCCAGTCGTAGCAACATCTTCCTCCCCGCGGGCGTCATCGATTGATCCTTCGAGTAGGCTATCTCTCTCTATCTCCTGACCTTCCTCGGAATCAAGGGAAGAACTATTGGACCGAGTACGAGCCCTGGATCGAACACGAGAGGGAATTTCAATTTGAGCGGTGAATTTAACCAGAGCTAGCAATCCATATCGACGCAGGTTTTCATCGGTCAGTAATACTTTAACGCTTCCCTCCTCAGGATCGATAGCCTTTAAAGTCTCACATACGTCATTAAGTGTCGCGTCTCTATTCGATCTTGGAATAACTTCAAGAGACATACAACTGTTTAGGAACTCCGTCACAATGCATCGGAGATCGACAAATGGAAAAGTGGAGCTTACCCCCTATCGTCCATCGACGGCTAAAAACCTCGGGGCATCTAACGAAAAAGTATTATGTCTTAAACTGTGATAAGTTGCTTTACAAGCGTAGGACGATTTTCCAGTTTCTCTGGGTTTCGATTATAATTAAGGAGGGACAATCATCTCCCCTCTTGAACGTCAGAAAATATCGTAACTCATCAAAACTTGGAGCACGGTTGAATGTCCGCATGAAAAGGACATGCAAGCAAGTAAGGATGTGTAGTCATTTGGATGAATTGGAATGGGGAAATACCCATGTTTGAGAGAGTCTCACACAGAAAATCATTAAAAGGAGGCATGACTCCATTTAAACACATGTATCGGTGGCAAGCGGTGTACCCTGGGGAGGCATATAAGCGAATTCGTCCTTCCTTTGTAAACGCATACCCTCTTCGGGAATTCCATGTTGCATATAGATATTTTGATGAACCTTGGCAGAAACCACCGAAGAAGTTCTCTAGCGCGGTTTAAGCGGAATTCTAAAGTTGGAGGGATTACAATCCACGATTGGCCTAACCGGAACTAATTGACCATACTGAGCTTGCGAAGTGGATGATGACTCAGCTGTGAGAGCACTGGGCTTCTCCCGCTTGGCTTACGGTGCATGGATGGCTGCTTCGTTCTATATTGCATGAGAAAACGGTCAGCTAAATCTATCCTAAATTCGTAAGTTTTCCCTACCGCACTTGAATTCCGAAGAAACATTAACTCATATTCGACAGTTGGATTTGAAATGCGAACTGGGGCAAGCTCAATGTGATATCTATATGGGATAAACTCGATGCTCGATACACTTCAAACGCTCAATCACATGTAGATAGTTCGCTTGCAGTGGAAGCAGAAAAGAACCTCCCGTGTTACTTTGTTTTCTGCTTTTATTTGTACTCCTTGTACACTTACCCGTTATTGATCAATGATCGACAACGGATCCGTTGTTCGAAGCGACATGGAAAAATCCTCTCACTATAGGGACACAGAGTATGTGATAAGTGAGTAGGATGAGCCAAATTCTCTGGAAGAATCAAGATTGACTGGTGATATATCATGTAATAAAATCTACGAAATTAGGTACAAGTCAATTCTGGTATAATGGACAAGATCATACAATGCATAAAGCATTGAGCCAAATCCCAAATGTCATGCCGAGGGGCAACTCAAGACTCGATTTACTATTTTCTCCATATAACCGCAATCTACTCAAACTTCCCGCGACCAACATTGCAGATGGAAGCTCGATGTCAAGTCATTACACAAACATAGTAATTAGTATACCAACTAAGAAAACTCACCTCAAACTAAATTCAAAGGCATAAGAAGAATCAAGAATCGAATTCGACGAACTTTGAATGGATCAATGTTGAGTCAGATGGGTTAGTGGCAAGTCAAGAGGGTTCGAGCTGGAACTTCAAACCGGGGCTTGGAATTTGGAACTAAAATCACAATGGAAGGGATCGTTGGAATCACGATGGAAGATGTCACCAAGGGTTGATGAATCAAGGTGCATGAAGATTGCTAAATCACTCGAAGAATGGATCGCTCGAAGGTGCTTGTTGGGTCAAGTCAAGTGAGGAGTATGGTTGGTTCGAGCTGCATATATAGGCGAGCAAAGGAGCTAAACAAAATTTTGCTAAGTAATAGGGTCGCCAGCGACCCGACCCATCATGGATCGCCAGCGACCCGACCCATCGTGGATCGCAGCGACCCGACCTTACCTTGCAAAATTTAAATTTCCCTAAGCAGTTAAGTCGATAGCGACCCATCCCACATGGATAGCTAGCGACCCATAAAAAAGGGCCTAACCTATTCTTCTTGAACTTGATTTCCTACACATATTTATCATTCCGAGGCATGCCGAGGAATTACAGGAAGAAATTTAATCTATTATGACAAGTAATAGTAGTCGGAACCAAAGAAAGATGACCAACAACATTGGCCTAACGTATTCTCAAAGCTCAAATGCAACCACTTGGAAATCAAAAGATGGATATTGAGAGCGATAACTTCTAGAGCACGCCTTGTTACAATAAAAATGTACTTTGGGGGGCAAATGTTATTTAGGTTTTTAACCCAGCAGGAACCAGCAGGAAACATAACATCATCGTGTAAACGGGAGGGTTTAGTTTTGAATCAGAAAAGCTAAGACAAGGGCCAAGCTATATGACTATGGCAATGACTGGGATCAACGAGGCCGAGAGATCAACATTCTTTTAGTCTAATCAACAGCTGAGCGCAAACAACTAGTGAATTGCCATCAAAACAAAACAACTATGATAAAAGACTATATAAAACATCTCCAATTCCAAACCCTAGAAAAATCGTAAGTTCTTGGATTATCAACGACCTATACCTCTCCTCAAACCTTTAAACAAATTAGCTAAGGAATACTATGAAAAAAGGCCAAGACATTAGCTCGCAAACGAGCCAAGTCTATGGGCCGCTAGAGACCCATAAAGTATGGGGTCTACCTCGTTTTGTGAGACAAATCCTCCATGGGTTGTTCCCTACCTACTTGCGAGCAGATGATGAAGTGGCGTGGCCCAGAAGTTCATCGATCCATATAAATAACATCCTACCTGCAACATAAACTGGATCCTCTTCGGACTGGTTGTTGGAGCTCTATTTGAACTATTCTTCACTCTCTACCCCTCGTGACAATCTTCAAAGGAATTCACTATGATTCTCCAGTGGATCCAACTCTGGGGATTCAACTTACTTTAAGATAATCAAAGCCTTGCAATCAAATATCTCTACTAACAGCAATTGGTCTATAATAAAGCTATAAAGTGGATGTAAGCTTCATTAACAGGCGAACCACTATAAAAATTCTCTGTCTTTTTATTACTGTTCTTTTTCTATATCTGTTATCTGTGATATTGCTCTATCTGAATAGAGCTGGTGCTTTCAAACTCAAACCAAGGCGTAGATCGATTTTTTAGATCAGCTGGAAACACTACATAGAATTTCACAGTGGAATGACAAAATATAATGATCAAATAAATAGTTCATAATGCTGTTTTACAATATACATTTGATTACACATTTTTTACAACATCAATTGGAGTAAAATCAACAAAAATACCAAAAAATGCATTGGAATAATACTAGTAATATAATATACCAAACTCCGTCTTCGTCTTTCGGAAATAATTGTCTTCAAATAGTGAAATACTCAAGCTGAACCGAGCATAATAAAAAGACAAAACACTCGAGTTAGAACCAAAAATTCAGATGTAAGTTAAATCAATATCATAAGAAATAAGGGCGCAAGTTACTTAAGAGATGTCATAGGATTTTCCATCTCCTAGGATTCATTAAACTATCTATATTTAGTAAGATACGCCACATATGTGATGTCTATCAGTAATGTAAATATTAAAATAGCATTAAGGCTTTACATTAATCCACCTTAACAAATTTTTAAGCATTGTCTTACACTTTGCCTTAGTAGCACAACCAATAATGTCGGTAGCCAAGGAGGTGTCGTGATAAGATAATACTTAAAAAAAATCGTAGTGATCATGTATAAGGATAATCGTATGACAAGGCACATGAGGCAATGCCCAAGGTAGGACACTGCCAATTCAAGTTGCTTGATTGGTGGTAAGCCCTAACGACCCACCGCAAACATCTATCCCATAATAAAATCAAGGCGCACCATTCGAGTCCAAAATCAAGATGGAAATATGAAGAATATATGTCGCTAGAGGTAGCTAGCTTCATTGTCCAGGACATGTCATCCTGCTTTAGTCATTTCAAATTAACACAAGTGTCGGGGTCATCCATCATTGTTCTCTTACTTCATTCCAGTAAATGTAGCCAATTCAACCTCAACATTCTGTATAACATCCACCGTGTACACAATTATTAAAGTGGTATTGGTAGAATAATAGACAGTATGCCATTCATCCAGCTTCAGCCTCTTTAATAACCAATCATCCATTTTACATACCTATTGGTTCTTCTAAATTAAGAATAAGTCATATTTCATATCAAGTATCATATTCACTTCAAAATCATTTCGAATTCGAAAATAGGTTACACTTTCAAATCAAAGCATTCATATTTAAATCAACGGTTAAATCTAAATAGGTTTGAATTTTAAAACAGTTTGAATATTAAAACTAGTTTTGAATAACTAATATAGCTTGAATATTGAAAATAGTTTGGATAATTAAAATAGTTTGAATATTGAAAATAGTTTTGGATAATTAAAATAGTTCGGATAACGAAAAAAGTTGGATAATTAAAATAGTTTTGAAGGTTAAAAATAGTCTGAATATGTGAAATAGTTTATATAATAAAATAATTTGATTATTAAAATAGTTTATATATTAAAATAATATTTATATTAAAACCGTTTCTTTCTTTCACAACAATTTGGACTCAAGTTCAAATTTCAAATCACAATGAATTCAATTTTTGACTTCCAATTCAAGTCAAATTCAATTTGAATCTGCCTCAATTAAAAATGATTTCAAACTTTACTTCAAATTCAATTTAAACGGTTCTGTTCAAATGACTGAAAGTTTCAATTCAAATTCTCATTTTAAATAATTTAGTTTAAAACCATTTCACATCCAAAATTTGAAATATCAATTTGAACCACTTTAATTAAAGTAAGTTCAAAGTATAAATTGAATTTTAAACCATTAAAACAATTCACTTTCAATAAATTCAAATCATAACCTAATTTCAACTTCAAGATTTCAAATTAAATCCCTTAAACAATTTCGTTTAAGCAGTTTCAATCTCAACATTTAAAAGCTTGAATTAGAAAATAATTCAATTTATATAAATCAAAATTTTATTTTCTTTAAAACAATACAAATCTAAATTCAAGATTTTAAAATCATTTAATTTAACCAAATCCGATGCACATGTATAACTTTCTACCTTATGGCTAAGTGATCAGTTATTTCAACTTTAATTACATGGATGGATATATATTATTTCAACCCATATTTAAATGACATAGGTATATATCGTTTCAACCTAATTCTTAGTTCATTTCAAATAATCCAAATAACAATTTATATGATATCAATAATATATAAGGTGATAACCAAGGATATGTCAAAATAAATAAATAACCATATATGCAACATATCAATCAATAGGCATCCAAATCAACCAATATATCACATCAGTCACTAGTTATCAAGTGTCATGGTGTTTAACTAGCTATTCAATTTCAATATTATTTTAAATGTCAATTCAGTTCAAAATCAAATTCAATTTCAATGTCAATTTAAATTACTAAACATCAATCAATAAAATCTTATGACTTCATGATTTTAATTAATGGGGCATTTGGCATACATCCCTGATAAAGTTTGCAAATGCACAAAACACCCTCTATTTTTTAATAAGTTTCCGGTCCCTGTTTTCAAATTCACGAGCGCAAAAAGTCCCAAATACCCTTCATGTTTTTAACATTTCAAATGCTTATAGCTTTCTGTAGAAACATTGGATCAGCATACCGTTTTCACCAAAAAATCAAAAATATTAAGATCTTTAAAATGAGATCCATTATTGATACCAAAAAAATCATATTTGTAGTAAGGGTGCAATTATAACATATATTTGCAGAGAATTCTGCAAATTTTGAACATCATCGATTTTTCTACAAATGTACAACTATACCATATAATTGCAGACTTGTCTGCAACTATTGCATATAATTGTAGACATTTCTGCAACTATTGCATATAATTGCAGACAACTATGCAATGATTGCATATAGTTGCTGAACTGTCTGCAACTATTGCATATAATTACAGAAAATTTAGCAACTATTGCATATATTTGCAGACATCTCTGCAACTATTGCATATAACTGCGGACAATTATGCAATTATTGCATATAGTTGCTGAATTTTCTACAACTATTTCTTATAATTGCAGACATTCCTACAACTATTACGTATAATTGCAGATATTTCTTCAGTTATTGCATATAGTTGCTGAATTATCTACAACTATTGCATATATTGCAGACATTTCTATAATTATATGGCATAATTGCAGACATTTCTGCAATTATTGCATATAATTGCGGAACTGTCTGCAATCATACCATATAATTACAGACATTTCTTCAATTATTGCATATAATTGTGAATAGCATATCTTGCCGTTGTTTTTACATATGCACAATGCCACTCGTTTGAAAGATAATAAAATTTATGATTTAATGGTGGAAACAGTTTAATAATCCGTCATCTCTATAAAAAGTTATTGCGTTTTGAAGATTGATAATTAATAGGGTGTAAATTTTAATCATGGATGTGAGAATAACATCAACATATGAAGAATCAATGTTACTACAATAAAAGAGAGGGGTATTGTAGAAAATAAAATTGTAGTATTTAAAAATAGGGATATAATTTATATCTTTTGTATGAGGAGGATGTTTTGTGTATTAAGTTTGATTTTAAGGATGTGTCCCTTAGTTTCACTTTAATTTTACTTGCATCGGAAATTATAGTCTTCTATGAGTGGATTTAATCAGTCAACTTTGATTTAGACCATTAAAATCAAAACAGAAGCCCAAAATTAAACAAACTCCAAACTCAACCAAACCAGTTTCATATTGTCTCGAATTTTGGTACGGGTCCAACGGAGGAAACCGCGCTCAAATCAGACTTCGTATGCAAAATTTATTCACGTTAGAAGATTTGTATTTTAAAATTTAATTAAAATAAAATGAAGGTAAAAACATAATTAACATCACCTTCCCAAACCCTAAATCGAAAAAACCCATAAGCCACCTTTCTCTATCCTATAGCACGCACCACCAGAGGATAGCGCTGGCATATCCAAGATTGTAACTGAGTTCCCCTTGCCCCGACACCTCCACGTCAGCAACGACGCAAGTACTTCGCCTTGTCCACAAATGGACCTTAAATGCACCACCTTTTATCGTCGATTCTGGGTAACTCGTGCAAATACACGATGATATAACCCTAAATCAACTCCACTTGACATCCCTTACAATGTTTAAAACAATATCATTTAAACAAATCTAAATTCAAGACTTTAAAACCATTTAATTTAGCCCAGTCCGTTGTCCGTGTATAATTTTCTACCCTATGGCCAAATGATCAGTTATTTCAATTTCAATTGCATGGATGAATACATTTCAACCCATATTTAAATGATAGGTATATATCATTTCAACCTATTTCTTAATTCATTTCAAGTAATCCAAATAATAATATCTATGATGTCAATAATATGTAGGGTGATAACTAAGAATATGCCAAAATAAATAAACAACCATACATCCAACATATCAGTCAATAGGCATCCAATTACAATTAACATCAAAATCAACCAATACACCACAATAGTCGCTAGTTTTCAAATGTCGGGGTGTTTAACTAGCTATTAAATTTCAATATTAATTTAAATGTTAATTCAATTCAATATCAAATTCAAATTCAATTTAAGTGTCAATTCAAATTACCAATAGTAATCAATTTTTTTTATCATTTCATGATTTTAATTTAGCCTGCATCGGAAAATCTAGTACTACGTGAGTGGGTTTAATCACTCAACTTTGATTTAGACCATTAAATTGAAAATAGAAGTCCAAAATCCAACAGTCTTCGAACTCAACCAAATCGGTTTCATATTGTCTTAAATTTTGATATGAGTCCAACGGAAGAAACCATGCATGAATCGAAGTTCGTATGCCGAAGTTATTCATATTAGAAGATTTGAATTTTAAAATTTAATTAAGATAAAACGAGGGTAAAAATGTAATTACCTTCACCTTCCCAAACCCTAAATCAAACACAAACCCATCAGCCACCTTTCTCTGTCCAACACTACACACCATCAAAGGCCCCTGCCAGCCAATCCAAGTTCACGGCGAGTTTGCCATGCCCCGACACCCCCATGCCAGCAACGTCGCCGCTTTTGGTGCTCCGCCTTGTCCACAAACGAACATCGAATGTTTCGCATTTCACTGCTGATTTTGGCAAACTCGTGCATGTACACGATGATCCTAGCCAATAGATCAACTCCACTTAGCCTCCCCTATGATGCAATGCCCTATGATCGTCGATTGGATGAAGGTCCACCGTTGATCTAAACGTTAAGATGAACGGGCAAGAAGTTTTCACCCAATTCTGGTCAAATCGAGTCTCGATTGCAGAAACAAAAAGTAGACGCTGATTCCATTCATTGAGAGTTTAGGACGATATATTATATGATATATTTTTAAATAGTTTGAATTTTGAGTTGATTTTAAATTCGGTAATTGTAGATTTAGGGTAAATTTAAATTAGAGTAGAAGATGTTAGATCTGTAAAGAAGATCTAGGTTAGAAAGAAAATACAGTAGAAGAGGAATGTGATATAGCTGCTAGGCTTTCAGTAATAATATATATATAGAATGGAGAATGGTTAATTTGGGTCAAAGCGGTTACGAAGGCTTGAAAACCTGTTTCGTACCTAAAACAAAAATAGATCATCTTATATATCAAAATGTTGGTTTTTAATATTTCTAAACCCAGTGAAACTAATTCATATCCTAATTCTATTGCATATAGAAATTAGCTTTAAATCAAATTATACTTATTTTTACACATTAGTTAAAACGAATTGTTATTAAATTGATTTAATCACTTCCAAATTCTAAACTACAACTTTTCTATAATTGTCCTTGATTAAATAGAACTTTTAATAATCCTTTGAAGTCCAATTTTTCATGTTAACATAAGATTAATATTAAGTTAATTTTAAAATTTAATTACAATCATAATAAAACCGTAGTTTACAAATTCTTTTATTTTGATTTAAATGTTCTTTATATTAAATCACAATTCCCTTATGTATTTATTAAACATAAGTTTCCATTTTATTTCACTCATTGCTCTATAGTTAACGTCTTCTCCCATATTAACTAAAAAAATTCCAATTACATTAAATTCCATTGATTACAGAATTAATTTCAAAATAGATTAAATAATGAGATGAGAAATAAAACAATTGTTACATCTTAGTAATTCAAATATTTATAAATTTATTATTTAAAAATACGGGTTGTAAATTTACTTACTAGATAATTGGTTTATTATTCTATGCTAAAACCAGTTTCAATTAAATAACATATGATTCCTCCTTTAATACTCATTTATTTTATTCCTTATTAAACTTTACAATTATATTCCAATTAGAGATAAACATTCATTTTATTCTTTATAACAATAACATTTGTTATTTCAAATCTTTTTGTTAGTATGCAACCCAACATTGTTTTACATCGGTAAATCATAAAATTTTAATTTCTGACAAATTTTGAATTTCATTGTCTTATTTAATTTAATATTTTTAATTACAAAAAATAAAGGGCCTTTACATCTTTGGACCTGTGCTTTCAAAGAAAGGATTCCGACTAGTCTTCGAATCAAACAAAATAGTTCGGTCAAGGCTGGAATCTATATGGAAAGGGGATACTTATGTTATGGTTGATATAAAGCAAATGTAGTCGTAATCGACAATAACACTATATTTTGATTGTACGATGAATAAAAATGAAGTTTCTTATTTGGTTGTGCATGAACTCTATTATGGTATGATAAATTAGGACACGTAAATTTTTGAAAAATGAAAAACTTCAAAATTTAGGATTAATTCAGAATTTTCAAGTTGATAAAAAATACAAATGTGAGACATGTGTAGAAGCAAAAATAGTCAAAAATCATTTCAAGCTATTGATAGTATTACTGAACCATTAGGGATGGTTCATACTAACTTATGTGATTTTAAGTCATCACCTATAAGAGGTGGGATATCACATTTATTGTCGATTATACACGATATTGCTATGTATATCTTTTAAATAGTAATGATAAAGCAGTTACATTGTTTATAAAATACAAAGCTGATGTAGAAGATCAACTTAATAAAAAGATCAATATATTAAGATCCGATCGAGTTGGAGAATATGAATCACAATTTGAACAATTTTTTGTAGGAAATGGTATAATTCATCAAATAAAAGCTTCATATTCACCATATCGGTATTGCCGAAAGGAAGAATAGAACGTTAAAGTACATGATTAGCACTATGCTTTTAACTTCAAGCCTATCAATGAACTTGTGGGGAGGAAGCCCTAAACATGTATAGTCACATACTAAATAAGGTTTCTCATAATAAACCGGGAATAATTCCATATGAATTGTGGAAAGGACACTTAACAAGTTTCAAATACCTTAAAGTGTGGGTACTTGGCAAAAGTTTTGGTTCCACCTCCCAAGACGATCAAGCTTGGACCAAAAAACTATAGGCTGTTACTATCTGAGGCAGGCCAAGAATAGTAGTGCTTGTTGATTTTTAGTCTTTAAGTCTGATATAAATGACATCGGTATAAATACAATCATGGAGTCAATAGATGCCTCATTCTTTGAAGATGTGTCCTTACACAGAAGGAATGATGGAACTTATTTCCCTAAAAGGACAGGAGATAAGGGATGAGCCATATGAAGATGAAATCATTGTGACCAAGTTAACATTGAACCTACAAGAAGCGTAAGGGAAAGAACTTCCAAGTCATTTGGTTTGGAATTTCAAACATACATGTGAAAATACGAACCTCAAATGTACAAAGAAGCAATGTCATTCTCTGAATCTTCGTGTTGGAAAGAAGCAATCAAAAGTGAAATTGATTCAATTCATAGTAATAAAACTTGAAGAATAGTTGAAATCCTACCTAGTACAAAACCAATTGGTTGTAAATGAATTTTCAAGAAAGAGATGAAATTAGATGGATCTATTGACGAATATAAAGCTAGATTAGTAGCCAAAGGATATCGTCAAAAGGAAGGTGTAGACTTCTTTGGTACTTATTTACCAGTTACACGAATAACCTCTATATAAGTGCTGGTCGCAGTTACATCCATATATAATTTATAAATCCACCAAATGGATGTAAAGACAGCATTCCTAAATGGAGATCTCTATGAGGAGATATACATGGAGCAACCGGAAGGTTTTATTTCTGAAGGAAATGAAAACAAAGTTTGTAGATTATGAAAATCAATATATAGACTTAAACAAGCTCCAAAATAATGGCACACAAAATTTGATAGTATCATGATGGAAAATGGTTTTCATATAAAGTAATTTGCTAAATATGTTTATTCTAAACAAATTGGTCGATCATATGTGATGATTTGTCTATTTGTGGAAGGTATTTGAATTTTTGGTCCTAACATTATGGTTATAGAGACTATAAAGAAATATTAATCAACAATTTCGACATGAAAGACTTATGACTTACAAACATTATTTTGAGAATCAAAATAACAGAAACACCAAACGGATTTGAATTGTCTATATCACTCACTATCACTCATTCATATGCCCTGAACATACAATAACCCATATGGCCCCTATGTTAAGGACTAATGGAAATCCCAGTTTTCATTATACTCTCATATCACATAGCCTAAAGCTTGAACGTATCTCGTAGCCTAAAGCTAGACATTAGATCCAAAGTCACTGGTCCAGGGTATACAGGTCCCTTGATTGGCCCATGGGCATCCCCACTTACAGTACCCCTACTTCAAGTACATCAGAAAACGCTCTAAGTATCAATGATTCATTAGCACATATACATCCAAGCTCTCCTTTGCACTATTCAGATTCGAGCTTATCTCTTGCTTAATCCAGTTTCCATTATCCAGGAACCCTCACATTCCTTATTCTAAAGCTGGGCCGCGATCTTCGGCACCTACTCCCACCATGAGTCACAAACCAAAGATATATAGCTTTCATCATGTTGTTACATTGCCATCCAACCTGATGCAAACGAGCCAACACCTCCAGCATAATCTACCGGACCCCTACTTCATTCCTAGAAGTCTTACTTTCATTGACCCACCAGGATAACTCGGTGTTGACATTAACAAGTCAGCACCGACTTGTCTTCTTAGCCAATCTTTCTCCACTTCCTTGCTTCTAGTACTCCATCTTTACATGCTCTGGACCCTAACCAATCCATCAATCATCACGGTCCGCTCTTCAAAGCATTCAACTTCATGTTCTAGAAAAAAAGTTGGTATAGCCTCCGACCCTTAGCCAATCACCTATCTTTTGCTTTGGGTCACCTCTACTAGGATTGCTCTTCAGTTCCCTCATAATCATCGAGCTATTTGATCAACAGAAACATGTCAGCACCGACATATACAAGTCGTTACTGACTTGTGCATTTAACGAATTGGAACTTACGATTTAATCTATTGGCTTCCTCCATACCCTAGAGTCTTCCTTCCCAATTTTGTCCAATTCTGATCATCTTTGCCTCCGTTTTACCAAGTTCTCTAACCTATCTTCATGAGCATTCAAAACACTAACAAACCACATCAAAGCATATCATACAAACATATAATAACATGCAATCACATCCATTCATATAAGAAATATATAGAATTATAGCAATCAGGCATATTTAAATCCAACTCTAAGAAATTAATGAACATATGAATGTGAACAAGGTGAACTACAAAGTCATTTCTACAAATCATATTAGAATTCATTAATTTAGGTCATAAGCATATGTTCACAAATAATTAAAGTTAGAAAAGGATTTTTAAGCTAAAAAATCATGTAAAAATATATAATGCTACCATATAAACATGCATAGTATAGAGTGAAGTAATAAATCACTCACCAATTACAAAATTTAACCAATTTGAGTCTTGATCCAAAATGGACAACAATGAAAAGCAATTCAAATCAAATAAAATGATGATATCTATCTTCTAATCAATGATCTATTTTTCAATCTTCAATTTAGTTTAATTTAGAGAGTAATTTGTGCCAATTTGGATGAATCTATTGTTAGCGGGAGTTTAGATCTGATTTAAAGAAGAGGAAATAGTTTTAACTCAGCTCCTATAGCCCTCAATTTATACTAATCTTGAATTAGACTGATGGACTTAATAAACTAAACATTAATTCTGGCCAGCAGCTTTTTAAATTTAAAATAGGCATAACTTCCTAACCATAAGTTCCTTTTTCTATTATGACTACTCCACGGAATGGAAAATCATCTTCCTGAAACAATGGAACTGTTTTGAAACTCTAATTCAACTTCTATCTAAAGTTATAGCCCAAACTAGATTTTCAGGGTCAAGATGATAACATAATTACTCAGAGAAAATCGTAGGTGTGTAAAATGTCCCTAAGAGTTATATTTCAAAATTATAGAATCATATGACTTTACATGAATAAAAGAAAAATATTTTACGATCCTCCGATATGTAAAATGTGGGTCGTTACATCTTTAGAGATTGTTTGGGGAATGATGAATTTTCCTTCATTCAAGCTCGATAACTCTTACAGCTCGACATCCTTAGTGATTCAATACCTTAATGTGATATGTTTACGATTGTTGAAGTTAAATAACCTTCTTGCTATGCTTATATTCGATGCCTTCTTGGTTTGCCAATTGCTTGGAATTTGGTACCGTTAGGGATTCGCCATCCTTTCTTAAACCTTTGACACGTTTGATTATAGAGGCTCAACATCTCACGGAGGTTGCTTGAAGTTCGATACACCTTACTGAATGCTTGATTGATTTTCCTTCTTCACACTCGACATCTTAAATTTCGATATGGTCTTCCTTGGTGTTTGACACCTATATTTGAAATAACAGGGAAGAGCGTCATTATTCAAGGTATGTTTTCTATTTATGATGTTCCAATACATATTTTTTAGATATCGATATTTCATATTCCTTCATATCTAGTGACTTGGTAGATAAATTTGGATCGAGACCCAAAATTGTTGACCAACCTTTGATTGTGACAAACCATGTTGAAGGTTCCACTAACATACCTATAGTATGGTCTTATCGAGGCATGAATATTCTTTTGAGCGTGACTGCTTTGTTTTGAGTATTGCAGGGTTTATAATTATTCTGGGTATGGACTGGCTTCATAGGTACGGAGTGACGGTAAATTGTGAGAAGTAACTGTTGATGATAGGGGTAGATGATGGACGGATGGTAGTGCTAGGATATATAATAGATGATGAGGCGATGGTTGGTGTTCTATATTTTTTCGATATCCCATACGATGAGTTGCCATGGTGCTTATTGCTAAGGAATATCCGGACATATCTGAGGAGGTGATCGGACTATCACTATACAAAGAGATCGAGTTCCATATTGAGTTAGTTAGTTAAAGATGCCAAACTAATAGTAATGCCTTAGAGGAGGATGGCACCTTGGGAGCAATGGGAGCTCAAGGTGCAACTGAATGACCTATTACGATAAGAGTTCATTTGTAGAAGTATTTCTGAGTGGGTAGCATCTGTAGTATTCGCTATAAAGGCGAATGGGTCCATTAGATTGTGTGTCGACTACCATGAGCTGAATATAGTGACCAGGAACTCAGGAAGAACAAGTATCCACTCCCACTTACCGATGACTTGTTCGATCAGCTTCATGGTGCTAGAGTATTCTTTCAATTTGATTTTGCAATGGGATTTCACCAACCGAGAGTAGTAAAGGAGAGTATGCTAGGGTTACATATACCATCTAGCTTTTATGATTTGTTGGTTATGTTGTATAGGCTAAATAACACATCGACATACTTTGGTGATCTCATATAATGACTTGGCTTTTTTATTCTCGAAAGTCGACACTTAATACATCAACGGTATTCAAATGTCAAGCACACAAGTGTCGGAAAGACAGATTGTTAGGGTAAAATGAAAAGAAACAAAAAAACAGAATCTCACAACACAACGACAACATATAATATAACAAAGATGGTAAAAGCTATCACTCTAAAATATAAGGTATATCATTTTTTAAAACAAAGCTCATTAGCCTGGACAGTTATAACTTTCAAACCTTACAATTGCTGATGGGTATATATAACAATACAACGGAAACAAATTTTTTACGGTGGGTGAATATCCAGCTCTACTCCATGGGCTCCATGTCCCACCAACGATTACCTTGAGAAACTCTATCTAACCCGAGCATTATAGTAAAATAACATCCGGATCATTCTTAAAATCCAACGTGAGAAGACTCAAGAAATATGGTGAACATATAATAATCTGTCAGACCACGCCGCAAAACATGAAAAAGGTTTACCCTACAAGAACAACATTCATACATGAAAGAATGGAAACAAATTAGAACAAAACCCAAACTAGAACGAATGGGCACGAATAGGATAAAAATCCAAACTTAAAGAATGGATGCAAATAATTAAATGTTGTGAAGTACGCAAGATACTTCCTAATGCAATTAAGAAAGAATTAATTCAGAGGTTTGAATCAAAAGCAAGAAATTAAAATTTTCCAACAATGACTAGGAGGTTACACCCTCTTATCGAAAGGATACCTCTAGAAAATATATTTAAGAGAGTCATATACTTTGTGACTCTCTCGAAAACCTCCAAGCCAAACCCCGCTAACCTTACCAAGAATCAGAGTATTTCACATCTCCGCACGCATACCACCAAAACAAATCTAGAGTTAATGTGAAAATACCATAATAGGAGAAACCTCGCATAGCTTAGTCTCACTCATGCTTAGGTTCTAGTCATTTTTGATAAATGATATCAATACTCGAATAACCAACAGATCATCGATCTCAAATTAGTATTACCCCAAAGAAAACATTAAAGTCGGACAAATAAGGGAAATGTTGCTTGCCACCTTGTCACGACAACATTATAACTTTAAGAATAGCAAGTGTTTCTTCAACAAAAAACAAATCATGTTAGATTCCTTTCGAATTGGTTAAACCCTCCAACAAGAATTAAAAAGGCTTCGTAATATTGCTTCTGCAAGTGTCAAATGATAGGCTTCAGCATTAATCGAAGGGATTGCCTTCGAAAGCCACCTTTTGTAACCATCATCTGTCCATCAAGAAGCCTCCTCCATCATAAGTGACCTTTAGCAATGATCCTTCCGCCATTATTAAATCCTTTCAAGTCCATCCAAATGCCTATCCTCACTAGTTCAAGTAACAACCTACCATGTTAGCACCAGATCTTAACAACAACAACAACGAGGTGCAGGAAGCCTTCAACTATGTTACAACCCTTTCGAAACCAAAAATTCCCCTTTTGATAGTGATAAAATCCTCTAAAGATGCATATAGGTAGTATGGAAACTGATTCGATACCCAATAGTGGAAGTAAATTCAAGTGTTACGAAAAGTTAAACGAAGAAAATAGAAGCATGTCAACATCAATGACATCAAAAGGTCGGTGAAGAGACCTTTCAACAACTTCGGAAAGATGGATGCGAAAGGGTCTAAATTGCATCTGTAAATATGACCCTAGGGATCCAAGTATTGCAGCACTAAAGTAACATGATGATGGTAATCCAACATTATTGAGTGCATTGGACGTATGACATTTATCCAAAGTAAGGCTCCTTTGCACATTGAATCCATTCTTTACTTATATATATATTATAATTCAAAATCTTCCGAAGGGTAGTGGACTTTCGAAGGGGTTCTGTGACGCCCCACCCTGAGACCCGCATTAACCAAGAGAATTATCGGGTAATTCTGTCTACTAATGTGGAGAATAGGGCTGGTTAGGAGCGACCATCTATAATCTTGTCTTAAGCATCTACTGCATACGTCGATAAACGCTCTATATTTTTTTCTTCTATTTCAAGTGAATCGACATATCTAGTAAATGCTTAATACAAAACTATATGTGGCTAATGGATCTATTAGAACAAAATACAATAACAGAATGCATATCACATCACAGAACAGTAATCATCGTATATATAAATACATATACGCAGATACATCCCAGTATGATACAAAATGATACACAAAAGTGGTATAGAAACCACACTATATACATCTAATAAAATACATATCAGAGTCAAACGGAAAGAAATATAAACTACACAAAAGTGCAAGGCTGATATCCAAGCAGATGAATCAAAGCTAAGTCCTATAACTGATAGCTAACCTGAAACAACTCGGTCTGACCCGAGTACAAAATACACGGGTCGGTCTAGATAAAATGATCAGTTAATGAGGATATACGATAATATAAAGCATAAGACACAAGGTAATAATTCTTTTCGTTTGAGAAAAGGCAAAAGAAAGAATACAACCCATGACTTAAGTGAACTAATGTCACTTAAGTATACAAAGACCTCAAAAGAGGTAAATTCAATAAAAATACTCAATTAATATAAACGTTCACCCCATATCATTAGCGACATCCCAAAATGTCTACATGGTTTCCATGAACCATATCTCCTCAAAAGGAGAAACATCAATACAAACTCTCGCCAAAATGGCAAATATAAAACATTCTCAAATAGGATGATCAAAAACTCAAATATAGAAGAATCTCCAAATTCAATTATACCTCATCTCATTGGTATAAATGTATATAAATCTTAATTTCAACTAGCTAAAATGGCAAAACCTAGAATATCCTATAAATCATGAAATCATCCAAACTCATGACTCAAGGAACTCAATAAGAGTTCAAAACATCATAAATGACATCACCACATATATAACATCTTATATATCACTAGGCTATAGATGTAATAAAACATCTTAAAATGGTGAAATCATAATAAAACAGAAAACCCGGACTGGCCAAATCCCCGATTGCAATGCCGAAGCAAAGCTGCACGTGCTAAACTCAGATGTCCGAAGCCTCAGACAAGGTCGTTAACACCTCTCGAAGCAGTTTGTCCTCATGACAAGGTCGCTGACACCTTTCCAAGCCGTTTTGTCAGTCCTAACAAGGTCGCTAACACCTCCCAAAGCAGTTCATCCTCATGACAAGGTCGCTAACACCTCTCAAAGCAGTTCTGTTAGATAAACATCGTGAATGTGTCACAAATTCACGGATAAGAACCCCAAAAGTGTTAACGTTTGTCCCATACCACACATTCACACTTAGCGGTTTACTAACCGCTAGTCGATGTCGCACTAGGAACAACATAAAACTCAGAAAATCATATCTCTCCTCGTCTCATTGGCAAGTGATAAAGAGACACCATACTCGTCTCGTCATTAAATGACATCGTAACTTGTCTCATCTCATCGACAAGTGAAAACAACGTAATGGTTCCTCATAAACCATAAATCTCAAAATAGAAATCTCAAACCATAAAACTAAACAAATATTGGTCTTACCAGATAATTCCTAAAGATAGGAATTATAATCTCAAAATCCCGCCATAAATTAGCTAAATAACTCAGAAATCAATAACTCGGATAGTTTCGATCGTACAAATCCGGAATTAACCGAAATAGTAAACGCACATGTCCCATACCACGTGTTACACTAAATCATTTAATTCTCTTTCTCATACATTCGAATAGTGCAAAAGTTATATATTTAAAATAGTTTACTAGTGAAAAGAAGCTTTTAAAACTTTTCCCAAAAAGATTAATAAAACCAATATTTGAAATTTCTTTATTATAGAAAATAAATTGATTTTACATTAGAAAAATAATTTTAAAATACTATGTAATAATAATAATTTGAAATGTCCATTTATTTCAAAAATTACTTCAAAATGGTTTAGTGAAAACCGTGCTAAATAACAATGAAAAACAAGAAAGATAACTCAAGACCAGTAACTTGAATTCAATTCAAATTTAACCCAAAATTAATTCAAATTCTATTTAAATTTGGGTTTCAAATTCTCCAAACATAGCTAGTTTATTGATAGACATCACATCTCTCAAAACATCTAAAAAACAACATCAAAATCGAACAAGAATGAGAGCAAAAATAAGCTAATACAATTCTCAGTTCAATGATTGTTATTGTTGTCGTTTTGCTTCGGGACAACAACAAACAAATACAGTTTTGACCAAGCTAACGTCGAAATTTTAGAAAACTCAAAACATGACACTTTTAGCGCAAAGTCTAAACTTTTCAGAACATCTAAAATTATTGAAATTGGATAAGAAACATGAAAGATATGGCCAAAAAAAATTCCAGATCCAAAGTTCGCTATAGCTGTCGTTTTAGTTTCGGGACAGTGATACTAAAATGAACTTTCGACCATGTAAACATCAAAATTGGTTGAAATAGGGCTTCTTTCTTTTTTGTTTACTGGCTAGAGGAAGGAGATGAGAATAGTTTTATGTACGTACAGGAAATGTTTTCTCATTTCCTTGTTTTCTGGTTCTAGCTTAATTGGCTTTTGGACCCAAATAGAGAATAAATTAATTAGCCTAAGGTTTTAATTCACACTAAATCAATATGCACATATTTATACTATGTTATATAATAAAACAATGCATTTTCTTTCAAGTTTCTACACACATAAAAAAAATGTAAACTTGTATACGTAAACAAAATAAATAAAATATTTCACATCATATAAAAAGTTTAATTTTAATTTTAAAACATTTTTATTATTAAAACCCTTAATTTACATAAACACACAATTTTACACTAATAAATGCATAACTCCATATTTTTAACTCGACAAATTCTACTAAAATAGTTTTCTTGTTTAGAAGAATATGACAAAGCAATTTAAACTTAATTTTATAACAAAAACTCATTTTTAAATCAAATTCCATCCTTTTGTTTGAATAAATAATCTTTAAAAATCAAATACTTCCTTTAAAAATTATCAAAAGAAGTAATTAGCAATAATTAATAAAATTATTGCATTTTCTCCAAACAAAAACCATTTTCCATTCATTATTAACTCAAACAAAATAAAATAAAGTTCCAAACATTATCTAACAACCCTGACTCGACGTTCGAAAATAGTACCGAATACGACACTCGTATTCAAATGCCGCAGATCCAAACGTCGAATCTGGTTCGCCGGAGCTTATAACACATTAAGTATAACGACACAGCGGAAGAAAAAGAATAACATATATCATATACAACATTGATACAATATCCGATACAATATGATACAACAGAATGATACAATGAATATACATCAGAGATATGATACAAGACAATAGCAGCGGAAAAGAAAAGATAACACCAACAGCGGAACAATAACTCCAAGATAGTCTTCAAGAAAGAACTCCAGTATCGGTAATCTCCATCTTCAAGGCATCAATCTAGAATAGCTTGAACTCCCAATAACGATGAAGTGAAGCAACTCGATCCAACGCGATTGCCAAATCCTAGGGCTGGAAGCTATCGAGTCTACACCTACTATTCGATTATCAGAAAAACCCAACTCTAGACTGCCCGTGTGGGGAAAATAGTGGGCATCCAGAGTTTAGGAAAGGAACAATAAACTCCAGGTCAGTCGTGGGACTGGTATGAGCAAACAAAACAGTTTATCTTTGAAAACAAACAACAAAAGAATTTAAAATAAATTCGCAATGCTTTTTGGAAAATGAAACTACCATAAGGCCTCCCGCCACACACACAATGCAAACGCAGACTTGGAGGAGATTTATCCTTATGATAGTCAAATATGCTTGATACGAGAAAATTTCTTTGATATTATTACTAGTGCATAGTGTAGAAAAACCATTTCGAAAGTATAATATAAATCCTAGCCAGCATAGGCATTTCGCACTTATGCCTACTATAGCTACCATGTTCAATAGCAGGTTACCACCCCATTCCATGGCAGGTTATACAGCTAAAACCGTACAGGACGCGTATTGTTTTGATTGGATTTCCAACAAATGGTCAGGCTAACGAACTTCCTACTGCCACATGGATACGCCTCTGGCGGGACGTCCCGAGAACCTAACCGGATCTCTGCCAACACAAGCCAGGTTACCTCTATAACTAGGTAACTACTACTCGAGTGTGCCATCCCCCGGTCCTTTGGGACCTTTATTCGAGCGCTCGACACCAACAACCACAAAGCAATCACAAAGTAATAGATCTGCAGTATCCACATGAGTAAGTATTTAGGCTCCATACCATGATACCACCCTTTTCCAGAAGAAAATGACACACCCAAAAGGAAGCGACCCTCATGAACTTGCCGCATCTTTCCTATTTTGACCATTTTCGGGGTGTGAGGTCCTGATGCAGTCTCGTTCGCAAAGCTACGCTTTATACAAAAGCCATGCTTTGATCAACAAATGATACACAGCAGCAATCAACATGCCACACTATCAAATTTAGAAGTATATCACTAATAAATATCAACTACATAACCTCTGAGCTCATACGTCTCAGAGAAGGGGGTTAAGCTAAGAGAATAAATTCTCCGCTACCAAGCAGAAATGTATTTGATAGAGATCGGTTTAATATATCAAAGTGTAGTGTCAGACATACAATCATACAAGTCTGTTTCGGGTTCGAACAGAACCGAAGGCACTTCCGAAGAAGCCCTTGCAAATCCGGGTATCCACAATCCCGATCGGACTTCCCATCACTTAGGGAGAACTCTACACCGGAGCAACTCAGTGCAAAGTCAATCGACATGTTATCGTATCGTTCTCGAAGACACCCGGTCTTCAACACCGGTCTTCAAATGCATCCATAACGTCGTATCACTACTCGGAATAGGCTATATGACACAAGGTCCTCTGCCGGCTAATCCGAATAGTGAGCGCAATATTTAAAAATATATGGATATGGGATTTCAGTCAAGTCACAACTTTTAAAAACCCAAAACCTTTCTTTTAAATGGTCAAACAAATTACCATTTGAATCTTTAAAATAAAAGATTTGTTTCATAAACTTCACCCAGTGTCACAAAGATCTATTCATAGTTTTCCAAAAACAATTTCCATTTCAATTGGATTAACTCATTAAATCTTTAAATTAAAGATTTAATTTATAGCTTTCAAACCCGTTTCCAAAGATTTATTCATAACTTGGAAAATTATTTTCATTTTAAACTTGAAATCCTTTTAACGCAAATTGGACATTCATTTCATATGTGAAAGCTTTTATTATTTGGAAACAAACAGTTTTTCTTTTCATAAAATCCAATTATATTTATACAAGTCAAAATCTTGGGTTAAACTCAAGTTCCTAAAACGACACTTTTAAAATGGTTTAAAAACCCATGTAAACCCATTTATAAGTTGAATGACCTTTTTAAACCCTAGTTTCCAAATCATAGAATTCAATTTCAAATATTGAATTCAAATTTAAGTCAAACTATTTAAATTTCAAAATTCAATCAAGTTTTTCAAATAACTTTTATTTTTGAAATTCATTTTGGATTCAAAAATTCAATCTTAAAACCATTTCAAAAATCTGTGACTTAAACCAATTTCCACGTGCAATACATATTTGTGTGTGTATAAGTGTGGTTCAAGGGTTTTACACAATAGTGCACAACATCAATCATCACAGATTCAATCATATCGATAAGCGGTATAACCCATAACGTTTATTTTTATTCACAGATTCATAGATAAAATAAATTTATCAATCATAGAGATTTACCATTACAATTCGATGTGGGTTTCGGATAACCAACTGGAATCCAACTCCCTGTCGCATCGAAATTCAAATGTCGTTTTACGGGTCAAGGGGTTTCCATATTCATACAACAGTATATTAATCACAAATATAGCAGCTCAGCACAAAGCATCACATAGCATCATATCACATATCAAATATATCAATCCATCACACATCATTCAATAGCAATCAAACATCTTTAATTAAGATGAATAAATCGTGTGGTTTAAATTTATTACCCACATAATTACTTTCATTAGTAATCTTTAACCAATGATTAATTATCATTAACTACAATTGATTTAGTCTTAATCACCTTCATTAATTTCTTTAATTAATTATCTTAATTAATTAACCTTAATCGTAATTGATTAAATCTTAATTACTTATCGCTTAATTAATTACTTTAATTAATAAACCTTTAATTATTGATTAATTAAATCTTAACTATAACTAATTGTCCTAAATTGATTATCCTTAATTTAATCACCCTAATTAGTTAACCATATTAATTAATTATACTTTAAAGTAATTAACCCTTAATATTTGATTAATAAATCTTTAACCTTTAATTATCTACTCTTAATTACTTTCACTGAGTAATTATTAATTTTATTTAATCATTAATTGATTACTTGATTAATTTACTTAACAATTTAATGAATCCAAATCATTAAATTCTATTTATCTTTAAGATAAAACATTTCTTACTTAATCAAAGCATTTAAAAACAATTTGCTTTTGAATTTACTTTAAATTTCATTTTAAATTCAAGATTTAAAATGAATACGAATTTAACTTAAACAAAGTTTTAGAAACAATTCGAAAACCTTTTTATCTCACGAGTAAAAAGAAATATGCATTTTATAAAAGAGGTTTAAAAGAATTTTAAACCAAATTCATTTTTAAATTCAAATCAATTTAAAAATACACTATAACATTCAAGGTTGTTTAAATTATTTTAAATTTAAAAACTAGCATTTATTTCCAAATCTGGAATACATATTAAATTTGATTCCAGATTACTTAGATTCAAAAACTTACTTACATTTAAACTTCATTTTAGATTTCACATCATTTAACCATTTTTAAAGTAGTTAAAACAATTTAAATTTCAAAGACTCTATTTTGTTTATAAAACTAAGATTTAAACTTGAATCGGATTTAAACTTAGATTTAAACTTGTTTAAAAACTTTACTTTACAATTCAAACTTTAGTTTAAATTTTGAAACCAAAACAGGTTTCCTTTAAAAACTGTTACAAAATTATTAACCCGAGGCAACCTAAATTACTTCGAGCCAAAACCAGACTTCCTCGAGAAAAACATCACAACGCTCCGAGTCAACATCAATCAACTTGAGCACAATCCAAAACCTTTTCTTTTCTTTTTAAATCACGATTTTCTTTTAAAATTCAAAACTGTTAAAATCATTCGCATCCCTCCTTTACTTCAAGCCAACACTACGATTTTCACAAGCACGACTTCGAGAAGGTTACTCCCAAACACGGCCTGACACACTGATGCGCATGCATGTACACGTGTACACGAATTCGCCACCCTTCTGACCATCCTTGCCGACGTCTACTGGTCACTGATGACCTCGCCTATCATCTCGACCACCCAGGTTAGATCGATTCGCCTGGAAGTGAAATCGAACGAAACCAGACAAGCTGGAACCCATAACCTCCCCAACGAAAATGCCTCGCTCTGGTGATCATGACCACCAGAGGCTACGTGACCATGACCAAAGATGCACCACGACGACATGCTCTGATCCCTCCCGGCCTGGTGGCACTCGATCCACCAGAGGCGTCGCGATGGCAACAATTCCGACCCCGACCGATTTTAGGGCTTAAACTCTAAATCACTCTCGTTCACCATCCACGGAGATCTGAAATTATTCTGAGCATTTTTCTCAAGCAACCCTATCCCCCAGCTAGCTTCATCCATGATCGCGAGACTAAGTATGTTGCCGATCATCAGAAATTACCTAAAGACTCAGATTTGTTTATCCTTACATTACTCAGCAAATGTTTGGTTAAAAATTTTGATTTAACTTTCAAAAATCATTATTTTCAAAAGCCTTTAAATTGACGTATTTGAAATCAAAGTTCATCATGGTTGGATTTGCAACCTATACTTGTTTTGCCTGTATATATTTTTTCAGAGAAACTTAAATTGTTTTTGCTCTAGTTTATTTTTAAAACTTAAAACAGGTTCAAACAAACAAAATTTATTCGAATCCTAAGATCTAACAAGTATCAAGGGTGAAAGATTTTGAATTTCGAGCAGGTTTTGAAAACCTGTTTACAGACAGAAGCAAAAAGCCTGATACTAAGCATGCACAGTTCTATCTGCATATAAATATTCACATATATTTGCATGCATATAAATGCTTCATTATCTATCTCAAGCATCAACACAAACAACACCAAATATTCCAGATTTAAAAGGTTTACTCACAGGCATTTCATAAATAAAGGAGGTGGAGTTTTCTCACATTTTTTTCCTTTTACCTGAAGACAGAAGAATTCCTGACAGTTTTCAAGGATGAAAGCCTGAATCCCTTTTTTTTTCTTTAGATCTTGGAGTTTAGATCTGTAAATTGTAAATACAGATTTTATTTACTCTTTGTTGTACTTAATTCATTAAATACAAACAATTGTAATTACTTACAAGATTTAAACCTTTTATATATAATAGAGGAACTTCCTGCATTTGAAAACAGAAAATTGTTTTTCCTTGAACTTGATTTGTTTTCCTGCAATTGATTTACAAAGTTGTTTAAATCTTTGTTTTATTTACTGATTACAACATTAAACTCAAACTTTTATAGAAATAATTTTACTTGCCTTTAATTAATTCCAGAGAAAACTGCAATGCCTATTTTCTTGTTCTAGATTTGAAGTTTGATTGCTTTGATTTTTTTTTTCAATTGCTTCAGATCTTTACTTGAATTCGTGGTTGCATTTTGATTTTTAATCCCTTTGATCTGAGATGATCTTTGCCTTTATTTTACTCCAAATCAGGTTGAAGATAATGTTGCAGTTTGGACTTGATTTCCATGTTGATTTGTTTCAGATCTGAATTTTTTTCTGCTACCTTTGCTTTCACTCTTTTCTTCTTCTACTTATCATTTTTTTTCTTGGTGTTTGAACTTGTGTGACACTCAAATCTTTGCTTCACTGTTCTTTCTACTTTGGGAGTTGAGATATGAGATGCCAAATCTCTTGTTACTGTACTTTTCATATTTGTTGAGATGTTATTATAATTGCATATGGGGAAGTGAAGAGTTTTTGTAATTTTTAATCCTATTATTTTATTCAATTAACTATATTGAATGCCATTTGTAAAGAGAAATTGATTATGAGATCTAATGCAATGTTTACTTGTTTATTCTATCTCCTTTATGTTTGTTTACATTTGTGATTATACAAAGATAAAAGAAACTTTTTATATAAAATTTTATATCATATTCATTCTATAAATAAATGTACTTTTTTTTATTTATATTTACACAAACAAAATTCTATTCCAATTAATCTCTTACATTTAATTTTTGTTCAACATGTTTATACACTAATATATCTATACAATTTACACTCATACATTGTTTTTCTATTATTTATTTTTGTACAACTTTTAAAAGAAAAGAAGGATTTAAAATCTTTAATTTCATATTAACAATAGTCATATTTATTTATATAAGAGAATTAAATCTTTAAAAATAATCTTTTGAAATTTATTGCATCCCCCAAATATATTTAATATTTTAGAAAACAACTATCATTATCTTTTTATTAATATCAAGTCTTTAATTTCTATTTTACTTTAAATACATTTTATTTTGAAATCCAATATTGGTTTATAAAATACTTATTCTTATATTTTAAATTAAATCTCTATTTATAAATCAAAATCATCCATTTATCCTAGAAATCTCTAGTTTATTCACAATTTATTTTCAAAAATTAATTTAATTGCCAAATTAAGCTTAGTGAATTTTCAGGAATGTTACAGATTGCCCCCTTAAAAAAAATTCATCCTCGAAATTTGCTAGGGAGACGAGAAAGATTAGATGATAGATAAAGAAATGATCGATCAAATTAGATCAAAATATTTATTCTGCATTCGTTTTACCAAATCAGAATATCAATAAATATGAGAACAAACTCATACAATTATTTCACAAGATTCTCGGGTCCACCGGTCTACGAATATGCAAGGGCATTAATTAGTTCGGTGGGATAACTAATCGTTTGTAGAATATATCGGATCCAAGAGAATAGATAAATAGATTCAATCTTCTATAATTTCCAAACACTAGATATGGATTCCAAATTCAAGTCGAAATATCCCAAAGTATATATAACTTGTCCCTCTTAGGACTTGGATCCACACAAGAAATTATAATAGAATTTTAAATTTTAGTTTTAACCGATATCGTTTTATTGATATAATTCAAATTTATCCTTATATTCTTTTAACCAATTTAACTTAATTTAAAATTTCCAATTCATTTAATATTTCAATTTCAAAATTCAAAATTCAAATTCATTAGAGTTTAAAACGAAAAGCTGATAAGAAACCGATGAAGATACGAAGTAAGGATTTTGTACAACGATTTGTAAGGCCGCCATCACACCGAAGCTTCTTCCTGGAGCTGTCACGAAGCCATCAAAAGAATTTTGGAATCAAATCAAAGGAGATTGAGAAGAAAGTTATTTCCACTGTTGCAGCGTATTAACCATTTGTAGTGGTACTCCCGTGTCCCCTATCTCGTCCTCTTCTCGCACTCATACTTACTATCAGTGGATAGTAAGAGAATTTACTAAGGCGTTCAAACGGATATCTTAGGGATATACTCATTCTAGGGTATACTTCACCCTATCTCTAATGAGCTACTTAATGTGTTATACTCCCGAGCTAAAGTTTTAACCCTCAGCTCTGATACCAATTCTAACGACCCTGACTCGACCTTCGAAAATCGGCACTGAATACGACACTCGTATTCAAATGTCGCAGATCTAAACGTCGAATCTGGTTCGCCGAAGCTTATAACACATTAAGTATAACAACACAGTAGAAGAAAAAGAATAACATATATCATATACAATATTTATACAATATCCGATACAATATGATACAACAGAATGATACAATGAATATACATCAGAGATATGATACAAGACAATAGCAGCGGAAAAGAAAACATAACACCAACAGCGGAACAATAACTCCAAGATAGTCTTCAAGAAAGAACTCTAGTATCAATAATCTCCATCTCCAAGGTACCAATGCAGAAATAGCTCGAACCCCCAATAACGATGAAGTGAAGCAACTCGATCCAACGCGATTACCAAATCCTAAGGCTGGAAGCTATCGAATCTACACCTACTATTCGATTATCAGAAAAACCCAACTCTAGACTGCCCGTGTGGGGAAAATAGTGGGCACCCAGAGTTTAGGAAAGGAACAATAAACTCCAGGTCAGTCATGGGACTGGTATGAGCAAACAAAACAGTTTATCTTTGAAAACAAACAACAAAAGAATTTAAAATAATTCGCAATGCTTTTTGGAAAATGAAACTACCATAAGGCCTCTCGCCACACACATAATGCAAACGCAGACTTGGAGGAGATTTCTCCTTATGATAGTCAAATATGCTTGATACGAGAAATTTCTTTGATATTATTACTAGTGCATAGTGTAGAAAAACCATTTCGAAAGTATAATATAAATCCTAGCCAGCATAGGCATTTCGCACTTATGCCTACTATAGCTACCATGTTCAATAGCAGTTTACCACCACATTCCATGGCAGGTTATACAACTAAAACCGTACAGGGCGCGTATTGTTTTGATTGGATTTTCAACAAATGGTCAGGCTAAGGAACTTCCTACTGCCACATGGGTACGCCTCTGGCGGGACGTCCCGAGAACCTAACCGGATCTCTGCCAACACAAGACCGGGTTACCTCGGTAACTAGGTAACTACTACTCGAGTGTGCCATCCCCGGGTCCTTTGGGACCTTTATCCGAGCGCTCGACACCAACAACCACAAAGCAATCACAAAATAATAGATCTGCAGTATCCACATGAGTAAGTATCTGGGCTCCATACCATGATACCACCCTTTTCCAGAAGAAAATGACACATCCTAAAGGGAGCGACCCTCATAACCTTGCCGCATCTTTCCTGTTTTGACCATTTCCGGGGTGTGAGGTCCTGATGCAGACTCGTCCGCAAAGCTACGCTTTATACAAAAGCCATGCTTTGATCAACAAATGATACACAGCAGCACTCAGCATTCCACACTACCAAATTTGGGAGTATATCACTAATAAATATCAACTACATAACCTCTGAGCTCGTACATCTCAGAGAAGGGTGTTAAGCTAAGAGAATAAATTCTCCGCCACCAAGCAGAAATGTATTTGATAGAGATCAGTTTAATATAACAAAGTGTAGTGTCAGACATACAACCATACAAGTCTGTTCCGGGTTCGAACAGAACCGAAGGCACTTTCGAAGAAGCCCTTGCAAATCCGGGTATCCACAATCCCGATCGGACTTCCCGTCACTTCGGGAGAACTCTATACCGGAGCAACTCAGTGCTGAGTCAATCGACATATTATCCTATCGTTCTCGAAGACACCCGGTCTTCAACATCGGTCTTCAAATGCAATCCATAATGTCGTATCACTAGTCGGAATGGGCTATATGACACAAGGTCCTCTGTCGGCTAATCCGAATAGTGAGCGCAATATTTAAAAATATATGGATATGAGATTTCAGTCAAGTCACAACTTTTAAAAACCCCAAACCTTTCTTTTAAATGGTCAACCAAATTACCATTTGAATCATGAAAATAAAAGATTCGTTTCACAAAGTTCACCCAGTTTCACAAAGATCTATTCATAGTTTTCCAAAAACAATTTCCATTTCAATTGGATTAACTCATTAAATCTTTAAATTAAAGATTTATCTTATAGCTTTCAAACCCGTTTCCAAAGATTTATTCATAACTTGGAAAACTATTTTCATTTTAAACTTGAAATCCTTTCAACGCAAATTGGACATTCATTTCTTATGTGAAAGCTTTTATTATTTGGAAACAAACAGTTTTTCTTTTCATAAAATCCAATTATATTTATACAAGTCAAAATCTTGGGTTAAACTCAAGTTCCTAAAACGACACTTTTAAAATGGTTTAAAAACCCATGTAAACCCATTTATAAGTTGAATGAATTTTCAAAATTAGATTCAAATTTCAAATATTGAATTCAAATTTAAGTCAAACTATTTAAATTAGTTTCCAAATCATAGAATTCAATTTCAAATATTGAATAGAGTTAAATTAGTTTCCAAATCATAGAATTCAATTTCAAATATTGAATTCAAATTTAAGTCAAACTATTTAAATTTCAAAACTCAATCAAGTTATCCAAATAACTTTTATTTTTGAAATTCATTTTCAAAAGTTTTCCATTCTAATTCCAAAACTATTTTGGATTAAAAAATTCAATCTTAAAACCATTTCAAAAATCTGTGACTTAAACCAATTTCCACGTGCAATCCATATTTGTGTGTGTATAAGTGTGGTCCAGGGGTTTTACACAATAGTGCACAACATCAATCATTACAGATTCAATCATACCGATAAGCGGTATAACCCATAACGCTTATCTTTATTCACAGATTCATAGATAAAATAAATTTATCAATCACAAAGATTTACCATTACAATTCGATGTGGGTTTCGGATAACCAACTGGAATCCGACTCCCTGTCACATCGAAATTCAAATGTCATTTTACGGGTCAAGGGGTTTCCATATTCATACAACATTATATTAATCACAAATATAGCATCTCAGCACAAAGCATCACATAGCATCATATCACATATCAAATATATCAATCCATCACACATCATTCAATAGCAATCAAACATCTTTAATTAAGATGAATAAATCGTGTGGTTTAAATTTATTACC